>CM046862.1:2469026-3122229 GCA_025617745.1 Heliocidaris erythrogramma
TAAAGATAACGATAAATTGTTTCCAATTCGCTCTCTCGTTTTCTGTGTTGATAATCAGGGGCGTAGATAGTGGGGGATGGGGGGAATGCATCCCCCCAAGAAGTTTAGTTGGGGATGGCGTGTACAATCATCCCCCAGGTTTCAATTTGAAAAAAGGGCGAATGTATAGCAATTATCATATGTAGTACTAGTTATTAAAGCAATAAGAACAGCTATAAGAATAATGCTGAAGTATGGACGTTTATGTAGCCAATGATAGTTACAAGGTTTTAAGCGGTGTAAAACTATCTTGCGTCGTCGTAAATTCAAGTATCGTTTGACTACAATACTGTATATTGTGTGTTCGTATAGATACGTTCATATAATTATTATAGAAAATGTTGAAACACTCTGTATCGCTTCACTCCCTTATAAAGCACGGAATGGGAGATAATATATCTCCATGGTCATGATGTTAGTCACCCGCGTCCACTGTTTGAGGTGAAATGTAATCATACAGTGTTCAATATTTGAAAGAAACTCCAACGCTCGGTTGCTGTCAGTGGCGTAGATACGAACACACTTTCTATTATTAGTGTGGGGATAATGAATAGATCATCCCCCACTAACAATGGATAATTATGCATGTCTACGCCCGTGGTTGCTGTGCTCTCTTGCGACTTAGTTCTTAGGGTGAATTTCATAAGAAATTGCATTTTTGAGGGGTGAAAATGCAAAAGTTCCTGCCGCACATTCGCTTTGCTCCCTCGCTTTTGTTTTCTTTTAAAATCAAACTTTGGCTACCAACCCCAAGTTAAGTGCATAAAAACAGGTTTTACATAGTCCTGTAATTTCTTAATTTAAAGCGTGAAATATATGATTTGTACTTTTGAGCTGATAAGTTTAGGGGTCGGGGCGCAATTGTTATTGTTTGCGCCCCGGGCGCCACATATAGATACACCACTACTATACATGAAGGCCCAAGTTTCATGAACACCCCCCCCCCCCCACACACACACACACACAATTTGGGACCTCTACGCCACTGTTGATAATGAATTGAAAATGGTTGTGTTGTACGACACGTGCTCAAGCGATAATTGTTCCGTGATAATTGCATACACTGACCGAACTCTAAAGTTCAATCAAGCATGGACAAAAAAAAATATACCTAACCCAAACACAACTGCAACCCTCACCCTAAACTGCTGTCTTTGACGAAATTAATTAAACCCAAACATAATTGCAATTAACCCTATCCCTAAACTTGTCTTTGACGAAATGAATTGTCGCAGGAGCATAGGTGGGAGTACCAATCGTACAGTAGTTGTAGGTCAGACGCACCCTTGATAAATGTATCGTCAGGTTGGGATAGGTCGACTAGAGATTTCCTTTGGACAGATCTCAAAGATATTCCCATACAGAGTTTTTCCACTCCTGTGATTTGATGTCTTATTAGCTCACTCAGGCAGTCCATGTGTATTGTGTTTGATTGACAGAACACAGTCGCTGTTATAGTTATTATTATTATTATTATTTTATTTGGCAAATCCAAACCAAGAAATCATTGAATACAATAATAAGGTTAGAATAGAGTCACATGGATGCCTGGAAAAGAAAAAGGATTAATATAACTATATAACCCGAATGTCTCCTTTCCCGATCTACGTGAATGAATTGAAGTTGTAATTAAGATATTTAGACGCCATAATCATTGACTTAAGATTTACAAAACACACACAAAACAAAACAACAACAGTGTCGCTTTGTTTACATGAATACAGCACCAGAAAAATTGTAGGTGATTAGTACATGAAGGGGGCGCCGTGCTGCTGAGTATAATCAAAACAAGTTGAGGATGACCAGATATTATGTTGCTAACTGGGATTTAGAAGTAATTATGGTATGAGGTCATTATAATTTGGCAAATTTGAGAGTGGCTATATAGTGCGTCTCAAAAAAAAGTACACACTTTCGAAAAAAACTCCAAAATCAATATCAATAGGATTTTTTCTTATAAAATCATGGGTGACGGTCTGTACATCGGATGACACTTTGAGTATTGACAATATTTGAGTGAGAAACGTACTGGCTATTTTGGGAAAACTCGCCAAAATTAGTTTGCGCAAAAATGGCTTTCAAAAACATAGTCATATCATCTGCGTACAAGGTTAACTTCACTTCAAGATGTCCTATTTGTATTCCATTTAAATTTTGTGTTTTACAAATTGCAAGTGCTAACACTTTTACAACTAAAAGAAACAAATACGGAGACAATGGATCCCCCTGACGTACCATTCATAACACAACTAACTGCTTTAAAGTATAAAATATCAACCCACTTACGAAAATGAGGACAAAACCATACAGACTTAATATTTTTCTTCAAAAATGAATGCCAAACGGAGTCGAACGTTTTTTCAAACTCGATAGCCAACAAGAAACCGTTTATATTAAATGTAGACGAATGGAATATAACATGGTCTATTAATCTTACTGCTTCTCCTATATTCCTTACTTTCTAGCCTACTTGATCTGTATGAATAACCTCATCTAAAACTTTTTAAATCTTGCTCGCTAGCATTTTAGACAATACATGTATTTTATAATCAAACGCACACATACGGCTAAACACGCCCACAACCGCCCCACACAAAACATTGCAGATATGTCTTTCTGCACACAATTCCATTTTCGACTGGAGCATGTCGAAATGATGCAAATTGCAATGCATTACGGGACGATGGAACTCAAATGTTCCATTTTCAAGAAGAGAGAAGTTTTTAAAAATACGGTTTTGACCATTTAATGTTATCTGTATTTCTTTCTTTGCCTCATCTCTAATTCCAACCAGTTGATGATGCGTTACTCTCTGTGGCATGTGGAAAGGATGCACTGTAATGCATGGTGATATCTTTCACATCTACATGTTTAACTGAAAATGTTTATTATTTTTATCAATAAAGTTGATTCTCTTTTAAATTCTTATTCGTCATATAAGACGTTGTTTATTGCGTAAATAATAATAAATTTGAAGAAGAAAATATCTAAATGTTTAAGGGTTCTCATCCCTTTATTGCATCCAATCTCTCCAACACTCTTCAGACCAAAAATGGTATTTATGCAGATGATTTGTGCTGGAAAGATGGTTACGGTTGTGGGATGGAGGCAGTGGCGTATCCAGTTGGTGAAGCTGGTGTAGCTCCTTATTGAAGGCCCAGGGAAAACAAACAGTACAACTTGCTATGATCAGTATGGTTGTACAAGAACGGATCTGTCCAAATACATTTAACCTCTGTCTTGAGAGCATCCGCCCGCCTCCCCTTTATCAATTTCAACTGGGTACGCCAAGTGGGTGTGCACTGCTAGGTATAGCATTAATGATTAAATGACTGTTCATATCAATTACAGATGGTTAACCAATGGCGTATCTAGGTATTATGGCGCCCGGGGCAAACTATAAAATCTGCGCCCCTCCCATGCATGCCCAAACTTTTAATTTAGAAATGATGGCACTACGTGAAAACGAGTTTTGATGCACAATAACCCGGGTTGTTAGCCCAAATTCGATGAATTATTGTATAAGCGAGGGAGCAACGCGACCGAGCGGCAGATTTTTTCGCCAAACCTTCAAAATTCGATCAGTAGGGGGTTATGGGGGCTCAGTTTCCCTCCATAAATCCCTGACAAGCAAAAAAAAAAGTCTTCACTCTAAAAAGGGGGGGGGGGGTAGGCACAATCGACAAAATGGCGGACCGTCTATGGTCAAAATGCATACTTCTCTTCCAAAAGGGGGGGGGGGGCACGGGCCGGAAGTTCCCCCCCCCCCCCCTGGATCCGCCAATGGGCACTTTGATCAAATTCAAGACTCATCCATTTTTGCGCAAACCAATTTTGGCAAGTTTTCCAAAAGTAGCCAGTACTCACTCAAGCGTAAAATATTGTCAATATATAGTGTCATCCAAGAAAACAGACCCTCACCCATCCATTCTATTTGTTTCATGCAGTACAACCAAGCCTTTCAATAAAGAGTGCAGATGATTTATTAGGCCTACATGATATAGTACGGTAGGATTTAATTCATTCACCTGCACAAAGTTGCAATATTTTCAACATTTTTTTTATATTTGTTTACAGGTAAATCGTTACAAGGAAATCATGAAACATAAACTTCAGTGGTAAACTGGAACAGAGAAAAGTATATTTATAGCACAAGTATCGCGATCTAGGTTACGTCATTGTAAAAGACAGTGGCGTATAGCGTGAGTACAGCCATTTACGGGGCACTGGCATCGGGGAGGGGGGGGGGGGTAGGGTGGCACCGGTCTTACTCGGAAAATGAAATGCGAATTTACAAAACCACTGATTAGGGGAGGGTAAGGGAGGGTGTCCCTGTCATCTTTTTTTTTGTCTCGTCCTTTTCCTCTTCCCCTTCTCTTTTCTCTCTTTTCCTCCTTTTCTTTGTTTTGCTTTCTTTCATCTTCATTCGAGAGAGTGGATACGGTGGAGAGGGAAGGGTATATAGTAAGAAAGATGAATAAAATTAATACTTGGAGAGAAAAATACATAAAGAGAAGGGTAGACCTAAAGAAGTAGGTGGAAACCCCAGAATTCTAAAGGAGAGAAATGTAAATACTACGTAGACGTGGCATAGAGAGAGAAGAAAGAGAAGGGGAAGAAAGAGGCTCTAGTCCTGGGGAGCGTTTCATCAAGTGTTTTGTCAGTGATTCTTTTACCGACAACTGTTATAAGCTACTGAAATCCTCGCATCTGACTGGCTGAGAGCAAATTTGTCGGTAAAAATCACTGACAAAACACTTGATGAAACGCTCCCCTGGACATGAGTCAATGGTAATAAGTAAGATAAGAGATTATTATAAAGAGAGGGGTGGGCTCAGATTTTCAAGAGAGAAAGGCATGCCGTTAGAGAACGAGAGAGAGAGAGGGGGGAGAGGGCGGGAGATCGGAGAGAGGAGGGGGATTCAAGTCAGATCGACGGAGATAGGGCCCGAGAACACAATAGGACCCATTTTACAGAGACTGATGTGAGAAGTCATGATTCAGGAAAACAAAGAAGGTATGCATAAAAAACAGAGAGAGATACAGACTTAGTTGGGGGAGCTCAAAAGTGATTTTTGAGCAGGGAGGTCTTCCACCTCCCTGTGCAGATCGGATAATACGGGTGGAAGCTAGGGCCGCAGGTCGAAGAGATCCGTAACCTGAGGTGAGAATTCAGTCTGAGAGAAACTTGACATATAGGGCTGAAAAGAAAAACAAGGGTGTTATTATTCCTAAGGACAGTAAGTCATAATAATAATTAGGAAAACGTTATTTAATGGGCACATTATACTTAAATCTAAAACAAGGGACCAAACTGTTAGTGGATGCCCAGTTTTAAGAATGTTAGCAGAGGTATTAAGACTCACTGAATTTTCAGTTATGTACGAATTATGTCATTAATGTTTTTAGAGAAAGTGTGAAAGCTAGATCAAGCTAGGCTATATATAAAATAGGGAAGGATATATTAGGAGAGCATGAAGTAGATCGATGTTATATTTGTAGTTACAATAATCAGTGTTACATACATACATAATTATATATATAATATATATATATATATATATATATACTGGCGTAGACAGGGTTAGGGTATACTAACCCTAACCCTAACCCCCCCCCCCCCCTATTCAGCCACTAAAAAAAAAAAAGCGAGAGCGAAAAAGCCGGAAAAAGGGTTAAAAAGGCGCTACAAGCCGTTATCTTTCTCTCAAAATTTGCAAAAACGTCAAAGTTTTCCCGCTTCGCGCGGGAAGGGGGAAATAGCTTCTCCCTGCACCAACCCCTGTCACATACAGTGCAGTATTGCGTCCTAATAACTGAAAAGCAGTCATGTCGTCGAACTATAACTTTCCGCCTAAACAAATTGTTTGCTACAAGCCGTTTTCTTTCTCTTAAATTTGCTAAAACGTCAGAGCTTTCGCACTTCGCGCGGGAAGGGGGAAACTCCCACCACCGGCACCCATCCTTGTTACAGTGCAGTATTACGTCCAAAATAATTGAAAAGCAGCCAGTGCGTCGAACTAACATTCCGCCTAAAAAAGGTGCTAAAACGTTAGAGCTTTCGCGCTTCACGCGGGAAGCAGGGAAAATTCCTCCTTCCTGCATCCACCCCTGTTACATACAGTGCAATATTGCTCCAAATAATTCAAAAATTTCCGCCTAAAAGTTTGTTTGCTATATACAAGCCGTTATCTTTCTCTCAAATTTGCTATAAAACGTCAGAGCTTTCGCGCTCCGAGCGGGAAGGGGGAAATTCCCCCCTTCCTGAACCCACCCCTGTTACATACAATGCAGTATTGCGTCCAAATAACTGTAAAGCAGTCCTGACCTCGAAATACCTTTTCCCCTAAAAAAAAAGGGATGCTACGAGCCGTTATCTTTCTCTCAAATTTACTATAAAACGTCAGAGCTTTCGCGCTTCGAACGGGAGGGGGGAAACTTCGCCCTCCTTGCACCCACCCCTGGGGAGCACGCACTCTTCGCGTGCTCACAACGGGCCCCTAAAATGACATCCTGGCTGTGCGGTTGGATCATTCACGTCTGGCCCCCCTGCATGCAGTTGGTGTCGATCCCGGGAGTGGGGGCGGTAGGGGTATATTATCCCCCAAAAAATATGAGGTGGGGTGATGGCCTCTTAATGCACTAAAAATCTAGTTTTTGAAGGTTTGAAATGCGAAAATTTTCGAAAGCTCGGTCGCTTTGCTCCCTCGCATAAAATATTATCTTTCAGGATCTCGTAATTTTGCGCCCCCAGTAGGCCTATATTGTTCTTAAATAGCTTAAAGGGTTCAAAATTTGAAAAAATAAAGATGTAATTGCTTTGCTCGATATATCATGTATGTGTCATATGACTCCTGCTAAATATTGCGCCCCCGATGTAGGATAAAGTGTATAAAACAGCATTTGCAAAGGTTCAACTTTTGAAAGAAATCTCAACTTCAGGTACCCTTGCTGAATTTCTCGACTCTTTCGCAAGCCTTTCGGGGTTTTCGTGAGTTTTGCTCCCGATTGTAGAAGTGAGTGAATAGAAAACCGCGTATCAATGCATAAAATTCGAGCTTCTCTACCGCTCAATTGCAAAATTTCCTGGGGAAAATGCACAAGAAATTGCGTTTCCGCTCGGTGACGTAGATAGGTTTGGGCACTCGGGGGGGGGGGACCTCATTTTTTGCCCCGAGTGCCATAATCACTAGATACGCCACTGGCTTCGCTCCCTTGCCGGTCAACCCCCCCCCCCCCCCCCCCTCCGGATCATGAACGCGGATCGACTTCCCTGTGCCCCCCCCCCCTATTGAAAAATCCTGGCTACGCCTGTGTGTGTGTATATATATATATATATATATATATATATATATATATATACAGTATATATATATACACTCAACCAAAAAAGTAAGTTCCCCCCTAGCATTTTTGGATATATCTCAAAAAGTATTTTACCGATTTTCATAATTCAAACGGGAATGGATAGGAAATTTTATTACTCATAACATGAATGGCATATCATTGCCACCAGATATCATTATTGGTGTAAAAAAATGCATTTTATGCCAAAATGCATGGGGAAAAAAGTTGCATTTAAGGTTATATGAAGCATATTGTGTACATTTCCTATGCAAGTTAGCAAATGACCTTTTTAAATTGTTATGTAATTCTCAGGAATTTCTTCAGGTACAATATGCTTCCCAATATGCAAAATTCAATTCAATACGGTTTTATTTGATATTAAAAATATACGACAATAAATAGTCAGAAGAAAACTAAATATGTCATATTTACAATTATTCAGTAGCGGATCTAGACTAGAGGGGGTTAGGATGTTAAACGGCTATAAAACTCCAATAACAACAACAACTTGAAGGTGAACAAATCTACAGTGACAGTTACCAGGGATTTATTACAGTTTACAGTTTTTGGCGAAATTAGTGAATAGAAATATAGTATAGATACATTAATACAGTATAATTACAATAACAACAACAATTGTACTACTACTAATAATCATAATGGTCATTTTGGGGGTGAAACGATCATTTGCCTTCTCTGTGTGTATAGCGAAACGCATGAGCGAACATCACGTCGCTTGTGTGAGAGATCGGTGCGGGCTAAAACATTTCAAGTGAGCGGGGGAAATCATGCACAAGAGGGGTCAGGGCTAGTGTTATTTCACGTCTTTCTCTCCTCTGACTTCGTACGCTCACATTTTCGCACATCACTCCTTATTCTTTTGTGTGCACAAAGATTATGTTTGTTGTCGGTACTTTTTACATTCCGCAATAATTGACCCTTTATGTAAACATTCACTCATTTCGCATTCTCTCTCTCTCTCTCTCTCTATCACATGTACATTGTCATTGTTAGTTGCTTATTCACATCACATTATGTACGCACCTATAATGATAGTGGTAGGTCCCAAACGGATGATTCGAATGATATCATATACGCCAGCAGAATGCACTCCTTCAAAAAGACATCTACAATTACCTAAATCAGATATTTTATTTATTATGAACCTTAACACTGGTACGAATAATTATCAAGAAGTAATGTCGTCACATTCAAAAGATTTCAGGCGATACAACGCACTTCAAAATTTGTTTTAATCTCACCATCTCCCGCAAGAAAAGCTCGTTTTGTAGTTGGGCGCGGAAGGCGAACGCTGGTCACGTGACTCTTGACTAGAAATTTTTGCAACATTCTGCTTGATTGATCTAAAACTTTGCCAAAAAAAATGATCACTGGATTTTGGACCAATCACATCAAGTCTTATATCAGGATATAGGTAATTTATCCAAGCTTCTGAAACCAATCACCCCTTGACATTATTGACCCTTGGAATTTTTTCAGTCGAAGAATAATGGTGGCAGTGTCTATAATTTATGTGGGTTTTGGATGGATTGCCATAGACAAAATATTGAACATTACTAACTTTCAAGAAAAAATGATCACTGGATACTGAAGCAAAGTTGACAATATATACATCAAATGAAAGCTATTGAAATGAATTTTCATAAACCGATCACCCCAGAGTGATTCATTCACCAGTTATGAATACACGTCCAATTCTTTGCAAACTTAGGTACATTTTGTGGTGCTATTCGTGTGTTGAAGCGTGTGTGTCAACTTTCGGACACCCAAATGCTCGCTACTAACCATTATGATATTTTGGGAATAGTAATAAATAAATAAATAACAAGCAAAATTGGACTCGGACTCCCAAAGCAGAAATATAGTACAGATACATTAATACAGTATAATTACAATAACAACAACAACAATTATAAAAGAAGAAGGAAAAAAATAAGAGTAAGCAGTCTATCAACTGACTATAGAAAGAGCGAATGACGCAAATATTGAGCCAGAGGCAGAGCGGGGGAAAAGGGCGGGGACGTTTTGGTACGCTACACGGCGACGTTTTGGTACGCTACCCGGGGACGTTTTGGTCGTAGCAAGGCGGGGACGTTTTGACGCGTGGACGTTTTGAGCGGATACCGTTTCTGTTACCCCAGTCTGTGAACGGTATTTTTTACATTGTGAATCAAACGTTTCTTGTTCTTTATGACCTGAAAATTGAGAATGATCATTCATGTTTGGAATTTAATCAAGAAATAAATTTGAATTTTAATTTATACCACCTTTTACCCCCTCCCCCGAGTCCCCCCCCCCCCCTTCCCCACGTCGCCTTAGCCAGCTATAGAGCGAGGTAAAGGGGGGGGGGGGGGGGACGTAGTGTAATGTGTGGGGGTTTTTACAGACTGTGTAATCAATCAGATACGTCTGGATCGTGTCTAGTCTTTTTCCGAAAACGATGTATAGATTAATGTTAACACTGTGAATGATTTTATTTATTGGGACCAAACAAATACACATTTATTACGAAACATATGTACGAATATCAAATAAAAATCTGTTTTATATTTTGAAACTGAAGAAGAACATTTCTCAAAAATCATCCCCCCCCCCCCCCCCCCCAATTTTTCTTTATGTGAACTGCATGTAGCTATTTAAAAATACAGGTAAGTCTGAATAAAAGCTATGTATAACACGTACACAATTACCATATGCATCTATTCATTTGTAGTTGTACTGTAGACTTCTTCTAGTTCAACCAAACTTATATACATAAATAAACAAAAGAACAAGTTTAGTGAAGGAATGACGGCAAGACGATGATATCCCCTAAATCTCCACCGCCTTTGAAGATCGTGTTAGATTCCAAGAGTGATCCATATTCAAAATCATCGCAATGGAACGAGTAAGTAGTAAAGTACTACCGCAGAGTACCGGTAAGTTACATGCATGAGGCTGAATGCTGTGTGGCACTGCACAGCGAATGCCGACGGCCCACGTCCCGTCAGCGTCCCGTCAGCGAATTTTTTTTTTCCTGTAGGCTGTAGGCTACCTTTGGAGCTATCCAATCTGAATATTCATGAAAGAGACTACAAGTATCAGACTTTCTTACTCAGTTTCACCTTATTTTTAAATCAGCAAAAGAAAATTTTGTAATTTTATGTAATATATTCCTCTGCCGAGATTCTTTCAGTTTCATCGGTAGCGCACCAGATTATCCGACTGCGCCACACAGAACAGCTACTCAAGTCAATGCATGGCCTAACTCCAGGGAGCTCCAACGCTGCGCGTTGGAGCTCCAGGTACAACTATCCAAAGTCGACCTAGCCCACACCACGAATAGTGGTCATATTGACCACTACGAATACAAAATGCAAAAATAGTTCGTATTTTCTGTCGCGTGTAGTAAAGGTATGGGGGGAGAAATAAGATAAATATTTTAAATACTTGCTTTCAAATTCAGCCCTTAAAAATCTCACTCCTACCTCAAATGGCCGTTAGAAAGAACTTTTGATATTTTCAGCAAAATCCAAAGTCAAAATCTTGTCCAAAACCGGAGAAATCCCCGCCGATTTGTTTCGCGATCGCGTGTTGTTTACATACTGCCGATGTCTTAGACTAAAATCGGCCAATAAAATTTTTGTCCACGAAGAAACTCGGGATCGCAAGCGCACATCGATCTTTACGATCGCGCACACCGAAAATTGGGACTTTCCGTGTATGCCACATAGTGACCGAATTTTTAAGGACAAAACTCTTTTGGGGAGATGTCAGCGCCCGCGGCGACCAGGAAATGTACACAATGACTCCGATAGCTCGTTTCGCGAGAATCAACAGTAAATTACGGATTTGATTTTTGGAAATATCTTTTCCAACATCGGTGAGTTGAATTTATTGTATTTCTTGGATATTTAGTGGTCGGTTTTTGTAAATTAAATGCCGATTTTGAGTGAATGTTTGTGACTTTTGTGCAGTGGTGTTTTAAAAAGTTGAGGTGTATGACTGCCTACATTATACACACGAAGTATAGGAATGTAGCTATGAGTGACCTAGCCCATTTTATGGCTAAAAGCATCGCTTAATTTCGGCAGGTAAGCTAGAAATTTGTACTTACACTTCAAGAGAATTACTGTAACTATGTAGCAGGCTCTTTGATTTTACGATTTAACGATTGTTTCGATGAAAAAAATTGAATTTCCTCGCCGAGCCGATCTTTTCCCCGTACTGTACCGTCGATTCAAATGACTCGATCGCACTGTGTGTAATGTACCGTATATACGTCGCTGACTCGATCACACAGTGCTATTATTACTATAGGGGTGATGCCAATTTTCCCATTTTTAAAAGAATTGAAAAATGCCCATTTTGGGTCATTTTTGAAGTGGTGTATCTCAAATGGCCCAACTTTTTAAAAGTTGGTTTTGCCATTGAATATGGGCCAAACCTAGGTTGATCCATTCCAGGTTTCAAATTTGTGGAGTGTCTTTTACTTTTTTGTCCCAGGCCGCTTGAAATAGGTCATTCCAGTGAAAAGCTGAAGAAATGTCGTTTTTGAATGAGTGGTACAGGCTGTACATTTCTTGTAAGTTAATGAATATTCTACTGAAAAGCAACGGAACTAAAAATAAGTCATTTTATCGTCGGAAAGGTTTTTTATACATGTATATGATATTTCGTCACATTTCCTCGTATTTGTACATGTAAACATACCTAAAGTACTCAATGGATGACTTCAAGGGGAAAATGGTCACATTTAGACCCTATAGTTATATGTATGAATTTTATTCATAGTATAAAAATTGTATATTATGCCATTCAAACAAAATTTGCAGGATTTCTCCTTCCATCCTTATTCTTACGAGCTGTATAGACAATATTAAAAATAGATGGTTGGATCATTCCATTATTACTATAGGGGTAATGCCAATTTTCCCATTTCCAAGAAAATTGAAAAATGCCCATTTCTAGGTCATTTTTGAAATATCTCAAATGGCCTAACTTTTATAAAGGTGACTTTGCCATTAAATGTGGGCCAAAGCTAGGTTAATCTATTCCAGGTTTCAAATCCATGGAATGGCTTTAATTTTTTTTGTCACCACCCGCTTAAATAGGTAATTTCTGCGAAAAGCTGAAAAAATGTCATTTTTAATGAGTGGTACATTTCTTGTAAATATATGAATATTCTACTGAAGAGCAATGGAACTACTGCAAAAAAGTCATTTTATTGGCGAAAAGGTTATTTATATGTTATTTCTTCACATTTGCTCACATATAATTGCAAAACATAAGAAATAAAGTGTATCAGTCCCTTTCAATATTTTGGGTAATGAACAAAGCTAGAGACATTTGAATATTTTTTATCAAAATATTTAATAGGAATATTAGGATAGGTATACACAATTCTTCATTTTTTCATATGTTTACTTTGTATACATGTATAAACCTGAAAAAAAATCGGAAAATCAAGTTTGATTGAAAATGTTTCTGGAATTACTTCATTATTATCATTTTATTTAGAATAATTAGAGAATCCCTTTACTTGTTTATCATATCATTGGTTATGGAAATTTGGTATGAGTTTATAACTGAAATCCTGTTATCGTCAAAAGAATATTTTTTATACAGTAAATTCCTTTTCCCCTTTTTTCGAGTTTAATTAAAAACCATATTGTTAATGTTACAGAATGTTATCAAAATGCCTACAACAAGTGCACATTAGAAAGTATAAAGTACTTCTTGTTTACTTTGCATGTCGGTGTCCTTTTTTCTTCATCTAGTATTACCTTCAAAATATTATGTGGTGAAACGCGTCTATTCATTTTTTTTAACTTAGGAACTTGCTTACATTTATCTAGCAAATCGCAGTGACCAAAGGGTGCGTGATTTACTCACACACTCACCTAAAAAACGCAGCTAAGTAGCGGGAGCATTCATAGCAAGACTCGTTTATACAGCTCAAGCCTTGAAACTTAGCTACCAAAAAGAAACACTCTCTGGTGAATTTTATTGATTTGAATGACATTAAAATACTTTAGACAAATTGAATGATACATTTCTGTATTTTTTCTGAATTAGTTTTGGGGGTTTATAAGTTTCAATTATATTTTGATGTACTTATTACTCATGTAGAGAACTTATTGGGCGTGTATGCGGTTACT
Organism: Heliocidaris erythrogramma; assembly: GCA_025617745.1. NCBI lineage: Eukaryota > Metazoa > Echinodermata > Echinoidea > Camarodonta > Echinometridae > Heliocidaris > Heliocidaris erythrogramma. The sequence continues at coordinate 2,482,574 of CM046862.1, forward strand.
TGTGTACTCAAAACGGGAATACGGTAGTCTTGATCGCTCACTGAACGGTACCATCAATACTAATAAGGCATTCATCCATGTACGAGGTTATAATACTGTCTATAACCATAGGCATGGAATGGGCTATTTTGCCTGTTAATTTAAAAATTTCATCAAAACTTTTAGGAAGTATCAGTACATGTTCTAAAATCGTCTGCCATGTGAGGAAATGGTTTTGAATTGCTTGTGATACGAATTGCATGTTTTTTATCTAATTTTGAAACTTGATCTAAATATTTATTATTTAATTTCTAATTTCTTCTTGTTTTGATAGCTCTGACAGAAGACTATGGACAGTTCTGCTGTTTGTTATGACTTCAGCTCTGTTCTCAGCTCGGACCATAGTTCCTCTTGTAGCAGTGAATATATCCAAGGAGTTTGGTTGGGATAAGACTGATACTGTAAGTATTTGGAAGTATATGTAGGACTAAATTACTACTACTACCCAGTGCCATCCATACATAGAGTTTGGCCAACTCTGCTTCAGTGGGTAACAACAGGGCGGCATGATGCTTTGTTGGCAAGCATGTAACAAAGGAATATACGCCATGTTGTAACCAACTGAAACCGAGTTGGCCAAACTCTGTTTATGGATGGCCCTGGTACTACCCAAACAAGCTACCATGGAATTGATCAAATCCTATTACAGTGAAACCTGTATATATAAAGACCGCTCAAGGGAGACAAGAAAAGTGGTCTTTATGAGCAGGTGGTCTTTATGTAAAGGTTCATTTAATACACATTTCAATGAACATTTTTCAAGGGAAACAAAAATTGTGGTCTTTATAGACAGGTGGTCTTTATAGACAGGTGGTCTTTCTATACAGGTGGTCGCTAAAGCAGGTTTGACTGTAAAGGCTACCACTCATGTCATTCCAGTTCAAATACATGAGAAAATATGTAATGTAATAACCATCACCGTGGAGGGGTAGCTTTGGGGTGAAATGGGGATCCAGGTGGGGTAGGGGATGTACTCTATATATATCTATTTAAGCAAAAAAAGAGGAAAGGTTTATGATATCATATTTACATGTAAAGTGAGGGGGTGGGGGTGACAAAGCTTTAAAAATCTGACAAACTCCAACCTCTGGAAAACAAATAGTTTCTGTTAAAGTAACATGCTTTATCTGTTTACTCTAATGAAGTCAAATATTCACTTACAATATTAAATTATCATATGATCAGTGCCATTTACATGTAGTTCAGAAATTTCTTATACTTTCTTCTCATGAGATAACATTTTAATCAGTTTTCTTTCTCTGATGCTGTACATGAACATTTTTTTTTTATTTTCTTTTTTTCTTCTTTTTTCCTTCTCCAGTGATATCTTCCCCACCTTTTTGCTTTGTCCCTTTATTATAGAATGTTGAATATTGAAAGCTTCCCCTTTTCACCATGGAATGTCCTTCTCACATCAACTTTGCAGGGTCTCGTTCTAGGTTCCTTCTTCTGGGGCTATCCCATTGCTCAGATTCCAGGGGGTATGATGAGTGACAAGATTGGAGGGGATTATGTAATCATCCGAGCTGCATTTATCTGGGGTGTAGTGACCATAGTCACTCCATTTGTTCCTTATATCTTCACAACAAAGGGCGGTACCATCATGTCAATGACTGTCCTTAGATTCCTGATGGGATTAACACAAGGTTTGTCACAATTACGAATGTCAATTTGGAATAATAATCAGAATCTCACTTGTTTTCTCGTTTATGAACCCCAAATCTCATTTTTAGTAAGTTTGGATTGCCATCAAATAATGATAGTGCATTTTTTAAAAGGAATTGTCATTATTAAATTGGACAATGAAATATATTGTAGTTCTTTAACAGAACTGCTTAAAGAACTACTCTAAAGTTGAGCTTAAAGCTTAAAGAACTACTTTAAAGTTTACTAAAGTTGAGCAGACTTGCCCTAACTTGACAATTTTTTCTACTTGGTTCTGTTTTCTATGATTTTGAGAACTCCTGCTCTTCTACACTAGAGTCTTTCTCTAGCTGATCTGACCTCTGGTGGGTTTACCTTTCAAAGGCTCCCGTAAGAGCAATTATCAAATTATATCACTTTTAGCTTAACAGGCGAATAAGCCATTCAACTTTTTCCTAATAAGAAGTTTGAGAGAGGTGAATTGTTTGTACTTGTTTTGTTTTTGTGCTGCAGGTGTTCATTACCCATCCTTGACTAGTCTATTGAGTCAGAAAGTTACAGCTGATAAGAGAGCTTATGTCATGTCATGTGTGTTTGCTGCTAGCTCACTTGGGTAAGTCTCTGTTTGTGTTGAGGTGTTGTAGTAGTTTGAGCACCTGATTGGAAATGTAAAGGTGGTGGGTTCATAACAATCCCTGACATGTCAGGTTTAGTGTGCTATAGCAAGACATTGCTACTCCATATCCAGGAGAGAATTGGGGACCTGGTACCCTTAATACATGTAGTATTTTCCATATATCACTTCAGGGAGTAGGGATACTGTAAACGCGGAAATTTTTGTGCATTTCGCGCGGCATGAAAGTTGTGCACATAGTTTTGTATATGTGCTCTTTTGCCCATGAGCCTAGCGCGTCAGCGAAATTAAAAACACGTGAAAATTCACCTTACTCAGCCGAGCGCAAAAAATTTTATTGCATTAAAATATCCACTTTTACAGTAGTGCTCCCATTGTGTGGGTCAATGAATCTGGTGACAGGGGTATCTTTAAAACTCTAAGAGACTTTATGTCATATTATTGGAGCAGTTTGGCTAAAAATTACTATTTCTTCATTTCTTACTGAAACAAAGTCTGGTTACATAAGATGTACAGTGTACATGTACATATACATTGTGAAGGGTGTTCCGGTGAAAATGTCTATTCAAACCAAGTTTAGCAATAATTAATAATAATAATAAACATAATAATAATAATGATAATGATGATGATGATGGTAATAATGATAATGATAATAATAATAATAATAATAATAATAATAATAAATAATGATAATAGTAAAAGTCTTGTTTACCCAGGATAGCCTCATCAATGAAAGTAAGAGTGAGAATTCAAAATCTGAATGTTTAATATTTATTTTTGTGGCAGTTGTTTGTAAAACTAGTGGCTTTATTTTCTCTCTCATCTTGAACATTATATCTTCCATCCAGTACACTCCTTACTGGTGCAATAGGGTCTATTATCATAGAACATTCCAACTGGCACTATGTCTTCTACTTCTTTGGAACTATCTCTATCGTCATAGCCACCATCATCCAATCTTTCTCCAGGAAGCAGAGGAGGAAAACCTTCTTTTCATTTCAGAATGGTAGAGCAGGAACCAGGAAGGATGATGAAGAAAAGAAAAGCCTGCCTATCATCAAACTTGTAACTAAAAAACCTTTTTGGTGAGTTCAGATTATGTTTCAGGTTGCACACGATGCTATGTTTTTGAATTATGGATCTTGTCGCTTAAAGATGAATTTCATGACTGGTTATACTATTTTATTCTAAACGAAACTGTTGACAAAGTAATTTGAATTGTTGAGTATGATTTTAAAGGAAAAAAAAGTGAGTACTATGTGTGAGGTTTTTTAATTTAAAATATCTGCAAACTGTCTTAATCACAAAAATGACAGATGCTAGCTGGACTCAGTTATGGTTACATGAAACTACACAAACATGTGACATCAGAACTGGGTCCAAAGTATTTCATCATTTCTAATCATGTTTAAAATCTTAGAGCACTTCAAAAGCATTCCCTTTCTTAGCACTTGGATGCTATGATATTCTTTCACATGGAAATGAAAAAGCATTTAAATACTCATAAATTATTTTTCAAGTTAACAAGAACTCACCTTGTCTTTAAGCAACATTTTAGTAAATTTGAAAAAGTGCTGCACATAGCTCAGAAATACGTTGTTAATTTTAATTCTGTAGAATCACATTGACTCTGAATTCACAAAAGAGGCTTATCTTAAACCATGGTCTAAACCATGGTTTAAAACTCAGCCGTGGACTAAAAGAAGCGTGAATATTTGACTCTGAATTGAAATTTAAATTGACATTGAAATAAACATTGATGGGATTGAAAGAAAGGGTATTAAAGTATGAGGAACCAATTGTTTTCCTTTGCTTTTATTCTCTCTCTCTTCCCCTTCTCAGGGCAATGGCCATTAGTCACTTGAGCGTCATATTTTCATACTTTATTATTATAAATTGGATGCCAACATTCTTTAAAGAGGTTTATCCAGAGTCTAAGGTGAGTATTTTTATTTTATTTCATTAGTACAGGTAGTCTGTAGGTCTGGTAATGATGAAAACGTACACAGAATCCAAAGAATTGAAGTTGTATGTGTTCCCAAAAGTTGGGTCACAAAAGTGTGCCATATTATGTTTTTCTTTGTTAGCACTACATACAGCATGTCGTCATCCCTTTCCATGAACACCTCTGTTAACCCATTGCTTTTAGATGGACTCCGTATTAAATCTATTGGAATGGAAAAATTCAGTTGCCAATGGATTACTTTGGCAATAATCTGACACAAAACTCAAGGTATCAACCTACGTAGAGTTCATTACCAGATCACCAGGCAGCCTGTATCTCTTGTTACTACACTCATATTGACTTCAGGTACATGTATAGTGATTATGGCTGTAGTAATGAGAGGCTTGAAGTGGTTTTAAGTCATGTGAAGTGACCATGTGTTCTCTTTGCTTCTTTTTTCCCTCATATTCTTCCTAACTATCCTTCTATCACCCTCTTCTCATGTTGCACATTCAAAATTTAATTTCTTGCCATTTCCATGCACCTCCCTGCACCCACGCAATTTGTTTTTTTCTATGTCAACACTAATTTACCATCTCCTTTCGCTTTCTTTGATTATACACTCAACTTATCTTATTTCATGTCAATATTTATCAATACCTCTGTCATGCTGTTCTCCCAACGTTCTATGTTCATTCTGACCCTCTTCCTCTTATCTCCATATTTGTCATATCTCTTTTCTCTTTTCCTCCCTCTCTCTCTCTGTCTCTATCTTCCCTCCTCCCCCCCCCCCCCCTCTACACTCTATTTCTCTCTATCTCTCTTCTCTTTTCTTCTCTTTCCTTTCCTCCCTTTCTTCTCTATTCCATACTGACTCTGTCCCATATTTATTTGTCTATACTTAATGCATTCATTGCATTGACCTCTCTGCTCTTGCATTAATCCCTGCACCCCTCTACCATCCCTCCACTACCCCTCTACCACCCCTCCACTACCCCTCTACCACCTCTCTACCACCTCTCTACCACCTTTCCATCATTCCCTCCACCAACCCTTTACCACCCCTCCACCACCTCTTCGTCACCTCTCCATCACCCCTCTACCACCCCTCCACCACCCCTCCACCACCCCTCCATCACCCCTCCATCGCCCCTCCATCGCCCCTCCATCACCCCTCTACCACCTCTCCATCACCCCTCTACTACCTCTCCACCACCTATTACCCCTTTACCACTCCTCCATCACCTCTCCATCACCCCTCTTGTGCACCTTTACTCTCCCTCTTCATGCATGCAGGGGTATTCTAGTTGGTCACAATGCTCTTAATTTTGTGATGTGGCTCCTTCTCTCTTGGATCCCAACATATTTCAAGGAGGTCTTTCCCAAGGGCAAGGTAATTAGTCGACTACTGAATTATCTCATTCCCCTACACTTGAGTCCAGGGCGGATCCAGGATTTAGTATAAGGGGGGGGGGCATAAAAATGCAGGTTTGTCAACTTTTGGAAAAGGTAGACCCATATTTTTTGGGTCTTGCCAGCTTCTCAAAAAAAATTCTCTCGGGGGGGGGGGGATTATGAGGGTCCAGTTTCCCTCCATAATTCTCTGACAAACAAACAAAAATTCATTCTAAAAGGGGGGGGCACAATCGACAAAAGGGCTGATCCTCTATGGTCAAAATGCATACTTTTCTTCCAAAAAGGGGGGGGGGCACGGGCCGGAAGTGCCCCCCCCCCCCCCAGATCCGCCAATGCTTGAGTACCTCTTAGTTCCAGTAGGAAATGGGTTACGTTGTAGCTTCCACTCTAGCTTTAGGGCATTGATAAAGGTCTGACAGTCTTACAGTAAAAAAGAAACCAAAAAAGTTTAGAAACCATGATCACTCTTCATTAAGAATCAATAAATCTGTCTTGTGACTGTGATGTACATGTAGTTTAGGATAATCTCTGCATGCCTTGTAAACCAATTGCTGTGATTGTTGAGTGTTCTTTCATGATTAGCTCTTTAATTGAGAATTCTTAGTTCATATATTTGTAGAAACATTGTTTTCCATGTTCATGAATTACTTCCAGAGTACGCTGTGATAGCTTCATAGATGGATGTGTAGCTGATTGGGATGATTGTATGACACATATATGCACTGGTGCCAATTGATCTCAGGTCTATTTCCTACATTAAAACCCTTTCAGGACAGGAATTATTTAAGAGCTGAATTGATCATATTTTGTTCTTCAAATTGGCAACAATATTTTTCTTTTAGTTCTACATGGTTCTAATAAGGTGTAATGTCTGAAAAAAAATATACATGAAAAAAATTGCCAATTTTGATTAAAAAAACAATGATTTTCAACCTCTCAATGTGTTGGCAATTTAAGGATTTTAAACCTTACTCTTGTTTTATAATTCCTGGCATCAAACGCAATATGGTCATGCAACAAAAATGGACATAGCGTGTGCAGAAACTTTTCCTCTTTCTACTCATACATCTGGTATATTTTTTAGAGCTCTGAATCAAAAGTCATTGAGCCAAACCTCAAAATGTTGTCAATTGTCTCGAAAGGGTTAAAACATTCAACACTGCGCTATCTCTAAACCCAACCCTATACCCAACTTTAAACCCCATCCCAAGCCTAAACCTAACTTTAAATCAAATTCCAACCTTAACCCTAACATAAAAGTCAATTCCAACCCTAATTCCAACCCTAATCCAAACCTATAACCCAGCCTACAATCTGTGCTCAACGCTAGCTCAAACCTGAAGCCCGGCTAATCCAACCCTAGTGCTAACTTAAAACCAATCACAACATTAACCCTAACCTAAGACCCAATCCCGACGCTAACCCTAGTGTTCTATTTGGTAAAGTAGAGCGTGGAGCAAATGTTGCCAGAGTAGGCCTGGGACGAATACCATTTTTACTATTCGAATATTTGAGCAAACAGGTATTCAAATTGAATATTTATTGAATACCTACTTTCTTTTCATTCTGAAGTTTATCGTACACCTCGACATTCAAGCCACATTGCGCATGCGCCAACACAAGCAAAGCAGCTATCCACATACATTTCCGAGATGAAATAGGATCACAAAGACTATCAAAACATAAAGCAAATAATATCACAGAGACAGCTTTAACACAGGATTATTGTAAAGTGACGATTTTTATTTTGCAACGATCATTCATATATGAAGAATTACATTCATCTTACTCCATATCGGAGCTGAACTAGCTAGCAACAATACACAGGCGCAGAGCTCTGCACAGACAATAGCGAGCTAGGCCGTGATCGTACCAGGTGACTACATGTATAAACTGATTGTGGCCGACCGGCTTGTGTGTTTCATGGTCGAAGTGACGCCATAACTCTTTTACTTTCGTGTTTTTTTTTAAAACTTTTCATGGCACATTTTGGACCTCTGTTGTATTATTTTAGCAAGTAAAATGTCTCATTACGCCTTTTATGTGCTTATCATCTGTTATGCAGTATTTTCTGATGTTATAAAGATCATTTTTGCTTTAGGTAATCGAATGTCCAAATTACCATTCGTCATTGGACGAATATTCGAATAGTGAGAAAAGTGGTATTCGATTACCGCTCGACGGTAAGCTATTCAAATAATTCGAATATTTGAATGTTATACCCAGACCTATGCCGGAGCATTACATTGTATGTTGGATCAACCTTAATGATACATGTATATTGTTCTCCTACAGGGCTGGGTATATAATGTTCTTCCATGGTTAGCAGCTATACCTGCATCTGTAGCAGGTGGATGTCTTGGTGACTCTCTCATTGCTCATAAAGTGCCTGTAGGAATCTCAAGAAAGATCATGCATGTAAGCTCAATTAATTTTGATTATGTTTGATTCAAGTTGAATTTTAACACATTTCAGTACAGTAGCCAGTTTTAATGACCTAAAGCTTTTAATTCTCGGAAGGACAAAGAAAACCTTGTCTTGTCTTCTTAAAATATAAAAAGGGTTCATGAACTGTGAAATCAGATTTGGAACAATGTTTGTATCAAATTGATACATGTTAAAGAATGGTGTAAAGCCTTTTATTCATTTTTTTTATATTGAGCTAATTGTAAACATATCTGCAGCTATATTAATATGCTTCTTAGACAACTGTCCATACATTTATTTACTATCATGTGTTAGAAAGTTGAATGATATTGAGATGAAGTTGCCATAATATGTTTTTCAGACAAAGTTTAATTGGTCAACTTTTAGGCTGGGTTACATTTAGTATTTAACTCTGTAACATTATATCCCATTTCCATAGATGTGATTATCTCAAAGAAGTAGAAGTATATTCTAAGAAACGGAAAAATAAATTCATAGTAGCAGCATATTGTAAAATAGTACAGCTGAGATGCAGGATATTTTTTATAGGACCTCCCCCCCCCCCCCCCCCCCTCCCCTGTGCAGTAGGAGTTAATAAAGTTGCTTCCCTTTGATAATGGATCAACATTGGTGAAAGAAAAGGTGAAATGTATGAGGGTTGAAATAGAGTAAAGAATACATTTTTATTTATGGTCTATTACATAGTGATATGCATCAGGTTTTAATAGATTATGTGAATTGTTTCATTTCAGACATTAGGTATGTTTGGAATGGCGTTTTCATTGATAAGCGTGGGACTAACGGATAGTTACCATGCATCCCTGGTGTTAATGATCATCGCTGTCATGTCACAATCACTAACTAATAGCAGTATACCACCGAATGCGCAAGACATAGCTCCTAAATATGCAGGATCAGTATTTGGTAAGTACAATTAGTAGCTTTATACTACCGTATGCCCAAGACATAGCTCCGAAATATGCAGGATCAGTATTTGGTAAGTACAATTAGTAGCTTTATACTACCGCATGCACAAGACATAGCCCCGAAATATGCAGGATCAGTATTTGGTAATTACAACTAATAGCATTTATACTACCGCATGCCCAAGACATAGTGCCTTATTATGCAGGATCAGTATTTGGTAAGTACAATTAGTAGCTTTATACTACCGTATGCCCAAGACATAGCTCCGAAATATGCAGGATCAGTATTTGGTAAGTACAATTAGTAGCTTTATACTACCGCATGCCCAAGACATAGCCCCGAAATATGCAGGATCAGTATTTGGTAATTACAACTAATAGCATTTATACTACCGCATGCCCAAGACATAGTGCCTTATTATGCAGGATCAGTATTTGGTAATTACAACTAATAGCATTTATACTACCGCATGCCCAAGACATAGTGCCTTATTATGCAGGATCAGTATTTGGTAATTACAACTAATAGCATTTATACTACCGCATGCCCAAGACATAGTACGGTACCTTATTATGCAGGATCAGTATTTGGTAAGTACAATTAGTAGCTTTATACTACCGCATGCCCAAGACATAGCCCCGAAATATGCAGGATCAGTATTTGGTAATTACAACTAATAGCATTTATACTACCGCATGCCCAAGACATAGTGCCTTATTATGCAGGATCAGTATTTGGTAATTACAACTAATAGCATTTATACTACCGCATGCCCAAGACATAGTGCCTTATTATGCAGGATCAGTATTTGGTAATTACAACTAATAGCATTTATACTACCGCGTGCCCAAGACATAGTACGGTACCTTATTATGCAGGATCAGTATTTGGTAAGTACAATTAGTAGCTTTATACTACCGCATGCCCAAGATAGAATACCTTAATATGCACGATCATTATTTGGTAATTACAAGACATAGTACCTTATTATTTGGTACAAGTAGTAGCAGAGGGAGCGGAATGTCGGGTGTGGACAATGGAATGGGGGGTGCCTTTTGTCCGCCAAACAAAAGGTGCTTCCCCCCTTGTCCGAGCCTGACCTTCTCCTGCGCCTTAGTAGCTTCATACTACTGCATGCCAAAGATAAAGTACCTTAATATGCTGGATCAGTATTTGGTAAGTACAGCAGTATATACTACCGAATGCCTATTAGACCTAGGCTTTAAACATGCTGGATGTGTATTATGACTCTACAACCAACAGGTTTAATTATAACTGACAAGACAACTGTTACACCGTATTAATAACTTTGGACAGACTTTCTGAGGGTGATGGCTGTCACATTCTAATAACACATGGCTGTGACTTTCTAATAACACATGATACATAATGCCATTCCTAACATGCCTTATGTAGAAATGGAATAAGCCACATAATAAGCCACATAATCAGATTTAAAGAACTGCTTATAAATTTCAAAGTTCTGATGAATAATAGGCCTAATTTTTTTAATGTGATAATTATGATGGATTTCACTTTTCAAATTTTTTCAGGCTGATCATTTTTACAGAACATATGAGACCTCATCAGGACTACCTTATGTAAAGTAGAATGTAATATTTGTTGTTATGATGCCATCAAAAAATGGTTTTGCGTGAGTCTAAATCCCCCATATTGCTACCAAATATATTTAAGTACTTGCTCACCCTTTTCAGCTTTTCAACTGAAGGTCATTTTGTGAGGCATTATGTTTTCAGGTTGTCCGTCCGTCCGTCCGTCCCGGTTTCTCTTTCTAGCGATAACGCGATGACTAGGAGGAGATAAAGTGATCAGACTTTTGGGTTATAAGGTGTAAGGTCAAATGTCAAAGAGGTCAATTAACGTGTAATTAGAGGCTTTATTCTGGTTATCACAATATTTCAAGAACAGTTTGAGCCATCAACTGAATTTAGGCGGAGGCATATAGGAGACACAGTCGCATTCATCTTGTCTCGCAGAAATTCAGTTCAACTTTACCAACAGTAGGTACATTGAAATATCACTTTCCTACCAAGCCATATTCACTCATAGCATGTTAAATTGCTAAAAGTAATGCAAGTAAAATAACATAACATAAATGCTTAAAGTGTAGGGCACTTCACATTTCTTGATCTTAATAAATCAAGATTCATGAATATATGCTTAAGGCCTCAGCTACTTTTTGACACCGTAACCTGCCGTTCTTTTATATTTCCCATGTTTTTTTTATGCCCCAGTTTTTGTTTGCGTGATCATGAGATATGTCACACCTCATTCACTCTGCACAGTATCGGTATATTCCGTGCAACGCTATGGTGACATCATTCTACCTCAATAGACATAAAACACAAATGTGTGTATGCACACTGAATGAGAGGATTCTTATTCCACGATTAGGCCGGGTTTTTTTTTCTCCCAAAATGTTTTACCACTACTTACAGAGCGAACAAGACTTTATTAGGAATTATTAATTACTGACCAAAATCTTGATTTTCCTAAAATATGATTTTTTTTCTGAGTGGTTTTGTAGCAGTCTGTGTGACTTGTTTTATTTCAGAGTTTATCCATGTTTGGAATGGCATTATCATTGGTATGTGTGGGACTAACCAACAGCTACTGTGTATCCTTAGTACTAATGACCCTAGGAGTGATGGCACAGTCTCTATTTCATAGCAGTGTGCCTCCTAATGCACAGGACATAGCACCTTCACATGCAGGATCAGTATTTGGTAAGTTCATCCACTAGCTTTTACATCTTAACAGGGTAACATAGCAGGGTAACACAGCAGTGTACCTCCTAATGCACAGGACATAGCACCTTCACATGCAGGATCAGTATTTGGTAAGTTCATCCACCAGCTTTTACATCTTAACAGGGTAACATAGCAGGGTAACACAGCAGTGTACCCCCTAATGCACAGGACATAGCACCTTCACATGCAGGATCAGTATTTGGTAAGTTTTTCCGCTAGCTTTTACATTTCGAGACAATTGACCACATTTTGTGATTTGGCTCAATAACCTTTGATTCTGCGCTCTAAAAAATCTGAGTAGAAAGAGCAAAAATTTCTGCACATATTATGTCCATTTTTATTGAGTGCCCATATTGCGTTTGATGCCAGGAATTTAAAAATCGAGAATAAGCTTTGAAATCATTAAATTGGCAACACATTGAGAAGTTCCAAATCATTGTTCTTCATCAAAATTGGCAATTTTTTCAACTTTTCGACTAAGTTTCTAATGATGTATATTGTTTTCAATGACATTGCATTTTGTTAGAACCCTTTAGCACTAAAAGAAAAATATTATTGTTGCCAATTTTAAGAACAAAATGTGATCAATTTAGCATTTAAATAATTCCTGTCATGAAAGGGTTAACAGGGTAACTTGGCAAAATGGAGTGGCACAAAAAGACATATGGTACTTGAACAGCGATATTGGTAATATTGGTGAATTAAATGTCGTAATTTGACATATGTAATAACAATTAGGTAATTATATTAAGCCTAATCAAAGTATTAGAGTTATTTCTACCTGCTCTATGGATTTATGATATATTTATACCTCACTGCATTAAAATTATTATTTGCAACAATATCAGTTTTGTATTCTGGACCCTTCTTTTCATGCCACTATACGTTTTATTAGCTAAGCTACCGGTGTGGTCTTTCATGATGCCCACTGTTCCATTGGTAATAGACGGTCTTTGAAGGTAAGCTGGGAAATATCTTGAGAAATTCTTCATAACATGCATGTTCTATACCGTGCATTCCCAAAAAATTCTCTACACTTTTGAAATGGCTGCCAGATCAAAAATATATGATTCTGCGGCGAAAGGTTTATATGTATGGAAAGCTCATAGACTCAACTTTCATATGACACCAAAAAGTCTGTAAATAATTCATGCTTGGGTAAGCACTGCTCACTTTTGTAACGGGTATGGAAATTAGGTTGCGCAGGAATCGGCCTTCCAATTTGTGAGAGGAAAGTCCTTTGGAGCTTACGGAATTGAGGATATGAAAAATTTATGATTAGTTGTGAGGAGTTTGGGTTTGCCGAGTGAAATTTGTGGTTTAAGGGATGAACATTTTATGCATGAGTGAAGAGGAATTGCATTTATTATTGTAGCATTGAAAAAAATGAATGTCACAGATGTTGGCTACTTATTCTTCAGGTCAGTGGGAAATAGCAACAAGTCAAAATTTGGGAAATGGTAGAATTCGGGATAAGGGAAGGTGGTCCGGATATTTTGGAGTGGAGACCATAAAATGCATATGAATTGTCAAGATATGCACCAGCACACCCAGGAAGCGGGAGAGAGAGAGAGAGATAGAGGGGAGGGCATAATGTCCTCTTGACCCTTATCCCATCCACCCAACGAAGTCCTACCCTACCCTGTCTCACCTCCCCTGCAACATGTACCATCACCCCATCCTGACTCCCATGAACATACCACTGAGTCTACCAGGGAAAGTTACAATTTACAGTAATAAATGCAATTCTTGTTCACTCATGATAACATTTTAATTTAATCAACCATAAAATTCACTTAGCAAACCCAAACTGATCGCAATTGATCATGAATTTATCATATCACCCTCAATGTTGTAAGCTCCAAAGGACTCGCCTCTCACAAATTGGAAGGCTAATTCCTGCGAAACCTAATTTTCATACCCTTTACAAAATTGAGCAGTGCTCACCCAAGCATGAACTATTTTCTGACTTTTTGGTGTCATATGAAAGTTGAGTCCATGAGCCATCCATACATATCAACATTTTCCCCCAGAATTATATATTTTTATTTGGCAGCCATTTCAAAAGTGTAAAGTTTTATTTTAGACGCAAGGTACATGTACATGTATATTGCCATTCCAACCATACTTTATTCCTGAAATCATGCAAGTCACTTAACAGGTTGAAACAGGTGCACATCATACACGTATTGTAATGGATAAAGCAGAAATAAATGTGTAGTCACTAAATTGATGACAAGGTGATGTGTATCTTGTCAGTGAAGAGAGTGAGACCTTGATTCATAAAACTTACCATTATGAACAAATTACAATAATCTACTAAAGTGATTACATTTTTATTGACTGAAAGCAGTTTTTTGTCTCTTGTTATTATTTTATGAAACAGGGCCCTTATTGAAGTGTTGTTTTTTTTTACACCATCGGTAAAATTAACCTGTGTATTGGTACGGGTTTGTATTCTGCAAGCTTCTGGAGACCGTAGTCTGGGCTTCCTTGCAGAAAATTGTCTACCCTTTTTCCAAATGACTGGAATTACTTCAAACAGTATCGGGGGGGAGGGGTGATATGGCAGGATAAACAGCAGGTATACATTGACTTATTTGCACAACTGTAAACCAACTTGTAGCCCTATTCGCCTTTATCTCCAACTGAAATGCTGTAAACATTTCCCCCGACAGTATCGGGGGGGGGGGGGGGGGGTGATATGGCAGGATAAACAGCAGGTATACATTCACTTATTTGCACAACTGTAAACCAACTTGTAGCCCTATTCGCCTTTATCTCCAACTGAAATGCTGTAAACATTTCCCCCGGCAGTATCGGGGGGGGGGGGGGGGTGATATGGCAGGATAAACAGCAGGTATACATTGACTTATTTGCACAACTGCAAACCAACCAACTTGTAGCCCTATTTACCTTTATCTCCAACTGAAATGTTGTAAACATTCTGCAGTGTCTACAACTAATACTAATTTAAGACAGTTCTGCTTCTTAATTAGAAAAATCTTACCGCTGAAAATTTTGATATTTAATCTTATCACAATTTCTTTAAAATCCAGTCATGAGGATCATAAGATATGTGGTATCCTAAACAGGTAAAGTTTTACTGATTGCATGTTATTGTTTTTTTTTCTCAGTTGATGTGCATCTGTTTGGATCTATGTGACTTGTTTCTTTTCAGACGTTATCCATGTGGATAATGGCGTTATCATTGATATGCGTGGGACTAACAGATAGTTACCATGCATCTTTAGTACTTATAGTCATCGCTGTAATGTCATCTTCACTTACCAATAGCAGTATACCACCCAATGCACAGGACATAGCACCTAAACATGCAGGGTCTGTGTTTGGTGAGTACACAGAAGACTAACTGTCTAACATAAGGCCAAAAAAAAGTTTTTAAAATGTTGTATTGGCGTAACCCGACCAACCCTAAAATTGAGCCTGACTCTAGATGCTGAATATTGCAATCTATCGCTGATAATCGTAGTAATTGTGATAGATCGCAGATATTGTAATACTGAGATGATTTCAAATGATGAAAAAGTCGATGATAGGTATTGTGATGATTGCATTGGTGGAAAAAGATGATCGCAGATTTTAAATAGTTAAATTATTTAACAAATAACACAGAACGTCTAAGAGAAACATTCTTTCAATGGCCTTTTACGTCAATACAACACTTTTATTTGTGGCCTAATTCATATACAGCCTGCCTTTAGAGGCCAGCAACCTAGTAAACGAAACAGGAAAAGTTGCCATTATACATAGACAGGTAGAATGTCTTACCAAGTTCTACAGGACACATTTTTTCCATAGGAGACAATATTGGTGAGCTCTTAAGACCAGTGACTTATGAAGAGAGGTGGCCTCTAAGACAGGTTTGACTGCATCGTTCATTAGTTAGGACAATGACCAAGAAATACTTTTTATCTCAAGATAAAGTATGTAATTCTCTCTCTTAGTAGCTGCATGCCAACTTTATTTCTTAGTCTCGTAGTCTTGTACAAGAGCACAGACAATTCATTACAATTTTCATATTCTTGATTTCTCTGAAGGATTTTGATTTGTACATGTAGATGCTACAATAGTTTTGTATTTCATGTATTTGTGTACTACATGCCTAAATGCTGACTATTAATACCAGCATACATGCATATCTTTAGTTATTATCTGTGTTATGATTATTATTATCAATGTTGTTGTTATTATCATAAGTAATTATTTTGTTCATATTTCATGTACAGTGGAAACTCGGTATAATGAGGTCCTTGGGACCTTCAAAATTACCTTGTTATTGCAGGAATCTCGTTATATCAGGTTAAAAAAAACAATAGAATATAAAGAGCTGGGACCAGAATATTACCTTGTTATATCAGGAATAGTACCTTGTTATATCGGGAATATTACCTTGTTATATCAGGAATATTATTATATCAGTCCTCTTTATACCAAGTTTCCACTGAAATAAAGATTCATTTTTCTCCCCCTTTTTTTTCCCTGTAACTCCCTACAGGCATAGTGAATGCCATGGGTGCCGTTCAGGGCTTCGTTGGTACTTACATAGCAGGCTGTATACTACATTCTACAGGAAGCTGGTCTGCTGTCTTCAATATGTCCGCTTGTGTTTGTCTCTTCAGTTGGATCGTATTCACTCTATTTGCTGTGGGCACGCCAGTTATATGACACCGAATAGTGTGCTGTCTCCATTATTATTTTTATCGTCATCATTGCTACATGTATTTATTAAGGGTCTGCCTGGCTATGTAGCAAGAATGGAACAGGTACATGCACTACAATTAATCTTCTGTATAAGGACCCACACAAGTTGAACAAAAGAAGTCTTTATAGACAGGTAGTCTTAATGGTCAGGTTGCTAGAATCCCGGTTTCATCATGGTCTAGGAATCCCTGTCAAAGGGAAATAAACAGTGGTCTTTTTATACAGGTAGGCACCCAAGAACGTTTCACTTTGTCATTGTTATTACTGCCCATTGAGGTGTTGCGTCAAGTTTTTGACAACACATTCACAGTTGCACTAGAGTATTGCTGTCGTAATATGGCGTATATAAAAAGTTAGAGGGGAATAATAATAATTTCTAGCTGCTACTTTTGTTTTGTTTTTGTAACTCTTGTCACATGACATTGTGAATTTTAAGTTAAAACCCTTTTGAACAGCATCCTTCTATTTCTTTATGTTTGTAAATATTTGTTATTACAATTAAAACACCTATCTTTGAAAGCATTGGATAGAGTTCAAGTTTAGAATATCCTTCTGATGTTATCTGATTCTTATGATAATAATGTATTAACTCTTTGACTGCTTTGGCCAAATAATGGGAAAACAGTGGAGTGCCACAGTCATCATTAGGTATAATGGAGTAGGAGTACATGTACATGAACTTAAAGACTAATTGAAGAAAAAGAAGGACACATGTGTTGAGAATTACCAATGTAATTGATAGTAGACTTTCAAGAAAAGGGATAGCTTCCCAAATAAATGTCCGTTTTGAATGACTCTGTAAAAGGCTTACCTTGTGTTATCTTGGCAAATAAAATATCATCATAAATTTAGCTTGTGTAAGCCCTTTCTTGAGCTGGAGTTGACTTTAACTCCTTTTCTATTCAAATGCACAAAATCAATTGAAAACTAGTGTTGAACAAGTACAACTATACAGGTGGGCTGGGGAAGTCTTGAAATGCGATAAAGACTGTATGAAGTAGGCATGTTCCTACATTCAACGAGGAACTATAACACATGCAAAGTCCATTCCAGTCAATCTAAGGCATGTTTAACATTTCATGTAGAATCAATTAAAATGCTAAAACAATCCAAGATAAGTCATTTTCGTGCTGTATTTAAGGAACTTCTGGCCATTGATGCGCGCGCATGCGTGGAAAATTTTGAAATGGCCTGAAACATTTAAAATTAATTATAGACCATTTTGAGCATTTTCAAATTTTGTGTGTGCGTAACTTTACTGACGCACGCGTACGCGCATGCACCCTATGCTCAATTAATTTCTCTTTTAATTAACTCGCATCATGCCAAATATGGTTATCTAATGACTTTTTATTGCAGAGATATAGTATATGTCAAAGTTTTACAAAATTGCCCCTAGATGAAGTCATGGTGCTATGACTGTTGAAAATGTTTGTGTGCCGAGAAAATAACCATATCAATCATCGTACCGAACTTGAGGACATTTGGCAAAGCAGTTTTGGAGATATAGCGGACACAAAAAAGTGGGTAGAAATAAAAAATAAATAATAATAAATAATGAATAAAGAAAAAAAATTTCAAAAACAGAAGGTGGTCTGTACTTGAAGTACAGCCCACCTAATAACGCAGCAATTGTTTTTCCAACTAAAGTATTCAATTAATAATTGGGTTGACCCACACTTGCTGCTTCAGCCCAAACTTGGTACAAGAGGATTTTGACAATACTTTTTGAAAAGCCTGTAGCTTAGTCATCCGTGGCAGCAAAGTTATGAATAAGGTATCATTACACAGAATATAAGTTGCTCTTCACTATAAAATAAATCTCTAGATCTGTGAGGTTGATTTCATTCTTGCTGTACACAAATTATATTTGTAGGTCATTGGTAAACTTTAAGATTGATGATTTTCCTGTAAAAAGTTGGAGCTATATCCATCCATCCATCCATCTCTGAAAAATTGAATCTGAAATTCCTCTACAATATGACAATTTAGTAATATCTGTCTTTCCTCTGATACATGTACATCATTCCCTCATGCATTGCAATCGAATTCCACTTGTATGGGAAAATAGTCATAACGCATAATTTGTATGTGTTGCTGAATTAAGGATTTTAATGTTTATTTTTGTTTAATGACTTTGCATTCCGTATTGCTGCATAAATTGACTTGAAGAGTTGCTCAATTATTGTGAGTAATTGGTAGCATTTTTACCAAAAGATAATACTTTTAAATTCCAAAATTGACCAATGAATGATTAGCTTTCCGGAGGTTCATTTGAATTCATATTTCGTAGAATAGCTTTCTCATCTCTGTGATTTCTGCTTGTGATTTTGTGTGTTGTATATTTAAGCCTCGCTCACATAAAATGCAGTATAAAACTGTCTTATGTAGCTTAAGGGGGCATCTCACTGAGCGGCGAAATGCTTGTGAAAGTAGCGAATTTGGGGTTTCTTGAGGGTTCGTAAAAGGTTGCAGAGAAGTTTGCAAACAGTATTTCTTGTCTCAAAGAAATTTTGAACATGTTCAAAGTTTTTTTGAGAATTCAAAATTTATTTGCGAATTAATTTTTCTGCAAACAGTTGCAAGTGTTTGCATGACAGTCGTAAACGTTGCAAACGGTTGTAAGACGTGTCGCTAAATACTCGCTAAAGTTCTTTTTGATTCGCATGTCGCTAATGACAGAGGAGAACCCTGATTTTCGCCAACAATCGTCAGAAAACTTGGCGAATCCAAAAATTGCAGGGTTCGTAAGCATTCGCCGCTCAGTGAGATAGCAAAACGTGGCCCATAAAAACGCAGGAATTTACAATGTACCTCTTTGAACACTTTTAAGCAAAACAATATGAAAACTTTTATTCAGATTTGTCTGATTCTAATTTTAGAAGCACATACAAGACTGGCAATTTTCCTCTTTGCGGCTTTCCTGCATCTTTATGCACCATTGCGGTTCACTGAGCTGTCTTACAAATCCTGCTGTGGTCAAATAAGATTGTGAATAATGTGCATGTGAATATGATACATGCAGAATCAACACCAAGTACCAAGGCCTAATTTGTGTTCTCTTTTTTTATGTACTATAAATGTCAATATTTATATTTCATTAATTCATTTTATTTTTCGGCAGCTTTTTTTTTTCAGTAATGTGATCTATAGCATCATATGTTAATGAGGCATTAGTAATAATTAATTTTTATCTCAGAGACCATATCAACTCATTACTTTATGTACTTATCTAATATAAAAGTTCTTATGCACGATATCATTTGTGTATACATGTATTTCATATTCCAAACTACAACTTTCTTACAGTTTGTATTATTTGTATCCAGTGCTATACACCAGGTTTATGTTACATATTTATTTATTATGGAGTAATTCATTTATTTTGATTCTTGGTATCATTATTGCTGTAATTTCTTTTTGATTAATGAGGTGAGGTTTGGAGTTGTCTCTTTATTTATTTTTTTTTTCTTGCAG
This sequence comes from Heliocidaris erythrogramma, assembly GCA_025617745.1. NCBI lineage: Eukaryota > Metazoa > Echinodermata > Echinoidea > Camarodonta > Echinometridae > Heliocidaris > Heliocidaris erythrogramma. The sequence goes on from CM046862.1 coordinate 2,502,582, forward strand.
CAGTTTGCTGCATCACATGTGAGCAAAGCTTTACAAGCTTTCTAACATCCAGTTGATTGATGTAGTTTGTATTTACCCCCTCTCATTATCATGATCACACTCAGAGCCATCCATACAATAGAGTTTGGCCAACTCCAATGGGTAACAATATGGCGCAAGTTCTTTGTTAGGCAAGCATGCAACAAAGGAATATACGCCATGTTGTGACTAACTGGAACCAAGATTGCCAAACTCTATGTATGGATGGCTCTGATCACACTCACATTCTACTGCCCTCTCTTGGTGAGATCTATGAAATTGCAAAGTAAGAAAATTTGTTTAACCTGTTGAATACTAGAGTCAAGATTCAACTTGTATATGTCATACATGTCACAACAAGGGGTTATCACAGAACGAATTCCTTGGTCATATCAAAATAGTATCCAATGGTCCAAGTGAATATCAACTCCATAGATGTCATTTGTGTGTGGCATTGGGACGAATATTCCAGTATTGGTACCCTGAACCTCTAGTTCCATTGATAGGCATATGTGGCTTTCTATATTACAGAGTTCATTCCTTTCAGAAAGCAGAAACTTATGATGGTTATCTGTAGCAGGTCTCAAGTCGATGCTTGTTCATCAATAATAAAGAATCCTGCTGAAGCTTGTCAGTATGAAGACACGAAGAGCTGCTATACATGTGATACATCTTCCTGAAGATGCTGTATAAATAAACTTCTGTCGACAGTGATATTTCTGCATCAGAATATGTGCATTCACTCTATTGCCATCATTTATACATGTTATGTAGTAATCATGGGTTGCATAGATATTCTGTCTTTGTATCAAGTGATCATAAATGCTATTATGTTAAAGGCATTGAGTAACTTTGTGGAGGCTTGATTTAATAAATTGTTGAATATTGATATCTGTCTTGTATAATGATGTTCAGAATGATAAATAAATAGCCAGGCATAGAAAGGTTTTCAAATATATAATGCTATTATTAAGATATCTGCGACTGAATACTCCCATTTACGAAAGCGTATGGCCATACGCTTTAGTCTAACACTGAGTCAATGGGGAAAATGAGTCTGGCATTTTCCGGTCACTTGCATATGTTTACTTTTGTGAAGCACATGATGATTTTGAAGTGCTTTTTTCCACATGGGCTTCATTTTTACACCATATTACATACACTGATAACATTGTAAGGCCAGAAAGCTCAGATTTTATCAATTCTCCACAAAGTTACTCAATCACTTTAACATTTTATATTTATTTTTACATCTGCAGATGGAAAACAGATTATTACAGATGACAAAGCCAAAAAGAAGTGTAAAAAGAAGATAGTTCACATGCTTTGGGTTTAAGTGATAGTTTTAAACACGATACAAAGTAGAGCAAGGATGTCTTTATTGAAATATACATGTAAAACAGTAATGAAATGTTTAAAAGGTACAGCACAAGGTAAAGTACAGCACTGACAATTATTAAAAATGACAATTCCTGATGTAAAACTCTTTTTGAATGATATCCAAATGAAAATGTGATGTTTGCACGTTACCAGAAAATGTTAAGTTCATGATTGACGTATATGTAGTGCTATCTCCACTGTTAGAACTTACTTGAACAAGTCAAACATTTAGATGCTTGTTTTGAAAACGGGGTACTCGTCTTAAGAGAATGGAATTCAGTATCCCAAATTCATATGTTTCAATTCAAGTTGTATTTCCCAAATATTACTGTCTTAAAATATATTGTATGTTTATTGCTAATACATGTGTATGTTTTGAGGTATTCTGAATATATCAACAAAGTATTAGTACATGTACATGTTTCTTGGTTCATTTGAAAGGTAATGTATCTGGCTATAGTGTTTTTTATTACAGTTAACTACATGTACAGTGTACATGTATATTCGTATTTGGTCTGTACATTGTATTTGTTACTGGGTTGTGGATTTTATTTTTAAACAAAATGTGAAGGTATTTATTGTATTACAAAAGAATTGTATCCTAACATTAAAAACTAATAAAATATTGTTTTTTATGAAATATTCAGGTGCTGTAGGCCTATACACCTTGTTTCTTTTTTCTGAAGTATTTGAATGTAAAAAAAATATTGAATTTTGAAAGCAGGGTACAGCTAATTTGAAATTGAATCATAGATTAGTTATCAATCCATCATGAAATTGTAGGCCTGTATGCAACATGCTCTAGAAACAACTGCTCCTTGATCAACTTCATGTAGGCATACTTAACATAAGATAATAATGATAGGATAATATTTATTCAGTCTTCTTCCCAAAAAAGAAAATTTCCATCCAGTTGATGATCATACATAAAAATACAGAACTTATACAAGTAATACAAATACATTCATATCAAAAGGAAGACATATACTCATACAAGTAATACAAATACATTCATGTCAAAGGAAGACATATACAAGTAGTACAAATACATTCATGTCAAAGAAAGACATATACAAGTAGTACAAATACATTCATGCTAAAATAAGACATATACAAGTAGTACAAATACATTCATGTCAAAGAAAGACATATACAAGTAGTACAAATACATTCATATCAAAGAAAGACATATACAAGTAGTACAAATACATTCATATCAAAGGAAGACATATACAAGTAGTACAAATACATTCATATCAAAGAAAGACATATACAAGTGGTACAAATACATTCATATCAAAGAAAGACATATACAAGTAGTACAAATACATTCATGCTAAAGGAAGACATATACAAGTAGTACAAATACATTCATATCAAAGAAAGACATATACAAGTAGTACAAATACATTCATGTCAAAGGAAGACATATACAAGTAGTACAAATACATTCATATCAAAGAAAGACATATACAAGTAGTACAAATACATTCATGTCAAAGGAAGACATATACAAGTAGTACAAATACATTCATATCAAAGGAAGACATATACAAGTAGTACAAATACATTCATATCAAAGGAAGACATATACAAGTAGTACAAATACATTCATATCAAAGAAAGACATATACAAGTAGTACAAATACATTCATGTCAAAGGAAGACATATACAAGTAGTACAAATACATTCATATCAAAGGAAGACATATACAAGTAGTACAAATACATTCATATCAAAGAAAGACATATACAAGTAGTACAAATACATTCATGTCAAAGGAAGACATATACAAGTAGTACAAATACATTCATGTCAAAGGAAGACTTATACAAGTAATACCTACTGTACATCTAAACCTACTATACATCTAAACCTACACCTAAACCTACTGTACATCTAAACCTACACCTAAACCTCCTATACATCTAAACCTACACCTACACCTAAACCTACTGTACACCTAAACCTACTGTACATCTAAACCTACACCTAAACCTCCTATACATCTAAACCTACACCTAAACCTCCTATACATCTAAACCAACTGTACATCTAAACCTACACCTAAACCTACTGTACACCTAAACCTACTATACATCTACACCTACACCTAAACCTACTGTACATCTAAACCTACACCTAAACCTACTATACATCTAAACCTACACCTAAACCTACTATACATCTACACCTACACCTAAACCTGTACACCTAAACCTACACCTAAGCCTACTGTACATCTAAACCTACTGTACATCTAAACCTACACCTAAACCTTACCCTTAAACTCGCCTCAAACCAAAGCACACCAACCCTAACCCTATGTCTTTGATAGAATATATCCAGGGGGTTGTTTCATAAAGCTGTTCGTAAAGTTACGCATGACTTTACAAATGACTTAATATGACAAGCCAAATGGAATGCTCATTCATTTTTACTGCATCAACTAAAGTTGAACTCTGCAGATTAACATTCTTATCATAAACATTTTTACTGTAAAGTATATTTTTTGCCATAATTTATTTGAGATTATTGGAAATACAGTCACACTTTGTTAAAACATTTTTTGGCATCCTATCTGGCGCTTCATATTCAAGTCGTTCGTAAAGTCATGCGTAACTTCACGAACAGCTTTATGGAACATCCCCCAGGTGTCTTAAGAAGTTATCATTATTCCAAATAAACAGGATTCTCTACAATTCAGTTTGCACTGACACACATACTGCTACTTGCATGGCCTTTAAACAGAACAGGACTCATGTTCATGTAATTGATAACAGTTTTATGAAGCACCCCCCTGCAGCACTTGTTGCTGGAGTACATGTCGGATCACTATCTAAAGTCATTCATTATAACCACCATCATCATAATCCTCACCATAGTCATCATTACCATCGTCACAATCATTACCATCATAATCATCACAATCATTACCATCATAATCATCACAATCATAGTCATCATCGTCACCATCACCATCATCATCACCATCACCATCACTATCATCATGACCATCGCCATCATCATCACCACCATCATCAACGTCACCATTACCATCATCATCACCATCATCATCACCATCATCACCATCATCATCACCAACATCATCACCATCGTCATCACCATCATCATCACCAACATCATCACCATCGTCATCACCATCACCATCATCATCACCATCATCATCACCATCATCATCATCAGCCTCATCATCATCACCATCATAATTATCACCATCCAGGGTAAAATTACATGCATGGATGTACACTGTACAATCAAAATATAGTTGAAACATGCCTTTAATTTCTAGATCATCTCTCCTCTCTCTCTCTCTCTCCCTCTCCCTTTCTCCTCTTTCTTTTTCTCTCTCTCTCTCTCTCTTTCTATATATATACATGTATATACATATCTCCCTCTTATATCTCTCTCTTTCTTTCACCCTCTCAACTTACCGTTTTCAATGATCTTAATATCTCTCTAAACAATAGCGCCCTAGGCTGGTTTTGATTGTATGACAAAACCAATGATTAGCTGTAGCAAGCCCTGATGTGATCCAGCCAAGCACCCATGACAAGACGTCGTCATGATACCTGATAGGTAGCTAGCCAGGCAGGGCTGCAGGTCGGCCGGGCTGGGTTTCTGTTCGAGCGAGCCCCAAGGAGGTTATCATCGTTATTGCAAGATAAATGAAAGTAATGAATGTTCATATTGATAGTGAAAATGAAGGACAGAGTAGGCGGAGGAGAAGGAGAATGGCAAAGGAAGTGGAGAACGAAAAAGTTGAACAATGTGAGGAAATCGAAGAGAATGGTGTATGAATGGGAAGAAAAGAGGAATACATTTATAATGGGATGACGAGAGAAAGAGAAATATAGGGTATGTCTTGGGAGCAATGTATGGTGAATGTTAAATTTGAAAAAGAGAAAAGATGTAGACTAAGGTAATATACTTAAAGTAGAACACTCAAGAAAATCACAAATATGGCAATTAATGTATCACTAGAAATTGGGAAGCTTACATATGGCAATCGTATAAGTTTTATGCCAACTGCGTATATGATGATTATAAAAACAACATAAATAAAAGCTCTTCTCAGCATGTGGAATATCCGAGGATTCGCCAGAAATATAGCGATGTTTTGATGTCGTCATACGAGGGATCGATCCTGCTTAAGCAGACGACGTCCTATAATGAATGAACGTAATTGCAATGCAATTATTTATCAAATTATAAAGAGTTTGGTACATTTAAACATGACCTTATTTCACACCATTCTAAAAGGGAAAGTGAACTGATTCTGATAACTAAAACCGTTTGATTGTAAATACACAGGAGAAGGGTCAATGATCAATGAAATAAACCCCATTTTCAAATTGAAAAGCCCTGCGAATAATAGCTGGATTGTATTCGTTCCCTCTTGAAACGCCGAACATGCCGCGGTGCAAGCAGCTGAAAATACAATGGCGTCTTATTTTGTTTACAAGTGACTGATTCCTTTATTTTTTTAACGCTGCATTTTTCATCAAAATAATACCATACACGAAGTTAAGAGTGAGGCAACAGACTAACATTAAGACTGACGCTAGTCAAGTAAGAGAAATAAGTGAAGAGGAGATGACAAAACAGGCACTGAAAAATGTGTATAATGTTATGGGACATCGTCTGCTTAGACAGGGCTCGCCCCTCTTGTGTCGTCACACATCTCAGCAGCGTTCAAGGAGCTTTTCAGCTGCTATATCGGGGGCTGTATTTTACCGTTTTATAATTGATAATAATCATTAATTCAAATGTTTCCAAGCTTTAAATTTGGATAACCTTGTTTAATTTATGCCATCTATGCAATAATAAGTATTAAGCCAATATTTAAAATCATCAGTGTTCTACTTTAACAATGGGAACGCATCAATGAATTATACAACATAATAAAGTTATTAACTCCATTATACCAAAGCTGGGAAGATATACATTGTACAATATTCGAAAACAAATGTGAGTGGGGGCAAGGGGTTCGTTATGAGACCCGGCTTTGATTTTTAATAACTTTCGTTGAACCAACTTTTGCATTTTATCTATCATTATTCATGTTATTTGGCTGTTGAACGCACCCATTACATAGCATATATGGGCCAGCCCTGTCGTGAATATCAAATAAGGTGGAGAACAGAAGACTTAAACAGAACTAGGAAATCGAAAGGGAATAAGTCGTTAATGAAAAACAAGAAATGGAGCAATAACGGGGTGACGTAAGAGAAAAAGAAGGGGAATGAGAGAAATTTTACAGAATTAATCAAACCTTGATTGTTGAAGAATACGATTATTAAATCATATTATGTCAAACCAGAAATTGAGCTCAGTAAATATCATAAGGGGAAAAAGAAGACCAACGCCCCCTGCTAATTATTTTCTTTTTCTTTTTCTTTTGCTGGTCAGAAAATTTTCAGAATATTGTCTTTCACAGTAATTCTCAGTTTTTTCAAAGGCACCGTTGCTGTGAATTTTATTTCTTAATTCCTCTTTTTGTAGAATATGCTATTGCTAGGAAATGCTCAGTTTCACACGTGAATGGGTGTTTTTTCTCCTATGTTTTGTTTGTTTGGTTTTTTCAGTACCATCTAGTGACTTTTAAACATCCTTCAAAAAATGCAACTAAAATATCATCGGTAAAATGAGGGTCTTCGTATATTGTTGAAGTTTGATGTAAGAATAAGATGAATAAACATCAAAACCATAACAGAAGACAATTCGGTTGAGAACGAGTCTGGATAACCATAAATGATGACCTTTGACTTCTACCTTGTGTGAGGTCCTCGGGAGTGCACCACACCTATTGTGTATTACCTGGGGCACTGCAGATATAGTTACAGAACTGACTTGTAAAGTACATCTCCCTTCCTTGAATGCAGCAACCACTACTATCAGGTGTTATGTTGATCAAACGATTCCGAACCTTTTCTCTGCAAACAAGGAACTACATCGGTTTGCGGTAGACAACTGGGCTTGGAGGCTCGTGAGTATTGATGCCCTGTTACATGAATAGACAGTATATGCCCTTAGTCTCGCTCTGAGACCACCGGCTCCTAAAATTCACTCTGCAACGCCTAGCTTTTAAAAAAAAGATAAGTAACGTTCGTTTCACTTTCGGGAAAAGTTGCACTTAACCTATATATTTATAGCCAATAGTTACTGAATGATCAGGACAGAGAAAACTTATTCTATAAGAAAAAAATTGGTAACGAACGGATTGAAGTTAATAAACGTTTTAGATCATCTGGTGTTGGTTTGACCCCCCTCCCCCTCCCCCGCCCATTAAAAAAAAATCACAAATAAAATGAAGCGATTATGGATAGATTTTTGTTGTTGAGAAAAAGCAAAAAATCAGGTAACTTATAGTCTTACTTTGTAAGAAGTTAGTATTTTTGATAATATAAAGTAGTCCTATAGATGAAATGATTTAGACTCTTTTCGGCTATTATAAAATCTCAGGATGTCCTAGCCAGTGCCGTGTATAGAGAGAGTCTGGCCAACTCGGTTTCAGTTGGGTAGCAACATGGCGTATATTCCTTTGTTATGTAAACTTGCAACAAAGGAATATGCGCCGTGTTGTTACCCAACTGGAGCCGAGTTGGCCAGACTCTATCTATATACGGCACTGGTCCTAGCTTATGGATAACTCCCTCTTACGCTCATCATAGTATTGAAACGAATGTTATTGTATGAATGAATTAATGAATGAGTTTATTACAAAAAAAATCACAATAATAAATACATCTTGGTAAAATCAAAATAACATCTTGGTAAAGGGAGCTAACAAATGGCATATGCTAATCGAGGTTAGCCCTGTAAAGTTGATTACATAAATCAATAGTCAGCAAATTAATTGAAATGTACATCTCATATATCTTTTTTAAATAGCACATATATTTACAAACAATAAAAATAGTAATATCAGTATAACAACAACAATAATAAGGAATATCAAGTGAGCTGAAAATAAATAAAATGAATAATGATGACCTTCATGAACATTTTAAAATTGATTTTCGAGTTGGTATTCTCCAATTAAGTATTGTTGTAAAGCCCGGCCAAACCTTGTGCGACTGATTATATTCCTTAATTCTTTTGGCAAATTATTCCATATAACAGGTCCTGAATATGAAATTGAAATATGAAATCAGGATGCTGAAAACGCCCCCTCCCCCAACTCCTCTCCTCTCGGCTTTCCGCGCTGCCAGTAAGAAAATGGCCTGAAGTTGACGCCCCTGGGAATGAGGAGGTTACCAAGGACGAAAGAAAACCTCAATATAAGATTTTTATAACTTCAGTTCGATAATTGCATGCAAGATGTCATATGACGTGTCACCTGATTAAACTAGACATTTTGTTTTAGCAGTAGATCACGTGATGATGTAGACAAGCACTGATGTAGACAAGCACTGGTGACCCAAAACTGGCCTCTCATCTGCTCTCATGATGCTCTCATCCAGTGTTGACCCTCGGGCCATTTTGGAGCACAAGAGGGAGCCCTGTACCTGACGCCATACGAACAAGACCATTAATTTTGGCTCTAGGATACCCGCTTAATTAACATCTGCAAGAACAGCTTGTGAAAATATGAAATCGAGTATGATAGAGAGAGAGAGGGAGAGAGAGAGAGGGGGGGGGGGGGGGAAAAAAGGGGAGATAGGACTAGTGACTAGTGAGGATAACCTTTGGGAATTAACCTCAAAATATAAATGTGCTTATATTCAAAGATGTAATCTATTCCTTCTTGTTGTCCTACGTAGTTTTGCATTAAAGTATACGAGATACGAGTATACGAGAGTAAATCAAGATTTTCTCAGCAAAATGTATCGTCTGCTAGCGATACCCGGGGGCTGCCATTTCATATTTTTAATCCGAATGCAAAATTGTCTTTCTTCCTGATACAAAATCCCATTTGAGATTTTAAATATTTAACTGATGTAATAAATATAGTCTAAAAACGAAATATGATTTGTAATTTTTTTTTAATTACTATTTTACTAAATATAGATCTATTTTCTTGATACTATGACGTACGCGACGGAGCAAATTGATTCAGATTTATGGATGATAACTTTCCCGTGGGTCAATAGTGACAAACTATGCATTCTGTTCTGCTCTGCCAGGCAAGCCCAAGAAATCGATTTCTATGTAGAACCAGAGAATTTTAAAAGAAATCTATAAATTTCAAATTTTAGAATATATGTATACACCTGTTATGTATTTTCCATCATATATGGGGATTTTTTTGGGTAATGAACAGAAGCAATTTAGCTCTATAGGATCAAAAATATATTCCTGACCGGAATGGGTTCCAATGGTTCATGTACAACTCCATATCAAGAAAATGGCAGCCCCCATGTAAAGTGTTAGCAGATGATCTATGTGCTAGAATGTCTTGATTTAAACCCTTTTTGATACTTTGTTTCTAAAGTGATACAGACCAGTGATTAAGAATATATTACACCTTTAAACATAAGTACATTTATATTCTGGGGTTAATTCTCCTTTAATTTTCTACTCTAGTTTCCTTTGAGCTATCCTCGGGCACTAGTCGGTCGTATTGCTTTCTGCCTTTGTTTGTACATGATTTTACTATCTGTTTGAACAGAAATTAAATAAATAAATTTATGAGAGTACATTATGAAAAGTGAAATAAAAAACAAAAATGGGAATAAGGACCGCATAAACACACAGATAGAGAGGGGGTGAACTTAGATATCAATTATTGAGTAAATAATTATTGACATGAGGCAGAAAATATTGATAACTTGGTAAACTATGCACTATTTCAGCACTCATCTTTATTTCACAACAACAACAAATCAAAGTGTTTGTTTCATTTCATTATACACAATATGCAACAAGCAACTTACAATGTTCTATCCTTAGGATTTCAATTTCAGCAGATTATATTTCAGTAAATCGTTCTGAGTTAAATACAATCCAGTTTTATATACATGAATATCGTTTAAAGTTTTGGTCTAAGCATTCGTGAAAATTGTCCAGTATACTATTCATAACTTTGGCAGTTTGCAAATTAGACTGCTATCAATCACAAGCGATCATCTAAATTAAAAGAAATTAAAATAGCATAAATATACACCGTTTAGAGCCAGTGACATATCAAGAATGGAACCAGTATATCCTGCTTCCAGGCCCATAAAAGTAGACCTATATGGCCCACAGCATTTCAATATTTTATTGGGGCATGCCCCAGACTGTCTCCGACACCCCAGGGAGGCCGACATTTTGCCCCCTGCTCATGAATCCCTCAATATACAGGCTGTAGAATATAGCGCAAGTTGATTTTACTAGAAGAATTGGCATAAAATGTGTTGGGTTTTCGTCATCTCTGCTCATTTAAGACAAATAAGCATACGTTTAGTGTATATCAATTATTTTGATTATATTAGCGAGATCAACAAGTTAGCATTTTAGAGTTATGTATTGAATTTCGCCATCGAAAAGACACAAGTCAAAAAGTTAAGGGGTTTATTGGGTTTAAAAATGCTTAAGCGCGAGGGCAGTTAGCCAGGACAATTTCATGCCTTGTCATGAAATATTTTGTCCGAATATTAATACATTAGTTGGCAAAACATTTTTCATGTCCGGCAAAAAATAAGAATTTTCGCCCGGGCAAACCCATCCCATACCCTATCATTTCCATGATTTAAGTATAACTCATTTAAAATGTATACACGAATGGATCGCCATAAGCTTTCTTCAAAGCTTGCTGGTAACGACCTGTAAATATAAATAAATTATAGATATTCCTCAAAAACTGAATGAGGCAAAAGTCATATAAAAGAATGGTAAAATAAATAAAATCTTTATTAACATTAAAATTATCATAATTATGATGCCTTATACGTGAAAATGAAAAGCAGTCTTATCAAGTAAAGTTGAACGTAATAAAACAAAGCACAACATAAGATTTGGTAAACTAGTATTTTTATGACTAAAACAGACTGCATCATTATTATTCATGCTGTGGCTCACCCATCTACCTCAAATCTCTGGTTTTACAGGGTGCTAGACCCATACATGATTTTTATGAAATGAATAAATTGAATATTGTAAATGGAATTTTAAAAGGGTTACATGTCGTTTTTCCGAATTAAAGGTTCATAATTCCGAAGGTTCGTATTTCCGAAGGTTCGTTAATACCCCGTTCGTAATTCCGAAAATGAAATATAAAGGGTTCATATTTCCGAACGTTTGCAATTCCGAAAAGTTATGTGGGGCTCTACTGCATTTTCGGAATAAGGAACCTTCGGAGTAATGCATCAAATGTTCGGAATTATTTGTTAATCCACATGTTCACCAACTACAGGCCTACTACACTCTTAGAAATATTGGGCAAAATTTTACCCAAATTTTACCCAACATGAGGGTCCTTATGAGTCCGACCAACTTTTGGGTAAACTTTACCAATTTCATTCTTATTTTTGACCAATGTTGGGTAAATGCATGTAAAAGTTGAGCAAGATTTAACCAACCTATGCCCAATCTTCATTTACCCAGTGGCATTTACCCAACATTTCTAAGAGTGTAGTTACTCCCTTGTTTATTTGTCTTCCGTAATATAAGACAAATTTATAATTATTGTAAATGGTGGCAAAACAGTACATTTGTTTATATCGAGATTGCCTTCATTTATAAAATATAATGAATACAACAGAACGAGATTCGTCGTAATTATGGTAATGGGCTTCAGTGCTTAATAGTAATTGCGATGCTTAATATTTTCTTCGACATTTCAAAAGATGACATTATCACAGAAACTGAGAGTTTACCAGAAACAGACTAAATCGATGTTTCTACCAGTGGCACATCATCACTGAAAAAGATGAATTTGTCTATAGACATGATGTATGTAAATTCCAGTCATTGCGAGGCTTACTTAATGAAAATGCCATTAAACGGTGGACTTACAATTGTTTCGTACAGGTTATATTAATATGATGATAATACGTTCATACAACAAAAGGCTATCGTAAAACTTAAGGTTAAGGTATCGTAAATCTATTATCTTGGCATAAAATAATTTTGATATTGTCTCCTACATTTTCCATTTGGAAAAACGAAATTATCATTCAGTTATTAGCATATCAGTTTTGAGGCCCATGGGCCTTTTGATTTAAAGCAAAATAGAAAAATTGAACAAAAATATTTTTGATAATATCTCTATACCTCAGACAAAAAAAATACTGAAATAGCATTGCTATACATTGAAGGAAAGTCCAAAATAGTTTAGCCTACCGAAATGTTTTACACTCCTTTTCCAATGATTATAAGACTAGTCACATTATAAGGTGAGATCAGGTACGGTATACAAAGTCAGTATTTCTTTGGTATTCTTGAAGGTATGAAGATCAGGGTTATGACGAACTCTCTAACAGGCAGTCCGCCGAAGCTCCGGCGTAGAGACGGGATCGCATCGGCCATTTCTAGAAAGCGAGAAAAAAAGCGAAAGAAATATATAGATCTCAGAGATTTTACTGTTGAGAATCATTTTCATCCTCTATTATCATCTAATCATATTTGAGGAGGCCTATTCATATCATCATTTCGTAAAATAAGGCACCTTTACGGGTTGGTATATAAACAGCTTTAAATATATAAAAAAAAATCCTACCTGATGATCTAACAACGAACCCACCCTTTTAATATGAACACATGTTTCAAATTACTGCTATAAACCATATCATGATTTTTATTTATTTTGTTTTTTTTCACCATCTGCAACATACTACTTCCATCATGAGGGTTGATCTAAAGAATGTGGGTACTTTCTCCCCTCAAAAACAAAAACATATACACTAGCGTACCCGGGGGGGGGGGGGGGGGGGCTGACAACTTTTGACAAAAAAAAACCAAACACATGAAGATCCTCTCCGTCAGTGGCGGGTTTTGTTCTTTTGTTTGTTGATGTTGCTTGTCAGAGAATCATAGTGGAAAACTGGACCCCCTCCCCCCCCCCCCCCTCCCGAGCGACTGTTAGATGGCTGGCGGAAAAAAAAATCTCGCCAACCCCTCCCCCACCCCTCCCTCGGAAAGTGTCTGGTTTTAGAAGATAAACGCAACCCGCTTCACATTGATCTACTTTCCCGTTAAAACTCACGGTTTCTTGTTCCCGTATGTAATAGACGAACAACAAAATACAGTTTGTATAATCTGTAGCCGTTTATTATGTTTCGACTATTTCGACTTTGTATAGGGCAATGTCCTGTATACGGATCCTTTAAAAAAAACCTCAACATATTTCTGCAAAGTGCGTAAAGTGAAAATTATGTTTTCTAAAAGTTTGGTTTTTTTTAAGTTTGTGAACAGTATATGGGTTTTCCGTAAAAAGAGACAGGTCTTTAAAATATATTTAGCTTTTTAATAGGTCTTTGTTGTTATCATCAACGAGATTTATGACACCGCATACATTCCTTATTTCACTAACATTAGTGAAAGTAGATTAAATAAAGTGTTTGATTCTTTCACTGCTTTTGACTTTCACTTTTTATGGACTTGCACTAGAGCAATCAAAATGTTGAATACTCCCAAGACATCTTGCAATTAAAAACCAACTGGTGTGCGATGAAACATTTATTAGGGAATAAAATAAGAAACCTGAAACAAGTGAGAAGTAAGAAACATCAGAAATTATACATTTGGAAATATCATAAAGATTGCCGCCTTTTAAGTGACGTTTATCAAGAATGTCTTACAATCTTTCGTAGCTTAGAAAGATCAAAAATATAATACCTAAAAGTCCTAAATGAAATATGGTTATGCTCTTCCCATTCATTGTAATCACTATGCTACCATTTCAAATGAGCTATTTGTTTTCATAAAACACAGATAAAAGTAGAGCAAAGTATATATATATTGTGAGGAATGAAAAAGAGAGAATAAATTTTCATTTCTCACTTTTCAGTTCTCACAATAATTATTTCCATGAGAGTTGCCAAAGCTGTTGTATAATATATATATATATATAATAATAATAATTGTCCTGCGTCGGTTGATGAAAAATACACAAAGGTCAATTATGATAAATGAAACTACCGTTAAGAGATGAAAGAAATCATATTTTCGCCCATAGGGCTCCATCAAGAATTTCCTGATTCCTGATGAAGCCCTATGGGCGAAATTTTATTTCTTTCAAAAAATGTATTTCTTTCATCTCTTAACGGTTGTTTCGTTTATCATTGACCTTTGTGTGTGCGTGTGTGTGTGTGTGTGTGTGTATATATATATATATATATATATATAAAATTGTGTGAGAAATAAAAATGAGAGAATAACGGTTGTGTAGCTTAAATCAAAATTCCCCAGAGCTATCCCCCCTTTTTGAAATTTTTTCAAAGGTTGCAAAAAAATATGCAGAATATAATTTTTAATGAGATGACAGTTTCCACCATTTTGGAGCTTGACGTCAATATTTTCAAATATATTTCTTGAAGCAAGTTGAAATGGAATTATACTTCATTGGACTTTTTATGTAAAACGGTTTTGTCGTTCAGGTTTAACAACACACATCTGTTGCATTCAAATAAATGATGATATATTTATGATGCTGCTGTAGATCCTGCTGTAAGTGGAAAATGAAGATACAATTGCGACGTCGTGTTGATAGTACGTCTCACCGACACAACACATTGTAAAATATCACCAACTATTATTACTCCCATGCAGATTGAAGTATTTTGTATAGATTCGTACGACAAAATAGTTTCGACCCAAACCAAATGAAATTTCTTTATAATTATCTAGAGGTGGTTGTATATGAACGCTGGAACTCTTATAAGTGTAAAGTGGTCCAAAGGGACACATCATTTGCCTCTGCCGATATTAGAATATATAGACTATACAAATCCACAAACAACATACTCAGTTATATTTCATTCCCAGCATGATGACTATAGCACTATGATGGTTGGGATTGTAAATTATCTTCATGCTAATTCAGATATGAAAGCAAACAGATGTGAGCTAAATGGCTTTATATAATTGTCTTCATGAATGGCCTTATTATTGTTGGGCCTATATTCCAATATTGATACCACTCATTTTATAGAGCTATAAAGCATTGGTCCAAAAGTTAATTTGTCAAATTCATTATGCCCGATATGGCTCTTGGTTCATTTCATCATTATACAAAAGTTCTATTCATTGCATAATTTTATTCCATGGACGGAACAAGAGGGACTTTTCCAATGTGCATTAAACTGTTCTGAACAAATTGTTACAAATTTTCTAGAAAGTTAATTCGTCAATAAGTTTTGCAAACTTTGACAGAAATTGGAAATCAAACGAAACTTTGTTTGTACGATGTAGAAAATATGCTTAGGTATAAATTTTCAAACTTTCATCTTCCTATTCCAATGCATCAAGGTGACATTCAAGGATAAGGCAAAGGTCAAGAGGTAACTGAACTTTAAGTTTTCGGACATGGATAATAATAAATTTAGATTGCTCGAGTAATTACCTTTCTAAATATGTCTGTTTTGAGCCAGAAGGGCGTTAACTCATATGATTTTGTACAGAGTTAGTGCCCTTCTGGCTCCAAACAGTCGATATGTCCTAAATTATGTATACATGTATATCATCAGATTTGGCCCAGAGAATATGGTTGTTCTATAGTATAGCACATATCACATTATACTGTAACATTAAATTTTCTAGGCGCTTCCAAATTGTTTGTGGAATTATTAAATTCTGAGCCGGAAAATTTTACGTTTTGTAGTTTGAAACTTTGCATCTAACATCACTTTTATTCACACACAGGTAAGTAAAAGTCTGAGCTCAATGTCCACCTTTTTCTCTCTTCTCTTATGGTGATAGCCTGATAGGCAACAATAAATCACTGCAAACCAATAATACAAAGCCTTTCTGGAACTACATCAAATCAATTAGACATGCAGAAAGTGTTTGGCATTCCTACATTGTCTGCTGATAGCCTATAAGGACAAAGCTAATGTTATGAATGAGCAATGTAGTTCAGTATTTACTAATGAGAACCTAACCAGTCTCCCTAAGGACAAAGATAACGTTCTGAATGAGCAATTCAGTTCAGTATTTACTAATGAGAACCTAACAAGTCTCCCTAAAGACAAAGCTAACGTTCTGAATGAGCAATTCAGTTCAGTATTTACTAATGAGAACCTAACAAGTCTCCCTAAAGACAAAGCTAACGTTCTGAATGAGCAATTCAGTTCAGTATTTACTAATGAGAACCTAACAAGTCTCCCTAACGTAAAGGATTCAGGTATCCCGATCTGTCTGACATTATGGTTACCTCGGTGGACGTGGAAAAACTGTTGAAAGACATCAATCCCAATAAAGCTTCTGGGCCTGATGCTGTCCCTGTAAAGATCTTAAGCCAGGTCCTTAGCTCCAGTATTAACAAATCTTCCAGAAATCCCTGGACTCCGGATGTGCACCTTCTCCGTGGAGAGATGCTAACATTACCCCTCTTTACAAGAAAGGAGATAGGAGCATTGCCTGCAACTATAGACCGGTATAAGGAACCTCCATTCCTTGTACAATTCTTGAGCATATTGTCCATCACCACATCAAGGACCACTTTGACCAACATAATGTACTACATTACGTACAACATGGTTTTCGCAGGGGACGCTCCTGTGAGACTCAGTTAGTGACTCTTGTTAACGATCTAGCCACAGTCCTGGATGTCAGGAGTCAGGTGGATCTTATCATAATGGACTTTAGCAGAGCCTTTGACACTGTACTACATCAGCGCCTCTTTAAGAAGCTGCACAGCATTGGTCAGGAGTTCGGAAAAAAACACTTTAAGATGGATTGATTCATTTCTTACCAATCGTCACCAGCAGGTCGTGATACAAGGTGAAGCCTCCATCAAATGTAAAGTTACATCAGGAGTCCTGCAAGGGACGGTCCTCGGACCACTTTTGTTCCTCGCTCACATTACTGATTTACCATCTGGGATCCATTCAAATGTACGACTCTTCGTTGACGATCGTATTACTGTGTACCGAGTCATAAACAACACTAGGGGTATTTAAATTAAAAAAACGACCTCGATAAGTTAGTTAAGTGGGGGAATGATTGGCAAATGTCCTTCAACGCTTCCAATTTTTTTCAAATGAAAATTACCCATAAAAGGAAACCAACTCAAGCCAAGTATAGGTTGGATAACGTCACTCTGGAAGAAGTGCAACATCACCCCTTCCTGGGCGTGGAATTATTTAGGGACCTCAGCTGGTCAAAACATAGTGACCAAATCTAATCAAAGGCAAACAAGATGTTGGAATTGTTAAAGAGAAATCTATATTCCTGTAGCATTCATACCAAAGACATCGCGTATAAATCACTGATCAGGAGTATCATTCACAACACAAACTAGAAAGGTTACAGCACAAAGCAGCTACATTCACAACAAGGGACTCAGGGACTCGAGTGTAACAAGGATGCTGGCTAAACTGAAATGGGAAACATTAAAGGTCCGCAGAACCAAAGCCAGATTAACACTGGCGTAGACAGGGGGATATTCAGCCACTAAAAAAAGCGAGAGCGAAAATGCGGGGAGAAAAAGGCCTAAAAAGGCGCTACAAAATTTGCTAAAACGTCAGAGTTTTCGCGCTTCGCGCGGAAAGGGGGAAATAACTCTCCTTTCCCTGCACCCACCCCTGATATACATGTATACAGTGATTATGTTGCGTCCAAACAATAATAACAATAATGATAATAGTAATACTAATTATAATATTAAAAATAAAGATAACAATAAGTTTTAGGATATAGCACATATTTTAATTATGATAACAGGATGCTGTACTTCCAAAGTGTTTATAGGAAAATTGCATGAGGTCTTCAAATTTCTAAAGAAATTGCTTTTACGGCCTTATTTACCTTAAACGTCCCGAGAGACTCCGATCTACAAATAAGGCATGTTCAGGAGTAATATTTCATTGTGAAATAAGTCAGCCATGTGGTATGATACTTGGGAGAAACCAGCCTGACAATTTCATCCAAATATCGGAATATATCGAGGGTAACGGAATATCAACAATCTAGCTTCTTTATCAGATTGAGGCGTGCCTCGCACCGCTAAACTCGCTTCTGTTCTCTCGCATTACGGCGTTTAATGGACTAGCGCTACTGTAGTGCGCCGCTGGTTCCTGCTCTGTGTAAATCAAGCCGAGATTAATATAGCGTCATTAGTGTAACCTGACAGGATATATGACGTTATTTAAGATTTGAAGCCACCAGTCGGTTAGGTCCTTTGATAGGTTATATCAATCTGCCCCACAGTATCTTTTAACGTGACTATGTTCTACTTCTTTTCTCATCTTTATTGAAAGCATTATTTATAAGATAGTTCGAAACTCTCTTTCAGAACTCCTCTCTGGAATTTTACCTCATTTTCTGGTGTAAAAACACCAAAAAGATTTCATTAAATTCCATCTAAAATTCCATAATATAATCATCTCTGTTCTTTTTTCCCCCATAGCCCTCAGAACGTTCCGTTAGCGGATCCTTTTGGAAAAAAATATATCAACAGGCTTTTTTAATTATAAGAATAACTCATGGTGTTACCGAAAGCTTTCAATTGTTGTAAGATTATTATTCACCATATACAAAGAACATTTAATTTTCCTACTCTTGCTTTATCTTCCAAATTAATCATTCATCTTGTCCTCTTCTATGCCTATTTTGTAGCGACAAAATTGAGTGCTGTTGGGGAAAATCAGCCTTCGATGAAAGTTTTCATTCAATTCCATCTTTTTTTAACTAATATGTTTTGACTTCTGTTCACACGGGGGAGAGAGAAGAGAAAGACTTGACAACAACAGCAAAAAAGAGAAACTCTGGTAAATTTGTTTTTTAAAAAAGGCAAGAAATATAATGCTGATGATCGAAGCTATATACTTATATCCTTATCTATTCAATATCTTTTAAAAAAAGATCCCAAGCTCTAGAATAATTATTGTCGCTGGCAAAGTAGCAAGTGTCTCTCGATCAATGAATGAGAAACTAACTGGGAGAGCAATATTGAGTTATGAACTTGAATTTATACCTTCTTATATTTATGACCATTTTAATTGTACCGGTTGTATTTTTCTCTTCCTCTTTTGCTCCCTATAGCTTACATCTTTAGATTTATGAGTCTCCCGTTAAAGCATCCTTTCACACTCGTGTTGAGGTGTTGAAATGACGCGGAGCGGGGGTGTCTGTCTGTCTGTCTAGAATGGCGCCGAGCTGGCCCGGTCAGTAAACCCACAAGAAGCACGTTCCATTCTGAATTGCTTGATGAACAACCAGTCACTAACTTGACATTTGTCATAATGCTATCGTAAAATTTAAAGAGGTTTCAACCCCCGATTTCCCACTCCTACCTTTGTTTATTTTGAAAGTATTTCGATGCCTACAAGTGTCATGATGTTCCGTTTTGTCTCACTTGGTTTTCTTCGAGGACATAGCTGTCTTTCTGTATTACAATATCGATCATGAACATGATGAAACCTATTTCTTAAATTATTGCTTGACCTTTATCATCCATCCGCTTTTTTAAAACCGATTTAAAGGCATAGTTTCAGTGAACATGGATGGGTTGGACAAACTTGGACTTGTGCGTTTGCCTCAGTCATGGAGTAGCTTCCAGTTTTCATTACTTTGAACCTCTAGCAAAAAGTTCAGACAGAAATATCATCGAATTGTTTTGCTAGTAGGTTTTGTGAACTCATTTCTGGGAAAAAATACCTGTACGAAAATACGAAAGGATATTCCCTATATTTCCCCCTTCCTCCTCCTCCTCCTCCTCCTTCTTCTTCTTCTTCTTCTTCTTCTTCTTCTTCTTCTTCTTCTTTTAGTTCTTCTTCGTCTCGTCTCCTCCTTCTTCATCATCTTCTTTCTTTCTTCTTCTTTTTTTTTGAAAGAGAGTGAGATAATTATATTATCTTACCGGATGTTTACATTTATAGATGGCTTAGTGACAGCTCGACATTAACTATCTATATTATGAGCACCGTTATACTTCCCCAGGATAGGAGGATAGGAGTTGTATAGGATTGGCATATGGAATGAGGGGGGGGGGGCTAATTTCTCTATGGGTAGATGTCCCCTCGGCATCTAGCACATTTAATTTCTGTGGTGCTATATGCCAGTCGTGTTTTGTCTCGTACCGTACACAGATTAGTCCTACCTTGTGTTCTGTCGAGAGCCTTGCAGATAATAATCTCATTATTTTGAAGTATTCAGAAGTCAGTTCTTTAATCGTTCTTATTTTACTTCGCGCTGTGGTATATGCACTTTCAACTCAATGTATTTTTCTGTTATAACTTATAATCTCTCCTATCTGAGTTAGTCGTTCAATACAAATCAACCCTTAAAACAATTTCATAACCATGAGTATGATTTGAGTTGAATGCCCTGCAGGTCAATCAACTTACATACGTGGAAGAAAACATCAAAGCTTTCAATTTTATGATCTTAGTTTTCTCCCGCGTTCTATTTACGTAAAACCCAGTCATCTGCTCTGCGGGAAAGTTCGCCACTCACAAGCTGGTGCGGCCACTAATTGCAGACGAAAGGCGCGCGCTGTGGCACCATGGGGCGCGGGAAAGCTGGCTTGGATCCCCATGCAAAAACAGAAAACCTTATATCTTTTGACAACCAACACTTGAGCAAAATTTTACATCAAATCTAACACTAAGAGTAACCCTTACCCTATCTTAACATAATCTTTATCAAAACCCATAACCATATCTTTACCCTATACGGTCCTAAATTATCTGTAGACTTGATATCATCGCAACATTGCGAAAATTTTCTGACGAACAAGAAAAAACGAAAAAAAGAAAAATCATCATTATCATCGTCCGAAACCAAAGCTATAGAAAGGGTAAAACAGTACAATCACACACATTACATTCATTAATTTATTTATTTCTGATATTTAGACAGGGTGACTCATTATCATAGTCGCATGAGGCCCTGATAACAATAATACGTAACAATACGTTAACAAAAAATTATCATCATCATCATCCGATATATATTTATAAATATTATATCATAAAATATTCAAAATATTTATTCATCTATTTCTGATATTTAGACAGGGTACATAGCGAGACAATCAAACATCGATCCAATTGATTGGCTACTGATACGTCATGGATTGTTCCTTGATGGTTAACGAAATTCACCATTTTTCTCTCTCTCTCCCTCTTTCTCTCTTCTCGTAAATCCTTGAACACATTTTCGCAAGTCGTTAATTTGACAGAAAGTCGTAAAAGTCCATTCCATCTATAGCAGCTAAACATACGGCCACCCAATGCACGCTGGTTACATTTCACACTTGACTGGATTTACAAGCTCATTAAGACGGCAACGTATCATCGGACACTCGGAGTCAATGTCCACCTTCAAGGTTACTATGTATGAAGCCCACCGCACACTACATCGGTCTGCGATCGATTTCGGAAGAACATGTAATCGAAACAATTAAACACTAACAATATTTCTGATTGAGGTTCTGAATAGTGCATAGTAGTAAAATAAAAAATACGACCTATTGCGATCTTTCTAGTAAGAGGAAAGGCTAAATCGGATCCGATACCGTATCGTAGTGATGGCAGAGCAGTCCTACGATTGTCTTCGATATTATAAACTGATTTGGCCCTTATTCTGGGTATAAGGTTGACAGCGCATCAAAATCCTATGTTCAGTATTCATATTACTGTTCAGAACCTGAACGAGGTAGATTTTATTTGTTAAAATGCCCATATTTAATGAGATTGCAAATTATATCCAAAATCGGATGACAGTCGATCGTGTAGTGGGCTTTAGTTACTGATGTTTAAGATGTACCACAATAGCCCCCCCCCCCCCCCCCTTCAAAAAATATTGTAATAACAGATATTTCGTTGACAGGTTTGCCCAATATACTTCTCCGTATAATTTGATATTATTAGAATGAAACAGTCTATATGGATAATGTCGTCATATAGGATAATATAACTGTAATGGAACAAAAATAATTTTTAGGGTACAATTTACGCCATGTTTCCATATGATTTACGGACAAATAAAACAAGGAATATCAAATCATCTTTTATCACTGTAAATGAACTATTTTGTTAATTTACTACTGTTTAAAATAGACACAGGAAAAGTGAATAGTGATATTGATCGATTTGTATCCATGAAGTTTCTGTTTATAACTACATGTACATTACAGATTTACATAAAGATATGCGTTGTAACAGTTTTCATCATGATACTTTATGTTTTCTTGTCTGTGTAAAGTTCTGTCATGTTCAAGCAATTCTAGCCAAATAAATTGAGTCTATTATTAATCGATGTTTCGGTTTTGTATTTTGACATACTTGTCCCGTTCGTCTACTCGTCCTGTGTGAGACAGACAGACAGATAGAGGATGATTCATGGCGGAGAGATGGAGGGAGATAGCACGAACGAAAATGGGATTGGTCATAAGGAAAGAAAGAACTGATATCAGTATGATGGAGATGAGAGGATAAGATGACAAAAAGAGAAGAAAACTGATAAGATGCATTAATTTGGGAACGCTATAGGACGAAACAGTAAAGTGATTTAAAGTAGGATAACTATAACACTAGGAATTGTCAATAACAACAACAACAAAATAATTACATGCATGTATATCAGACAACTTTAGGTTAGAAAAAAAATGAGTTGGGATTTGTTGATATCATTTCTTTATTCAAGACAAGTAGAAGACAATACACGAGGTAAACATAACATTATCAGTCCAACATAGTTTGAAAAAGAAAAAGAAATCATTTGACAAGAGTATTAACATAAACATAATAGTGAGAAAGTTGCAATTGTACCAGATCCATCGCTTATAAAGGCGGATGGCATGTTTGCATGATTTGTACCACATAAATATTATATACATATATACATTAAATGTATGAATCAGATTGGTAACTTATAGACGTAATCTTACACGATATTTCATGGATAAAGATAACGGGTAAAACAAAGAAATATAATTGCATGAATTTTTCTTTCAAGTATAGTAACCTAAAATTGATATGCATGTATACATTCATCTTTAGATTTTGATTACATGATTTATGCTAAATTAACATAATTCACTGGTTTAAAAAGAAAAAGAAAATAATGAGCAAATACAGAGACTTCAATTGTATATCATTACTTTGCTTTATGTCTATTTATGGCATAACTGACATTACAGAGAGATATACTGGCGACATTACCGTACTTGTTCTTTCCTGATAATAGTATATAATGAAAGAAGCCAGTAATGCCTGTCTGCTTAGCTGCTTTATGAGTTCATTGCCGGGGGGGGGTAATAATGCTGATTAAAGTGATGAATAACAAAGAATCATTATTTTGGCAGGGGAAGTATGAGCTAGAAAGAGAGAGTGGGAGAGAGAGAAAGAGAAAAGGAGCGAAAGAGAAAGAGAGAGAGAGAAGAGATAGAATATAAAGATATAAAGGGTCAGGAGTAGCAGAAGTTGTTCTCCTTTTCCTTAATTCGGAATAGCCTTTTGGTTTAAAAGGTCTTTTGCTGTTGTTATTGTTGTTTTAAACATTGTTTTAAGACGAGGTGTTCCGAGAGAACAGGGATAGTTGCCCCCCCCCCCCCCGAATAATATTGTTATTAACTGTTTATTATACGGAGCATTTTAGGAGTGATGCGTTCCCACTGGAGTAGGCAGACTTGCTAAACGGGTGGGGGGGGGGGGTGACACACAAAATAAAGAGTGACATACTTACACACACACACACTCACACACACAGTCTTGTATTGCTTTACTTCCGAGGACAAGTATTGTTCCTCTATTGTTCCTCCGTCCTCGGACAGTCGACGGAATAAGGCACAAATTCATTGTTCGACGTTCGAGGACTATTGTCCGGCTTCCGAGGCCCATTGTTCTCATGATTTTTTTTTTGTTCTCTGTCCGAAAATGTCCTCGGTCATACGGCTAAACACGCCCACACACACACACACACACACACACACACACACACCCACAAGCAGGGTATATGCTTAAGGTTAAGGTCTTGACACCTAAGTTTCATGTATAACTCTTCATTAAAGCGCAAGGGGCCTTGACCCCCTTGTGCCCTTCGGCTACGCCGAAGGTGCGCCTCTTCCTCCCCACATGGATAAATGCACCTGCTCACAAGGTAGAAAATTAACGGTCAATTAAGAAACAGCACGGCTATATTAGAACTGTTTCCAAATTCTGAGGAAATGTGGTTTTCAGGATTGATAATGAATTCCGCCATTTATGGTATCCAAAGAGTTATAACTCATCTGATACCAATACAATACATCCTCCTCTCTCTAGCTCTTTGGTCCTCTTCCCTGGTCCAATGAGGTGAGGAGGTACATCCATAGGATGACTCATCTCAAGAACTAGGTCAATCACAAGTTGAGAAAACAACAAAAGAAATAAATCACCACCATACCAGACTATCAGTGGGAGGTAGAGGAGTCCAGCGGTACAGTCATTATCCAGGGGCCCATAGTTAGCCGGTCGGAGAGGACTGATTTGCTGACTGCGGGGGATTGTTTCGCTCGAGCAGGGTGGTATACGTGTTAAATCATTGTAGCTTCATGGTTAAATATAGCTTTGTTTTAGGCGTCGCCTATTTGGCTTCAAACAATGCCACGGTTAATCTGGTAAAATATCATAACCATCCTTTGCATCCAATATTACTTTTACAGAAACTTGGCTAAAGATAAGACAAATGACTAATTAAGATACGAAGAACAAAATTGAACTAGTAGCAGTATAACATACAGAAAGTATATACTCAAATGGAGAAGCATACAAAGAGATACATGTATATAGCGTTCGCAAGGGAATAAGTAGAGGAAAAGTGAGCATGGGGTGAGATAGTTAGAAAGAGAGATAAAGAGAGTCTTACCATTACGAATAAATCGTCGGAAATGGGGTCATGAAATAATTTGAGTTGTAAAAGCCCTTAATCATACCAGCATGACAATGACCGCAAACAAACATTGGGGCGCAATGAGTAGGGGCATCCCTCAGGTCAAACATAATTGCCAACAAGCCCTAAGAACAAAACTTATCATTACAATTCTCCATTAAGCCACTAGAACAAAACTTATCATTACAATTCTCCATCAAGCTTCTAGAACAAGACTTATCATTACAATTCTCTATGAAGCCCCTAGAACAAAATTTATCATTACAACTCTTTATCAAGCTTCTAGAACAAAACTTATCATTACAATTCTCCAGTAAGACCTCTCGAAGTTTAAGCTTTTGATTACCACTGTACTCTATTGAACTATATTGTCCATAAATTGTGAAAATGCAACTGAACAAAAAACTTTTTTTCACAGGATATAGCACATTTTGTCACGTGCCTCCTTTTGGTACATCAGATTAGTAGTACCGTTGATTTATCAGAACGAAATAAGTCATTGTACTTTAGACCATTCCATCAGAAACATTATAAAACGTAAAATATTTTTGTACTGGCAGATCTGCATTAAAAAATCCCTCACCCCCCCCCCCGCCTCTTGAATAAAAAAAGTGTTTTCTTCGCTACAAACCCATGGGCTCTTGAGGTCTTTACATTTCTTCTATTACAATAACCTTGGGTCCATCTTTGCTTTGAATTACCATTCTTATCATTTAGATCTTTAGATGTGTAAATCCAAAAGCAATTGACATTAATATGACTTCATTCTTTACTCTGTCATTATAATTTATTATTCATCTTCTTTGTTTCCATTATGTTCTTCCTCTCTATCTTCTTTCTCTCTTCTATTTATTTGCTACCTATTCTCATCTGCTTTTCTTTATATCTTGTTTTCTAATCTATTATTCTTTATATCTTATTTTCTTTCTTTCTTCACTCCCCTCCCCCCCCCCCCCCCCCAAGTTTCTTCTTTCATGTTTTCTCTTTTCAATTATCATTTTAAGCACCCAATATGACTATAATGATGGATAAAAAAATTATCTGAGGTACAGATTTGGTAGGCTCATTTTTTTTCCGTCTCCCCTCCCCCCCCCCCCCTCTTTCTCTCTGTATCTCTCTATAATTCACAATTTGTAAGTTGATAAAATGCAAGACTTCCAAAAATTAAGTTTACTATGGACATTCATAATCTATAAAGAACTATATAATTATGAATCCTTTCGTTGCATATGAAATCATGTCTGTCTGTATTGCTCAGCAGCTAAATAAATTAGAACAGATTTTAATCTAAGAGATATCTCTTGATATATACACATATAGGGCTAATATCACGAATCAAATTGATTGACATTTCAAAATGTGTCTTAAATCCATGACCCCAAGTAACCCTCCAATTAAGACATTTTGATGTCATTTTAGGGAAATATTTGACCTAAGATCATTGGTGCCATAAACGTCTCAATATGCAATAATTACTTGGCTCCTAAAGCAATGTTTATATACTTGCATTGGAGGGAGAGAGAGAGAGAGAGGGGTGTGGGGTGGGGGAGCGGAGAATGATGGAGAAATATGATGACATGCATATACCAAGACTTGAACTTAAAGGTGGGGAACTGTATTTATATTCATCAGACTAAATGCACATTATTGATTTTATTTTGTTATAGTATATAACCTGACTAGCTGTGTTGAAGTAAACTGTCTTGTAAAACTCAAACGAAAGCCATGTCTCCAATACAGATGAATGAGACAAAACTATATCCATATGTCTATAATAATCCTGAAATATTTAATAATTCATCTGCAACCACAAGATTTAGTTAACATTAATTTTAATAATTTAAAGTGAATTCATTCTACTAGACAACCCCTGATATTTGATACTTTTAAATCAGACATAATGATGTATGAAATATAAATATTATATATTTTTGAATTGTAGAGTTAATAATGTTATAGGAGAATGATAAATAAATATAGGTAATTACTATATTATAATAATATGCAACTTATGTATTACATAGTTTCGTTTGGTGATGTTTTAATAAAAGTGTATTAATTATCGGTTATTCAACGGTAGTAGTTTGTTGTCCGTATAATATGTTTTGGTAATCTTTCGCAATCTTTCGGAATATAAATATATATCCATGATTTGTCGATATACAATAATAATACCGTCTACTGACGATTTTTATACTCTATAAGTTTCGGTATTTTCCAGAAACCTTGATTAATTTTCAGTAGGCCTACTGTGATAATAGATTAATCATGTTAATCTATATTACCTTCTCTTTGAATCTATATTATTATGTCATGTTCTCCATTTAGAGAACATGAGACAGAAAACAGTAGAATAAAATATAATCTTAAATGATAAATGCCATCAGGCTCATAAAACTTTAGCTTTAAATCTATTAAAATGCTTAGTTTCCGGGTAGTCCACGCGTCGGCGAAACCTTTCGCCTAGAGCTGGTATAGAGACCAGTGATTTGATGCCAGAAGGCTCGGCCACTAAACCAGCCACAATCACGTTTAGGTCACGCGTTTCCAATTTGAAATCCAGAATATGGATAATGCTTCAATTCAACGTGTTAATAATTAGCTACTTTTAATATTAGGCCTTTTTGAAGAATAGTGTATGACGTCTACGGAAAGTTTGAATCACATATCCCCGCAGAGGCTTGCAGAGAGTAAAAATCAACTTATGCAAAATCCGTTGTCTTGATGCCTACCAATATAATACATATTTCAAAGGGAAAGTCTTTCAATACTATGAAACTAAAATTCAAAGAATGTTCGTCACTTTCTCCTTGCGGTTTTGCCAGTACTCAAACTTCTCTTCTATAATTCCTGATGAACAGGAAAGCGATCGCTTGTTACCGAATAACATCTAAAAAACGCAGATACTTCCGGTAGTAAAATAATATATCTACCCGTCTTCCATTTTATATTTATTTCGTTTCTCTCCATATACGTATAATTGTAGAGTTCACATTTATTGCTGATTTAATCCATTTTTATCAAATAAAATGCAAGTGTATGAGAAAAATACATCATTTACTTGTTGTAAATTTCAATAAATAAGTATATTCTCTATGAAAATTATTTTTCATCGACTGATCAGTGTGGACTCCCCGGTGGAGTGAAAATACAGTGAAAACTTTTTGTTAGAGAGTACCCATTGTCTTTGGGATATAACTATACACAAGTACACAAGGTCATGATGGTACATTAAAGCTTTTAAGTACTCATAATTTCATGCCTTTAATCAATCAAAAAGTCAAATTTACCCCCAAAACAATTAGTTTAAAAAACAATTTCACTTCTTGCGATATACATTATACAACAAGCAACAATATCATTAAAACTAATTTTGCTATAAATTTGTTGGTTTATGTAAGTGTAAATGGTTTCCATTTATTTATTTATTTTATTTTTTATACATGTATATACATGTATAAACACACACACACACACACACACACCCACACATACACACATTAAGTGGAATTAATGATAGACAGTGGAAATAGAGAAACTGTTTTAAAAATCTTTATATTAATCTATACAGAATTTTAAAAAAAATGACGACTCATATTTTTTGTCAAAGTCAGCCAATTGCGATATCACATTTCAAACGCATGTTTCTTAAAACAAGAATTTAAAGTATTTCGACATATCATCCCGCTATTTCAATGGTAAATAAGCTCAGTTCTTCAAATTGTATGTACTTATATCTTTTTTAATGTTTGTTGTCGTAACATTAATAATGTCATTTTTAAATATCTAAATTGATTATATTTCATGTATACATGTACTTGATATTGTTGTTTAAAAAAAAAACTATTCCCTGTTCGATATTCTAACCATTTTTTTTAACGGGATAAATAAAACGGGAGAATTTGTCATATCTGAATTTCAGTTTACAATGTTTCTTTTAATTGAACCTTATACTAAAACTGAAAGTTGATAAAAGAGGCATTTTCCGATCGTAGGGAAGAAATTAAATAAAACGTTTGTTTTACTGCTGAGTAAGCGATTTTATATTGGATGAATTACAGTAATTTATTTTTGACAATTTATCATTTCGTATTTGTTTTTGAATTATGATTGTTACATATACTTGTTTAAGTATGATTCATTGTCAAAAAGTACTGTAGTACTTTATTTTATATATGGGACGGAAAAATATTGTACTTATATGAATGCAAAAGATAATAAATCAAATAAAAAAACCCTGAATCATTCGCAAATCAAGTCTGTTTAAAAGTTTCTTCTTTGCTTTGCTAAATAGTTTCTTTATTTCTTGTCAAACATTATTCTTTGGTAGAACACGGACACAACAATAAATCGGAAATTATCAACTGGTGTTTTAAATTGTATGCATTCGTCTTAAGCAAATGTTACTCTTGACCATTCGAAATTTCCCATAGACTTGCCCATCATAGCAACAAGACATAAATACAAAAGTTAATTCCACACTCTGAAAAGGCTGGGTAAATTTTGTTGGGCAACTGATGGTTGATTAAAAATGGCCCAACGTTGTGTAACTCTTGCCCAAATCTCATAATGAATTAACCAATTTGTGTAGCAACCCAGCATTAGTTGGGCAGATTTTAACCAATAGTTGTGTGGACAGTATGTCTCCCAGTGTTGGTTAAAAGTTGGGTATTTTCATGATTTTATTGCCCAATTATTTTAAGAGTGTGCATTTGTTGAGGGATCGTGAGAAACATCCATAAATTTCAATATAATAGTAAAACAAGTTTATAATTTGTTGCAAGACTTTCTCTTTCTACAAGTTTAAGTTGCCAACAATGATGATTATGTAAGAGGCCTGATAATATGATATGCTGAGAGATTGTACCTTTTAAAAGAGAGGTCTAACGTGGGATAAGTTCGTCGTTGAGAACTATCAGTAGCGGTTTTATTTCATTGCTAAGCGTGTGTGTTGATCATCGGAAAGTGAAATATTTAAGTTGAAAATGGGTTATAATTCTCACCTTGACGGGATGAAGATAACCTTGGGCTTTCAATC
Organism: Heliocidaris erythrogramma; assembly: GCA_025617745.1. Classification (NCBI taxonomy): domain Eukaryota; kingdom Metazoa; phylum Echinodermata; class Echinoidea; order Camarodonta; family Echinometridae; genus Heliocidaris; species Heliocidaris erythrogramma. Next base: position 2,533,001 of record CM046862.1, read on the forward strand.
GATGGTGCTTGTCAAGGCATCCTGTCACATCCTCACCCGGGGAGCTTAGGGGAGGTTGATCATCATCAAGGGTCCTCATCAGATGAGAGATGTATGTGGTAGCTAATACGAGAACATCCAGTTTAGAAAGTTTAGTATCAGGGGGCACGGAGGGTAGAGATCGCTGAAGCTCAAGGAAAGCATCACGAAGCGTTTTGACACGGGATCGTTCCCGCGCAGCGTTTAGCGGATCGTTCTGATCGACCACCTCGCTGCCGTCGGTACTGGTGGTCGTCGAAGCAGTAGTGGCAGCAGCTTGAGCTGGGAGTTTGTTACTATTTCGATTCGTACTTCCAGCTGGTCGGCCACGACCTCGTTTAGGCTTGATCGTGCTCGTTGTACCTGCTGTCACCATGCTTACTACATTGTTTTCTCCTGATCCTGTTGATGAAGTCGTAGTAGTTCCGCTTGTCGTGATCTTGTCTGCATTTCTCTTCCGACCCCGCCGAGCAGGCTTGGTATTGGTCGTCTTCGCTTTCGGTGTAAGCTCCGCTAAGACGGGAGAGATGTCATCTAATTTATCCATGCTCAGAGATGGGGGTTCTAGGACTAAGCTGTCAAGAAAATTCATATTTTCTGCACCTGTTTGCTCCGACATCGTTATTTACTCCCTCTCTTTTAGAAATCCGATTTAATATTGAGATGTCAATTTAGTATAGAATCTCTGAATGATTGTAGGCCTAAAGCACACTGGCTCCTTAGTGTGCTCTTCCTCTAGACAATCAGGGTAGTACTAGTAGGGCAAATATCTTTTCACTTATATTCCTTTGATTGGTGTAATGCAAATCAATTGTATTTCAACACCCAAGTCGTAAGATTCAAAGTGCAATATAGTGCAATCCCGATGCACAGTTTTTCAGTTGTTATTATTTTATGAGATAAAGAACCCTCTTTACAATACTGAAGTAATTTCAAAGCTTCAGCCGTCATCAAAATGGTGTATTTAGCACAGAATTCTCCTCATATTTTAGCCATAATTGTTATTAATGAGTCCGATCAAGTAGACAGTATCATTTGTTCTCCCTCCAACTTCGACAAACAAATGAATGATCTCAAAGAGGGTGTCGGTATGACATGAGAAATTACAACGTCGACCATGAAGGCAAATGAATTCCACAGTTTAAACCATCTAAGCCTGGTTACAAGTATTCACTGCTGATTTAAAAAAGACTTAAGTTTTACTACAAGTAGTGCATGGATACCAAATACGAAAATAGATGATTCGATGCTTATGTCAAACACCTACTATGACACTATAGTACCTCCAGAGCATTTTTATCAATATTTTACTTTTTTCGATCTAGGTATTTCTTCTTGTCTTGAAAACAAAATTGTCACACATGACGCGGATTTTTTTTCCAAAATGATACGACTATTCTGATGTTAGTGGTGTCGATGTTGCCAAGGTGATATGGCGCTCTGTCGAAGTAGATGAAGTAGTGACTCCAATCCAAAACGCTGCCCAACGCAGCCGAACTCCAATAAATGAAAGTGGTAGGCAGCTCTGTGCCTCGATCAGCTCTCCTCTCTTGGTCTCAGCTTGGCTCCCCGGTGGGTAGAGAGTGTGTCTGCATGTGATCGGGTTAGAAGGAGGTGTGAGATGGTTGACGGGACTATAAATCAGAAACATGGCAAGCAAGGCGGATGTACAGCGGTAGAAAGTTCGAATTCACTATCACCGTGTTCATATTTCGCTGGCAATAAACATGGAACGGCTGTATAGACGCGCAATGGCGCGAACATTATTAGTTAATACATATACATGTGTCTCTTTATGATTTTCTTTTACACATTCATGACAAGTGGTAACAATCAATATTTATTGAAATGGAAATTAATCAACGTGCTTATTATCGAAATTACCGAACTTACAATGCGATTTTAAAGAATTTGTAGGGGCCTAGGCCTGTTTCATAACCTAGCTAAGATTGAAGATGTAAAGTTCTTTTAAATACAAAACTGACAGTCACAAGAAAGAAGAAAAACAGGTTACCCTATATGTTTTCTATTGTTTCGATTATTATTTTTGTCACGTTCAATAGGCCTGTACATATTTGCAGACAAGGTACAGCTATATGAAATAACATAATTATTAGGCTATCTTTTAAAAAGAAACTTACAGTATTTATTTATATCGACCTCTTTCTGACAGAGTGTGAGAATAAAACTGTAGTAAATTTGCAACAAGTAGTTTTTCAGTGTTTGTCTGTCTTTTTGTTTATTTGTTGATTTTTCAAAACATATAATCATTTAGGAACCTATTTGAGCTGATTGGTTATGATAAGGTCCCCGTCTAGATTTTAAACGAATGGAAAAGAGAATTGAGCACAAAAGAAAAATTAATGACTGTCAAAACTTAGATAAAAATGATGATTTTGATTGTGACCAATGATAAAGATAGAAGTTGGAAGATAAAGCAATGAAAGTCATCAGTCGTTGCATTAGATATGATATACCATATTTCGACATGCTGAAGGAAAGCAGAATATATTGCTATCATTATACGGTTTTGTGCAAAGTTGGAACCATGCAGATTATGATTTCCTCCTCTTGTCATGCAGATATGCATGACAATGGCATGACAATGGCTACACACAAACACTGGTGAGTTCTCGGAAATTTCTTATGATCTTTTTTGGATTTTTTGGTAAAATTACGTGCGATCAAAAAGACATTCTAATTCTAAACGTTTTCCTAGGAGGAAACGCTGTGGCGAAGGAGCTGTCGGTCGCGGGAGTTATCAGAAAAGTGTTATTTCAGGGCATTTTCCAGTCCTGCTAACCCGTGCGCAGTTAGATTGCTGGGTAAGAACGCCTGGCTTCGTGATGTAGAAGGCGTATAGCCATTTTTTTTTTTTTTACATTCACGAAGCCAATCCTGGCTAGGGGGGGGGGGGGGGGGGGGGGGGGGCACACACTGGTCACCTCCATGTCCAGAATAATTATCAACTTTTCCGTTTCTGTGCATTGCATCATCATAAGTGTGGATGTAATGCTCAAGAAATGAACGTAGGTGCTCATTTGTAGTGCATGCTCATTGTTGCATAATAAGGAATGATTGTAAGTCACAAACGGTAATAAAAATGGAAAAGGCTTACAAAGAAAGATTGAAGATATGATTTTTACTAGAAAATTGAGGGAAAGGACAATGAATGACGTATCGGATATAGGCTCCAGGCGTAATCCCATCCTCAGGAGGAGTGGGGGAATGCAAAATGTGTAGCCCCGCGAAATATAGAGCCACCACTTTGTGTATGTGTGTGTATATATATATTTAAATATTTTTTAAATTTATTTTTTATTTTAATTTTATTTATTTATTATAATTATTTTTTATTTATTTTTTTAATTAATTAAATAATTTATTTTTTATTTATTTGTTTTATTCATTTTTGTTAGATTTTTATATATTTCTATTTTCTCATTCCTGCGTTGTGACCCGATGAGTGCAGGTCGAAAAGCTTCTCTAGCGTGCCCGGATCCTACCCGGGTCGCTATACACACCCTTCCTTGACTTTTATTTATTATTTTTTTTATTTATTTATTTTCTTTTTATTATTATTTTTTTATTTATGTATTTATTTATTTATTTATTTTTTTTTTTTTTGGGGGGGGGGGGGGGATACGGTGCTTGATCTATACCGTCATGTTGGATACACCAAGTTAGACATGGAAGAGATCTATAATGATATACTATAGACAAGTATGAAGCTTCAGAAGGGCCATTTTTGTCACGTATAGTTTTTTTTTAATTTACTTGTCGTCAGATATAATTTTGTAAACAAGATAAAGAAAAGAAAATAAAATCAATAAAGTCAAATCAAATCAAATCAAAATTATTCCAGCTACACCTTTCAACGTATATCGTTCAGATGCGCAGTAGATATTTTTCTCTCATTGTGTGAAAAAGATAAAGAGAGGGAGAGAGATATGGATGGAGAGACGGAGAGACGGAGAGACGAAGAGAGGGGGATGGGAGATAGGAGGCGGTGGGAGATATAGGCGATAGGAAAGAGAGAGAGAGAGAGAGAAAGAGAGAAAAATAAAGTGAGAATTCGACAGAGTAGGCCTATTCACTGCATGTCTTTGGAAAGAACACTGGTGAGTTCTCGGAAATTTCTTATGATCTTTTTTTGGATTTTTTTGTAAAAATACGTAAGATCAAAAAGACATTCTAATTCTAAACGTTTCCTAGGAGGAAACGCTGTGGCGAAGGAGCTGTCGGTCGCGGGAGTTATCAGAAAAGTGTTATTTCAGGGCATTTTCCAGTCCTGCTAACCCGTGCGCAATTAGATTGCTGGGTAAGAACGCCTGGCTTCGTGATGTAGAAGGCGTATAGCCATTTTTTTTTTTTTTTTTTACAATTCACGAAGCCATCCCCCCTACCCCCCCCCCCCCCCCCCCCCCCGATAATTTTTCTTTTCAGGCTAGGCGGCCTTGAAGACACCATACGTATATACCCGAATTGTTTTCAGTGCGATAGGTTCAGCGTACATGCTGCGAGATTTCTGTCGAATTTTCCCACTTTTATCTTAGCAAAACGCAATCATGGTAATTAGAAATAAACTTTTTATATAGTAAAGCTTTATGAAGTTCTCTAACGATATGGTTGAACTGATAAACAGAGGAAATTATAATGATTTATAATGTCATCTACGACAGGTTTTTATGCCTTCGGTCCCACGTTAAAATAAATGTGTCTGTAAATGTCTCGGCTCAGAACAAGCATGACAAGTGGTAGGCATCACTCACGGGCACTCACGGGTACATTACTGTAAAATAGTTGGTATTTTCTGTCGCATGTACTAAAGGTATGGGGGGGAAATAAGATAAATATTTTAAATACTTGCTTTCAAATTCAGCCCTTCAAAATCTCACTCCTAACTTACCTCAAATGGCCGTTAGGAAGAACTTTTGATATTTTCAGCAAAATCCAAAGTCAAAATCTTGTCCAAAACCGGAGAAATCCCCGCCGATTTGTTTCGCGATCGCGCGTTGTTTACATACTGCCGATGTCTTAGACTAAAATCGGCCAATAAAATTTTGTCCACGAAAAAACTCGGGATCGCAAGCGCACATCGATCTTTACGATCGCGCACACAGAAAATCAGGACTTTTCCGTGTATGCCACAGGGACCGAATTTTTAAGGACAAAACACTTTTGGGGAGATGTCAGCGCCCGCGGCGACCAGGAAATGTACACATTGACTCCGATAGCTCGTTTCGCGAGAATCAACAGTAAATTACGGATTTGATTTTTGGAAATATCTTTTCCAACATCCGTGAGTTGAATTTATTGTATTTCTTGGATATTTTGTTGTCGGTTTTTGTAAACTAAATGCCGATTTTGAGTGAATGTTTGTGACTTTTGTGCAGTGGTGTTTTAAAAAGTTGAGGTGTATGACTGCCTAAATTATACACACGAAGTATAGGAATGTAGCTATGAGTGCTCACGGGTACATTTCTGTAAAATAGTTGGTATTTTCTGTCGCATGTACTAAAGGTATGGGGGGAAAATAAGATAAATATTTTAAATACTTGCTTTCAAATTCAGCCCTTAAAAATCGGCAATATCGTGATACAGGCCCCGCAACTTACCCGTCTTGTAATCGATTACTAATCATCTTCTTAGACTTCTAACTTCAGCCAACTCACTAGTTATACTCGTGTTACAGGCCCCGCGCAACCACGTTGAACAGCTTACAAAACGGAAATGGGGCCTGTATCACGATTAACATTATAAACTCGTGAACAAGGCCCCATCCTATGCAAAATGAAGACAGACAACACGGTAGTGGGGCTTCAAGATTACATATAAGGGCATAGTTGCAAGGGAGGGGATAAAGGCAGGGCGGATCCGAATCGGCCGCGGCCCCCCATTTTGAAACCCTTAAGTACACAATAAAACAAATTGCCTCCTTAATTTATTGGGGGCGGAGGGGGGAATTGCAAGGGAGGGGTTAAAGGGATATAAGGGGATACTTTCCCCCAATATCTAAACAATTTTTTTTAATGGGGGACTCCCCCAATGTATATTTTTGGGGGGGTAATGGCAAGGGGGGGGGTAATTGCAAGGGAGCGGATAAAGGCATGGGCGGATCCAGGGGCTAAAGCGGCCAAGTGGCATGCCTTAAGTACACAATAAAATAATTTCCTCTGTTTTTTTTGGGGGGGGGGGGATTGCAAGGGAGGGGGTTACAACGATATATAAGGGGATACTTTCCCCAATATTCAAACTTTTTTTTTTGGTGGGGGGGGGGGGGGGGGTATTGCGCTGAAGTGACAGATAAAAATTAAATTAAAAGGAGGTCCAACTGAAAAGCAAAGCCCCCAAAAAAAGGCGGGGGTGCCCTCAGGAACAAAAGAGGGGTTGAGCAAAATAACAAAAATGAATGGTAGAATACACTCAAGGAAACTCATTGTAATGACAATGCTGAAAAAATACAATGATTTAAGAAAGAAAAATTGGGATTTTTTTTTTTTTTTTTTTTTTTGGTGGGGGAGGGGGAGGTACGCCCACGAATAAATAAATCAATAATATATGAATACATGTACACATTGGCGGATCCAGAGGGGCACTTTCGGCCGTGTCCCCCGCCCCTTTTTGGAATGAAGACCTTTTTTTTTTTGCTTGTCAGGGAATTATGGAGGGCAACTGGACCCCATAACCCCCTACTGAGCGAATTTTGAAGGTTTGGCGAAAAAAATTTTTTTTGTCGCCACCAATTTCAATATCAAGATTTACATTCATTTATTGCATGTGCGTAGCTTTAGGACCCCTTCATTTTTAAGAACAAAATTTGACATCGGCATTGATATCGACCTGAAAACGGGCATTATTGACATTCACCCATCGTAATTTTCTCCACAAATCAACTTTAGAATATCCAGAATCAGGATATGGAATGAAATTGGTGACAAGCCAGTGATTTATGTGACCTTTTAGCTGCTGAAAACAAAGTGCGTAGCTTTAGGTCCCCCCATCATACATTTCAAACCCCCCCCCCCCCCGGCACCACCAGTATGATGCCTTTACCTAATACCGACCTCTTAACGATGTTTCCAACGACTACGGGAAAGATTCTTCATGAAACGTAATGTAAATTCACCAGACTACTACCCAAATACTGGGGAAAAGATCCAGGTACTGACGAGCGATAATACTTGCGCGTTCTTGTAGAAATGACGTCGCAATAGAGTCATCTCATTTTACGCATAAAGGGAGAAGTGCGCCTTATTGCCGACCCCTGCACATAAGTCAATGGCAATTTATGAGAAGAGATTATTTCAATGAAAATATGAAAAATTAACAATAAATTGATAATACTTACGTTTTTATTCCTCATCTTGCTCTATTTTGGCTGTTGCCAACGTTGCTAGGCATTCTACGCGTAGTCCCATGCATTGATTTGCAAGACGCGCGCTAGATGCCATGATACGCGTAATGGTCGGTATTATGACATGGCCGGTATTAGGTGAAGTGATCATACATAGTGTCCTTTAAAATGTCACACCCTTGGTTAGATTTGAAATGCTCACTGAGTTCCCTACTTTTATTGTATGATGGGGAGCCCTATGTCTGCGCACCTAAGGTTTTGACCTGAAAATGAACAAGAATTTCTTTAATATTCCTCTAAAGCTTTATTTTATTTTATTCCTGATATTCTAAAGAGTAAGTTTGAAAAAAATCTCATCAAAATTAGAGCAAGAACAATGCCATTTTCACAAGAAACGGTGGCCGTGTCATTTCAACATTGAAAAAAATAATGGTGCCCATGTCTGCGCACTCATTCATTTTACACGCAGTTCGGAAGTTTTGACGTGAAAGACAACATTTTGAGGCTTGTGAATAAAATGTCTGAAATAAGACCGTTTATCATTATTTTGACTCGTTTTCTGCATGAATACCTATCGCTATGATAAAGATGAAAAGTTAGTGTTCGTTGCGTGTTTTGTTTTATTAGAATCGTGCAATTACGCGTGTGCGCAGACATGGGCACTGCGCAGACTTGGGCACTCTAGCCATACAGCAATTTACAATGTAGTCGAATCCACCCCCCCCCCCCAAGACATTTTCACGAGTAGATATGGAACAACAGTCCTCAATATCGAGGCCCCGCTGCTGTGTTCTGTGGCTTGAAATTCCGTAGCACGGGGCGTCGATAACGATTATAACTAGTATGGTTGTGAAACAGGCCCCATTTGGGCACTGTAGGACATGCAGCGGGGCCTGGATCACGAGTATTTACTAGTGAGCTGGCTGAAGTTAGAACCCTAATACAAAGGTATGATCGATTACACTTGCAAACTAGCGGGGCCTGTATCACGAGTATGCCTAAAAATCTCACTCCTACCTCAAATGGCCGTTAGGAACACTCATAGCTACATTCCTATACTTCGTGTTTATAATGTAGGCAGTCATACACCTCATCTTTTTAAAACACCACTGCACAAAAGTCACCAATATTCACTCAAAATCAGCATTTAATTTTCAAAAACCGACCCCAAAATATCCAAGAAATACAATAAATTCAACTCACCAATGTTGGAAAAGATATTTCCAAAAATGAAATCCGTAATTTACTGTTGATTCTCGCGAAACGAGCTATCGGAGTCATTGTGTACATTTCCTGGTCGCCGCGGGCGCTGACATCTCCCCAAAAGAGTTTTGTCCTCAAAAATTCGGTCCCTATGGCGTACACGGAAAAGTTCCGATTTTCTGTGTGCGCGATCGTAAAGATCGATGTGCGCTTGCGATCCCGAGTTTCTTCGTGGACAAAAATTATATTGGCCGATTTTAGTCTAAGACATCGGCAGTTTGTAAACAACACGCGATCGCGAAACAAATCGGCGGGGATTTCTCCGGTTTTGGACAAGATTTGGATTTTGGATTTTGCTGAAAATATCAAAAGTTCTTCCTAACGGCCATTTGAGGTAGGAGTGAGATTTTTAAGGGCTGAATTTGAAAGCAAGTATTTAAAATATTTATCTTATTTTTCCCCCCATACCTTTAGTACATGCGACAGAAAATACCAACTATTTTACAGTAATGTACCCGTGACTGGTTAGGCATTTTCTGTGGCTTCTATATATTCATACTTAAATGTATGAGAATTTTTATCCATTAAAATCCACAAATCGAAGCTCTAGGGTCAGAAATAATGCACAAAATGTATTTCTAAAAAGAGCAAAGCGCGTCGGCAAAGCGCAAAGCGCGTCGGCGAAGCGCAAAGCGACAAGTTGCACACAAAGCGCGTTGGCGCAAGGCACTCAATGTTGCCTGACCGAATACTGGAAGAGCGCCATCTCACTGGCAGGGGTGAGGTATATATTCTCTTGCTCATCGCTGAGATCGCCATTTGCAAATTCGCTGCGATAGAGGGAAGACCCGAAGCTCCTCTTCACACACATACTAAATTCATTGCACCTGCACACATAGTTATTTCACCATAGGCGTCTACATATGGCTATGCGTGTTAACTCACGCGCTAACGGAACCGGAAGTGCGGAAACTTGGGTAACACTGACCAGTTTCGAGGGTATTTGGAGATCTTTTCCAGGGCGTCCGACCTAAATTGCTTTCAACATTAGAGGTACCTTGTTCATGTGTCTGTTATGTACAGGTTTCGAGCCTCAAAAATTATTCATGAGTTCTTCACAGCTTTTCAAAGAGCTGCGTGACCGAATTCTGGAATATGACCGAATACCGGGCCGCGCATCCTACATGTATCCACTGTCATGACTGTGATCCGGCGATCTCTACTCGCTCGAACTCCTGCCTGCCACTCGTCTTAATGAATATTCATAATGCTCCCTTCTTGTGCGCATTGCAAGCAAAACACTGACCTACTTTTTAGTACAGGCTCTTGAAGATAAATAGGCCTTTTATTATATATTTCTGGTCAGTTTCCCCTACTCGAATTTATCATTGAAAAGACATGAAAGAAAGACGACAGTCAATCGGAAAGTATTGTCAGTACCTAAAGTAGCCTAAAATCAAATAATGTCATGTTTCATGGCTATCATTTTGACAAACGACCTTGTAATAAAGAGACATCCAAGCAATCAAAGGACTGCTGATCGCAGCCCGAACACTATGTGTTCGGGCTGCCGCAGTAAGACAAGTGGTAACTATACACAGCGCTGTCCAAGCTGGCCATTCAAAAGCGTTGCGAACCGCAACTACAAAATAGCGACTACATGCTTTTTGATTAAATTACATCCTTTCATGAAGTAATTATAGTACCAAATCAAGCTTAAACTATTATTACTTTATTGCGCTCCCTAACTCCTAAGTTAACTTAAATTTATTATTTAGTTAGGCCTAACTAACTTACAAAAAACGATGATTTATTGCGTCGTCTGCCATGTCTGCCCACAGTAGCTGTACTAATAATAATAATAATAATAATATTCCGTTCTTGTATAGCGCATAACACGTTATGATACATACGTCTCTATGCGCTTCCAAAGGGTTTGGATATTATTACCCTGGCTTTAGCTCCGGCAGCCGTAATGAGCGCTAGTGCATTTCAAGGAATAAATCCTGCCAGGTACCCATTTACTACACCTGGGTGGAGAGTGGCAAATGTGGATTAATGTCTTGCCAAAAGACACTAGTGCCGGGCTGAGATTCGAACACCCAGCCCTTGGATTGAGAGTCAAGTGAATGAACCACTATACCAAGATAATACTATCTCGTCTCGCAAACGGCAGCGACAGCGCTGTGTTTAGTTAGACAAGTGGTAGACAGAAAAATCTGTCTGTTTTGGAGGAGTTTTATAACATTTTTTGACTTTCGAGGCCCTCCTCCAAGACAGACGGAAGCTTACCATAGTCACTCATGGCTACATTACTGTAAAATAGTTGGTATTTTCTGTCGCATGTACGAAAGGTACATGTATGGGGGAAAAATAAGATACCAGTAAATATTTTAAATACCTTGCTTTCAAATTCAGCCCTTAAAAATCTCACGGAAAGAATTCCTTATGTCCCAGCCACTTTTTTTTTCATTTTTTTTTGGGTTTTTTTTGCTACCATACTATTTTTTTTTTTTTTGGAACTATTCCAACTGTCTAAAAGAGGGCGACATTTTTGATGGGGGTTGAGTAAAAATGGGGTATAGTATTTTTTGGGGTATACTAAAAGAGTTATTGAAATTTTTTTTGTAACATCGGCGATCTTTCTCTCTTTTCCATCTTCGTCTCTCTTTTCCCTCTGTGTCTCTCTCTATCTCATCATCATATCATATTTACATATATTTACATGTTTCATTTACATATATATACACATTTACATACAATAATTGACATACAATAATTTACATATTTTTGTTCTTACCTTGGGTGGACTCGAACCGCCGATCTCTTGATTTACAGTCCGGCGCTCTCACGATGTACCTGCAAAGGCGTGTTGACAGTTTGGGTTCTCATAACATACTTATAAGAAGTGAAGAGTTGTTTATTTATAACAGCAGATGGCGCTCTTCCGATTTCTGTTAGTAGAGGTCAGTGGTTGAGAGTGAACTAGTACATGGAGTTACATGAGTATGTAACGCTACATGGTGTAAATGCAACATGAAATCGATGCTGTATGTAGTCTTGTTGTCATGACATTTAAATAAAAGTATTACGAAACATATTTAATTGGATGATTAAAAGTTATAAAGTGCTTTATTTATTTATGGATTATTGTTTTCTGTACTTACTACTTATGACTCATAAGTCATAATTCTATTAAAATTAGACCCTACGACTCTAGATTATCTTGACCCAAGGACTCTAGATTATCTTGACCCAAGGACTCTAGATTAATTATCTTGACCCGAAGGCTCTGGATTATGTAGACCCCAGGACTGAGAATTTTCTAGACCCTAGGACTACCCTAAACCCTAACCCTAAACCCTAACCCTAAACTCTAACCCTAAACCCTAACCCTAACCCTAACCCTAACCCTAAACCTAAACCCTAACCCTAAACCCTAAACCCTAACCCTAAACCCTAAACCTAAACCCTAACCCTAACCCTAAACCCTAACCCTAAACCCTAACCCTAACCCTAAACCTAACCCTAAACCCTAACCCTAAACCTAAACCTAAACCTAAACCCTAACCCTAACCCTAAAACCTAACCCTAAACCCTAAACCCTAACCCTAAACCCTAACCCTAAACCCTAAACCCTAACCCTAAACCCTAACCCTAAACCCTAAACCCTAACCCTAAACCTAAACCCTAACCCTAACCCTAAACCCTAACCCTAAACCCTAACCCTAAACCCTAAACTCTAACCCTAACCCTAAACCCTAACCCTAACCCTAACCCTAAACCCTAACCCTAACCCTAAACCCTAACCCTTAGCTAGGACTGAGAATTATAAAGACTCTGGATTATGTAGACCTTAACCTAGGACTCCCATTTCCGAAACTGAGGATTCTCAATATTAGCATTGCACTTGAAAAAAAAATAAAGTTCCGTTAGGCAAGACTATTAAAGAACATTATCTGACCCCCCCCCCCCCCCCCCCTGATTGATTGATACACGTCTGTACCTACACACACACACACACACCCAGTGCACCCGCGGTGAAAACATGTTCTGTATACGTACGTGCGCGCGATATGTGTATTGTGCATATGGTGTGCATGCGCTTACGCATCAGCTGTGTACGTTGTACTAGTCCGCGATCTATTGACTTGGAAGGCATTACGAGTTAGACTTAATTCTGCAGCTGGTTTCCAACATCTGACAGTTAATCACTCATATAATTTTGTGGATCCCACAACTGGTGCAAATACTAATTCAACGAAGAATTTGTGGTGGCAAGTAAAGTGTCGGTTAAGCCAAACACACACACACAGGACAAGTGCCTTTTTCAAGTGGAGCCTTCACTTCAGTTCAACTAACATGCTCACAGTCACACAGGCAGGAGGACTTATTTGATAGATATCGCTGAGCTCTATACCTTAAAGGTAAGCTATTATTTACTAATTTAAAATTTAAACGAGGGTCTTGGAATGATATGTCCAAGCCACCAAAATTTCACCCTCTTTTAACAGTGAAAAAAAAAATAGTAGGCCTACTTTCAACTTTGCTAACGTACTACGTATACGGTAGCAAAAAATAAAAAATAAAAAAGGAAAAAATAAGGTGGCTGGGACATAAGGAATCCTACATCAAATGGCTGTTAGGAAGAACTTTCCAAATTTCCAGCAAAATCCAAAGTCAAAATCATACATACCACCGATGTCTTAGACTAAAATCGGCCAATAAAATTTTTGTCCACGAAGAAACTCGGGATCGCAAGCGCACATCGTTCTCTATGATCGCGCACACAGAAAATCAGGACTTTTCCGTTTACGGGATAGGGACCAAATTTTTAACCAAAAAATTCTTTTGGGGAGATGTCAGCCCCCGCAGCGACCAGGAAATGTACACAATGACTCCGATAGCTCGTTTAGCGAGAATCGACAGTAAATTACAGATTTCATTTTTGGAATCATCTTTTCCAAAATCGGTGAGTTGAATTTATTGTATTTCTTGGATATATTGGGGTCGGTTTTTGTAAATTAAATGCCGATTTTGAGTGAATGTTGGTGACTTTTGTGCAGTGGTGTTTGAAAAAGTTGAGCCGTATGACTGCCTAGATTCTACACACGAAGTATAGGAATGTAGCTATGAGTGACCATAGTAACCGTAGTTGAGTACCTCTCCGCGGGCCTTAACCACTAGGTCTATGGCCAAAAGTATGAGGTACCTCACCCTACACGTTTATTACTAATTAGAAGTCGTAGATCGACATAAATTAACTCATATAGTAAAAATAATGTATACTAAATAGAGTCTATAGTGCGCTCACCTGAATTTTGAAATAATCCAAATTTAATCCAAAATAAAAATGCCCAGGAAAATCACTTTCCTGATAACTCCCGCGACCGACAGGTTCTTCACCACAGCATCTCCTCCTAGGGAAACTTTTGGAATGTTTTTTTTCTAATTATTGTAAATATTTTTTTTTTAAAAGCCAAAAATATAGTATAAGAAATTTGTGAGAACTCACCAGTGTTTTTGTACATGTATCCATGCCTCCTCTTGTCCTGCAGATTTAAAATGGCGGCTGCGTGCGACGGTGCGCGCGCTGTCGGCGATGTACCACATTGTATAGTTTCAATTATGGTTGTATCGCAGACAGCGCGCACCGTCGCACGCAACCGCCATTTTTAAATCTGCAGGACAAGAGGAGGCATGGTCCTGCATGGTATCCTGGAATCTGTAACTTTCTAACTAAAAGTTAGACCCACGGATCAACAAATAAAGTATAAGGGAAAAGAGCAATTTAGTAAGGCAACAATAGTCAAAATTGACTAGTTTGCCTATTTTAAAACAACAACAACAACACAAACACTGCATGATTTTGTCAAGGCCTATAGATATCATCTATGCATATATAATATACTAGTAGTCTACATGTAATTGTTATTATTGTGATGTTTCAGCCAGGGAAGAAGAAGAAGTTTATTGACAAGAAGAATGCAGTGACATTCAGTCTTGTTCATAGAAGTCAACGTGATCCTCTTCAAGCTGATGATCAGAGTTCAAAGTTTGTTTTACAGCAGCTTGATAATCCTAACCAGGTAAGTTCATAACAATTTACATTACAAGGATCAGCAAATCACTTTCTTCTTTTCAAATTGGTGATGTGGATGAATTCCTTTTCATTTCTTTGTCTACACTTTCATTTTTTTTTTATTCACAGGAATAATTAAAAAGATAAATTATGAAATTTGGAATGCATCTGAATTTGTGTAGTCAGTTTGAAGTTTACAAGTTTCCTGTTAACTTTTATATGTTACAAGTCACCCCCCCCCCTCACTCTCTCCCTCTCTCTCTGTGTCTCATGCTCTCCAAAAGTTTGAGAGTCAGTCTAAATATTCCCTTAACACTGGGAGTAATATGCCGAAAGATTTGTTTACAAATTAAAAATTCCTCCCCAGTCAAGCTTCTTCGTTTACTAACATAAATATAGAAAAAATGATGTAACATTGTTTTAAGTTCAGTGTCGAGTTAATATAGCTTTGAGGTTATAAGTTATGTCATCTTTTTTTTGCCTTGAAGTTAAACATTTTGATATCTGGATAGAAATACATTGTACATGTTTATGATGTTTAGATAAAAATGACTTAATTTTCACTTGAATTTCACTTTCACAAATCAACCATTATATCATATTTTATTCTATTTTCATTATGATGGTAAATTCTTTTTAAATATGAAAAATTAAGAAATCGTTGTACCACAAATATCACAAAATTGCAAGATAAAGTTTCCTGTGATAAAATTTGTGTAAGATCTGTAGGAATGGGAAGTACATGTACGAGTTGACATTTAGTGTCACCATGATGATGTTTGTGTTACAGAATAAGCAGAGTCAAATTGAAGAGCAACAGAAGTATGGGGTCTACTATGACGATGATTATGATTACATGCAGCATCTTCGTGAATCTAAGGCTGAGAATTCCTGGGAGCTTAGTCAGCATCCACCAACATCTAAACCATCAAAGAATGTTCATTTTGAAGTGGAAGATTTATCAGAGGTGAGTGAACCAACATTCAGCAGGCACAGATTACCTAGTCCGCATGATGTGATTTAATGCCATATCCTTTTGAGCTTATCAACAAACATATTTGGTTTCTTATCATTGAAGTATTAAATTAATGTATTCATCTTCCTTCCCGTGTGCATGTTTGACCACTATATTTTACTGTTCAGCGTAGATATGTGTAGTTCATTCATTTTGTTGAGAGTTAACCTGTACAACACAGTTTTGTGTGCAGATAGGTCTTGTATGGTACTGTACATCTTGGCTAGGACAATGATAGTGTGTACTTTGAGGTATTTACATTTTATTCCATTTTATCCTCCATTGTTTGGATTTATCTCTTTATTTGAAACATAGCAGTATTGATTTCAGTTACCAATATGTCTTTGTTAAACAGCCGATTCTTAGCCACTGAAGTAGAACTGATGCATGTTAAGCAATGTTATTGGCTCAGTTTTAAAGTGACGGCATCATCGGGCACCATCGGGTGTCATCAGGCTCTAGAGGGCACTTCTCAAGAGGCTTGCGAGGCAGTGCCATATTGTAACATCTTTGTATGTACCGAGCAGCGTATGCAATATGTCAGTGCCTAATGACATTTTCAGATACCCTCTGTCTGGCGGCCCAATGACTATTTTCTCATTTCTTTAAAAAAAGGAGTGACTTTTGAAGATGTGACATGGTTACTCCTCTCTTTTTTTCTCTCTCTCCTCTCAGAAACCTAAGCTTCAGCTCCCAGCTGTAGTATTTCAATCTGAACAGGAAGAAGAGATAGGACTATTGAACAGAGCAGCACCCATCTCAGGTAAGTTATACATACATGTACAGTCGCGGCCCTACACTGCAATTAGCCACCCGAAAGCTTTTACTCCGTCCTGCCTAATTTGCATAAAATAAACAATTTTTTTACGTAAAACCGCTACCGAAGAATCTCAGCTAAACTGTGAAAGCTCGCCCTAGAAACGACCAAATGAAATGGACTAAACCTCAAATTCCAGAATAAGAGTTGCTCTAACTCGTAATTATTATCACTCGTAGTCAAATCACTTTTCAGTTTGTGAAAACTTTGAGAAATGAGGAGCCATTTCTTTTCTTTTTTAAGTCTGAAAATGTAGCAGTAGTTTTCATATTTGCCATTGTTGCACAAGATCGTAACTTTAGGATATGAAAAGTCAAAGTACATTGTATATTGAGGGGATCCTCCGAATATCTTTTCATAATTATCTGTCGAACGATTATGTCGGGGAAAAAATTGAAGGCAATGTCATTCATGAGCCCTCGACTGTTCCTCGTGGAAGTTGAAATGTAGTCCCACGTATAGCGGTGCATGCAGGATGGTTTCCACTCGAGTGTACTATGTACATGTACGTGCAGGATATTTTACACTCGACTCAGCGGTGTGTTGGACTGTCGCGAGAAAACATTAAGGCCTATATTGGGCAAAAGAACAACATAGATCCAATATAAGATTAATTATTAAGAAATCAATTAGGGTAATGTTAAAATAAGGTGGATTGCTGCAACTGTACAACTCATCGGATCGGACTGTAGCATTTTCCCCCCAGTTATATAAAAATCTACCGCACACGCTCGCTCGACTGTACTGTGTGTATGTGTGTGTGTCGTGGATCATGGACCTACTAGACATCAACATGACAGTATACAGGCAAACTGCAGCGTACACACGAAATCGAGAGTAACGGGGGTGTTTCATCGACTGATTTTTAATGCAACAAATTTCCTCTCAGCCAATCAGATGCAAGGATTTCAGTAGCTTATAACAGTTCTTGCAACTTGTCATTGATGATAAGTTTTATGAAACAGGGCCCAGGAAACAGCTGATTGACGTGAGCGCGAGCTGAGGCAAAAAATGTCAGGTGAGCGCATGCGCAAAGGGGGGGAAATCGTTCGACGGTAGGTGCAGTTCACCAGTCTTTTCATCATTAACTCTTCGATTTTTGATGGCAGTTTTACACAAAACTACATGTACTAACTGTGCAAACTTGAAACTGCGCAGGGAATGAGACTGGAGTTTAAAGTCTAGCAATATGTCAATTGTTTGCTTATTCATTTCGTCCCAGACTTTTGTCGGGAAAAAAACAAAACCTCTTTTCACGGTACTCTGAAACAGAAAAATACTCGTATCTCAAAACTGATATGAAGCATAATACATGTATCATCATTTCCTACGTACTCTGGAATTTTCATGATTTCTAGCGCCCAAATAAGGGAGATACAAGAAGGTGAATTATCATGGATTTCTGGTCCTCTCTCAGCACAGGGCCTCGGTAGCCGTTAGGAATTCAAAAGCTTTTACGACTTTATGAGGAGTTAATTGCAGTATAGGGCCGCGCCTGTGTACATGGTTTCTGATTGTTAGACTTGCCATGGATAGGCTTAATGTCCCCTTGTCTTTTTAGAATTTTAACGTTTTAATGTGATGAGATTTTTCAGTGATATTATTCCCAAAAGTAATAATAAAGCAACTTAGACATGGATAAATCTTGCAATAGCATAGAATTCATGCATAAAGTAAGAACAAATAATCATAGATGTATGTTGGAAGAATTCACTTTTCACCTTTCACCAAAGAATACCATGTAGCGATGGTAATAACTATAACAAATTGCAAATTGCAAATATAAGTAATAACAAAGAATGCATGTAGCGATGGTAATAACTATTATAATATTTTTTATCTCAGGACCGAGACTTGATCTAGACCCTGACATCGTAGCTGCCATGGATGACGATTTTGATTTTGACGATCCTGACAATGAACTTGATGATGAATTTATGATGTTGGCACAGAGTGATAAACCTATTACAGGGTAAGACATGAGCATAACACCATGATGACAGAATTTTTATTGATTTGAAAATCCAATGGTATGAGAAGAGAGCTTGTTTCATTGTTAATGGTAAATATGAACAATATCTCGCTAGCATTAATAAAACAATGTCAGGTTTTTCTATAGTCTTATCTTTGAAACTTTGTACTCAAGTACTAAGAAAAAATGTCATGTATTTAGTTCAGCACTATTTTCAGTGATCTCTCATAAAAGAGAAACTTTTTTATACCAATTTGTTGATTAAGAAATATAGTATCCTTTGATTTGGAATTTGAATGCCTTCAGCAAAGACTTAAGATGACGAAGAATCAGAAGGAAGCCGCATTGAGAATAATGCATTCTCAAAATCATGTTTGTTTTAAATAATGATGTGCTCTCTTCCAATTATTCAGATCACAAGACGTATATCTTGCTGCTTCTGACGTTTATGATGAGGAGGAGGAGAGCGGAGAAGATTATGACAGCGATGATCTTGATGACATGGATCAGAAGTCGTTTGCATCGGAAGAGACTAAATCAAGGTTCACTAATTATTCATTAACATCATCTGTCATGAAGAGGAATGAAGGATTGACTCTTCTAGATGACAGATTTGAGAAGGTAAATATCAGTTTAGTTAAAGCACAAACTTCAGGATAGGATTTTCTATGTGCAATGCAACACAGTTCAAACTGACTGGTCTTGGTGGAATTCCAAATTAATGCATACATGAACAAATCTCTCATATAGCAAGAACTTCTGGGACATGGTTACTATGAGCATGGGACATGGTTACTCCGAGCATGGGACATGGTTACTCTGAGCATGGGACATGGTTACTCTGAGCATGGGACATGGTTACTCTGAGCATGGGACATGGTTACTCTGAGCATGGGACATGGTTACTCAGAGCATGGGACATGGTTACTCTGAGCATGGGACATGGTTACTCTGAGCATGGGACATGGTTACTCAGAGCATGGGACATGGTTACTCAGAGCATGGGACATGGTTACTCAGAGCATGGGACATGGTTACTCTGAGCATGGGACATGGTTACTCTGAGCATGGGACATGGTTACTCTGAGCATGGGACATGGTTACTCAGAGCATGGGACATGGTTACTCAGAGCATGGGACATGGTTACTCTGAGCATGGGACATGGTTACTCTGAGCATGGGACATGGTTACTCAGAGCATGGGACATGGTTACTCAGAGCATGGGACATGGTTACTCAGAGCATTGCCTATTTGAGATCACAGAGCATTCAGTTTGCAGGGGTGACACTTTTCCTTTTAGTGACATCCCTGAGTTTGGCTAGGAAGAAGAATTTATTTTAAATTGATAAACCTCCATTGGGGGCAGATATTGCGAAGCCTTTGGGTGGTTACCTAATATTGCCAGTCATTAAAACCGTAGAACTGATGATTTCAACTTGTTGGGGATGTTGTGATTTCTCTTGCAGAAACTCACTATGATAACCAAATGGATTGCCTCAATATCAATGTATGGATGTCAACAAGGGAAATTCTGGTGCCATAATTT
Source organism: Heliocidaris erythrogramma (assembly GCA_025617745.1). NCBI lineage: Eukaryota > Metazoa > Echinodermata > Echinoidea > Camarodonta > Echinometridae > Heliocidaris > Heliocidaris erythrogramma. The sequence continues at coordinate 2,553,012 of CM046862.1, forward strand.
GCTTGAAATGATGCAATATTATAGCCATATTATATTATAGAATACCGTAGCCAACTATTTCTTGTTGCTGCTAATTCTGAATTGATAATGATGTTGTATTGTTTCATAGATCTTTGAGGAGTATGATGACATGGAGATAGGAGCATTAGATCAAGATGAAATTGAAGGACATGTACAAGAAGAGAGCCTGGTTCTACAACAGGCTGTTGAGGCTTTTGAGGAGGCAACTAAAGTCAGGTATTTCATACATTCAATCTTCAAGTCCTTGTTGGAGGAATGGAAATTCATGCTACAGAAAATACTGTGGAAGCAACAAAACATGTAATGATTTCTAATGATGATAAAAAATAAAGTAAAGTTTAAATGTGATTCAAGTGTGTGTGTGTGTAAATAGGGCTAATGATAACAGCAGCTACAACTGTTTTTACACTGATTATGATAATACATGTAATGATGATAACAGCAGCTACAACTGTTTTTACACTGATTATGATAATACATGTAATGATGTCAATAGCCCTGGTACAGGCTGATCAATGCTTCATAAAAATGTCTTTATATAGTGACCACTTTGAGTGCAGTACTCATGATTTACATAATAATGAAATTATTACATTAGTTGAACAATTTGAATTCGTTTCGCATTGGTGGGTCAATCTACCTCTCACAGACATTTTAAAGATACTTTCTTTGCATTTCATGATTGAAAAGTATTCAAATGTGATTGCTTATTATTATTTGACAGAACAATGAATGATATAGAGACGTCCAAGACAGAGCGTCATCAGGAATGTGATGAAGAAAAGGAAGAAGAAGAAGAAGAAGAAGAAGAAGAAGAGAAAGAAGAGAAGATTAAGATGTATATTGATGAGAAAAGAGAACAATGGGATTGTGAATCCATACTGAGTACATACTCTACACTCTATAATCATCCTACTACTATCAAGGAACCCATCAAAGACAAAAAGAACAAATATCAGGTGGGTTCTCATTTATCACTTTCCATCTTCATTTCTTCATTTTCTCTACATTATTCTATTTTTCTTTACTTCCATTTCTTTTTCTAGGTGCCTTTTTATTCCCTTGAAATCTATGTAGATTTTAGATTCATTTATGTTCTTTTGGCAGAATTAATGAATGAAAATAAATGATAATACTGAAGTAGACTAAAAGACTGATAACAATAACGATAATTAAGGTACACCCAACAATTTTGTGTGTAAGTGTGATTATACTTTATATGTTTGTTAATAGTAGGACAGGTGTAGGGTGAACCTTTGGTGAAAAAACGGTGTTATCGTTATAGGTAAATTCTGAGAAGAAATTGTTAGAGTATTGCAAAGAAATGAGTGAGGTGATATGAATTTTTCTTTACTTTATTTGAATTAGACAAACAACTCAGATGAACATGGTCAGATCAAACTATCTCAGAAATCAGGCATGCCACTTCATGTGCTGCCCTCACATGGTCCGACCAAGAAACAACAAGAGAGGGAGGAGTTTGAAGAGAACCGCCTTCCTGTCATGACAACAAGTAGAGTAAAAGGAGTGAAGGAATCAACAGAGGAGAAGAGAGAAAGGAAACAAGCTGTCAAACTAGCTAAAAAGGTCAGTTGAACTTCCTCTTCATCTCATTCTCTCTCATCTTTCTCGCTCATTTATCTTATCGCTTTGGTATTTCTTTCTCTATATCTCTTTTTTCTCTATCGTTTTTTTTTCTCCCGTTTCTTCAGTGTATTTGTTGCAAAATATAACAGCCTCGCCAAACATTTACAGAATTGTTCAATGTGCAGAAACAGCATACTGAGAGCTATCTCTGGTGCACTGTCTCTTTATATCTAGACCTGTTTTCTTATCCTATTAGTCTGTACTTCATGTACCGTATCATGTATCTGTTGAAGGTTCCGTGTCAATGATGATACTCACAGGGGACAGGTGTATATTGACCCCCCCTCCCTGGAGTACACGGACCCTAAGTTTAATCCATACTCCAAAATAAATAAATATGTTGTGTGGAGCCCTGTGTAATGTGAAGTTGTTGGATTTGTTTAAAGGGTGACTAAATTAGAGAGAAAAAGGGTGCTGTTTCCATGTATTTTTGCCTTCTAATCATGAATCTGGCAACTGATTGTCCAAATTATGTCTCGTTTTGCGAAAAGGGGGGAAAAGTAGAGGTTTTGGGACCGTTCCTTAAAACTTGTGAGCTGATTGGCTAATTGACGTCACACCCCCAAGTGACGTATGAAGAGTAAGAGGCACAAGATCTGCAGGCTGCAGCATATAACATTGTACACAAAATGCGGTATTTGACCCCTCTGTTCAACGGACAAATTTATGAAAAAAGGAAATTAATCAATATAGTTTTGGGAGTGAATAATCATTATCAATATATTTTCTACAAGATCAGTGAACACTTTTGCCCAAATATACAGCTCCTGTTTTGTTTTTTAACTTTTCTTTGAACACTGTTCTCATCCATTTGAGCTTGCTGAACGAAAGTTTTGCATTGGTCTTAAACGCGTACACAGCCGTTTTATGCGTCTGTACAATGTACTACACATCTTTAGTACGGCAACTATGTTCCCCTCGTACTTAGCGACTGGTGAACGCTTTTGTTTATTTCACTTTCGGCCTTTTTTTACTTCGCTTTACATACTACGGTAATACTGACTTAGATTTTGGCTGAATTCTTCGAGTAACTTAGAGAGACGGATAGTGACCACGATTCCGAGTTGGAGGACTTTTTTGAGCCAGATACGAACTCTGATTTATCAGATGAATATCAGATCCCGAAAGCGAAGAAGCTCAAGTTGCAAGGGGAATTTGACCATATATGTTTGAACCCCTCGCAGAAGACACGCCGGGGCCTGGAGAAGGGGCAGCAGGGAAGGGTCCGCGGGTAAAGCTGCTGCAGCTGCTGGAGATGATGTCGTTGAAGAAAGATTGGAAGACTTGACTCCAAGTTTGATCGTTAGAATAGCTGAATCTTTTAGCTTGCTTCTCCTTTTCTTCATGCCAAATTCAGAATACAGGCCAGGATCCTCAAAATCATCTTCGGCAAAGTGATCACTGCCAATTGTACCCCACTCACTTGGCCCTTGCCACTCTGCCCACGTGAGCTTTACCTTTGCGACCCACAATTTCCGTAGATTTTCATCTTTAGGAAAATGATGTAGGCTTACATCGTCTTTAGGGGTCTTGCTACAGCCCGCAACTATACACCGATTTGGCATTATTGATGAAACTGTGTCCCCAAATCAAAGTTATTGTGAGGAATTAAACACACAAATATATGCAATGCAAATGGTCCATGCGGTGAATATCATGCTCGCGCTCGGCACTGTACCGGGCGTAGCCTGCGGGCATGCATGGTACATGTATATAGGTGGGTGGAATATTTTCCTTTACTCGTACGTCACAGATCACGTGATCACGATGTCGCTTCGATGGGATTTTTTAGGGGTGGGGCTTATGACTCCGTAAATCAGCAAAAATGTACTTTTCAAATGATTATGAAATATGACTGAATGCATAAAAGAGTGTGTGATAGATATTTTCTGGCTCCTGATGACTCCTTCCTATGAAAAATGAGCAATTAATTTTCTATTTTAGTCACCCTTTAATGTTTCCATAATGAAGTTGTGATTGACAAAAACAGAATGACTTTGATTTGTATTTATGTTATATTGATCTTTTGTCTATCTTTCAGGAGAGGAGAGTAGAAAAGAAAGCTAACCAGCAGGTTTTCAAAGATGAGGAGAAACGTCAGAATAAAGTGATGCACAACCTCAAACAGAACATGCAGGGAATCAAGATCTTATAGCACCAAGCTTTCTTTTAAATGTGAAGAACTTTAATCAATGAACTTGGATAAGATCTTCTACCAACAGATGTCAATTTCTTGCTGTTCTTGTGACAAAGACGTAAGCTGCATATATAATCGGCTAAGATCTACTACCAACAGATGTGACTTTCTTGCTGTTCTTGTAACAAAGACGTTAGCTGCATAATCATATAATAGGCTAAGGTTGAGATATAGACCGCTTTTGTAATGTATTCAAATTTATGCACATATATTCTCCGAGCACCTAGTGACGAGCTATTCCATTAACCTGCTGTTTATAAATGAGCCTCAATGCTTGGAATCCAGTTTGCATACATTATTTGTTGCTATGTCTGGCAAGCCTCTGGCAAGCTTTCAGGTTGTCAAGAACAACCTTTGTTTGAAAGGTATGTATAAAATTTGCATACATTACCGAAGCGGTCCATTGAAAGCAGAGAGTCTACATCCTCAGTAGTAAAGTCATATAGTGAGTTTTTGTGGGAGAAATCACATCATCTGCAATCCCCCTGATGGCAAAATCATCAGTCTGTGGTTTGGTTTTACAACTGGCAAAGAATATTCAAATTGATCTGCTTCCTAGCTGGGAGGGAAGTTTTTCTAAATAAATTCTTCTCTCAAAGCAAAGATAATGCTCTCTGGTTTCTGATACGCCATGCTCCAATTAATTAGGACCTCAATGCCACTTGGGATGAAATCCCATTAGTGTTTGGTTTGTTTGTGAGTAAAACACGACATCTTTCACATAGAAACAGAACACTGCCTTTAAGAGAGAGGGAGAGAGAGGGGGGGACCAAGACTCAGTCTGTCCAATGTTAATTGAAGAACAGATAATTCTCATGGATTGAGAGATGACTTGGAAGCAATCCTGATACTAACAGGAAACTCGGAAGGGTTCTCTCCTCACAGGCTAACTCATAAAGGATAGGAATTTTATTGGCTTACTGCTTAAGATTTACTTCTCCATAGAGGCATCACTTGTAATTTCCTTTTCTGTTAAAGTAATCCTTAAAAGAAAAATCATGTTTATAGAATGTGAATTCATGAATTGGAATTTTGTAAGAGATTAAATGATGAGCCAACTGAAATAGAGACCATTGATATTGAATTGTCAGTATTTTGCCAGCATGAAAATTTCACTGTTCCTCTAAATGATCAATTAGTATTTTGTGATGCTACAGAAATCGGTACGAAATGTGCAGAAATTTGTGCTCTTTTTGGCTTTAATATGCATCTGGTATATTCCTAATGACTTTGGTCCAAATTCATGGAAGAGGTTTATTTTATACCATGGTGTAAACCATATTTATTAATTTTATTTATTATTTATTTAGTATTGTTTACCCAGGGTAACCACATCAGTGAGTAACACACTGGTATACTTGCAGGCCCTGCATAACACAAAAATGAGACATATACAAACAAGATCATATACACATATAATCATGGGCAAAAAACAAAAAACAATAACACAAAGACAGACCTGCAGGAGCATGTGTGTCCAGTATAACGATTATATGTTACTGCAAGTAGAATAGTAGAATCTTGAGACAAATTCAATTAATGTTGTTTCTAAGCTTTTAGTACAAAATAAAAGATTTTTTCGATGTAGTACAGTGAATCCTACTATCAATTTGGTTCCATAGTATTGAAGAAATAGTTTAAACTTCAGCCTTTGACTAAAATACGCATAAATAAGTATATACATGACATTGTATAAGCGTATTTACTGTCCACCCATTGGACATGAGGACATGCACATCCTACGCTTATGGAGGTTTAAGCCATGGCTTAGATTTTATAAACCTCTTTCGTGAATTTGGGTCGTTTTGTCTATTCATGTAGATAATTCACAAAAAACATTGCAATTAGGTGGATTGACCTATGAAGCTACTCATCACAGTTTTATCCTGAATTTAATCTCAGATTACATTATGTAGGCAGAGTCCTTCGTTTATTCAATATCATTATGGATATACAGCTACATTACTGTATTTTGAATGCCATTTTTTAACCGGATAACTGCTCGGAAAAGTCGAATTCTGGGGATTGATTTTATAGCATTTAATTGATCACTGTTCATTTTGATAAAGAGGAACATTGCCTTCAACTGATTTTATTTATCCATATTTTAATCATGGAATATTGTTTTTATTGTTTTTTACAAGAACAATATTTTCAGTATCAGTGGAAAATCATATATATTGATGAATGTATTGTAAATAAATGATGCTATTAACTGGACTGCTGTAACCTGAATACCGATTATTTTTCTGATTATATTTTAAAATATAGTCATATGTATTATATTTATATCATTGCAAGATGCTATGGTTGCTCTTCAGGGTTCAACATGAGCAGGGGTCATGGGACAGATGACCCTATCAAGAGTTCACATGAAGATAGTAAACTGGAAACTCTTTGCATTTTTAGCTCACCTGAGCCTAAGACTCGAGTGAGCTATTGCGATGGAAATTTGTCCGGCGTCCGTTGTCTGTCGTGCGTCGTCCGTTAACTTTTTACATTTTCATCTTCTCCAAAACCCATGATCGGAATTCAACCAAACTTGGTAGGAATCATCCTTAGGGGTAGGGGACCCAAAGTTGCTAAAATGGTACATGTGGCCCCCAGAGGGGCCCAGGGGGAGGGCCCCCAATTGTAAAAGCTATGTAAATTTCAAACATCTTCTTCTCCAGAACCAGGCATAGCTCAGACTTGGTATTGTGTATGGAGATACCTCTATAGATGAAGAATGAATGTTGTTCATGAAATTTTTCTAAGTGGCCCTATAGGGGCCCTGTGGGGGTAACATACTGGAGGGGGGGGGGGGTGCTGCCAGGCAAAATGTACATTCTGATCTTCTCCAAAACCCATGATCGGAATTCAACCAAACTTGGTAGGAATCATCCTTAGGGGTAGGGGACCCAACGTTGCTAAAATGGTACATGTGGCCCCCAGAGGGGCCCAGGGGGAGGGCCCCCAATTGTAAAAGCTATGTAAATTTCAAACTTCTTCTCCAAAACCCATGATTGGAATTTAACCGAACTTGGTAAGGAAGCTCAGACTGGGGGGGGGGGGGGGGAGGAATTATGTTAATTTCCAACATCATCTCATGTACATGTACATGTACATCCTCCTAGTTGTTTCAATTTCTAACATATCTCCTGGTGGTGCTAGAAAGAACATGCACCAGATGTGAATTGATCCACCTCAGGTGAGCGTCGTGCCCCCTGGGACTCTTGTCTTTTTACAATATCCAGAAACCAACTCCTTAGAATGAAATATGAAACCCTGTATCACTATGAACATGACAAAGAAAGCGGACAAAATATACAGCTCCTCATTGTACCCTTCACAATTGCTCTGGTAGACAAAAGAACATCCCTTCATTACTATTATGTGAAATAAGTAGAACAGGTGAATATGCACAGGTGAATATACCTGTTCTACATGTTTTTACATAATAGCAATGAAGGGATGTTCTTTTGTCTACCAGAGCAAGTGTGGAAGGTACAATGAGCTGTATATTTTGTCCGCTTCTTTGTTCACCATGTTCATAGTGTACGAGGATTTCCCTCTATTCAGGATGATTTTCTAAAGTGACAGAGCTATATCAAAACAGGGAACTGTAACTCTTATAGTTCCCTAATCAAAATGACCATTTATTCTTTGCAATATTCTGGACTATCCTCATTAGAATATTGAATCTTCTCCTGGGTATTAACTACCCACAGAGGTACCCATGTCTTTATTTCTGCCAGAATCCTTTAAGATTCTCTGATTAGGGTAGGTTCATGCAGGCTGGGGAATTATTTCTCCTCCCCTTGATTCAGATTGCAACATCTCAACCTTTCTTTTATAAACAAGTTCATAGGGTGGTGAAGAAGTGGAAAAACAAGATACAGGTATGAAAATAGGGGGGGGGGGGGGGTAGATGAAAATTCTAGAGCATGAAAATTCAAAGGGAGACCACAAAATACAAAAACAAATTTTAAGAACTATGTTTTCAATGTATATCTATTTGGATAGCTGTCTCACTTTTTTTTTTTAGTTTTCTTCTCAGTTTGTTATATTCAATATACAATATTTAAATTCTACACCAAATGACAGACGTTCCTGACATGGTTCACTGTACAGTCTCATCATTTACAAAACAATCCATTTATCTACAAATTTAGTTCACAATTACTACTCAACATTACCTCCTTTGTTAATTCATGATAGCAGACAAATACAGCATTTTCCACTTACTTTTGTCCATGCCATTCACTAAAAATACATTCAAAAGGCCAACAAGAGCAAAAAAAAAATCGTAAAATTATAAAAATCCATCAACACAGTCTATTCTATGTTGCGTCATTGACGGGTACCAGTACATGTAATTACACAGAAGCATTAATAAAAGCTAAATACAGTAACATAAGGACCCCATTCTAACAAAACCATGTATCTAAAATCATCCAGTCCAATCATAATACTCTCATTTGATTCTCATACCGTTCCCTATGAGTCCTAGTTCACAAAACTCATTCAGCGAAATGTGTAAGACACAGGAATTTGTAATTATCTCATTCATGTCTTCGCTGTATAGTGTCTGTATAGTGTCATGCACCAAGGTACATTTGGTACAGTGTATGTTAAAGTGTTTAAAATACAATTAAAATACAGGGATCCCGACTCGCGTGGGTTCAGTTTCAAATGTTACAATACCCAAGAAAAATAATCTGAAGAAAAATAAAACATGAGCTAGGAGGAAGGTAAACTGAATAAACTTACTCATAGCATGGTAGTGAAGTTCTCTTAAATATCTTCATCACTTCTACATGTAGCCATTATCAATGTCTAAGTACAGACAGAGTGCTGCCAAATGAGGGATTCAATAGGGATCTTTCACCCTGGAAAATGGCTAGCAATATTCATGAGGGCATGGGTTAACAAATGCTAACATCAAATAAATGACATTCAATCTATCTTAGTACAGATATTTGCAAGGGCACATACGGAACATACAATCATTATCTATAATAACATTCCTACTCCAAACATACATACTCTGTATGACACAGTTATATTGTATCTGTACAAATAATTTACATCATATATACTGTACAATTTTCTCTGTCATAATACACCAGTAGTTGACCATTGCCACCATCAACTATCTCATCATATTTGATGTGATTACTGGGGTACTCATTTTAAAGCCCAACATTTTGGTAGGCCCCCTAATCAAATAGCAAGGTACATAAAGCTATAACATGGCTACCATAAATGGCTCTTTCTAAAGTACATAATACAAGTTGAACTTGTTAAAAGAAGCTTTAAAAAATCAAGCTACGGGCATTTACAAAAGTCTTGACCATCACCTACTCCTCTATTAAAATATGCAAACATTACAATTGCATACATGTATTACATACTCCAAACATGATTTCTATATGTGTAATACACAAGAGAGCATTGGAGTCTTTGCAGTCATGTTTTCCCCTACCGATCTTTACACTTCTTACAGGGGGGTGTTTCATAAAGCTGTTTGTAAAGTTATGCATGACTTTGCGAGTGACTTAAATATAACAAGCCAAATGGGATGGTCAATTATTTTCAACTGCATCAATTAAAGTTGAACTGTGCAGATGTAGATTGACATTCTAACTATAGCAAACATTTTTAATGCAAAGTACATTTTTTGCCATAATTTAATTGAGGTTATTGGAAATACAGTCACACTTTAGGCATCCTATCTGGCGCTTCATACTAAAGTCGTTCGTAAAGTCATGCGTAACTCACGAACAGCTTTATGGAACATCCCCCAAGTGTCTAAGAAGTTATCACTATCCCAAATAAACAGGATTCTCTACAATTCAGTTGGCACTGACACACATACTGCTACTTGCATGGCCTTTAAACAGAACATGACTCATTTTCATGTAAATGATAACATAAGGAGAATAAAATTGATCACTGTCAAAGTTCATACTGTAAAAGAGTAAAGTAATATATGATATCTCAAAAAGTAATATGATAGCCACTTACTTTACCATACAGTAAATATAAACACACTTGATACCATAATAATACACATAATACATGCACATATACATGTACGTAGTACTTAAAAATCACATGTAACATGCATGTAGGTACATGTACTGGCAAACACAAAATGATTATGACAATGAACTCTCTCACTTCATGAAATATGAAATACTGATTATACATGTATATAACAGCAAATCAATACATTTTCAAAACAATTTAGACACACGAATGGGTCTCATTAAAACAAGTGACATGTACATGCCAAGGATTTCTATTGAGAATGTTTTTACTTGTTTGTACTGGTTCCAACATATATTTCTTTCATATGGCCATCAAATAACTTCCTATAGTTCCTTATAAATCCACTTGTGCTTCTTAACAAGATTTCTTACTTTTGGTCCACTGTAAAAAAAAAATTTTCTTGAATAAATTACAAAAATGAATTTTGCAAATAGCATATGTTCCTTGCCGCAGAATGAATTGTTAACAATTCAGCACAGTTTCATATTGTTTTCAAATGTCTGGTTTGACAATAATTTGTGACATCCAGAATGCAGAATAAGTTGTTGGCATTTTTGCTCATTATCTGTTCATACTCGAAACGACCTATGAAAAATTAAAACAATGAATACATTTTAGTTGTGCAAACACTACATACATGAACATTAACATATGATGTAGGTAAAACAAGATAGAATAAGTTAGTATGAGGGATAAAATAAATAATGCTCCTACTGGCAGCTGCTATCAAATGGATGGAATGCTGGGAAGGGTGAATAAAACTTAAAGAAATGCATCTCGCCTTCTTTTTCCCCCTTTCAATTTAAAATGGGGCAGTGGAAACTTGTTATAAAGAACACTGTTACAACAAACTCATTATAACAAGGTAATTTTGGCGGTCCCACTTCTTTGTATTCCATTTGGTTTTTTTAGTCCTAATATAACAAGGTTTCGATATAAAGAGGTAATTTCCTTGGTCCCAAAGAGTTTGTTATAACGAGGTTCCACTGTATGCAATGTAAGTGTCAAATGTGATATATATATATATGCAATGTGAAATGGACAAATTTATGAAAAAAAATTGATATTTTATAGTATATGAACTTGAAGTTCCTATGAAAAGTTTCCATGAATGTGATGATCAATGCTAGGCAGTGATTCAGCAGCTGAGAATTGAATTTCTGAATAACAAGTTTTATGCAAATGCTGTATGATACATTAAGTAGTACATATTTGGTAAAATTAATTTAAAGTCACATGGACCAAGTACACATTTGGCACTTACATTAAAACAAATCAAGATGACATTAAAACAAGTACATGGGCCATGCAGAAGACTTTCACATTCTTAACTACCAATAAAAAGGTTCTGGGTTCAAATCTTGTCACAAGACAAGGTCCTTTATCTGCACTTGTCACTCTCGACCCAAGAGTAGGACATGGATAAAACCTGAAGGAATTTCTTTGAATACAAAAAGGGCTGTATATGGCAGCTTCGGATAAACTGGTTACTTTTCATGCATCCCAGAATACATTTTGTTGATCAGCCAACATAATAAAAATAATCCCCATTATTTACACTGTCGTAGAGTGATTATCAACGTCAATAATAGACTAAACTATAAGTAAACAGGAATATGAGAAATCAAATCTTTTGGACAACAATTATTTGAAGAGTTTACCAAACCAGTTACATGTAAGTACACACATAACAGTTGCACCAGAAAAGACACCTACGTGTAGTCCTACAACAATGGTACATGTATAGATCTAGAATATGGGGGATAATTTATAATTATTAATTTCAGTCTATTTCATAAATCATCCATCCCTTTGTCCCTGAAAGTGAATGAAATAGCAAATAGAAAGCAAAGCAGAACAAAAATAAGTAAAAAACAATGATACATAGATAGAATACAAACAGGTGATAATGCCAGGTATAGATGGACACAAAATACTGTCCTAGACTACGTGTAACAAACTACATTCAAAACTCATATCTACATGTATCAACATTCAGTTACACCTTTACGATCCTCAGCAGAACATAGTATGAAAACTGATAAAAGAAAATGGAGGAATAGATAATGGTGCAGATATAATTTCAATGAAAAACAGGACATTCCAATAAAGCATTTATAGAGGTAATTATTATATATTTGGCCTCTGTTAAAACCAATAACAAATATCAAGAGACTCCTTGTATGTCCTACAAAGAAGCACAGTTCTGGATCAATTCTTAACACAGTAAAGCCTGATTTCAGTTTAATAGACGATAGAAAAATATCATTTAAAGGTACCTAACCATGATAAATTTTCAATGGTTGGATCCTTAGTATACTCTGCTAGCCCGTTGGTCTCCCTTTCTCTCTCTATCTTTTCTATCATTAGAATACATTTTTTAAACTTTGATAAAATCTCTCCCCCCTCCCCTCCCCTCTCTTCTTCACTGGATTTCATATTGAATACTCTGTTGAATTCCATAATCAAAGGACATGATTTTATACCTCGCAAACAAATGTCTAGCATATCACATGTACAGCAATTTGAAGATCATTCATTCAGTTTTCTTATACATGTAGCTATAAAAAAGGAAAATGGGCATCGACTTGCTGAGTGAAGTCTCTATTACATAATATGTGACCCGCCGCCTCAAAACCTACAATAAGTCGCACGGACCACAACGTAGCAAACAGCCCAAAATAGTAAATTTGCTTGGATCAGTCGATTTTCTGTTTTTGTTAGAAATGGGTAGTTTCATTATCATTCTATCATGTCTCAAATTTGTGAGTCGTAATTCGACTTAGAAATATATTTTTGGGGCATTTTAAAATGACTCCTTTTTTTTTCACCTGTCCAGCTAATGAATGTTTGGAGAGCTTTTGTAATACTTTCATTCAATGCCAAATTACTACTTTACCTCCAAAGGTATTAAATTGATTTTTGGAGTGAGTAATGAATAGGTCCTCCTGGAGCAGTGTGCCAAAATTCAGCCTAATCTAATAATCCCTTCATACCGGTTGCTATGGCCATTTGAATACCCAGTTTTACTTGGGCGCACACAGAGAGCGAAGGTTTAGCACTCTTTTGTTCCGAACTTAAATGGCCATTTTCTCTGAACAGGAGTTATTGATTGCTGGTTACATACTGATTCTAAATGTGATATTTAAAGGTGTTATCATTGAGTAAACTAGGCAAGTGATATACCATTTGAAAGCTGAGAATCTCTACTTTTAGAAAATGTATAAAACAAAAATAATAATTTTGGCGACTTATTGTAGGTTTTGAGGCGTCGGGTCACATATGAACATAAATTGTTCCATCAGCTTGTCACATTAACTTGTTATGTCGCTAAAGATTGATACATTGGCCCTATTGTAAGAAGACTTCAACTTTCCTGCTTATTTGTGCCAAAATATTTTTGTTCTTACACCATTACCACACTCGTTTTTGACTGGTTTCAACTGGCTTCTGCTTGTTTCAGCCGGGTTCAACAGGTTGCCCTAGTTACCACCAGTTCCCATTGGTTTCCACCAGTTTTCAACTGGTTTTAACAAGTTTCAAGGTTTCATTATTCCTCTGTTAGCCAGCAAGCTGAAGAGTTTATTTATACTCAAGGAAGGGGGCCTACTTCAGCCCACTTCAATCTTGCATTAGCGGTTGATCCAACGACGAACATTTTCCTTGTAGCGGTTTTCATCATCTGTTCCTCTCTTGCCTTCTTCATCTGTTGTGGTCCTTGTGAAACTATCACGGTCACGGGGTGCTCGGCTTACATCTAGCTGGAGGAAAGAGAGAAACATTTATTACCAGTTTCCTGGAACCAAAGCTGATCTCCTTTCTTCTTTTATAATGCAAAATGATTATAGAGTGAAGATCTTACTAGAATACTACAGCAATTTCCAGAGTGGCCAGCAGAGGTTCACATTAGTTTTGTAGTATGAGATGGAGTGAACTACATGTACTTTAGCAAGATACATACTTTGGAAGTTGAATAAAATCAGTAGCTATATTCAAACTCTAAGCTTCAAACAAGATGTTTTTGTAGGACAGTACAATTTTACCCAATTCCACTTCATTCATTTTGCAAGTAGAACCTAAAGCTAATAAAGAAAATTCATCATCATAGTCTAACATCTTCAGTAGCACTAAGTAACATGATCAATCCAGAATCAATATTTATTCTAAACTTTTTTATCAATTTGTTCAATTGAGCATAACCCAGTAGGAAGAACTGTGACTATTGGTCTATTTAGCCTGTATATATACATACCCTTGTTGACTCCCTGAGTTCATCATCTGTTACTGATCTTTGAAACTCATCATCTGTTCTCATATTAAGTTCTTCATCGGTCCTAACATATGAGTCTGCATCATCTGTGGTTGCTACGTAACTCTCATCATCTGTCCTTCCGTATGATTCACCTTCATCTGTATGACCATACCTAACACAGTATGGACAAAATCATCAATACACAATACAGGATTACATGAGAACCTAATGATATATGAATTATGATGAGACAATATTATATGGGACCAACTAATATTAACCTATTAACATCCCTTCCTGGTAGTTTCTGCTGCTAAAATCCTAATTGATTGGTCATTAAAATGCATGCCACATATGAGCAATGAACTGTGCAGTAGATATCCACTAAAACGATAACCTAAGCTTAGGCTAACCTAGATTGGAGTCTCTTGGAAAAGGGTCTTATACCAAAATCAAATTGCATCCAACAAGTTCTTATCTTTGGTTCAACTACAAGCATTCTCTTACCTATCATTGTATCCAACGCGTTCTTATCTTTGGTTAACTACAAGCATTCTCTTACCCATCATTGTATCCAACGTGTTCTTATCTTTGGTTAACTACAAGCATTCTCTTACCCATCATTGTATCCAATGCGTTCTTATCTTTGGTTCAACTACAAGCATTCTTACCCATCATTGTATCCAACGCGTTCTTATCTTTGGTTCAACTACAAGCATTCTTACCCATCATTGTATCCAACGCGTTCTTATCTTTGGTTCAACTACAAGCATTCTTACCCATCAGGATGTGTTCTTCCTCGTCCTTCTTTCCTGGCTGTCAGCTCAGCAATAAAATCTTGATCAGACATCCCTCTGTTCCTACCGCTGGGTTTCTTCCCTCTGATCAGAATGGGTTCACCTGAAGCATTCTTACCCTCTACTACAAGGATTGCACCATCTGGACATAATGGGGAGGGGGGAGAGGAAGGGTAGGTGAGAACAAGATGAATGCGACTGCGTCTCCTATATGCCTCCGCCTAAATTCAGTTGATGGCTCAAACTGTTCTAGAAATATTTGATAACGAGGCTAAAAACCAGTAATTTCATGTAATTTCATGTAAATTGACCTCTGTGACCTCTGACCTTTGACCTACTTACCCCAAAATCTAATCAGTTCCTCTTTCTATGGGGATACATACTGGTACCAAGTTTGAAGTTCTTACCTCAAATAGTTCTTCAGAAATCGTGGTAACGGTGCTAAAAACCAAGAATTTCATGTAATTTCATGTAAATTGACCTCTGTGACCTCTGACCTACTTACCCCAAAATCTAATCAGTTCATCTTCGTATGGGGATACATACTAGTACCAAGTTTGAGGTTCCTACCTGAAATGATTCTTCAGATATCGCGGTAACGAGAAGTGGGACGGACGGACGGACGGATGGACAACCCGAAAACATAATGCCTCCGGCACCCACCTTCGGTGGGCAGAGGCATAAAAAAATTAATTGTCCATGATACAAAAAAAAACCGAAACAGACTTATATTTACCATTAATATTTTTGTAAAATGTTCTTCCATTTCAAAGGGAAATGTTTACACCAGGCATCCCCCCCCCTCCTCCCGGTCTCATGAAGATTTACGATTGATCATTGATCAAAATCGATTGCAACTCAAAATCGATCGCAAGTCATATCTTTGCAGTGCACAGTTGTGATTGACTCTTTTATAAGAGGGGGCCCAGATGTTAAAAAATAAAAAACAAATATTCCCATTCATATTTCTATATAATTTACAAATATGTGTATACTTTAAGAATCAAAGCAATTGAAACTTGTCTAGTGATTAAAAATAGAATCAAATCAAGAAAATTATAACTAATTTTGTTATTTACTAGATAAATCTATGTATCTACCTATTTGCTAGTTTCCCAAACTATGCCGTCATTCGAGAAAAACTAAGTCTAAAACGCGCAGCCCCTGCCTGCGCGCGCGTACTCCCCGTCCACCAATCCAATCGCGCCACCGCCATACTCTTCCTCTTCCGAGCAGTCAGAGACAGAATCTAGGACATGTCAGACAAGGAGAGGGGCTGGAGGGAGGGACATAGGTAGATACATAGATTTATCTAGTAAATAACAAAATTAGTTATAATTTTCTTGATTTACAGCAATAAATCGATGTATCTACCTATTTGCTAGAATAGCACGGATAAAAACCCGGGTGGCATGTCCCAGGACGGGAGTAACTAACGCGGGGCAGACAGAGACGACGAAGCAGCTCTCAACCCAGAGGTTGCAAAGCTAACCTCACCCGAAAGAACATCCTTAAGATAGAAGGATGTGAAGGAAGTAGGGGAACGCCAAAAGGCGGCCCTCAAAATGTCTTCCAAAGGAAGACCCAGAAAGAGCGCCCAGGAGGTAGAAACACTCCTAGTATCGTGCGCTCTTGGAGGATTCTCAGACAGGAGAGCCTCCGAACCCCCAGCTTGGATAGCCTCGACAATCCAACGGGAGATAGTCTCCCGTGATGCTGGGGAATAAGGGTAACGGGAAATGAGAAAGAGCTGATCATCCTTACGAAAAACCTTAGTCCTATCCAAGAACCATTTGAGAGCCCTAACAGGGCACCAAGACTTATCCTCCTTGACAGAAGAGAATTCTGACAGAGGACTCAAGAACACTTCGATTGAGCCAGAAGAATCCTTCTGATTCTTGGCAATAAACGAAGGTCGAGGGACAAGACGTACACCTTGCCTTTCCCATCTGATATGCCCGGGCGCCGTAGAGAGAGCCTGAATAGTGCTTCTCCTCTGCCCAGAAGCAATAGCGACGAGGAAGGCGGTCTTAAACAAGAGATGGTGTAAAGATGCTTTGCACAACGGCTCAAAGGGCGGTTTGGCCAAGGCGTCCAAAACCAAAGGAAGGCTCCACGCAGGAGTCAACTGGCGATTTGCTGGTCGTTTCAAAAGACAGACCTCGGCAAATGAGTCAAGAAGGGAGAGTTAGAAACTCCCGAACCATCAGAAAAACCAAGGTGAACCGGAGCAATAGCGGACCGGTAACCACGAATGGTAGAGAGGGACCTGCCCTTATCGAAAAGGGGCGATAAGGAAATCTGCAATAGCACCCACCGGGGCAGAACGGGAAGCAAATCCCATTTCCCCACACCAAGCATGGAAGGCTTCTAATCTAGAGTTGTAAACAGCTCGGGTTGAATCTCTTCTGCTCTGGACTATGAACTGGGAGGCTCTCTCTGAGAGTCCTGCCGTCCTCGCATCCTCCCCGATAGAGGCCAGGCGGTCAAATGTAGAGCCGCCGGGCGATGGTGGAGGATCCCCGACAGGGGCTGAGCTATGAGGTCTGCTCTCCGGTGAAGGGAGAGAGGCCGACCGTCCAGCAGAGACAGAAGAAGAGGAAACCAAGGTCTCCTCGGTCAGCAAGGTGCTATGAGCAGAAACCACGCCTGATCCTCCTGAATCTACCCCAGGACCTGAGGGATTAAGGAGACCGGCGGAAAGGCGTAACCCCGGAAGTTCTTCCACTGAAGGGAGAACGCATCGAGGGCCCAAGCTTCCGGATCTCGGGAGGCGATGATTGAGAGCTGTCGCAAACAGGTCTATCTCCAGAGGGGCGCAGACTGAACAGAGGTGTCGAAGACCTCTCGGTTCAGTGGCCACTCGGAGGGGAGACACATGCCCCGGGACAGAAATTCTGTAATCAGATTGTCCCGCCCGGGAACATAGGAGGCGATCGGAATCACTCGGTGAGACCGACACCACTTCCAAAGTTTGGCGGTTAGATCGTTCAGGGTAGTGGAACGAGTCCCGCCTTGTCTGTTGATGTAGGCAGCAACAGTAGTGTTGTCCGTCAAAATCCGGACGGAGTGACCTACAATCATGTTCTCGAAAAAAAAACGGAGAGACATGAAGACTGCCATCAATTCCAACATATTGATGTGGGGTAAGGTGCACAGGTGTGACCAGTCCCCGAGACCACCTGGTCCAAAAGAGACTTGCCCTTGAAGAAGGAACGACTCATTCGACCAGGGGATAAGCAGGCGTTTGATTTCCTCGGATAGAGGAATCCACACCTTGAGCAAGTCTACACTGGGCTTGGAAAACTTCAGCAGATGAAGCTGGAAAGGCCTCATATGAAGCCGATAGTCTTTGAGGACATCTACAAGGCTCGATAAGTGGCCCAAGGACTGGAGCCTTCGGCCTGCCCGAACTCGACGTAAGCGACGAAGAGATCGAGCCAGTAAGACAATAGTCTGAACTCTCTCCCGACTGGGGCGGGCAAGTTGGTTCACAATGTCTATTTCCACACCCAGGAAAATGGGTCTGCGGGTAGGAGTCAACTCCGACTTGTCCCAGTTGACTATGAATCATACTTCTTGCGTAGTACGGAAAAGTAGGTCCATGTGTGACTGAAAGACGGACACAGAGCTCGCCACCAGGAGCCGGTCGTCCATGCAAGTGAAAAGTCTCAGACCGCGATACCTGAGGAAGGCGGCTAGGGCAGAGACTACTCGAGTAAAAACTCGAGGAGCTGGTTTCGGGCCGCAAGGTAAGGCCTTGAACCGGAAGGTTTCGCCCTGAAAGGTGAAGCCTAGAAGGTCCCTTGAAGAAGGGTGTATCGGTATGTGAAAGTAAGCATCTTTCAAGTCTACCGAAATGGCCACATCTGACGGTCTGATCGCCGGAAGAAAGGAGGCCAAAGTTTCCACGCGGAAAAAGCTCTCTTGGAATGAAGGTATTGATGACCCTCATATTCAAGATCATTCTGAGCTTCCCCGAGCGTTTGGGAATTATAAGATAAGGGAGAGACACAGATGGGGGTGGTCTCTTACCCTTTCGATTGCGCCCTTTTCTAGCAGCTCTTGAATCTCGGAGGAGATGTGCTCTAGAAAGGGGGGCGATATGATCGCCGGAGCGATATGTAGGCGGGTTGCGGCGGAAGGCTCCGTGTGTGAGGGGCTCTGCGAGTTTTATGCAGAAGCCTCCTCGCACGATAATCGGTGTCGGTAATTTCTTCCCAAGCGGGAAGAAAGTACTGAAGCCGGCCGCCAACCCTCTCCTCCAACGCTCGGGGCGCACTCGCCGCGAATCCGACCGCAACGATGCCTTCTCCTACCTCGAGGAGAAGGCTCCGCCCTGGCCCCCTGTAGTGAGGGGCACTGGGCTGAACTTGCAGTGCACGAGAGGCTGAAAGCTGGAAGTGCCACCGCGTCTAGGAGGCGGAAAACTAGCCTGGGCCTGCGGCTTAGGAGCCGAGGACTTAAGGCGTTTCAGAAGTTCCGTCGCCTGCTAGCGTGAATCAACCTCAAGTTGAATCACATCAGACACCTTACCTCCAAAGAGGTGTTGGCCGGAGTGCGGGACCCTGGCCAGGAGGGCAGGTATGTCCGCATCCGCAATGCCCAGAGAGGAAAGTGCAAGTTCCCTCCTGGCATTAGTGGCTATGCTGTCGACACAGACAGTTTTGACCACAACGAGCCTGTCAAGGACAAGAGGGCTTCGTCTAGGAACATGATGTCCGAGTCGGACATCTCAAGTTCCTGGCTCCTAGCGTAGGAAAAGGAGCGTACCCAAGTATACAGTCAGCCTCAGGCCAGTCCTGGAATGAGCTTCCCTCAAGGACGGGAACTTCTCCCTTTTGGCGTAAGGTGCACTCTGAAAGTTGACACCAAGCCTACCACCTACATGTAGGAGGTCACTGGAACAAGACTTTCTCGTAAAATAATCGAGAGTGTCTTGTTGAGAGAAAGTGAAATCCCTGGCTGAGGGACGGGCCCTACCAAAAATGAAAGAGGCTGTGAGGCGAAGTCATTGTAGACTCGCTTAAGTCCTCCGTAAGAGGGATGCCTTTGGAGGGACGCTCACCTTGAAAAAGGAGAGACGGATGTCCCGGATCGGCCCGACTCTGAAAAAAGGTGTCGGGAAGATATTTCTCCAGCAGGGCTTGAGTCTCTACCGCCAAGGACCGACTGGTTTGGGGTGTAATCTCAACCTGTGAAGAGGCATCATCCTCCGAAAATCCGGACTGAGAAACCTGATCCCCAAGAAGGGCGGTTTAGGTAGTCCCAGGATTCCTCCCCAGGCGGAGCACTTAGTGCCGCTGGAATGGGAGTAGCCCCGACCGGACGATCAAAGCTGAACGTGGTCGGGAGACGCCCGAAGTGGGGCGGCAAGACTCTTGTGTGTTGGAGACCAAACACAATGAGCCGGATACCTGATAAAGGAACCGGATCCCAACCCACTAGGTGCAGTATCCGAACCGGACCCGGGTTGGTGGGTACAGGTATCCCCCCTCCCCCCGGGGGGGGGGGGGGGGGTTGGAGTCGGGCGTGGTGGGAGGTACGGACACAAAGTCTGACCAACCACTCCACTCCACAATGATCTTCAGATAATTCAGAAGTTCATGGGAGACGCCCGACTCAGAAGAAGTAGTCGCCCCTTGGGGGCTAACCTTCTTCTTCTTGGCCCCCCTGACACATGAGGTGAACACACAGTCGATGTCAAGGGGAGAGAGTCCGCCCCGCCGGCTGGCTGGGCAGTACTCAGGCGCCTACGTTTCTGGGCAGGCGGTCACGTGACCGCTCCCTTCACCCACTTGAAAACGGGCGCCGCTTCCGTAGTAAACCCTTTGTACTGGGTACATTAGGAAGATCACGACTCTCTTTACTCTTTCCCGCCTTGCTTGGATTAGAAGCGTGCGGAGAGAGACAAAGAGAGCCGATCCCTTCACCCACTTGAAAACGGGCGCCGCTTCCGTAGTAAACCCTTTGTACTGGGTACATTAGGAAGATCACGACTCTCTTTACTCTTTCCCGCCTTGCTTGGATTAGAAGCGTGCGGAGAGAGACAAAGAGAGCCGACCCCTGAGCGAACAACATCTATGGCTAGTGAGCGAGAAGTGCAGCTCGAGCGAGACGAACTGTGGGCTGGGGTACACCCACAGTTTTATCGGTGAGAGGTATTGGACGGGTTAGGCACTCACTCTCACCGTTATACAAGTCTCTTCTTCGAGAGAGGTATTGGCCATGTTTCAGGACTCACTCTCTCGGTATATCCCGCATGAGTTGGTCGTCAGAACAGACGACGAACTCATAACGGGGCGAGCCGTACACAAGGCAGGCCCTAACTTACCTTGGTCGAGGCTCCGGGGAAGTTATAATGTTGGTGCGAGATGAAAATCTCGCAGCCAACCCTTCCAAGGCTGGGCGAGTCCCCTTATAAGTATTTAAATACTGGGGAACGCCAGCCGAAACGGAGACCTCGACATGGCTGAAAATAAAGACAAGCAAACAAATATAGAAACCCATATATGGTAATAAATTTATTATTACACACAATATAGATCTATAAATGGGTGACAACCAACTCACATTAGTCGGAGTGGGAATAAACTCCTATTACGGAGACACAACGTTTTGATAAGACCGCTTGTCTAAGCGCGTTGAATCAACCACCTACAGACACGGGGGGCAGCCCGACACAGTGTACAAGTACACCGTCTGTGAATAAAGCCCCGAAAGTGAGGAAAAACGGCAAAGTAATTTCATTAATTTACCGTGAAGGAGGTTGACTCAGGAAAAATCCGATACACCAAAGTGAATGTGAAAACATGGTGAACGGGATTTTTATTGCGAAAGGCAACCAAAAATGCTTTTGGAGGTAAAAATCTCGCAATTTAGGTTAAGACTTAGCTTCATAGATGTCACTTCTCTGATGGGCGAGAACGGAAGAGGAAGAGTATGGCGGTGGCGCGATTGGATTGGTGGACGGGGAGTACGCGCGCGCAAGCAGGGGCTGCGCGTTTTAGACTTAGTTTTTCTCGAATGACGGCATAGTTTGGGAAACTAGCAAATAGGTAGATACATCGATTTATTGCTGTAAATATTTGTTTTTAATTCAAATTTCTTCATATGCCATGCTCGTATCCTAAAATCATAATGCACAAGAAGACTCATTATTTTTACAAAGAATGCTGTCATAATGCCTTGACTAGTTTAAAATATCTTGATAAGGAAAGCTGGTTACTTACCATTGCTTGTATTCAATGGGTTTCCTTCCTCTTCATCATCATCATCATTTTGGTCATCCTCTGTAATATGAAGGCATATCACGTAACACTGGGCTGATTGGCTCTCAGCAGATTATACAATTCATACTACAGTGTATTTCATTATGATATAAATCTCATCTACAGTTTTGGTAGCAAAAATGAAACTGAAATGAAACTGGAATGAAACAAGTTGAACATAAGTCTCACATTGTTTTTGTATCAAAAGACACATGGACGAAATCATTTGGTATTCCATCCATGATTACAAAACAAATTTTAGTTTAAATATCTGTATGGAAAGCTTGCTATCTACGCTAAGATCCTTCCACCCAATGACTCCCCGCACAAAAATCCCAGCGTTTCACCTGGAGTGTAGCATGTGCGTACACACAACAATCCTCATAGGTTCTACACATGTGCAGTGCATGTGCAGTACAAGTTGCTGCTGTTGAGTTTACGTCCCTGGAACAGGTATCTAATTATTTTTCATCTCTCATTTGTGAAATATCCCACTTGAGGAGGAAAAAATTTCACAGCAGCTTAGTATTCCTGGATGTTGCTATTTATCATGTAAAATCAAATAAATCTGACAGAAAGTGTTTGAGAGTGTGACAAAACTATACATTATCTTTAACAAGAGAGTATGATCAGAAAAAATATTGAAATACCTGAATTGAGTTCTCTGACCAGTGATGACATAGCATTAGTAACAGAGTCTGCTGCTACAAGCAAATCATTCCTTAGACTCCTTGATCCAGTTGTTCCACCAGTTTGCTCACCATTCCTTACTGTATCTGTAGTGGTAGCTGCCCTGGAAGGCTGGGTGGAAGAGCCTGGGGTAAGAGGCTGGTTAGGCCTTGGGCTGTGGTTGGGACTGTTTCTTGGAGAGCCATGGTTCTGAGATATAACATAGATGGTAATATAATTCATTATTTCATATTCATCGTCCATAACACTAGAAATCTAGTTCAGTTAAATTAACATTGCAATTACATGAAAACAATTGATCGCCCTTTATTCTATCGTTTTGGTGAGCACAGTTAAGCATGCAATGCTAGGTTAAGTATGAAGACACCCCCACCCCCACCCCCCCCCCCACCACTAAGAAACGGGGGTAACATGGGCATTTCATCTATACACTACCAGCCCCGCCCCTACCATTTCTAAATTCTAGCTTCAAGGTTGGTACATTGTTTCATCCATACACTACCAGCCCCGCCCCTAACATTTCTAAATCTAGCTACAAGGTTGGTACATGTTTCATCCATACACTACCAGCCCCGCCCCTACCATTTCTAAATCTTGCTACAAGGCTGGTACATTGTTTACCTTGAGTAGTTTCATAAGTCCTTCTAGCTGTACCATGAGTTCTCTCCTACTCTCTTGAAGAGCTGCCATTCTGAGTTCTAATTCATCTTTGCGTTGTCTCAGGAGTCGTAGCTCAGCAAGGAGAGTTGGATTCCGTTGAGAGTGCGATGACCTCACAGCTTCATCATGTTCCTGTCGCAATCGTTGGATCTCTCGCATTATCTCTCTATAGTAAATAAGAATTTGTGATTGAAAAGACCATTTGAAAGGTATGTGTATTGAAGAACGTTGCTTGAACGAGTCTAATTATTTTATATCTAGGTTACATCACTAGAAAGGATTACATGTATTTGAATAGATGGGACTACTCTTCGCATCAAAAAAGTTTAAATGTATTTTAATAGATGGGATGATAGCTTTGCATTCAGAAAGGAGTACGTGTATTTGAATATATGGGACTACTAACCTGTTCTTAGACTCTAGTTGCATGATGAGCTCTCTCTGTTCTCTATTAGCATCCAAACCAGGAGGCAGTTCAGGACCAGAATTCTACAGGGTATATCAGAAAAAATACTAGTCAGCATGATGGTATCATAAAGAGTAAAAGTCAGTATCTACATGTATAAATTACATTATGATAGCTTTTAAAAAGATATGAAAGTCTAGTGAATGAGATAAATGAACAACGAGGCACGGTGAACAGAACAATGTTTTTAACACTGGATGGTCCGAGTTAAAACTCAAATCAGGGCACTCAGCAAAGAGATCAATCCACAAAGCTGAAATCCTCAAAAAGTCAAGCCACATACTTCCTAAATCAATTCTTACTTTCATATATTCAATTATGTTAACTTGCTTTCCTGCAATTCAGGTTTCTCCCCTTAAAAGAAAAAAAAATTGCACCAATGACTTGATCTGATATGGTTTGTATTTCAACTTACCGGATTAGCAGAGGCATTTGCAAGCCTGGCAGCATATCTTGCTATCAACCTATGCTCATCATCTAACCTTGCACTATCAAGACTGTTATTCATCCTACAGAAAAAAAAAATCACAATGAACATGACAACATTATATACATTTCAAACAGCAAATGGTACTGTACCAAGTGGCTTTTCTTTTTTGCACAGGTACATGTGTAACTCTATAGGAGTTCTCCAAAAAGACCAACTAAGACTTGCTAAATTTTCTCATTACCACAGAAAAATAGTTCATGCAGGCTTATTTTTTTTTTTGAAAAAAAATCAATGAGCTACAGTTGGCACTTGACTAGTGGTCACGATTCCTGTTTCTTTCTCCTTATACAGTGTATAATTTTGACACACTGAGAAATTCATACATAACACAAGCACCCTTTTAAGTTGAGATTTTTTTAAATACTATCAAGTGAAATACAACTAGAAATGTGCATTGCTGGGGCCGCGCAATGCTAAATGTATCCCCCGGCACTGGCAGCGATTTGAAGGAGGGACAAAGACCCTCCCCCATCCCCTCCCTCAAACAAAAGGATGGTGTAGAAATTAGATGTGTAGGTTTCACTAAGACACATCTTTATATAAAATTTGAAAGAAATCCATCAAGAAATGTGGCCTGCAGAGTGCACTCACGCCATGCCCTGAAGTATGACCTTTGACCCTATAAAAGACGAAACACTGGTGGCAGCATCACCAAAAACTATAGGTTTTTAGATTACACCAAGAGACACCTTCATGCAAAATTTGAACGAAATCCGTCAAGAAATGCAGAAGTAAGAGTGCAAGAAATGGAAAAATGACCTTTGACCCTATAAAGGACGGAACAATGAGGGCAGCATCACCAAAAACTATAGGTTTTTAGATTACACCAAGAGACACCTTCATGCAAAATTTGAACGAAATCCATGAAGAAATGCAGAAGTAAGAGTGCAAGAAATGGAAAAATGACCTTTGACCCTATAAAGGACAGAACAATGAGGGCAGCAT
Organism: Heliocidaris erythrogramma; assembly: GCA_025617745.1. Lineage (NCBI taxonomy): Eukaryota > Metazoa > Echinodermata > Echinoidea > Camarodonta > Echinometridae > Heliocidaris > Heliocidaris erythrogramma. The sequence goes on from CM046862.1 coordinate 2,578,484, forward strand.
CACCAAAAATTAAATATGTGTAGATTATACCAAGATACATCTCCATACAAAATTTGAATGAAATCCGTCAAGAAATGCAGAAGTAAGAGTGCACAAAAGGGACAAATGAGCTTTGACCCTATAAAGGACGGAACAATGAGGGCAGCATCACCAAACAGTAAAGATGTGTAGATTATACCAAGATACATCTCCATACAAAATTTGAATGAAATCCGTCAAGAAATGCAGAAGTAAGAGTGCACAAAAGGGACAAATGAGCTTTGACCCTATAAAGGACGGAACAATGAGGGCAGCATCACCAAACAGTAAAGATGTGTAGATTATACGAAGATACATCTCCATACAGAATTTGAAAGAAATCCATCAAGAAATGTGGCCTGCAGAGTGCACTCACGCCATTCCCTGAAGTATGACCTTTGACCCTATAAAAGACGGAACACTGGTGGCAGCATCACCAAAAACTATAGGTTTTTAGATTACACCAAGAAACACCTTCATGCGAAATTTGAATGAAATCCGTCAAGAAATGCAGAAGTAAGAGTGCAAGAAATGGAAAAATGACCTTTGACCCTATAAAGGACGGAACAATGAGGGCAGCATCACCAAAAATTAAATATGTGTAGATTATACCAAGATACATCTCCATACAAAATTTGAATGAAATCCGTCAAGAAATGCAGAAGTAAGAGTGCACAAAAGGGACAAATGACCTTTGACCCTATAAAGGACGGAACAATGAGGGCAGCATCACCAAACAGTAAAGATGTGTAGATTATACCAAGATACATCTCCATACAAAATTTGAACAAAATCCGTTGAGAAATGTGGCCTGCAGAGTGCACTCACGCCATGCCCTGAAGTATGACCTTTGACCCTATAAAAGACGGAACACTGGTGGCAGCATCACCAAACACTATAGGTTTTTAAATTACACCAAGAGACACCTTCATGCAAAATTTGAACGAAATCCGTTGAGAAATGTGACTGCCAGAGCGCACACAAGAGTACACACAAGACATCTATCAAAATATGACCTTTGACCCTATAAAAGACGGAACACTGGGGGCAGCATCACCAAAATCTATAGGGTTCCAGATTTTACCAAGAGACACCTTCATACAAAATTTGAACAAAATCTGTTGAGAAATGTGACCGCTAGAGCGCACACAAACTATTCCCAAAAATATGGCCTTTTACCCTATAAAAGACGGAACACTGGGGGCAGCATCACCAGAAACTATAGGGGTCCAGATTTTACCAAGATACACGTCCACAGGAAGTCTGAAAAAAATTTGTCGAGAAATGTGACCGCTAGAGCGCACACAAGAATGTGACGCGGCGGCGGCGGCGGCGGCGGCGAAACGCTGCTGAATCCAAAGTATCCTCCGGCATACTGCCGGGGGATACAATAAGTTGTACATCAATTAAAAGAAAATTTTACTGTCGTTAAGATGGGTAAAGTAAGAAGTCACAATCGTTGAGGCATGACGAGTTATGGTCCATTAATCACAACATTCATTGTTGGACTTTGCTGTGATTATTGGACCATAACTCATCGTGCCTCAATGATAACAATATTCTAATTTGCCCATGTTATAGGTGTATGTATGAATTTGTCAGTGCGTCCAAATAATTATTGGCTACACTGTATATGTTGAAGGGTGTCAACTCTTTGTAAAGTATATGAATTAACATCTAAGGTTCTCCATCTCAACAAATAATATTTCATCTTAAGAGGGTAAAGGAGAAGTCACTACAGTTGGCCTGTGTATAAAGGTAACCACTATAGACAGGTTAATACGAGATCAATTATTACTTACTTTTTGAAGTCTTCTTCTGTGCGTAGAATCCGAGTACTGTCTGGACTATCATACGTCAGAATGGTGATGGGGGATGGTGGCCTAAGCACAAAATAACAAAATGTGATCAAATAAAAGCAAAGCTACAGTATGACAAACAGTCTGCTAAGAAACAAGAAAAAAATACACCTCTATATACATGTAAATGGTCAAGAGCTGTCATGGGAGTCTTTGCCCCTGTATATACAATGGTCAAGAGCTGTCATGGGATTCTTTTCTTCTGGGAAATCTGTATTGAAGTCACAAAAGTAATATTTCTGAAGAAAGACGAGCATGGCGAAAACAAAAGGATTAGTAAGACTTTTTGAAAAACACGAAAATACTAAATTGCTTCACAGGAAGTCTCACTTTTACTACAAAAACCCCCAAATAAACAAACAAAAAGGGTTTTCTACACTGATACAAGGCACAAGGGTCAAATTATATGAACACTGAGGAGAATGATTTCAGCTTTCAACATAATTCTCTGCTCCAAAACATTTCCATGAGGACTTTAGTTAGGACTATGAGTGCCTTGACAAGCCCATTAACACAGGGGCAGTCAGTTTCCTTGCTCATACTACTCCATTATTTGCTTATTTAAAATTATTAAATGTATTTGATCTCTCCTATTTTTGCAATTTTCATGTATTTATGCTTTAACAAAACTATCACACTAAGTATCTCTAACAAATTCTGCATCAATGCCCAATTTCACTCATACAAATACACGTAGTTCCTCCCACTTTCATTTACCGTTGAGAATTAATGTTGCAAAAAAAATCTATCATCTACAAGGGGCCCATAATCTGGAAACATTTAACCTCACATATCAAATGTAGTGTTTCTCTTAAAGTCTTCAAAATGAGGTTGAAATCATTCATACTGGATACTTATAATACTTAGTTTACTTTATCTATGTTCAGGCTTTACTCTTACTTCTGTATTGTTTGTTTTTGTTTTGCTATGGTTTCTCTGTTTTTGCTTTTATGTATAAATTAATATATATGATGTTGTGTATCTTTTGTTGGTGGCAGCACCAATAAGGCTCTTTTACCTTCCTAAGCTGTCTCCTCATTCATGCATTATTATACTTTCGTTGTTATATAATTTTTGTAAATGCACTATTTTTATGAATGGATGAAATAAAGGAACGAATAGTGATAAGGATGGGGGAAGGGGGAGGGGGCAATTGCCAATCTTTTTCATTATACATACCACCAGTGGGTAACTGAATGTTGATCCCCCCCCCCCCCCCCCCCCTCTCAATAAAATATTGCTGCCTCTAAATCAAAATATGTTACTTACACAATGTGAGATAGGTCGAGAGGTCTTTCAGGTTCTTCAGGATAATGTGGAACTCTAGGTTGTTTTAACGGTGATTTGAATGGTTTCTTCAGAGCTTTACCCATCTTCTTGGCTGGAGATTTCTGAAATTTCAAAAAAATAATGATGCTTGGTTAAAGGCAGTGAATTGAAATTCAAAATTATTTATAAGTATGTACTGTAGTTAAGTTTGGAAGAACATGTAATCCGTCACACGTAACTAAATAATAAAAAAAAATAATTATGTAATGCAGTCTTACAAGAAAAAAAAAAACTTAATTTAATATTTTGTTTTACTACTCAGTCACTTTTTATATATTACTAAGCTACTAATACAAAGAGCGTTACAAATAAGTCATACCAGATTTATATGGTATGATCCATTTATGCTTTGAATCATTTAAAGTAAAAGTCATAGAAATCTGTTTGCATTTCTTTTTAATGATCAATATGGATTAAGAGTCAGCAGTGTGTTGGTAAATGTGTGCAATTCTATATATGGGTTTACCTGTACATAAGATGTGTATTCTTTCATTTCATGATCCGTGGAGTGATTTCCTGAGGTATACCCTCTCCAGAAACAGTTCTGACACAGCTGATAATTTGAACAGCGCTGGCATTTATATCTGAAGCCCATCATACTATCACTGTGACAATGACTGCACTCCACAGGATGAAACACTGTAATAGAATCGGAAAAAAAAACAATACTGTAAAGTACTGAAAAGTTGGAAACCTGGCAAAACATACCAAATGAACTAAATTCATTGAAATAAAGTCCAGAATACAGTAATTATGAAAAAAATATTTTAAAATCTAAAGAAAAGTGCAAATGCACTTCGAATCAGAATAAAAATTTAGTGATTGTAAGCGATCATCATAATAGTAGAATAGTAGAAAAATATATAACATGTAATATAAGACTTTATAAAACGGTTTCAAGAAGGTAGCCATCCTGATTGGTCAAATAACACCACGTGACTGTGCAAAAAAAAAGTGATGACATAAGGCAAAGGGGTCTATTGCACATGTAAACATGTAAACATGTAAATTTTAACATGTAAACATGACAATACGACTCAATTTTGCAATATTTTTTTGCACACTATACCGTATACGCTATAGTCGCGCTAATGTCAACAAATCAACAAAATTACAGCTGTAGCGCTACCGAGGTCGGATCGGTGCATTGCAGTACCGGTACTGTAAATGAGAGTTTAAGTTTAATTTTTGACGATAGCAGCGTGTAAAAAAATGGCTGTATCTTCGAATCTCAGTTTTGCACTTCTCACGGAGGAAGAACTCCATGGTCTACTGAATGGGAAGGATTCCAACAGTACGAAAAGAGCAGTGAAATTTGGATTTTCAAAGCTTGAAAGTTTCGCTAAACTCAGTCGTACGGACCTATCCACCATCACCCAACGTGAGTTAGAAACGCGCACGACTTGTGTTGGCTGCCCTGCGCTTCTGTGATGTCTGACTGTGCGACTCTTGGCATTTCTCTGGGGTTCGTAACCATTTTTATAGACTTCATAATCATAATTGCCGACCCGTTTTATAAAACTATTAATACATGGTTGTGAGTTTGTGCATTAGTGCCATCTGGCAACACGCAGGTTTTTATCGTGGTGTCAAACACACTCGGTTTGCGCCTCGTGCGTATAGTACACCACGATAAAAACCTTTGTGTTGCCAGATCGCACCAACGCACTCCCAACCATGTACTAACAGTATACTTCCTAAAATCTTAGATGTGTTTTGAAAATATCTAGAAACAGGGCTTTCCATACAGTCCAGACAGAATTGTTTTACTGTGACTTTAAAGAGTACCAATCACCCAAAAGTCTTTTGGTTTGTAAAAAGACCTCCCAATATTTGAATTTCAAAATTCCTAATGTTTTGCGCAGCTCATCAAAATTTGTGTCACGTCGCGAAATGCCTGGCTACCCAACACACATCTTGATGTTGGGCACGTTTACAAGCAATTAAGGGATTGTTCCAAGAAGTTTCAAATTGGATTTTTACGTGTATGTATATCACAATCTCACTTCCGCATTCAATATCTCCATGCTGCCATCTATCATCGAAGACAGGTAATTCTTCACCAATTTACTTTTCTTTCTTTTTTTTTCTTTTGAAAATAGAAAAACCTGTAAAAGTTTTTCTGCAAAAGCGTAAAGGTTGGGATGTCCTTGTATGTGACAGGTTCCGTGTGATCATACTACAGTCAAACCTGCTTTAGCGACCACCTGTCTATAAAGACCACAATTTTTGTTTTCCTTTAAAAGTGTTTCTTATTGAAATGTGTATTAACGGGAACCTGTACATAAAGACCACCTGCTTATAAAGACCGCTTTTCTTGTCTCCCCTGAATGGTCTTTATAGACAGGTTTCACTGTATATTCAAATTATGGTTTCAAATATTACTACTATAAAGAGATATTGCAAGTTTAATCACACTCTTTATAAGCATAAAAACAACTCGTGAGTAGACTACTTGACACACCCCTACACGGTAGTGCACGCTCGTCAAGATAAGGGCTCGCGCAGAACCCAACTCGGAGTTCGGTTCAGCGCGAGCACCTTAATGTTATCCTTTATTTCCTTCATACTCCTTAACTGTTGACCTATAGCATGCCAGATAACGTTCTTTGAGATTAATTTTATACTTTCTAGTAAGCCTGAGTTGAATCGATTGGTTAGCCGGTGTTCGATCGAAGCCATCGAATCCCGAATACGTTTTGGCAAATTCGGTGCATCGATTTGTAGTCCGCCAGATTTTTGACTACCGTAGCCACCATGAAAATATCAAATAAAAAAAGAAACTCCGTAACGTACAGCATATATACTAGCAGAGAACGTGAAGGCGACTTCAAAGTTCAAACTGTTGGCTAACTTTCGCTAATTCGCTCGCGGAGGACGTCGCGCTTTACCTGTGCTTTCTCTATGGAAAAATCGTTTTGTCGTTACGAACTGAAGTTTACGATAATTTTCTTGCACTCTCTCTGCATTGTCAATTTGACAATTGTATAATTGAACATGATAAATACGGGCATGAATACGAGTGTTCCTACTTAATTCGCAATAACTAATATCACACTCTCATCAAATTGGCAATTACTTCTGAATGATCTCTGAAGCTGAATGAAGTCGAGTCTATATTGAGCGACGAAAAGTTTATTTCGTATTGGTTTTTTTTTTGGCATCGAACAAACGTGTTCCATTCAGCTCTCCAAAGACAAAGTAAGATTATTAATTCTTTGAATTTGAATCATTGTCGGGTGTGTCAACAATGAGCATCGCTTCGTGCGACACTAGTGATATTTTGGCTAGCCATACGGACTAGAAACTTAAGATTTTGGCTCGTCCGCTGTGATTTTTACTAGCCATTAATTGGCTAGCGGGCTATCGTTAATTTCGAGCAGCGAGAGCCCATACATATGCCCGCGATGCCAGCGGACCGGTCACCGGTGCATGGTGCATGCACTGCGTGCAACTGTGTGCAACTCTGTTTTCACCGCACATCATTTATCGATTAACCGGTATTCGATCGAATCAAAGCCGTCGAATCCCGGTTTATGAAATATTCGATATGACTCAGGCTTACTTTCTAGTGGTATATAAATCATTTTTAAGGTGGTTGGTACACTCTAACTTGTCACATGACTACATTGTTCAAGGACATGATCAGCAAGCATGTTACCCCCAGCTACAAACCTAATAGCCATTTCATGATGTACAGCCTATTCTTTTTTGAGGGGGCTACTTTTTAATTTTAAGGTGCTATTTTTTCATATTGAAGGGCCCATGCCAAGCAAATGCATGTTGACTATTGTTGATTTATGATACCCTGATCATCATTCATGTGGCCAAAAAATATCTAAATATATGTCATATATTTCATAATAATTTTTCAGTATATCTTCTTCAGATTACTGGGATCTGCCCACAAAAAAGCTGCCAAACCAACATTCCCATTGTGACATCACTTGTCAATCACCATCCAGAAAATATTAACATTTCAATAGATATTGCTATGTGGGATAGTCACTGTCAGGAGTTTTCTCATAATAGTATTCTAAAAATACACCTTCACTTACCTTTCTTTGGCAGGTGTATTGCATCATGCCATTGTGAGAAAATACTTGACAGTGACTAACCGACATAACATCTATTGAAATATTATGTTGGATTTTTGTGATATTGCGATAGCTGTAACAGCACTATTATACTAATTTAGGGAAGGGAAATTTATTATCACTAGCGCCCCGCTGCAGCGCGCCGCTAGTTTTGCGGCACGCCGATCGTCCGCGCCGCTGGACGCCGCTGTCTCATATTTTCCTCTTTCATGAACAGAGTGGGGAAAATATTATTTCATAGATCGGCGCGCCGCGTCCTCCTGCTGATCGTCCCGACGAGGCGCGCCGCAGCGCAGAGTGGCTGTGTGTGCCTGCTCATCATGCGCGGAGATGTACGTTGCGTAGCTAGCTAGCCGGGATCGAAATTCGACTGTCCATATAAACTGCCAAAGTTTACAAACTCAATGCATGTTCAACAGTAGCCCCATACTCGCACTTGGCATCTCATAACTCGTACATTAACAGATGTTTTTAACATCAACGACCACGATCTGACACTGTCACAATTTCCAGAAAAAAACTTTAGCAAAGAAGTAACAAGAAATCAGATTAAGAGTACATGCGCGATATATCCACAATGATCCTTCGTTATTCATGCTAAAGTGAAAAACAAGGCAGTGGCCGTGGGAAGAAAAGAATGTTTAGAGTGCGCGCGATCAACACTTCCATTCATAAAATTGGGTTTGTGACCTCATTTAAATGTAAATAACAAGTCTTGACAGGCGCAAAAATATGCAAGCCAGCCCATGAAGGTTTGTGCTTTTTTTTTTGTTCTTTCACAAAGCGGCGGCATTATGGGCGAAAGGCGCCAAGTATAAACAGATCAAATTTCAGAAGGGAACCGGGAACCGCATAGCAGAAAGAAAATGTAGGCTGATATTTTTTGGTGAATGAATCATTCATCAAAAAAGGAAAATTGTTTTGACAATGTGATTATCAAGATAATGATAATATGTTGATGATGATTATGATGCTATGATGACGTCATGATGATATAATTATGATGATCTTGATGAATTGATATGATTATATGACCATAATGATGATAATCATGTGCGTTAAAGGATGAAGTTACGGTCGGACAGGGAAGAAAATGTTGACTTGATATTTTTTGATGAATGATATGAGTTTGATGAAGATGATATTGATGACGATAATTGTTTTGACGACATGATTATCAAGATAATGATATAATGATTATATGAGTTAATGACGATATGATCATGTCATGCATGTGTGTTAAAGGAAAAAGTTACAGTCGGACAGGGAAGAAACCAGGGAAGAAAATTTTGGCTTAATATTTTTTTTATGAATGATGACTTTGATGCAGATGATTAGGACGATAATTGTTTTGACGATATGATTATCAAGATAATGATAAGATGATGATTATGATGATGATAATGATAATATAATGATGCTATGACGATGTCATGGTATAATCATAGCGATCATGACGAATTGATATGATTATATGAGTTAATGACCGTAATGATGATGATGATCAATGTGAGTTAAAGGATGAAGTTTATACGGTCGGACAGGGAAAAAAAGTTGGCTTGACGATACATTTTGATGAATGAGTTTGATGAAAGATGATATTGATGATGATAACTGTTTCGACCATATGGTTATAAACATATAAATGATGTGATGATGATGATGATTATGATCATAATAATCATGATATGAAAATGATGCAATGATGCTATGATGATGTGATGTGATGGGCTTAGTCCGAAAGGGTGGGTAGTCGCGTTGCATTTCCGTGCCCCCCCCCCCTTCACAAAATCCTGGATCCACCCCTGACAGACCTGCATTTCTGTGCCCCCCTCCCTTTCACAAAATCCTGGATCCGCCCTGACAGACATGCATTTCTGTCCCCCCCCCCCCTTCACAAAATCCTGGATCCACCCCTGACAGACCTGCATTCCTGTGCCCCCCCCCCTTTCACAAAATCCTGGATCCGCCCTGACAGACATGCATTTCTGTGCCCCCCCCCCTTTCACAAAATCCTGGATTCGTATGGGTGGTTGTGTGTGTGTTTGTGTGTGACTTCCGATAATAGGCGCGTTGATCACAACTATAAACTGTCGGTGACGTACGACCGGGGACTCGAAATGTGTATGTGTGTATTAAAGATGAGTAATGAAAATCACATTGTCATTGAGCATGCCATGCGCCAAGCCAAGCAAGCTAGCTGTGCGCAAACAATACACAAACACTGTTTACACGTCGCTATGACGATGACGGTACGCGCATATGTGAGTTACAAATATGCATAATTATAGAATGCACTGTTAATACACAATAAATATGTGGCAATGTATCCTACGCAATATACATTTTCTTTTTGTGCATGCGCTTATGCAGTGCATGCAGCCTAATTCAAGTATAGCGTTTATGATTTACGGGCCGGGGGAAAATAGTCTATCGTCATTGTTTGTCTGGAGAAGACAATTTCAGTATTTTAAAGAAATTCTTCATGAATTATTTTAAATTAATGTAAGACTAGCATTGATGTTGATTAAATCAAAGTGATTTTTTTCATTCATTTTTTAGATGATGTAGCCATGTCCCGACAAGACGGCAATTTCAAGAACTTTACAAGCAATATTTCAATTGTTTGAATGTAATGTCGGACACTGCTACAAAGCACAAACCTTGACAATTATTTGTGATATGTGATGCATACTCTTTGAGAAAACCCAGAGCAAAATATGTTTCGGACACCGGCGCCCGTCCTAAAAATTTATAAACTGTAAATAGCACGTATGTAAGGATGTAGGCTGCGTACGACACAATAATAGGTTTGCATGAATCTTCCATCTTGAACTTGAAGGAAGCAGATTTTTTCTGCCGCAGATATAACCATAAGAAGAAGAAGAAGAAGAAAACATTTTCTTAGCATATCAAAACCTTTAACAAAATTTTGTGTTATTGATGCATGTTTGTTGAAAAAAAAATGTCCGTTTGAACTGAGCGTCCAGACACACAATACCCATTGCACAAGCCATGTCAGCGTTTGATCTTTTGATTAATTTACCAAGATCTTAAGCCCCGACAGCTTGTGTATATTTAAAAAAATAATTATAAGGTAAGCCATTTTTCTTCATTTATGAAATTATGAGAAATTAACAAACTATAGAGGGAATATTGACTATATAGTGACTTTTTCACTATATAGTTTTGGGTCAAAATCGTGATTACGTATATTACAAATAATTTGAGACTTCTAACTTCATCCTACTACTACTAGGGTTCGGGTAAGCCGGGCGGATCCAGGATTGAGTAAAAGAGGGGGCACACAAATGAAGGTTTGTCAAGTTTTGGAAAAGGTAGACCCGTATTTTTGGGTCTCGTCAGCTTCTTGAAAAGTCGCTCAGAGGGGGAGGGGGGGGGGGGTCCCCAAAAAATTCGCCAGACCTTCAAAATTCGCTCAGTGGGGGAGGGGGTGGTTATGGGGTCCAGTTTCCCTTCATAATTCCCGGCCTGACAAGCAAAAAAAAAAAAAAAATCTTCCATTCTAAAACTAAAAGGGGGGGGGGGGGCGCAATCGAGAAAATGACGGATCGTCTATGGTCAAAATGCATACCTTTCTTCCAAAAGGGGGGGGGGGGGGGGGGGGGGAGGCACGGGCGGAAGTGCCCCTGGATACGTCAATGAGGATAAGGGTTAAGGTTAGGGTTAGGGAAGTTAGCAGCCTTATACATTTTTTTTTGAGCGAGGCCTATCATGAGTATGCCTAGTTTTTGTTTGATCCAAGTTAGGTACAGGGTTACATATTCCATCTGTAAGTTAGGCCTAGCCACCCCCCCCCCCCCCCGAAAAAACAAAGGAGACAGAAGAAAAGCATGGACATACAAAGCAAAGGAATGGGCCTACTGTCCCCCCCCCCCCCTCTTTCCTATTTCTCATCGTTCTGATTTCTTCATCCAATTCTGTCCACAGACCATGGATCCTCCGATAGTACATGTAGGATCCATATACAGACAAACCTATAATAAACGAAGAAGCTTGACTGGGGAGGAAGTCGCTGCCCGGCAAGCAGTAGATGACAGGTTCGAATCCCGCTGGTTCCAATTTTTTCTGACTTGTGTTTTTCATTACAGATCGAGCATACGATCTTTAACACTGGGAGTAAAATGCCTAAAGATTTGTTTACAAACTAGAAATGTGCATTGCTGGGGCCGCGCAATGCTAAATGTATCCCCCGGCACTGGCAGCGATTTGAAGGAGGGACAAAGACCCTCCCCCATCCCCTCCCTCAAACAAAAGGATGGTGTAGAAATTAGATGTGTAGGTTTCACTAAGACACATCTTCATATAAAATTTGAAAGAAATGTGTTGAGAGATATACCAAGATACATCTCCATACAAAATTTGAAAGAAATCCATCAAGAAATGTGGCATGCAGAGTGCACTCACGCCATGCCCTGAAGTATGACCTTTGACCCTATAAAAGACTGGACACTGGTGGCAGCATCACCAAAAACTATAGGTTTTTAGATTACACCAAGAGACACCTTCATGCAAAATTTGAACGAAATCCGTCAAGAAATGCAGAAGTAAGAGTGCAAGAAATGGAAAAATGACCTTTGACCCTATAAAGGACGGAACAATGAGGGCAGTATCACCAAAAATTAAATATGTGTAGATTATACCAAGATACATCTCCATACAAAATTTGAATGAAATCCGTCAAGAAATGCAGAAGTAAGAGTGCACAAAAGGGACAAATGAGCTTTGACCCTATAAAGGACGGAACAATGAGGGCAGTATTACCAAACAGTAAAGATGTGTAGATTATACCAAGATACATCTCCATACAGAATTTGAAAGAAATCCATCAAGAAATGTGGCCTGCAGAGTGCACTCACGCAATTCCCTGAAGTATGACCTTTGACCCTATAAAAGACGGAACACTGGTGGCAGCATCACCAAAAACTATAGGTTTTTAGATTACACCAAGAGACACCTTCATGCAAAATTTGAACGAAATCCGTCAAGAAATGCAGAAGAGTGCAAGAAATGGAAAAATGACCTTTGACCCTATAAAGGACGGAACAATGAGGGCAGCATCACCAAAAATTAAATATGTGTAGATTATAACAAGATACATCTCCATACAAAATTTGAACGAAATCCGTCAAGAAATGCAGATGAGTGCAAGAAATGGAAAAATGACCTTTGACCCTATAAAGACGGAACAATGAGGGCAGCATCACCAAAAATTAAATATGTGTAGATTATACCAAGATACATCTCCATACAAAATTTGAATGAAATCTGTCAAGAAATGCAGAAGTAAGATTGCACAAAAGGGACAAATGAGCTTTGACCCTATAAAGGACGGAACAATGAGGGCAGCATCACCAACCAGTAAAGATGTGTAGATTATACCAAGATACATCTCCATACAAAATTTGAAAGAAATCCATCAAGAAATGTGGCCTGCAGAGTGAACTCACGCCATCCCTTGAAGTATGACCTTTGACCCTATAAAAGACGGGACACTGGTGGCAGCATCACCAAAAAGTACAGATTTTTAGATTACACCAAGGGACACCTTCATGCAAAATTTGAACGAAATCCGTTGAGAAATGCAGAAGTAAGAGTGCAAGAAATGGAAAAATGACCTTTGACCCTATAAAGGACGGAACAATGAGGGCAGCATCACCAAAACTTAAACATGTGTAGATTATACCAAGATACATCTCCATACAAAATTTGAACAAAATCCGTTGAGAAATGTGGCCTGCAGAGTGCACTCACGCCATGCCCTGAAGTATGACCTTTGACCCTATAAAAGACGGAACACTGGTGGCAGCATCACCAAACACTATAGGTTTTTAAATTACACCAAGAGACACCTTCATGCAAAATTTGAACGAAATCCGTTGATAAATGTGACCGCCAGAGCGCACACAAGAGTACACACAAGACATCTATCAAAATATGACCTTTGACCCTATAAAAGACGGAACACTGGGGGCAGCATCACCAAAATCTATAGGGTTCCAGATTTTACCAAGAGACACCTCCATACAAAATTTGAACAAAATCTGTTGAGAAATGTGACCGCTAGAGCGCACACAAACTATCCAAAAAAATATGGCCTTTTACCCTATAAAAGACGGAACACTGGGGGCAGCATCACCAGAAACTATAGGGGTCCAGATTTTACCAAGATACACGTCCACAGGAAGTTTGAAAAAAATTCGTCGAGAAATGCGACCGCTAGAGCGCACACAAGAATGTGACGCGGCGGCGGCGGCGGCGGCGGCGGCGGCGGCGGCGGCGGCGAAACGCTGCTGAATCCAAAGTATCCTCCGGCATACTGCCGGGGGATACAATTAAAACCTATAATACTTTTAATTTCCCCCTTTTCAGGTTTGTATTGTAATTTCATGTCCATTATGTCTGTAAATGTGTGTGGGTGTGTGTTTGTGAGGGTGTGGTGTATGTGTGAACCACCCAAGAGGACAATTACCCCCACCCCCCGGGAATTACCCCTGAGGACAACCACCCCCAGGACAATTACCCCCAGAAATTTACCCCCAAGGATAACCACCCCGAGGGCAATAATGACCGCCTCGGATAATTCCCCCATAAAATTACTGACCCCCTGACCTTATACATGTAGAAGTTGGACTTTTCATGAATTCTCGAAGCAAAGGACTACTACTTTAACCCGTTGACTACTGAATTCTCTCATTCCCATTAGCTTAATACAGGGATCACCCGGTTCCCGTAGGCAACGGGTTAACTGTTTTAAAAGGTTGATGTGTTTGACTAATAAATGTCAATGTGGTGAAAATCTCTATTGTCACCATACTTTTAATTAAAGAAGTAATGAAATTAAAAATGTTTTGAAGATAAAATAACAAGGACGAACTATTCACATTATCTATCACACTCCATGTTAATTTAGTTGCCAATCACCAACAATATTCCGCTTAAAAGTGGATAACTTTATAACAGCATATTAAACAGTGTTCAGTTTTATTTTCACTTATAACAGAACAATCAATATTTCAAAAATTATGACAAATAATCACAGAACTCGGTGACATTACTTTAATGCATTTTGCAAATCATCATTTCAACTAAGGAGGAATGTATCGAATTATTTGCTGTAAACCGTAAAAATTGAAGGATCGACGGAGAAGCAGAGCTTGTGTAATAAATATAAGAAGGAAATAACATATGAATATGAAAGTGCGTAATGACATAATCATAACAACAAATAACATAACTGTAAATTCATCGAGGATTAAAGCAAGGATGTCTGTTATCGATGGGGCTACCTCCCCCATTCTAAAAAGTTTGCAAGATCTATTTCATGATCTATCTCATGATCCATTTCATATCGAAGTAAGATATTATGCTTTCTGGTTCAGTAATTATTTCAGAATGAAATTTACCTTCAAGACTTATTTGTATGCACGGTGCTTAAAAATAAAGTTAATAATCTGCTTTCTGGTACATTAGTTTCATTTGATTTTGTAGCTCTTGAGCAAGATTTTCAATCGGCGTGCAGGAAGATGACTTTAAGTTACATGAAACTTATTCTAAAAACGCCGATTTTGTGAAAAACAATTATCAAAAAACGGTTAGAGCATGTAATTTCAGGAAGTAATATCATTTAAAAAATATTATTGACTTCCTTTCTGGAGGTAGTTGCAGGGGGGGGGGGGGGGGATTTTACAGGGGTGATTGTCCTTGGGGGTAGTTTTCCGGGGTAATTGTCCTAGAACCACAAATTATATACTGGGATTTTCTTTTTTAAGTTTCCACTTTTATTTCTTTTGTTAATTATAAAAAAAATTACATAAAAAGAAAGATACCAGTGGTGTCCAATGTCTCACTTCTTTGTTTTTTTATGTTGGTTAATAATGTTGATGATGTGATGATAATAGTAGTAATAACAATAATGAAAATATTAATAATATATCATAATATTATCAACAAAAATAATGAAAATAATAATGATAGTAATATAAGAATGATAACAACGTGTGATCAGATATACAGACAAAATTTGTCAATACCATTAATTTATCAGATGAAAGTCATACCTATATAGCATTCTGATTACATCAATATATGCCAGTCCGTAGATACAATCTGAGCATGTTCCAGATAAAGGTCATTGTTACCAGGGGCGGATCCAGGATTTTGTAAAAGAGGGGGCACAGAGCCGGAAAAATACACAATTAAGGGGGCAATTTATTTTAAGTACGAGAGAAGTCTGCTGTTCACTCATCAGCCCTGTGTAGCACTGGGCGACCAAATCTTTGTAAAAGTGACAGTTTCATTTATTTTGGTTGCTGGCCAATGGCGAGTGTAATTTCATACTTCTGATGGCCAGGAAATAATAATCAAAATTTGTATTCTGTATGACAAAAAATGAATAATAAGATGACAATCTACTAATAAAAGTAGCACCAAGACTGTCTTATTTCTAATCTTATTTATATCGCGTATATTTTTGGTTTGTTGTGTTTTGAATGAATCCCATACTCCCAACTTTCATCGCACCGAGTTTCACAGTCACACACAACTGTACAGTGTTCCGAGGCTCCATGTAGAAATTTAGCTTCGTGAGCTAAGTTTCAGCCATACAATGTACATGTAAGAGCGCCAATATCCGAACCTCCTCCCGCTTAAATTTTACTTGGTCTGCACATGTATTAGATCTACGAGTATACGAAGCGGACACTGGTACGAGGAGGGAGCTTGGTAAATCGAATTGCCACTGTTTACGAAATTTTCCCCACTGCATTCACTCCCGCTAAAACTGTTCTTGGATGAACGTAAATACACACGGAGCGCACGATAATACGAGGGAGTGAGTTCGTGAATGGAATTGCAGGTTGTGTACTAAACTTTTCCGCAGCGCACATGTGCATAGTTTGGTGGGGTTTCGGGATTCGGGGTTTCGTGCAGCGCAGTGGTTTCGTGGGGTATATACAATGCACATGTACAATACATAGTTTCGTGGGGATTCGTACATATACATGTGGTTTCGTGGGGAATGCATTTCTCTTGCACGCGAGTTGTATAATACGACGGAAGCTTTTTTTTCTTCCACATTCGCGTGTCCATGCATGCATATAGTAGCTGAGACTGAGTGCAGTGAGGCACACTGAGCTGAGATGAGTCTATCGCGATCATATTTTTTTTCAGCAAAATCAGCTGGCGACGATAATTTTTATTTAAAATTTAGAAGACAGAGGCCAGTGCCCTTATTTTGCTGTGTACAGGGTTGTTTGGTGAATTCGTGATATCCAGGTTGAGCTATTCAAAAGGGAATTTAAAGCTATTCATGAGGCACCCCTGTTAATTTGTGAGTGTCTGATCTAAGCGCACAAAAATACATTTCCATGTTTATAAATATCTATGGATATTATTAATAATAAAGGTCATTTTGAACATGGGATAACTCCAAACTGGTCAATTAAGTGTCACAAGAAAAAGATACCCAAGACTCTCTAGAACTAGAAGGTTTATGCTGTAAATTAATACAGTCCAACCTCATTTATTCAATCAGGGTTCGACCCCAATCTAACTCCAGCCTCAGGTACAAATAACCAAAGTCGACCTCGCCCATTAGTATGACTAGTCGCATCGCTTAATTTCGGCAGGTAAGATAGAAATTTGTACTTACATTTCAAGAGAATTACTGTAACTATCTACGAGGCTCTTTGATTTTACGATTTAACCATTATTTCGATGAAAAAAAATAAAATGACTCGATCGCACTGTGTCAGTGATTAGTCAGCGACGGTATATTGTACGCATTACGCACCGTGCGATCGAGTCATTTTATCGACGGTTACAGTGCGGGGAAAGATCGGCTTGGCGAGGAAATTCCATTTTTTTTTTCATCGGAATAATCGTTAAATCGTAAAATCAAAGAGCCTCCTAGATAGTTACAGTAATTCTCTTGAAATGTAAGTACAAATTTCTATCTTACCTGCCGAAATTAAGCGATGCGACTAGTCATACTAATGGGCGAGGTCGACTTTGGTTATTTGTACCTGGAGCTCCCTGGAGTTAACCCCAATCATGCCTTGCAATACTGAAAAGCACACAAGCTATAAAAGTCAGTCTATAGCAGCGCGCCGCGGCGGGACGATTAGCGGTTGGCTGCGTCGCGCCGATCTATGAGATAATATTTTCCCCACTCTGCCCTTGAAGGAGAAAAAAATGAAACAGCAGCGTCCAGCATCTGGCCAATCGTCCGCGCCGCAAAACTAGCGGCGCGCTGCAGCGGGGCGCTAGTGATAATAAATTTCCCTTCCCTTATGAACAGGTTTACTTTACATCATACAGCCCAATTTAATTTTCAAAACTTTTTTTTTCAACCAACAAATCCCCCCATCCCCATTCTGTTTTTTTTCAAAATTTATCAATTTTACCCCAATTTGCTGTATTTGGCGTATTTACAGCGGAGATGTTTTTATTTTTACCCTAAAAGACAAGCTTGGTTTATTTTTCACACACAGTACTCCTAAATCTGCCCGCATGTATATGTATACTAAATGTGCACGCGCTTGCAGGAACCTGACAATTTTTTTTTAATTTGTTTTTCACTGCTACAATCACGTTCATAGTAGCTTGTGATAAGCAAAAGAATTGTCATACACCCACCGATTACTTGATTTGTAGCGCATTGTCGGCGACGCTGTTTCTCACAACCCGACTTTTAAAAAAATGACACCAATTCTGCATTTTTGAGGCAGACTGGCTCTCAGAGTGATTTCTCGAGGTGCCTACTTCCTCTACTTCAATACCGTGAGGGACAATTTCTCTATGCACATGTGTGTAATAATATGACATGACAGACTGTTAGAAGCTATTGTTAAATTTATAAAATTCTGATTTCGGATGTGTGTAGTATGCATGAAAAAAGTGCTACATGTATCTTCAGTTCCTTTATCGATATCCAGCTAGCTATGCATTGCGTAATAGTTGTCTGGCACTCATGATGCTATATTCCTGATGTTCCTGGTCTGAGTCAACAGCAAGATAAAATCTAACTGCTTTTTTGCATAATAGTGATTTTTTTTTTATTCATTGAGGGTGGTGACTCATGAGAAAACGGTTAACCCCAAAACAGGGTTTCCAGCATTTTGGGGGCGATTTAGGGGCAGACGAGGGTGAAAACACCCGTCACCCCCGTGTATTTCCGACGCTGCTGTACTTGCAAAAATCTAAACGATCCTGACATGCAGCTTACATACAATTTATTCACTCTACTATGAGGTATAGCTTACCATTTTCAACATTAGCCATTCTGTGCATAAGAGAGAGCCACATGAGACACTGTGGACCTGGTTCAGCTAACATTGTATCTAGGAAGTCATTCAGGGTTACTCGACGATTAGCACTCTGCAGGGAGAAAACAAAGGATTCTTATTAGATACACATATGTGACAAATATCTTATCATGATACACAGTAAGCAATGTTCTATGATTTTGGGTGTGAATATTTGTTCATCTGCAAACACATTGAATCTCTAAAAGGTCAAAATCCCCTTTCCTCATAAATTAAAAATATCAAAAAAATTTGTGTGAGGATTTACAAATGACTTGAGGTTGCCTGAAGTACATGTACATGGTGAAGTTTTATTGTTGAGTATGGGTTATTCATACTGTCACAGTGGGGAGCAAGATACACTGACAAAATTATCATTATTTATCGAAATATATCACACAGTTCATTCCATCAGATATCATTGTGGAAATCAAGATCGGTTTTGAGGCTAAAAAAGCTATTTAAAAAAAAATTACAAGATTTCTAAAAAGGATAGTTAATGAATATAGATGTAAAAAATTTTTTAAAAAAGGATGAGAGAGATGTTTGTTTAAGTTGATGAATATGAAAATTAATAATAAAAAAAAAACAGATTCCAAATAGGGGATTAGTGTGACTTACTGGTCCTTGTCCAAAGCAAGCCTTGGCAGTGTTCTCATCATAACCAAACGATGGACCCTCAAATACTGCTGTAGGGAGCTGGAGTACTAGCTTAAGATATTCATCAAACTTGGAATGTATCAAGATTCCATTACCATCAGATATCTGAGAAAATATGTCTGAAAACAGGATAAAACAGGTAGAAGGGACTCAACGGCCTGTATTCTGAAATCCGGTTTTAACTTAAACCATGGTTTAAATCTGTGGTTTAATTATGGGTAGCCAAAAATGTCAAAACTTTGTTTACACTGTATGTTCCTTATGTTTACTGGATTCTGGTCTCATGCTGTAATGGTCCAGAAAACTATTGTACTTATCATTCCCAGACAGTTTTTAAAAGTTTGAGTACCAAAAATGCTGATAAATTGAATATCTACTGAACGGGATTCGTGTCACATTTGGCTGCCCATAGTTAAACCACACAATTAGACCATGGTTTAAGTTAAACCGGAGTTCAAAATACGGGCCATTGAAACAAATGTCTGAGAACATTGATCTGTATCCATCACAAGTCCTCTAATTAATCATTAAGTTATGGTAAACTACATGTATGTTAGAAGCTGATCTGATAGCCTTTTGACAAGGCCTCGTGACTTGGCCATTTTCCTCGTCATGCTGTGCCTGAGATGAGACTAGCCGGCGACGAAAAGAATCAACACGGCCCGGGTGAACGCGCGATCGAGCGACTTTAGTCGCGAGGCCTTTTGGAACCTGGGTTTCCATCGTCCGATATGAATTATTCACAAGTTGACATTCGTATGCTAACACGCCTATACCGAGGATTATTGACCAATCACAACGGTCTCTGCGGGCTTGCTGTCCATGTGATTCGTTCATGATTGATGTAGCTTGCGCCGGGTGCAGTACGTGCCGAGCGAGCTAGCGCTCGAGATGAAGGCGAATTTCATACCAAATTTATGCTGACGTCATGCGAAGATACGTTCGCTGATTGGCTCCTACCAAAAAGGTAGCAGATCCTCGCTAGGAACAAAGGATAACATAAGAAATACAAGCCAGGTTCCAAAAGGCCCGTCGCTCGATAGCGCATTCACAGGGCTGGGCGGCTAGTCTTGTTATGCAGCCACTACTAGCTTACTTGCCAAGAAAAATAGCCAAGTCACGAGGGCCTTGTCAAAAGGCTACTGATCTGATGATGAAAAACATTGAGTTGTGAGAACATGCATACATGTACAGTACATGTAATTAAAACATGTTCATTTAGTAAAATACCAAGCCCACGTCTATCAATTAACATATTCTCTTAAAAACTCATTTAGAAGAACAGCCTGTATTCTCCCACTGATAAATATACTTGTAATATATCTGTACCTGTCATGAGATCCATGTTCTGTATTTTAAAAAGATCTTTGATTTTTTTTATCATCATTTCACGAAAGTACAATGGCAATAGGAAAGTACACGATACATGTACATGTATGAAGAGATGTTTGTCTATTATTCGTTTGACCTTGTAGACAGGTTATCCATAGAAACTACAGTAGGTCTACTAAGAGGAAATACCCGTTATCATTATGCTATGAAACCTTGACATTTTATTCAAAAGATGCTTACAATAAAATCGAGAAGCATGAGAGATATTTTTCATGAAATATTACATTATCCATTTGAGACTCACTTAAATATAACCTTGGCATTTGATTAGTGTTACAAAGAACATAATGGAGGAAAACACTGGGGGTTTTTTTTAACTAAAATAAAAAAAACCTAGTGCAAGTAATGTATTTCCCTCCTTTCTGCAGTACTCTATAGCTCTTTCCTGTCACTAATAAAGTATTCTCTCTTTTGCTCTTCTTACCCCCCCCCCCCCATTCTCTCTCTTTTTTCTCCCCCTCTCTCTCTCACGCTATTTTCCCTCTCTCTTATCTCTATCATTCTCTCTTCTCTTCTTCTCTCCTTTCTTCTCTTCCTATCTCTCTCTCCCATTTTGTCTCCCTCTCTCCGCACAGATCTGTGTTTATGTCTCCTCTCTCTCTCTCTCTCCTCCTCTCTCTACAATATAGTTCAAGCCATCATCTATGCCTACCATCATAATACTCACATCTCAGTTTGTCAGACAGCTTGCCGGCGCACAATGTAGAAAGCGCCACCTTGAGGGCAAGTACTGTCATCTTGCCTGTGGCTCCACTGTATTGACCAAGGGAAGAAAGAGAGACAAAGCTGAAAACTGGAACACTGCATCCATCAATATTTCATACAACTAGGTCAGAGCGTCTACCATACCTAATTGCTCCAAGCCTTGGGTTGCTATTGCTATTCATTAGTGCTATACTTAAAGTGACATAAATGGATAGATCACAAGTCACATGCTCAAATACTCACATAACATGTCAATATTTGAGCTTACTACTTTCTGTCAAAAAGTAACAGCACAAATCATCTGGTAAACTAGTACATCAACAAACACAGAGGTAGGATACTTGTTGGTACATTGTTAACCATTGCATATTAAGGCTCTGGGTTTTTTTTAACATGTACCGGTATACTAAATGTGTCCCCAAAGAGGGTTCAAGCATGTATTAAGTATCAAGATTATTCATATTTTTGAGAAACACAAATTTTGGAGCTCAATTTCCATGTACGTGTATCTCCATATTTATTGAACAGACATGAACATATTGGCCTGAATTCGCAAATGTGGTAATATATTTGTACCATGGTTTAAGCAAATTTTGTGGTACAAATGCGCTTGATTTCGCGCGTACACTTAAAAAGATCCAATGATGAACGCGCTTGATTATCAAATTGCGCAAATTTTACGCTAGTTGCCATGGTTTATGTAAATTATTGAAATAAACTGCGTAAATTTACATAAACCATGGTCTTAAACCATGGCAACTAGCGTAAAATTTGCGCACTTTACTAATCACACGCGTTCATTATTGGATCTTTCTATTAAAGTGTATGCGCGAAATCAAGCGCACTTATACCACAAAATTTGCTTAAACCATGGTACAAATCTATTACCACCTTTGTGAATTCGGGCCTTTGAGTTTTACCAAATTTACTCCAAACTAACATGTATAGTATAACTGTGATATTAAAAGAGAATGAAACCTGGGGAAAAAGTCTCAAAACCAGCAAAGAAATCCCTAGGGACAGTGAAATAACTTTCTGGGAATCTACATGTACACAAATATAGTTTCAATGCTTTCAAAATCTATGTATACTTCCCAAGAATTATTGTTAATGTTATTTTGGCAGGTTCTTCTGAATTTGTACAGATCGTTTAAGCACATTCACCCTTGCTAGAGCTTAGTGACAGTTAATATAAAAGATGTAAACTTAATTTCTTACTCTGCCTATCCTGCTTTATTGGACCATTTTACAAAGTGTTAATTCATCCCAATACAACTATCAAACTCAAAGCAAACATACAGACAAAGAGCTATAAACTACATGTAGTCTAGACCATTTAAGTTTTTGATGATAGCGTATTACACCCACAAGAGGATAATATGAAAGAATTGATTTGGAGAGGCTATCACTTAATTATATTCATGCTTGAATGTCATTCACAAGTTGTTAATCCAAATGCAGTTAATTATGTAGGATGTGGATGGCTAAATTTGAGGCAGATATATATACAATCATTTGAAAGTAATTTTTTTTACAAGTTTATGAACAAAGTTTCTTTCAGTATATGAATGAACCTGACCATAGATCGTTACCCACTTGAAAGGCCCTTGTCTTGAACAAAAAACTGTGTAATCAATCTACCAATGATTATGGCTTGTGGTTTCCAAGTCCATAATGATAAATTGAGAGAATAAACAATTTAAAAGTCAGGTGCTGATTGATTTGAAGCAGTAGTCCAGCACATATAAATTAAAGGTAGCCCCCCCCCCCCCCCCCTCATTTTAAGGTAAAACTCCATATTTCACGTACATTTTGAGAAAATGGTTTAGCTTGGTTGCATTTCAAAAATATTTACATTTACATTCTTTGTTGTGTAGACTGGGTAAAGTTAAGGTACAGTGTATATCACATCATTTGGGAAAACCTTCATAAAAGATGAACAAGGGCAGTATCGCCTGCATCACACAATTTTGGGGGCAAAATTTTTACTTGGTGAAAAACCAAAGGTTGGGGCACTTACAGCTGAATGACATAATTTGTGTCTAAATTTGTTTTATGACTTTAAATTGTTACATGTATATTTCATAATGATTGTTTCACTCTAGGTACCATAAAATTTGACTAATCAGCTTTAAATGAGTATTTTGTGTTTCGGACGTTACATTTGTTTCGGACATTAATACTGTTAACAGAAAATTAGTTTTGCTGATAAATTGACAGTAATTAAAGCTACTGTATTATTTTTTGCTATGATGGGTAGTTGCCTTAAGATGTTTATAAAATGTTGTAATAGATCTATAGGTCCTCCAAGTCATACATTTTTTACTACTCCAGAATGAAAATTGTTTTGACGTTAAAAAACTGTTTACGGAAATTTAGACATCTTTTTCATTTGATGAGGATATTTTTATCATCAGCACTACTACAATATATTGCTATTTTATTTAAAGATATTTATTTGGAGTAACTAATAAGTGTATTTTAATATGGATATAAGGTATCAAGTTCTTATTCTAGTGGGTTAAATGTGGGTCTAAAATGATTAAGGAAGATGTAACATCCGAAACACCGTTTTCAATTGCATCTTTCCATCAGCCTATGAGAGATTGTTCAGATGACATTTAATTGTTTTAAAAATTCATCCATGCTCATTAATCATGAACAGAAAAGAAATATATTGTTTATGGCTTTATATATTTTTCAGCTCCAAACAAAATGGTACATGTATGTCAATTTGGGTTACAACATTCTGTAAACAATTTGCCGTTCAGGGATACCTCATGCACATAAAGCAAAGTTGAACATTTTTGGTCAAGCTACAGGAGATCAATCTAGGTCCACGCTACAAAAAAACGTGAAAACTGATTTCAAATTCTTTATCTGGAGGCTCTCAAAGTAAGTTATTAAGCTTTTTGGTGATAGTTTTAAAAAAAACAGAGCCATAAAGATTATTATGTGAAATATAGAATATTTTAATTTCTGCATATTTCACAATTAGGAAGCTCTCATTGAATTGTGTATAGGTTGCAACAATGGCAATTACACATGTTCAGCGAGGAATCAAACCTTGTTTCATTATAACAAGGAAAAATTAAAATATTTCGTATTTCATGTAATAAAATACAAAAGAAATTAGTGAGTGGGGGACGTCACTGGTTCCCTTATTTGCATACTGAGCAGGATGTGCAAACAACTGTTTTGCGAAATTAAGCGAAACTTTAAAATACCATAACTTTCTTATTTACATCCTATTTTGATGAAATTTTCAGTGTTATGCTTGTTGGATTTTTCTCTATTTATTCAAATCAATTTCTTGTTAGGGTGGACTTGGCCTTTAATAATATACAGTTAACAACACAATTATTCATACCCCTTGGAAAATTCTAGTTTTTTCCATTTTTCCTAAAAATGAATGGTTAAATGAAGTTACTTGCACATCACTTGAATACATTTAGTTATCATCTGCAAATGAATGCTGTTTCTGGTTTCACCTTATTTGCATAACAATAGAAAAGGTGAATTATCCAAACTGGGTGATGTTCAAAATTATTCATACCCTTGGTGATCTATTGACTTTGTCAATCAGTATGAATCCAGTCCTTGTGATTAATGCTCGTAACACTTTCTTCACACTGTCACAATGCTTCTAGAGGTCTCTACTGAGATATCAGGCCAATACCTGGTCTACAATGGCCCAATCTCCTTGAGGATGTTGTCCACACATGCCATAACCTAGTCTTCATGGGATTCGATGGATTTAAAGCAGATTTTGTGTTTGCAGGTGGTGTAGTTTTAGACGTCATGAGGACAGGACTATGATATTGATATTTTTGTTAATATTCCTTACATTTTAATGACAATTCTGTATCTAAGTTGAAACAAAGCACTCTTCCAGGAGAGACTTCCCTAGAGGCATTCACTGTGGCACTGTCAAGGGAAGGTATTTCCCGATACTTTTTCATTAAGAATGTTTAGGGAGGCCATGGTAGTTGTCTAAAGGTTGGATGGTGCCAATTTTATCAGTTTATTCAGTTACACTGATTGACACATTTTTGATATGGACACCTGCAAGTGGGTACTGTAGTGAAGCTTAAAATACTGATCTTTATGTTCCAGTGCACTGTCAAAGTGGTAGCATTTTGTGCACTGCAGCTGGTAACATGGAGGGCATATGGTATAAATTTGGTTTACATTCATTTTGATAAAGGATTGTAGCTTTCATACCAAAGATACAAAGAATATACCATATGAAGATTGATATACAGTAACAGTCAATGTGGGATGTGTATGGTACTCAAAGGTTACATACTGTTATTCATGGTGACCTGACGTTAGAGTCATGAAATGACTTTAATATCACCAACATGGCCTTCCTGAGCACTCTGATCAAGAATGCGGCCAATGAATAAAGGTGAACCCTCCCACAGGCAGTGCAAAAGGGAAGGGCTCTTCAGGAATGGTGCTTTGCTTCATAAGTAGATACAGAATTTTCATTAAAATGCATGGAATAAATGACCGAAAATTTCAATATCATAGTCATGTCCTCATGACGTCAATAACTGCATCACCTGTAGGACACAAAATCTAATGAACTCCCTGAAGGTCAGGTGAAGGCATGTGTTGACACATCCTCAAGGAGATTGAGCCATTGGAGAACAAGTACTGGTCTGATATCCCAGCAAAGACCCCTCCGGAAGCCATATGTGACGGTGTATTGAAATAAAGTGAATTACAAGCATTAATCACAAGGATCGGATTCATACTGATTGACAAAGTCAATAAATCACCAAGGGTATGAATAATTTTGAACATCGCCCAGTTTGGATAACTCGCCTTTTCTATTGTTATGCAAATGAGGTGAAACCGGAAACGGCGTTCATTTGCAGATGATAACTAAATGTATTCAAGTGATGTGCAAGTAACTTCATTTAACCATTCATTTTTAGGAAAAATGCAAAAAACTAGAATTTTCCAAGGGGTATGAATAATTGTGTTGTTAACTGTACATGTAGTTATCACTCTGGAGATTAGCCATTGAACAAAAGACACTGATCTGTCTAGACTCATTTTCAAGTTAAGTCCTTGCCTTGTACATCTTTGTGATATCTCAGCCCTTTCAAGACAATTGACCACATTTTGTGGTTTGCCTCAATAACTCTTGATTAAGAGCTATAAATATATCAGATGCATGAGTAGAAAGAGCAAAAATTGTCTGCACAAACTGTATCCATTTTTGTTGCATGACCATATTGCGTTTGATGCCAGGAATTTTAAAAGGAGAATAAGCTTTAAAATCCTTAGATTGTTGCCAAATCATTATTTTTTTAAATCAAAATTGGCCATTTTCTTCCAATTTGTAACAAAGTTTCTAACATGTACATGTACATGTATATGTATATTGTTTTTAAAGACATTACATTTTCTTAGAACCATGTACACTGTAGCACTAAAATAAAAATATGAGTGTTGTCAAAAAATGTGATCAATTTAGCCCTTACATAATTTCTGTCATGAAAGGGTTAGATCAGCTATGAAAATTTGTCTTGCAAGATCCTGTTACTAAGTTTTATAGAGAGTTAGACAGTCTGTAGTTTGACACGATATCCCATCTCATGTGAAGGAATCAGTTGCTGTATTAGAATAAAAAAATCATTCTCAAATCAAGTAGTACTTGTTTACACATTGAATGACATGTAAGGTTTGGCAAATTATAGGTTTGGCAAATTATAGGGTTTGGCAAATTATAGGTTCCTCTAGCTCCATTCATCTTTCTTTTTTTAAGCACATGGAGGAACTAAAGCAGTGAATATACACAACTACTGCAGTATTATTATTCTACTCGCTGGGTTTTATGTTGCCATGATAACTGTCTTGATCTGTGTATACAGGTACTTACTCATCATAAGAAGTCTGGAGGAAGTTACAAAGCAAGCTTAGGAACTGGTCTACATTGATCTGATGTACGGCTGGTAGTCTCTTGTTGAGCTGATAATAGATACTGGATAGAATGGTCTCCACTCGGCTCATTGACAACTCATCAGATAGACTCATGGTGTTTAGACCATTCTCCCTAAACGCTTCAATCATGTTCCAGATATCAACCAGATGCACTGTCCAAACAAAATAGAAAAGTTATAGATACACATTATAGGATAGTCTCAATGAGAACTCATCAGATAGACTCATAGTGTTTAGACCGTTCTCCCTAAACGCTTCAATCATGTTCCAGATATCAACCAGATGCACTGGCAAAACAGAATACAAGAGTTATATATATACTTGATAGGACAGTCGAAGTGATTACTTAACAGAAAACACACAATTTGAGCAGACCAAAGCTTCATTCATGTTCCAAAATATAAAAACTTCTTAAGCAAAACAAAGAGATATCCGAACATCTTAATCATGTTTCAGATGTCAAACTAATGCTCTGTCCGAACAGTACAAAAATGGTTATCTGTGGTACATGTAGATGTGGATGTACATGTAAATGTATTTGCTCTGGAAACAACTGCTCATGGCCTTTTTTTGCTGAAAATATACATGTAGGGGTAGGTTTAAAGATGGTGGTACGATAGGGTTAGGAATTATGTTTGGTCAAGGGATGAAGATGGTAATTTAGACAGTGATTACAGAGCCATTGTTGTACATGTAGGATCATGGAATAATCTGAAGTACTAAATTACATTATCCCTATGCATAATATAGTGGTTATCTCTTTAAATTTGTCAGTTTATTCAATTACAATTGTTTGTACAAATGTTTTTCTTTGTCCTGTACTTCTATGATTAAACGAAATAGACATATTGGTATCATTGTATGTGTCTTGTATTAGCTTAAAGGATGAATGAAATGAAATTTAAAAAAGAAGTCTTTCAAATCCAGTAAAATTTAGATACCTGTTATTGCTTTAAAAATTGCTGCTGTCTATCTTTCCCATTTCCAAGCTAGTTTATTTTGAACCCTACTTGCTTTCTATCTATTCCCCTCCCTCTTCCTTTGATAACCTTGTCAATACATTGTTGAACATGCACGCATATAAACATAAATATTCAACCCTTTCAAATTCTTTCCATCATTTCCATTATTTCTTTCCATTTATATTTCTCTCTCCTTTTACATACATGTACTACACAACTCTCTCTCTCATAAACCAGCCACCATTTTACCACTTTCTCTTCTTACATGTATGAAGGTTACATGCGCTTGTACATAACTTCTACCATGCACCCTTTCCCTCCATCACCATAGCTTACACTCATTCACACCCCAACATTCAAATTAAAGGTACCACACATACATATAAATATGACATTTTAAAGTACATGATGAATGCATGCCTCTTCAAGCAGTCTACCCTGCTCCTGCATAAATGCACAGATAAATAGAGGACAAGGACTGACTGGGAAAGAACATTATATTTTACACTATTTCAAATCCTGAGGAACCTGCTCTTCAAAATGATTCCTTTTATGTCGTTCTGATGAGATCTCTGATTTGTCACTCTTAAAATACATGTAGTTTGAGTAAAGTTCTTATCAAATTCACAGTAGTAAAGAATAGGTCTACATTTATTACTAAGTTGTTCTAATGACACTAAGAGCACTCTTATTTCATCAGTGTGAATATTAAGGCATAGATGCCTTAACACCTTTCACACCTTTAAGTGTTAGGTGAAGGTTCTAGAGCTCTATAATTAACCATCATCATCTGCTTGTAAAGTTGATTCTGAAGTCTAAACTTAATAATGCCATTACATGTAAAGAAAAAGTGTGAATGGGGTATGGATGTGTTAACCCATCAGTGTGTTGGCTGGAGGGGCTAGCTTTAATTAACCATCGAGACCTGCTTGTAAAGTTGTCTTTGAACCGATAGAAAACACACGTGTCATTTCACATACATCACACTCTAAAGGTCACCCTGAAGTATGAGCTGCTTTCCTCTTCATTGCCCTGGTCTTTCCATCTCATAAATTAGACTTTTTATTCTTAAAATACAGTAACAAAGATGTATACACATGTCAGTCAATGAACATTACTACGACTGCTCATATTTGATTCGTTTTGAGCCCACCGCACATTATACGATCCCAGTGCGATCCGATTTTTCTAAGAAATCACAATTACATCAGATATTGACATTTAAACAATCATAATCTTCTTGATTAAGATTCTGAATAATAATTTGAATAGTACAATTCCAATTTTAGTGCATGGTAAGCCAGCTATTCAGAATAAAGGCCAAATCAGCTTTGAATCCTAGATAATATGACTGGTCTGACGTCAGTGCTACGACTCTGAGCGGATATGGCTTTTCCTCCTACGAGGAAGCTTGCGACCCGATCAAAAATTTTATTTCATTATTCATGACTATTCAGAATCATTTATGTGTATGTGTGAGCGTTCAGATCAAATGATAAATTGCCAATTGTTCCTAAATCTGACCGTAGTCTGATCGCATGGTGTGCATACATGTACATACAAAAATAATGTCATGTGTTTCTCTTTGTTTAAGTGGCAATTTTTATAGTCCATGAAAAAAAATAACAAAACGTGCATCCTACAAATTTCATTTTCATCCAGGACTCTTTAATTTCCACAAAGAGTAAAGTGTACCCTTGACGAAATAATTGTGGGATTATATGGACAAAGTTGCTGAGCCTTGGACAGTGTTTATATACTTTGAACATTGCTCCTTAGGACACGTGATGACCAGTCACGGCCCTATACTGGACATTGCTCCTTAGGACACGTGATGACCAGTCATGGCCCTATACTGGACATTGCTCCTTAGGACACGTGATGACCAGTCGCGGCCCTATAATGGACATTGCTCCTTAGGACACGTGATGACCAGTCACGGCCCTATACTGGACATTGCTCCTTAGGACACGTGATGACCAGTCACAGCTCTATACTGCAGCCACCCGAAAGCTTTCACTCCGTCCTGCCTAATTTGCATAAAATAAACAATTTGTTTATTTAAAACTGCTACCGAAGAGTCTCAGCTATAACTGTGAAATCTCACCCTAGAAACAACCAAATGAAATGAACTTAACGTCAAATCCGAGAATAAGATTTGCTCTAACTCGTAATTAGTATCACTCGTAGTCAAATCATTTTTTATTTTGTGAAAACTTAATAATAAATAATATTGCATAATTATATAGCGCTCATATTCACCATGAATGGTGCTCAAGGCGCTCCAATATAACCCCGGCTCTAGCTAGGCTACCATTTGAAGGCAATGTCATTCATGAACTGGGATAGTTCTCTATGTGCTTAATATTGGGCAACAAATACCATCCAAGAATTTCGGTGATTAAATTTGTTTGGACTAAGAATCTATTTAAAGATAAAGTTGAGTTCTGGTCATGAGATTGAACTGTGAAAGAAATTATCTCAAAGCAATTGGGAAAGGTTGATTATATAGCGCATAAGAATTGGTGTACATGTATGCTGTAAGGTTTTTGGATCACCAAAATGATAAGAATTTAACTCAATCCTGCTGAGAGTCACATGCACTTGTCATATGATTGAACAAATCTTCTGGAAGGAAGTTATTTTTCCAGTTTTCTTTAGGCTTTCATGAACTTTTTAAGAAGAGAAAACATTATTCATGAAAAGTGAATGTACTCTGTTACAGTGAAATAATCATCAATTACATAATAGTAAATAATACACATCCAGTAGAGGAAGAACATTCTAGATCATTGTGTATGATGTGTGATAATAATGTAATTACATGTATGTAACGTGTTGACTATCCTGACCTTTGCACGAGTGTAACATTGCAATGAGTCTATAAATAGATCAAGGGAATCCCCTTCTTTTGTTTGTTACAACTATAACTATGTAGAAAGTATCAGAGATTTCCAAACCTTCATGAATATTGTAGTAGAAGGTAGAAAATGCTAGTTAAGGGTTGAGATTGTATATAAGCTGGGAGCTTGCAGAAAAATTTCAGAATTTATACCCGGACTAACATCGTGGAGCATATATTGCATAAGTTCTCAGTTAACACCATCTGATATTGATCATATTGATATCAACCTGTGGAGATCATCTTGGACCTCATCTTGGACTTCATCTTGGACATCATCCTTGACAAATCGACATTGTGGTCGACATCATCATTGACATTGTGGTCGACATCATAATCGACATCATGCTCGGCATCATTATTGACATCGTCAACATCGATGACTTCTTGAATTACCTTGGACATTCTTAGGCTGGATCTTCTGGAATCTATTTTACCAGTTGAACAACATATTAACATTAGATTTTCTATTCGGGATTATTATTGTGGATTAGCAGCCAACTGACTCTACATTATTAACATTCTGGACTTTACCTTGCATTCATATTCTGTGGATTAGAGTTTCCCAGCTGAGAAATTGTAAGTCTTAGCTAGTTTAAGTACATGTACATGTACTGTATTTGTAGCTAAAATTTGTATTTTTTTATATGTCATACCAAATGTTGGTAAATATTTAAATTAAATCATAAATCATTTTTTAAAGTTAATATATTTGTTTGATTCTTATCTTTTGAGGATTTTGGATCGTAACACACTGTGTACTACAGAAATGTGTATATACATGTATGCAGGGCTCGACACTAGCGGTGGTCCGGAAGTCAAAGTCTACCAAAATGTGTAGGACCACCAAATTTGAAGGAAATGGCAGTCCCACGGTGACCATCAAAAATTTTGAATCACTGATCCTCCCAAAACAAGGAAAGAGCTAAAACGCGATATTCAAATGCATCGCACATTTTCACGAAAACTTTGCGTTTTGAGGACAAACAAACAATGAGTTATGTGCATGTGACATGATTGTTTAAATTGCATATTGTGTGTGTAATGGGTTTTTACAGACGTGTATCAATCAGATATGATTATTTACGTCTGGGACCGACCTTTAACGTCACCATCCGAAAGACGTGACTCAAGTCTCGAACCTGGGTCCGCTGAATCAGTTTATAACTTCCACTGGTAGCTGGATTACAGGCGCACGCCACAACGCCCAGTTGTGTCTCGCATTTAATTTGAACATAATGTCTGGCATTTAATTTGAACATAAACTCTGCCATGTAAAAGTTGGTTAGACACTTTAAAAAATATGTCTCAATTTCATTTTAATTAAAGCTCAAAGCTGAAACCTCATGCCACAATTCGATCTCTAGAAAAAAAACATTTGTATTCTTTTATTTAATTTGATTTTTTGTTAGATTCCCGTTTCAAAAAGTTAGTCTTGGTGTCAAAATATTGAATTTCTCTGAATATCCTTCCTTCTCAAACATGTAGAAGTCATGTGACTCACGTTTGCGATCGATATAGCAGATTTTACGATCGCGACCATGAGTCATGTGACTATACATGTACATTGTTTTAAGAATGAAGAATAATTGAAGAAATTCAATAATTTGACACCAAATCTGAATTATTGCAACAGGAATTCAATAAAAAATCATATTAAATTAAAAAAAAAATAAATGTCTTTTACTGGAGAATAAATTAAGCATGAGATTTTAGCTCTGAGCTAGAATAAAAGTGATATTCAAGCCAATTTTTGAAGTGTAGTAACCAACTTGTACGTAGTAGAATTTGTTAAGTGCTAGCATCTATATTGAGCAGATTTAGGTGATAATTTAAGCTTCAGTCATCTCCCTGATCATAGCAATCTGAGGTCTGGATTTCGCAGGCTTCACTAGTACTGTCATAATCAAGTGGCAATATTTTCGCGAGCTGTTAAATTCGCATCCCAACATTAACTGGCAAAATTTGCCAATATAACAGCTTTTACAGTATGTGAAAATTTCCTTTAAATTGTCCCCATGGAAGAAATCTATACCCCATCAATTAAATGAATAATTTGAAACCTATAATTCTATTTCAAATTCTGAAGAACTGCAGGCAATTCCTTGCAGTCTCAGTGTTGGAATGAATGACAACTGTGGAATTGCTTGCTCCAGAGAAACTGTTTACTCAACTCATTCATCTTTAACTGTTTGCGTATGCTTGAGCTAAATAAACAAATGTCTCAAAATCAAAGTCGCTTAAATCTTCTTTCCGTCAATTTATCATTCTGGGGTAATGAATTCAGCTAACATAAACTAAGTTGGGATTCAGACTGAGGGCAGTACATAGGTTCATCATTATAAAGTATTGGAATGGTAGGTTTATTTCTAGTGCTCTCTCTCTCTCTCTCTCCTCTCTCCTGGCTGTAAATTGTACATGTACATGTACATGTAGTTGTGTACATGTTGATGCACATTGTAAATTCTTGTACTGGTTTGCGCTCCATAAAGACACGTTAAGCTGATATGGAGATTATTAAAGATGAAAAAAGTTTAAAATCAAATGAAACAAATATCATTTGAAAGTTCTGCAAGTCCTCAAAATTTTCAACAGACTTGCTAGACTGACATTGCTCAGAATTTAACAGGCCAAGGTTTCTTGCATTTAGTGCAGCTTTAACTCTCATTGGCTGAAAGTCGAGTTACATTTTAATTTTTTTGAGAATCTATGCCTTAAAACTATCATTTCCCTGGAGCAATGTAGATACATGTAAATTGATATAGTACCATTTTTTAAATATTTGGCTTGAAATGTTAGTTCCTTGAAGTGAAAACCGTAATTCCGACTGGGTTCATACTGTTCTGCGATCATCTGTTGAGAGCCAGAAGGCCATTAACTCTGTCAGGACCAAAGTCAACAACACTATGTACAAAGTGAATAGTATTTTAGTCTTGTGGTAACGAGAGGGTTAACTCTGTTCAAGTATATGAAGTACTACCCTTTCAGCTCTCAGCAGACAACTGTGTCATTAGACCCAGTATGATGTAGACCCAAAGGGATCTATCAACAGCCTGGAGAGACTATAGATCCATGGCTTCACAATCCTTCATATTTCAGCTGGATAAATCAATGATCCTCCTGTAACATCATCCTATATAGCTGATAAACAACCATCTAGGACATACCGCTAGTCTGGTGTTAATTACAAGTTACACACAATCGATCTTCAATGCTACGATGCTAAGAGCAACATGGAGGATACTGTACATGTTGCTTTGTATTGTAACAGGTACATTGTACTTGTAGGTCCACAATAAAAAGACACTCAAGAGACATGTAGTCAACACTTGTTTCACAATTCAGCATAAATGCAAAGCATAAGCCTACACGTACATACGCGTATGGCATGCCATTTTGCTAAAACCAACAACATGTTTCTTATTAGCTGCTATCCTTCAGGCTTTTTGCAAAATTTTACAAAATTATCAAAATATATCTAGCTTACATTTTGCTTTCTAATAGGTACATGTATATTAGCATGTATATTTGTGTGTGTGCATGAACACTTTAAATACAAAAATAAAGACCGATAGAAAGCTAGTCTTAGTTTCAACAATAATATACATGTATTGTACTTCACTCTCCATTTCTCAGTTTTTCTTCCTTTTTCTTCCCCCTCTTTCTTTAAATGAACACCCTTTTCAACTAGAAATATAACACTTACATGTATAATGAAACTATTGTACAATCAGTTCAAATATAAAGAGACACAAGGCAATCAATATTATGGTTAAAGGATCCAACGATAGTGCTAGAATGTTTACTTACGACTGCATCTCTTCTGAACGAAGCGCAGCTTACAGCTGCATCGGTAGGTGGCAAAGCGAATCACATCAAAGTTTTGGCTCCCTGCACAGATAGACGGCAAAAAAAAAGGAAATTGTATTTTTAGAACACAGTGACCAAACTTACAATGTATGCCTAAGAAATAATGTACTTTTAGAACCATGATTTGACCAATCATCATCTTTATAACAAAATAAGACACATTCAAATGCTGACAGTCAAGTATTAACAGAGTAATGGGGAAAATACATGTAATTGCATTCTACATGTAAATGTACATGTACATTTTTAAATTCTGTAAAATTTTGTTAAACTTTTATTTGTACATAATATATCATAAGTTTCTAAAAGAATGACATTTTAATGAAAGTAACAAAAATCGCAATACTAGCATGAAACACAAAACGCAGAGAGAAAAGATATTTCATGTGATTTTGTAAATCAAATGGCATTGTACTGTATTAATGCATTCACTGTAAGAAAAATGCCTCATATTAATGAGAAAATGCACATAAAATGATAATGAAAACAATTGCTTGCGAATTGAGATCTATGATGATCACTAAAGCCTAGTCTTGTCATTCTATGAGATTAGCATGAATGAAAATGAGCATGCCACAATTCTGTCAGAATTTGAGATGTATGCTATATGTTTGATGACGATTCCGTTGGGGGCGGCTGATAGCTTTGCTCATGATATGATAAACAGGAGGTAATGAGATGGAAAGATCCCTGTCTCAGACCAATTATCACAGATAATCTTTCAAGATACGCTTGATTTGTTACTCAATCACGTACAGCATAAGATCTCACCCAGAAACTCATTACTGTACATCTGATTCCTAGCTACCTTAAAGATAATGTAGAGTTCTGGTAATGCATTATTGTGAAAGAAACTGTCTCAAAGCAATAGACTGCTTCTGTAATGTATACAAATTTATGCACATATTCTCTGAGCACCTAGTGAGGAGCTATTCCATTGACCTGCTTTTTATAAACGAGCCTCAATGTTTGGAATCCAGTTTGCATGCATTATTGTTGCTATGTCCGGTAAGCCTCAATTTCGGCAAGCTTCAAGGTTGTCAAGAACAACCTTTGTTTGAAAGGTATGTATAAAATTTGCATACATTACCGAAGCAGTCTATTGGGAAAGGTCGACCATGTCTACATAAGAATGGTTTTATACTGTGTTGTTTTGGAATCATCAGAAATTGACACAATCTCGCTGAAAAGCATATATACTGCACAGAGAAATGGGTATAAGGGACTGCACAGACAAGTGGCATGAATGTTCGGCCCAAACATTTCAGCTATTAATTTCTAGTCATATTTCGAATATACATGTACATGTAAGAGCATTTGAAAAGCAATCATTTTCAGGGGATGTTTCTTCTACATGTGTGATGTTCTTCCAAACTGACATAAAAGGAATGAGAAAGCTCACAAATTTATCATTTTTCACCCTTCCCAGAACTCAAGATTCCCTTTAAAGCTCTGCTGACACACTCTCTTCCTTACTCTCTTTGCATCCACATTTTGATTTCCATCTTTCCTAATTGCCATGAATTAAATCCTGATTACTGTATCTCTGTTACTAATAGACTTTCTAATTCTAACCTTGAATGGCTACTGATTACATTGCTTCACCCTTGTACATGACCGTCAATCAAGAACTATTAATGATAACAAATCAAAAGAAATTAGTCAATGTAAACCAATGAAAAAGAAATGTTTACATTTTGTCTCTTCACAAAGCATTCTCTACCTACAGTATACAGACATGTTGTACAATGTAACATGATTGCTTCAAATTGTTTTTCCTGTCATGTACAATGTATAACATGTAAAATGTGCAGCAGTGATAACATACAAAGCAGAACCCATTTTCTCTCCATTAGCATAGACCCTGTACGCATCTATGGGTGTTTGTCTCTCCCATCTATTTACATGCATCAAAATTCATCCCCTGTTCTTTTCACCCCATCTCATCTTTCAATTTTTTTCTTCCCATCTATCCGTCTTCCCAGTCCCCATTGCCAACGCCGAAGCAATTTGTGTAATGCGAGGACAATGTGGGATTTCCACATATCCTGCGGGTTGCAAGATATTTTCATCTTTGAGTATGGCTTGCCGAACGGCCGACCCTGTTAGTCTTAAGAAAAACATCCTAAGACGCTACTTGGTCCAAATTATACCATGGGCTTAAAGGGAATAACATTTTGAATCAAAGTCTTAAAATAAAAAGAAAATGACATTTACAGAATTGAACATGAAATCACAACACAGAACAAAAAACGTGACCACTGATTTCCTTTTCCTATACAGGCACCTTAAAATCGATCCTGCTTCAATCTTGAATAATATTTAATGTTCATTTATTTAAAAGAAAATAAAGAAGAGGCAAATTTATACATGTACATCATCTGAAAGCACATTCAGATTCAGATTCAAAAATATTTATTGCTTTCTCATAATCAAATATAGAAAACATAAAATGTGGACATCCATGTACGTTGTATCTATAGAGGATAATTTAATAAATATAGTTTAAAACTACATGTACATAAATAATACTAATGATGAATTAACTAAAGGAAAGTGATTTACAATCAAGTCAAAACTTTCTACTGAAAAATATATGTAGATGTAAATCATACCCTGTATACTATATCCGGTATACAGTTTTGTAGCTTTTGAATATTCACTTGTGAAGTGACGAAACTGCAACAAAGAGTTTAGTTGAAAGACTAAGAGGGTTGTGAGCTGGCATACAGATCACACTGAGGTGTGTAGGGCTTTCAAATAGTGCTTGAGACTTAATCTAAAAACATAGTGAATGAAAGTAGTCCTTACATCAGGATGGAAAGAAAAGGAGGGTGATGATGAAGGGAGAACAGGGCTAGGAGGCTGGAAAGCAGACAGAGGAATAAAGAGTTCAAATGGAAAGAGGGATAAAGGAAGGGATAAAAGAAGGAAGAAGAAATGGAAGGGTTGAGGTGGATGAAAGGGAATACATGATAATGGGAGATACATGCATGAAGGAGGAAAGAGGAGGAGGAAAGAGGAGGAGGAAAGAGGAGGAGAAAAGAGGAGGAGTGAGGAGGAGGGAGGAATGGGAAGGAAGGGAGGAATGGGAAGGAAGGGAAGAGGGAACGGCAAGGACAAGAGAAGGAGAAAGAGAGGGACACAGGGGAGGTGGCTGTGGAGGAAGGGGAGAAAGTGGAGGAAGAGGAGAAAGGGAACGAAGGGGCTGAAGGGGAAGAGGAAAAGGAGGATGAATGGGGGAGGAGAGGTTGGAGGGGAAAGGGAGTATAGGAGGAGAGGATAAGGAGGGGACCGGGAACATGAGGAGAGAATGAAAGAGAGAAAAGGGGTAATAATCGGATGGGGGAATGCAGAAGCTTGGAAGGAGATTATCATTCTCTGACCATGAGAAGCAAACTGTCCTCATACCATGTAAATATTGAAATATCTAAAAACAAAGATGAATTAAAAAAAACACTATTCTACCTGTATACAGGATAAATAGTCCCTGCATGTATAACTCGAGACTTTAAAGATAAGATTATAATGGTAGGTTCATATCTTCACTCGATAGTAAACCTTGTGGGTTGCATTGGAATACAGTAATAGAAACAGTGGCACAATTTACTTTTCTCTGCATTATTCAATGTGTTTAAAACAAGAGCCCCAGGGGGCACGACGCTCACCTGAGGTGGATCAATTCACATCTGGTGCATGTTCTCTCTAGCCCCACCAGGAGATATGTTAGAAATTGAAACAACTAGGAGGATGTACATGTATATGAGATGATGTTAGAAATTAACATAATTCCCCCCCCCCCACCCCATGGTCTACAATGTCATGTATTATTTGAATCCCCTACCCCTAAGGATGATTCCTACCAAGTTTGGTTGAATTCCGATCATGTGTTTTGGAGAAGATCAGAATGTACATTTTGCCTGGCAGGGCCCCCCCCCCCCCTCCAGTATGTTACCCCCGCAGGGCCCCTATAGGGCCACTCAGAGAAATTTCATGAACAACATTCATTCTTCATCTATAGAGGTATCTCCATACACAATACCAAGTCTGAGCTATGCCTGGTTCTGGAGAAGAAGATGTTTGAAATTTACATAGCTTTTACAATTGGGGGCCCTCCCCCTGGGCCCACCTGGGGGCCACATGTACCATTTTAGCAACTTTGGGTCCCCTACCGCTAAGGATGATTCCTACCAAGTTTGGTTGAATTCCGATCCTGTGTTTTGGAGAAGAAGATCAGAATGTACATTTTGCCTGGCAGCGCCCCCCCCCCCCCTCCAGTATGTTACCCCCGCAGGGCCCCTATAGGGCCACTCAGAGAAATTTCATGAACAACATTCATTCTTCATCTATAGAGGTATCTCCATACACAATACCAAGTCTGAGCTATGCCTGGTTCTGGAGAAGATGATGTTTGAAATTTACATAGCTTTTACAATTGGGGGCCCTCCCCCTGGGCCCCCCTGGGGGCCACATGTTTCATTTTAGCAACTTTGGGTCCCCTACCCCTAAGGATGATTCCTACCAAGTTTGGTTGAATTCCAATCATGGGTTTTGGAGAAGAAGATGAAAATGTAAAAAGTTAACGGACGACGCACGACGGACAAATTTCCATCGCAATAGCTCACTCGAGCCTCAGGCTCAGGTGAGCTAAAAACAGATTGAGCTAGAGAGGAAGAATAATTTCTCAGATGGGATGAAGCCATATAAGATGTACATGTACGTGTACAAGATTGGCAGAAGTATTTAAGAAAAAGAAAAAGAATTTAACAGGGATCTGAATTTTTTCAACTTATGAGTAAACAAAGATGGGAGCAAGATAGCAAATCAAAAGAGGGTGTGTGAAAGAGAGATGGAAAGATAAGATGTACACATACAGTTAACTTTGCATTTTAAAAGTTAAATCTGTTGGGACCACAAAAAATAGATTGACTTACAGTGCAAATTTCACAGTTTGGTAAAAAAACTAGATGAATTTTCGACCGCGCGCGGTCGGAATTTATGCCTCCGCCATCACCAGATTGGAAATGTATGGCATACATGTACACTCTAAAAAGGATTGGTCCAACAAAATTACAAATCTTTTCACTTAAAATTTATTTCATTTCATAAATAAACTAGAAATATTTGATAACGAGGCTAAAAACCAGTAATTTCATGTAATTTTATGTAAATTGACCTCTGTGACCTCTGACCTTTGACCTACTTACCCCAAAATCTAATCAGTTCCTCTTTCTATGGGTATGCATACTGGTACCAAGTTTGAAGTTCTCACCTCAGATAGTTCTTGAGATATCGCGGTAACGGTGCTAAAAACCACTAATTCCATGTAATTTCATGTAAATTGACCTCTGTGACCTCTGAACTTTGACCTACCTACCCCAAAATCTAATCAGTTCCTCTTTCTATGGGGATACATACTGGTACCAAGTTTGAAGTTCTCACCTCAGATAGTTCTTGAGATATCGTGGTAACGGTGCTAAAAACCAAGAATTTGTATGTAATTTCATGTAAATTGACCTCTGTGACCTCTGAACTTTGACCTACCTACCCCAAAATCTAATCAGTTCCTCTTTCTATGGGGATACATACTGGTACCAAGTTTGAAGTTCTCACCTCAAACAGTTCTTGAGATATCGCGGTAACGGTGCTAAAAACCAAGAATTTCATGTAATTTCATGTAAATTGACCTCTGTGACCTCTGACCTTTGACCTACTTACCCCAAAATCTAATCAGTTCATCTTTCTATGGGGATACATACTGGTACCAAGTTTGAACTTCTCACCTCAGATAGTTCTTGAGATATCGTGGTAACGGTGCTAAAAACCAAGAATTTTTATGTAATTTCATGTAAATTGACCTCTGTGACCTCTGAACTTTGACCTACCTACCCCAAAATCTAATCAGTTCCTCTTTCTATGGGGATACATACTGGTACCAAGTTTGAAGTTCTCACCTCAAACAGTTCTTGAGATATCGCGGTAACGGTGCTAAAAACCAAGAATTTCAT
Source organism: Heliocidaris erythrogramma (assembly GCA_025617745.1). NCBI lineage: Eukaryota > Metazoa > Echinodermata > Echinoidea > Camarodonta > Echinometridae > Heliocidaris > Heliocidaris erythrogramma. The sequence goes on from CM046862.1 coordinate 2,619,571, forward strand.
GTAATTTCATGTAAATTGACCTCTGTGACCTCTGACCTTTGACCTACTTACCCCAAAATCTAATCAGTTCATCTTTCTATGGGGATACATACTGGTACCAAGTTTGAAGTTCTCACCTCAGACAGTTCTTGAGATATCGCGGTAACGGTACTAAAAACCAAGAATTTCATGTAATTTCATGTAAATTGACCTCTGTGACCTCTGACCTTTGACCTCCTTACCCCAAAATCTAATCAGTTCATCTTCATATAGGGATACATACTAGTAGCAAGTTTGAGGTTCCTACCTCAAATGATTCTTCAGATATCGCGGTAACGAGAAGTGGGACGGACGGACGCACGGACACACGGACGGAAGGACGGACGGACGCACGGACGGACGGACAACCCGAAAACATAATGCCTCCGGCACCCACCTTCGGTGGGCGGAGGCATAAAAAATGATTCCTCCTAGGGAAAGTTTGACTTACATGTATGCCACTTCAAGTTAATATGCAAGGCAAATAGTATGTGTACATGTATATATAACATTAGTAAAGGGAAAAGAAATTTAAAAAAAAAATGGAAGATGATACAAACAGCATTGGAAAAATTGGAGATTACTGCTTCCCTTCTTTCGCTGAACTTCTTTTAATCTTACAGATCGATTTCACAAGGTACATTTAAAATCCATTGACATTAATGTGAATATCTAGAGAGAAAGAAATGAACTTACTCATTTCAGCTATGAGTTGCCTTCTCTCTCCAACACTCTTCTGTGAGACACCATCATCAAGACTTCCATCCATTGAACCACTCATGCCTGAACAAAGACACAAAATGAGAATTAATCATTCAAATATCATTACATTCATGAAGCCCTTAGTTTACAGGAATGAGTGATAACCAACCCTCCATGTTTTGACATCCCTGTGTTTATAGCATTTTGTATGTATACAGGTAAATGGGCATGCCACAACCATAGAAGGATCCTTGAAAACAAATGGATTAAAATTTCAATCAAAAAGCTCCTGTTGTATGATGGGGTTACCTAAAGCTATGCACTTTGTTTCCAGCGGATAAAATGTCACTCTTTCAATGATTAATACAAATTTCTTTCATATATATCTTGGTTCTCCATACAAATTAAATCCCCAAGAAAATTATGATGGACAAATATCAACATGTCGATACCCATGTCAAATTTGGTTGAAAAAGTGGAAGGGTCCTAAAGCTACGCACATGTAATAAATGAATGTACATGTACATGTAAATCTTGCTTTTGAAGCTGACATTTGAGAATATCACCCTGATTTCCAAATAATAACAATATCACAAAAATTACTCATGCTTTATGGCAGACATAAATGATAATCTTGCTGCTCAGTCACACCAACAGTTTGGTGCATTAAACGTGTCATATTGCGCGTATATATGCAGAAAGCGTAGCTTTAGGACCTGCATAGCTTTAGGACCTCTAACCATACACTGAAAAATAAATAGTGAAATGAATAAAATAAAGCAATGGTTTCTAGCTAATAGGCTTCAAATAAACATCGATAAGACTTCTTTAATGATTTTTAAATACCAAAATAAAGTCAAACGAAACACAATAAAATTCTACATTAATGATGCTGAAATTAAAAAGGTGCCGTTTACAATTTTTAGGTGTAATTTTCGATGAAAATCTGAGTTGGAAAGAACATGCAAATAACATCACAAATAATATTTCTAAGTTTATTGGAATCCTGAACAGACTGAAAAGTGATCTACCTTTGCACGTTCTTGTCAAATTATAAATACTATGATATTACCACACCTTAATAATAAAATCTCAAATATAGAAGAATGTACTCATAATCAACTGGATTGTAATATAGGGAGATGATGATGCTGCTGCTGATGATGCTGCTGATTCATGATTGATGATTGATGATGAGATGATGATGATGATGATGATGATGATGGTAATAATGACAATAATAATGCTAATAATGATTGCATTAATAAGTTTCTGAGGGTGGATTCTCTTAGAAAAGATGTACTCAATATTGACTGCACTGTAATACAAGGAAAGCAACAATAACTTTAATACAACATTTTTTTAGAAGGGAACAAGGCATATGTTAGGAGATGTGCAAGTTAACACGCTAATAAATTATACATCCCCTTTTACCGTTACAGTTTCTCAAGAACAGTTGTAAGTTATAATGGAACGACTGTGTGGAACAATATGCCATCAGTATTTAAACAATGTCCTTCGCTGCAATCTTTAAAAAAAAATACAAAACTTACCTTCTGAACTATCAATCCACTTTAATACCAAACTTGCCTGCCATTTTGTGTAATCTTATGTTACTTGTTTGTTATTTTTCGTTTTTGTATTGTTACTTGGTATGTTTTATGCCAGTGTTTATGTCAATTTGGGGGGTAGCCTTGACAGATCAATGGCCTTTGCTACCCCCTCACATCCACAACATCACTGGCCGCTACATTATATTCATTTCTCTTGTATCATTTATATTTGAGTCTTGTTTTGTTAATTCCCTCATTTTGTTTATCTCTGATTGTACACATACTGTTATTTCTTTACTTAAAGAGATGTGAAATGAAATGAATTGAAAAAAAAATTAAAATCTGTGGTAACATACATATATTATGGGAGTCTGGATTTTACACTTAAATGTAGGTAGAGCTACAACCACATGTACATGTATGTGTAGTTTTCTGTGCTGAAAAACATAGCATGCACAAAATTTCCTGCACACATCGAATATTATTCATCATGGTCCGTTGTTTACAAGATGCCAACACAATGACACAACCTCATGTCAGCTATGATGGATTGAACCATGGATGGTGATTAGCAAGCTACCAATATACTTTTCACTTGCTCCTTTACCGGCTTGTCCCCCCCTCCCCCCCCCCCCCCCTCCCCCTTCTCTCTTTCTCCTCCATCCCTTCCTTTCGAACACTCTTGAGATCTATTTACAATGTATGTATCTCTCTCCTCCTCATTTCACTCATTCTCTCTCTCTCCCTCTCTCTCTCTCTCGTTTCAATACCTATAGGAGTAATCTTCTTGCGAGAAGTGAAGTTTTTAGTAACTATTCATTTTCAAAAACTCTGTAACAAATGTTGCACAGTGGTCAAGAAACATGTCATTAGCTAAGAGACAGATGGTCATAACTACCCATTATCATGCTGAAGTAATTACAACCTTCTGTTTTACTACAGCTTTGAGATGAATCCTCTATTTCTAGCCTACCAAGTAAGGAGGCTGCTTCTATAGTGCTCAATGAAACATCCTCCTTACATATCATTTCCATGCATACCTGCACTATCCAGTGTCCAGCTTATAATCTATTGATGAGTAAATTGATGACCATATTAAATTACCCTCTCAAGCCTGCATACATAATGCTCAAAGGTTGTGTGTTGGTAACACCATGTCGAAGGGTAATAACTTAAAAGTGCCCAGTTTTAACATGGGACATGTAGAAATAACATAGCTTTTGGAAACTTATTGCTTTAGATTTTACATATTTTCTTCTGAATATCTAAATATTGATGTGGATTTATCAAATTGTTTATTTATTTCTAAATCATTCTTTTCTGTACTTTATATTAAAATCTGGAAACTTAAAACACAGTAGATGGGTTTTTAACAGTTTTTCTAGACCAGTTTTTTTTTTTGCACAGCTTTGGTTTCTTCGTAATTCTTCACCTTCCCGTATGATTTTTCTTTAATCGGAACCGCTCACCCTCGTAAAAATCACTGTAATCTCATGGGCCTTAAATTACCTTTTTCCTCATTAATTTTATACTGATAGAAACAACCTCTCAGCAATCTCATCATACTGATATTACAGTATTTCAATAGTCGCGAGTGAAAGCAAATTATCAAGCAGTTTTAATGAAAAAAGAATTTGTTGCTAACGAGCGAGCTAAGCGTGCTGTAATTAGTCTGTTCCCTCGAGTAACAGACGGTAGTTAAGATAAAGAAATAAGTATGACAGTTTTGTATTATAAAACATAATTTGTGTTTTTTTTTTCCTGCTGCTTTTTTTTTTTGGGGGGGGGTGTCTTTTTTCTTCACTGCGTACAATGCAAAGTAAATTGCGAGTTGATGATTGTGAGCAAGAAAAAGAGTGTGTGTTCAGTGTAGAGCAAATTATTTCTGTGAACAAGAAAATAGTATGTCAGTCTGGTATAAATCAAACTACATGTAGAAGCCTATTCATGTGTACAAGAAAGAGAGTACAGTATAGAGTAAATAGACCTGTTTACTAAGTGATTCAAATTTATGGATGTTTCTTTCCTGGGGACCTAGTAACAAGGCATCCATTAACCTGTTATTAATGAATGAACTACAATACTTGGAATCCAGTTTGCATATATTACTTGTTGCTATGTCTGACAAGCCTCTGGCAAGCTTTCAAGTTGTCAAGAACAACCTTTGTTTCAAAAGTATGCACACAATTTGAATCACTTAGTAAACAGGTCTATTGGAAACTAATCTTGTGAGCAAGAAAAGAGTTTGTGAGTGCTGTATAAAACAAATTGCAAGTTTATTCATGTGATCAAATAAAGACTATGTAAGTTTTATGTAAAACAAATTGCATAGGTTAATTAACGTGAACAAGAAAAGAGTAGGTCCTATTTAAGTTAATTAAAGGCTAAATTGCAAGTTCAATAGATGATAACAGAAGGACTATACAGGTAACAAACCAGTATTATGTAACCGGGAACAAAGAAAGGCACCCCAATGGAGTGAATAGGCATTGTCTAGTGCAGATGTCAGGCCATCAAGGTGCGCTTAAATCTCTCCATTAGAACACTCTCATTTGCATCATAATAACTTTCGAATGACTGAAGTTCACAATAGACCCGTTTACTATTAAAGTGATTCAAATTTTATGCATACTTTTGAAACAAAGGTTGTTCTTGACAACCTGAAAGCCTGCCAGAGGCTTGTCAGACATAGCAACAAGTAATATGCAAACTGGATTCCAAGTACAGTCAAACCTGTCTATAGCGGCCACCGAAGGGAAACGGAAAAAGTGGCCGCTATAGACAGGTGGCCGCTATAGACAGGTCGGCGGCCATTTTTAATTTTTTGCACATACACTGTTACACTCAACAAAGTTAGTGTACATGCATCCATATATATCACTTAGGAAAACAAGCTATAGATCAACAGATTTGACATATAACATGTCATATGATATATAAATGCTAAAATAACATGCTTTGTTGTCAATAAATGAGAAAAACAATAGATATACGAGCAATCTGTGTAAAATGAATTTTCCCTCAAATTACCACGTACGTACCACCCGCGGTAGACTGCTGTTCTTGATTTTTATAGTCTAAAAACGATGTCTAATCATGCTTTTGCTTCCTGTCAAAAAATTACAATAAGTTTATCTTTTGAATAAAATCGTGCAATCAATTTTCATTCAATAAATATTTGCCTTTTGAATGGTTTAAAAGAAGTTTTAACTGTTTTTGAGAACAGGCGATAGAAGGTGCTCGCTTGCATTCGTCGAAAGTGCGAACGTCGACAATGGCCTGGATCGCCGGTGGCCTGGACGATCCGAGTCGAGTTTTCACGCCGTTTTTCAGCAGGACAATCTCTCGTACATGAAATCGTTATTATTGATCTTTAAAAAGAATAATACTTGGGTAGTATTTTATTATTTTCACTTTCTAAAAAAAATCACTCCTTTATTATTTTTTTCAAAAGTTTTAACGCTTTAAATTCTTTTTTTTATAAATCTTTTAAAAATAAAAAATTATATTGAAGTGTACGAGCCTGTGCTATTGCGCAATGGCGATCAATATCAATGCAACGCCGACCGCGATAGCTTAGGAGAACAATACAACTAAAGTGCAGGGGATTGCAGCTGGATGGTGCGAAGATTACGTAAACGAACAATACTAGTGCTTAATTCTTACTAAAAAGACTTTTAATCTCTAATTAGTCGGCAATGTGGTGAAACTATTAGATCTTCATGGCCATTGTAGAATCTACTGTATTCACGACGTTTGTGTGAGAGTGTGACTGAGCTAGGACTCGGTAAACACATCGCGCCTATGGCAAAAACTACTTTTTTGTGCATGAAGCTACGGCTCGACTCGATATTAGTGGCCGCTATACGCGGTCAGATATTGTCCGAGGGATACATAATGGGTGGCCGCTGGCCGCGTTAGGCAGGTGACCGCTATATGCAGGGTCTACAACACAGTAATTTCCTGCGTGGGATTTTTTGGTGGCCGCTATAGACAGGTGGCCGCTAAGACAGGTTTGACTGTATTGTAGTTCATTCATTAATAAAAGGTTAATGGAATACCTCGTTACTAGGTCCCCAGGAAAGAAACATCCATAAATTTGAATCACTTAGTAAACAGGTCTATTTGAACTCGTGGCGATAACAATGAAACTATGTTTAACACTCCTAACCAAATATCAACCCAAATGACAATTCATTCATAGTGGTTGTTGTGGCCTTTTGATACACTCTAAGTACTGTAAAAATGAAAATTTTCGCGGGATTAATTTTTCGCGCTCGGCTGAGTATAAGTGAATTTCGCGTGTTTTTAATTTCGCCGATGCGCTAGGCTCATGGGCAAAAGAATACATAAACAAAAATAGAAAAATATTCGCATGTTTTTATTTTCGCGCACATTTCATGCTGCGCGAAAATTTCCACACCGCGAAATATTCCACGTTTACAATATTTATTTTCTGTTGTTTTGTTGTTTTCTTGCTTCGCACACTTGAATAGGCCTCAACTTTAGAGCTCATTTTTCTCCCTAATTAATACCAGCAAACATCTCTTACAAGCTCCTTTCTTTCCCTGAATTAAAAGGGTCAGAAAGTTCCAATAGACCGGTTTTGTAATATATACAAATTTATAAACATATATTATCTGAGCACCTAGATGAGCTTTTCCATGAACCTGCTTTTTATAAATGAGCCCTTGTAGCTATGTCCGGCAAGCTTTCAAGTTGTCAAGAACAACCTTTGTTTGAAAGGTATGCATACATTACCAAAGCAGTCTATTGTAATGAGTAATATATCATTTTAAAGCTGAGATTTTGTTCCATCCAAATATGATAAAATCAGAAAAAGAATTTTTGGGGACTTTTTGGGGACTTTTGGGGGACTTTTTGGTGGTTTTGTGGTGCCGGATCATTATGCAAAGTGTTGATACATGTACATTGTAGGTTGTTTCTATAGTGACCAAGATTTCATTAAAAGTTTTGCATGGAGAGCTAGATCTATCTGAATTGCAATGCCACAGGGTGAATGCGATTGAGAAGTGATCAAATTACACTGTAGACAAATGATGATTGTCCTAACACACTTCACTAACTGTGTCATTTGTCTTTCACTACCTCATTAAAATCTACTCAACAATCCTACAATATATTTAGATTCACCCAGTGTTGTACAAAGGACAAGAAAAAGAACATTGCACAGTTAGTTTCTCTCTCTCTCTCTCTCTCTCTCCCTCTCTCCCTCTCAACATATTTTGCTGGAAATCTCTGTTTCCACTGCATACAAATTAAATACATGTACTGGTATATTTGAACAATTGTAGAGCCTTCTACTCTTCCTCTCACTCCAAAACTTTGCTTGCATCTCTTATAATTCCACGGTTTTTAAGCATGAACATATTTTGCATGATTTTGAATTACTGATCATTATATGATCAGTTTGTTGTAAGGACTATTAGGCCTACTTTACATAAGGAATTTGTTGATAAATATGCAGAAACAAAATTTTATAATTAACATTAACAATCTGTTCAACTGTATAATATCATTGATTATATATAATAATAATAATAATATGTCCATTTATATAGCGCAGCTACTATACAAATATACTCAGCTGCGCTTAATACAAAGTATCACATTATTACCCCGGCTTTAGCCGAGCTGCCATGATAGGCGCTAAGGCATTCAAGGAATTTCTTCCTACCGGGTACCCATTTACTTCACCTGGGTGGAGAGTGGCAAATGTAGATGAATGTCTTGCCAAAGGACATTAGCGCCGCGGCGGGATTCGAACCGCGAACCATGTGATCCACAGTCCGGTGACGTATCCACTAGACCATGACACCTCTACATATACATGTAACCAATTAGGATCCAAGTATGCAGAGTGAACCATTCATCTTTATTCCATGACAACATGATTAATATGATAGCCCTACATGTACATTATTGAGTATGACAGCACAAATCAGGTGTATGAGTCAATGAATGGAGCTCTATGTAATTCATTTAGATTTGGGCATATAATGCCTCAGCCTTAAGGCTGAGGCATTAGCCTTATAAAAATCTTAGGTTGCGGCAAGCTTGCGGCAACCTTAAATAGCTTGTATTAATGACTGCAAGCTTGCGCCAGCTTCTCGCAATCTTACCGCAAGCATAATACAAACTTGCCTTCTCCTGGTAAGCTTGCTGCAAGCTTGATGCAAGCTTGCCGCAAGCTTGCCATAAACTTGCCATTAGCTTGCAGACTATCGCAAGGTTGCAAATGTGGTTGTGATATTAATGAAAATAATTGCAAGGTTGCAGACAAGATTGCGAGACCAAATGAAAGTATCGCAAGGTTGCGGACAAGATTGCGAGACCAAATGAAAGAATCACAAGGTTGCAGACAAGATTGCGAGACCAAATGAAAGAATCACAAGGTTGCAGGCAAGATTGCGAGACCAAATGAAAGAATCACAAGGTTGCAGACAAGATTGCGAGACCAAATGAAAGAATCACAAGGTTGCAGACAAGATTGCAAGACTAAATGAAAGAATCACAAGGTTGCAGACAAGATTGCAAGACTAAATGAAAGAATCACAAGGTTGCAGACAAGATTGCGAGACCAAATGAAAGAATCACAAGGTTGCAAACAAGATTGCGAGACCAAATGAAAGAATCACAAGGTTGCAGACAAGATTGCAAAACTAATTGAAAGTATATTGCAAGGTTGCGGAGAAGATTGCAAAACTAATTGAAAGTATTGCAAGGTTGCGGAGAAGATTGCAAGATGGAATGAATCATTGCAAGGTTGCATATATTATGATGTCACAGTGCGGACAACTAACTCTCTTCATATTGTATATGAAATTTCAAATCAAGACTCAACTTATTCCCAAAATGCTTTCAGAATTCATGGAGCCATGTCATACTTGGAACAAAAAATCAAAAGAATTTCTATTTTTTTTTAAATGAAGAAATTGTGAAATTCTGTGTACAATTGATATGAATGGAGAGTTGTCCACTATGACATCACAGATGCTGGCTGGCGAAGTTGCCAACTCAAGAATGCCCATAACAAGGTGTAGCCCAAGACTAGGTTTGTTAACCTTGTCAGGACCAAAGTCACCAACACGATGTACAAAGTGAATAGTATTTTAGTCTTGTGGTAACGAGAGGGTTAATGCCCTCTGCAGAGGCAAGCTATTAAAGCATACAAGGTTATGCCACACATGTATGTGTCCTTCAGAGCTCCTTGTTTACCAAGAAGCTTAGTGGGGGTATGAGTGGTAGGGATGAAGCATGACCCAAAGAGTAGAACAAAGAGAAGATTCAAAGTTGCAGTATATTGAGAAGAAAGCAGTCAAGGAATAGTATTCCTCCCTGTAAATTGTGACAATTCCCCAGGATTGCAAACAGTTGGTAAGTTAAAATTGCATTATTATCAAAGTTTATATATGTGATGTTACTTATACCATACTTGTTTCTGTAACTCACTCATATCTGTATATTTAAAGCTCAAAGTAGAGTGATGGAATTTGGAACTTTGCTCTCAATCAAGCAAGGCATTATTATACAGTACATATACATAATAGTCTTGTAGACCTCCCAACCTACAGTAATAGATAGTGATTCGTGTAAAGTCAGATTTATTGATATGCTACAAGGAGATATACTCTATATTATTGTGTGTTTTATATTCAGAAGATCTTATTATTAATTGATTTCAATAAGAAATATTACCTTGGATATTCTTTATCTGAGAGTGAGATATAAGGGCCATTCTCGTAATATATATTCTGTGAATGGCCATGATGGCTGTAAACATATCAGCGATATTGTATTGAGTTGTTGATGATCTCTGCACTTTCATACATGTATGCACGAGATCATTAATAGTAGGTTATTATAAAGTTAAGATGTAGTTATGTTTTATTCACATTTGAGTGTTATTGTTTGAATTAGTTCAGGAATCACGTATCAATTCATCATGGTTGACGACGATTTAGTCAGGGTCTAATTCTTAATAATTTGTGATAATTTGCGTTAGCTTGTACACATGTATGTTCATGTCAGTATGCGATGTATTTCACCGCAAGACATTATAGAATGATGTTCTAAACAATAATTACATGCACAATATGTTAATAAGTTGATATAAGATATATTCAGAGGCGTATATTCTAATATATACGGTCACTTAATATTAAATTGGTGATTAAATAACAGTCGTTTGTGGATGAACAATTAATCCACAAATTTAATGAACGATAATAAAGGTATTTCATGTAATATACTCACAGTAGTATAGTTGACACTAATTCTCTGTGTGCATAGATTATTTAATTAGGTATTCAGTCATGTTTGATTCATGTTATTGTTGGCAAATGAATATTAACACTGTATTTATGTTTATTTGTTTGCTCAGTGAACCGCTGATCTAAATGGGCGCCAACGTATGGGCACTGACTGATGGACGTACTTTGGTGTCTCGTCATTGATCTCTGGTCACCTTTAGTACAGAAGAAGTTGAAGAAAGGAATAAACAGATCATAGAAGTTAAAGCTGTTGTTTCATGACTCTTCAATCAGCAAGTTTGAACTTAAGCAATTAGAGAATTTTAAGCTTGCCAAATGTAACCTTACCTGCAAGATTACTTGCAATTAACCTTGCCAAATGTTAAGCAATTAATTACATTCATTATTATTGCAGCAACCTTCCCTGCAAGGTTGTAATTAAGCTGGCAGGGAATGTTTGTGGCAAGCTTGCAGCCAATAATTTGCATTGGCCCTGCAAGCTAACTTGCAACCTTAATTATAGCTTGTCCAGATTAAGGTGTGGCAAGGTTGCAGCAAGCTTACAAAAGCTTGCCAAATGTAACCTTAGCTGCCTGCTTATCCGCAACCTTGCAAATTTCCTGCAAGCTTGCAGGTCAGCTAGCCGGTCAGCTAGCCCCGCAAAGGCTGCGGCATTGCATGTAATAGTTCATTTACATGTAAATATTTGGGACCCTGCAAGCTTGCTGCAAGCCTGTGGCGAGCTGGCCCGCTAGCTTGCCCAGAAGGTGCGGCAAGGTTGCAGCAAGGTTGCAGCAAGCTTTCAGCAAGGTTGCAGCAAGATTGCAGCAAGCTTACAAAAGCTTGCCAAATGTAACCTTAGCTGCCAGCTTAATCGCAACCTTGCAAACTGCCTGCAAGCTTGCAAGGTTGTGGCCTGCAAGCTTGCAAGGTTGTGGCAAGCTAACCTGCAAGGTTGCGGCACGCTTATTTTTATAGCTCATTTGAATATTTTTGTTAGCTCATTTAAATATTTGGAACCCTGCAAGCTTGCGGCAAGCTTGCGGCGAGCTGGCCGGCAAGCCTGCGGCGAGCTAGTCCGCAAGCTTGCGGCAAGCTTGCGATGGATACTTTCAAGATTTGTATAAGGTTTTGCTCATCAAAGCAAAAGACCCTATCCAGCAATGACCAAGTAGACAGAATGGAATCTAATTTTGTTTCTAAATCAATTTCCTCTTCTATATTACTTTGTATATTTTTCATGCGTTTATTTGATGGACATGTATGAGTGGTTTGTATTGAATATGTATTTCTACTGGATGAAAAAATTGTTATCAGCATTACAGATTGTGGAGTCTCTGCACAAGTACATGTACCTTTAAAAACGTGTATAAGGGGCACTTTTATTCTGGCGAAAAGCAACCTAGAGTAGGGGTGCGCCTTATACACCGAGACAAGCAATTACAGGTGTCACTTCAAATCTTCAATATACCACTTTGCAGGTCTACTCTACATTATGTGAAAAGTTAATCCATTCTAAATAGCAGTGACTTTTGCAAGAATTAATCTGATGTTAATTTTTTACTTTCATTCGTTAAAAAATCCATAAAAAAGTTCTTATCACATTGTATTTTCTATGCATGTGAATATAAGCTTCCTTATTTCAATGATATTTTCTTTTGGACAAAAATTAAGGGTAAACTTATAACAATTTATCATCGATTGTGGGTTGTTGATTCTTGGGGGGGGAAGGATGGTATTTGTATAATTTTATTTGAAATAAATAGATTTTTAGAAATTGTGAATACGGTTAGATATTGCTGAACAATTTTTTGCAATTATTTAACAGTTAAGATGTAGATATGAATAATTTTAATATATCGATTTGATACTTTCAAAAACTTTCTTTCAGGGGTGATGAATTCAGAAAATAAATGTTCTTTTCTATCTTCAATTTTTTGTTCTGCTCTTTTATTTTTCAAGTGAATCTTTAAAAGAAATCAACCCCTCCACCACCTTTTTTTGTGTAATTCTAATGTGAAAATAAATTCAATCATTGATTAATTGAATATTTAACCATTTGAAAAAAAATTAAATACATTGAAGATACAGTTGGAGAAATTATTTTTTCCCCTCCTCCCCCCCCCAATTCTTTTTTTTTTATTATTGCCAAAGTGGAGGGGGGGGGGGGGGGGGGGGGGGGGGGGGGGGGGGGGGGGGGGGGGGGGGGGGGGGGGGGGGGGGGGGGGGGGGGGGAGGGGGGGGGTGCACTTACACTACATGTACATTGATATGTGGAATGATTTGCTGAGCAGCCAAGTGAAATCTGGGACATGCAATACATGAAGCTCTGTTTATTCAAGTTACTTCAACAAATAGTTGATGAGAAGACAGACAAAAGTGGAGAGAGCAATAGTAGCAATTCAGCAGACTGTTTACTTATTACAGTTCTAGAATTGCTCAAATATTGATTCCCCATTTGCCAAGCGTAAACTAGCAAATACAGAGAGTAGAAAAGAGACTCCTCAAATTTCCAGCATTGTTCTGTTTTCGATTGTGTCAATGTGAACGCCGTCCTAGATCCTCCCAGCTACAACGGACTGCTTTGTGTTAACTGCATACCGCGCGTTGTGCAAGAACGGCTCACCCGTCCACTGGCTTCTCCCTTGTCCACTAGTCAGATCGAGAACGCGTCAAACAAGGTATTGCCGTCTTCTCTAAAACGTGACCCTCGCTTCACCCACTTTGTATGCAGTTAACACAAAGCAGTCCATTGTCGCTGGGAGGATCTAGGACGGCGTTCACGTTGACACATTCGAAATCTCCCTAGCACACAAGTAGAGGTGTCACAAGTAGAGATGTCACAATTCGGAGTCACCATACTGCATTTCACTCTTAGACTCTCTGATATGAAGGCTTAAAGCTTAAGCACACTGGGCAGGATATGTGATCTCTCTATGATCTGATTTGGGAAGAATTGGCAATGTTTAGCAATTGTATGTAACATCTAAATGATCAAGGTTATGGATAGCCATATGAATAATGAAATCAATATCTTGGGGGTCAAACCTTCCTCGTAGGAGGAAAGGCCAAATCGGCTCAGAATCATAGAAAAGTGATGTTGTGCGATTGTCTAGGATTCAAAGCCGATTGGCCTTAATTCCGAATAGAAGACTAGCTAATAGCATTGCATTAAAATTTTGATTCTAGTATTCACATTATTTTTCAGAATCTTAATCACTTAGATTAAAATTGTTGAAATGTCAATATCTAATGTAACTGCGATTTTCTTTTTGAAAATCGGATCACATAATGTGTGGTAGGCTTTAGATTGGAGAGATCATTTTAACACATGTATTAATAATCTAATTCAAAAAGCAAAGAACCTTTTCCTTGTAGTTGTACACATTACTCCCATGTCTGGACCACTTACATGTAAAAGGAAAGTATACCCTGGTATTAAGTTGATTTGAATTAAAGATGAAAAATGAGAGAAACAGACTAGTGAAAATTTGAGCAAAATCTGACGAGAAATAACAGAGTTATGAATTTTCGAAGTTATAATCAATCAAATAAAATTGGCAATTTTGTGACGGATCTTGCGAGCTCCTCTCCACTCTCCCATTTGCTCACTACAGAAAATCTTGTAAAATTTCATTTTCTTAGTTTTCGATGAAGGAATAGAATTCTTTCATACAGGTTGTGTGTAAAAACATATGAGCAATGGATATATTCTAAGGTGCATGTACATGTATGATTGAATATTTTCTTTAGAGAAAATGGAAATTAATGATTTTTGGGGTACAATGCAAACGGGAGAGGAGCTCCCAAGCTATAGGTCACAGAGTTTGCCAATTTGTGTTTGATTGATTACAACATCAAAAATTCATAACTCTTTTATTTCTTATAAGATTCTGGTCAAACTTTCTCTCATGTTTCTTCTTTTATTCAAATCAACTTAAAGGAGAAATTCATTCATTTTCTTCATATAGTACATTTATATATTATCAGAAACTTTAAACCCTAAGAATAAAATAATTCTATTATCAAACATTGACACAAAAATGGAAAGGTGAAATAAGCACAGTGAAGATAGTACTGTTGGAAAGAAGCAATGGGGAAGGACCGCAGATGAAAATGGTCTGTTGAGTATGACGTATGCGCAATGGACGCACTGCATGATCTCTACTGCATATTCATTAGCATTCATGCAGTTCTCGTGAACGTCAAAATACGACAAAATACATTGCTCGTAAACTTCGCATTTACACTGTTTTGATTTTTCACCACTCCTGCAATTTAGCTTGCATCCAATAAAGCCTAGATGATGGGTGTCTGGATTTCTTTTCTTCTATATCCCCCGCCATTATCTAAATTTTAACATTTTTGTGATGCAATTGGATCGAAATGCAGCAATGTTGAACAAGCTGTACCTGTTGTACACATACAGGAGCATAGCTGTGTGAGTGATCGATTGAGTAGCAGGTTGGTAACATTTTCATGGTAGTTTTGCGCATGATATAGGGCTAATATCACTATCATAGCGAATAAATGTTTTATTTTCATTTATGCAATGTATGAATGACAGGGGTTTGAGATATTTTTCTTCTTTATCCCCCGGATATATCTAAATTTTAACATTTTTGTGACGCATTTCGATTGCAATGCAGTGATATTCGGACAAGCTGCGTACGTACTGGGCAGAGAGCTGTGTACCGTAAGTATATAAATCGATAAATCGATATTTTCATGCTACTAGGCCCAATATCACGATCATGGCAAATAAAATTTGTTTTCATAACTAGAAATATGTGCGGATTATTCGCTATGATCGTGATATTAGGCCAATCATCAGAAATGTCTGTTCATACTCCAACATGTGCCTCTTAATTAAGCCTATTAAGTCTCACTGGGCGTACTGCTGACCAACATCCCACAATTCATTATCTGTGATCATAGGACGGTTTGGTAGTAGCACTACATGTACTTCCTCTTTGAGCTGCTGATTCCATTATTTCTCTTGTCTGACTTAGGCTTTTCATCTACTTTACATGTACATGTATGTACTTTTCCAAAAATCTGTTTTCTGCATCACAGGATTTGTGTGAATGTAGCTACATCATCATTTCACACTCTAGTGCAAACCTAAGAATAGCAGACAATGTTTGCTTGACACTCTTTCAACACAAATTTAGGTGACAAATTTCAGCATCACAATGCAAGGTCTGTCAGCAAATAGTGAACACATAGGTCATTGAGACAGATAGGGGATAACAGAATGTAATCAACATACACTATAGACTCCTTTGTGGAAGGATCATACATGTACATTTTACTCTATTTGAATATGTCATCTGTAAAATACTGTGATAAAACATTAAAAGACAACAAACCAACTACATTTTCTGTTTGCCTATAGATGAAAAAATATAAATAATGGATGTTGAGAATTAGAGAAAGGTGCTACTGTCCTCATAAAAGGGTAAATTATTATCCTTGCCTACTCCCCCCCCCCCCCCTTTCCTCTCTCTCCATCACTCTCTCTCTCTCTCACTATCTCACTATCTCTCTCTCTCTCTCTCTCTCACACACACACACACACACACACACTCTCTCTCTCTCATTCAACCTGTCTTTCCTATCCTTTCAGAACACTCTCTTTTGCTCTCCACTTTCGGCCTTTTATCACTTCAGAACATGGAAATAGACTGCGCTCCCTGTGCACAAAGATGTTGATCGCTATGGTGACCTTATGCAGCATCAACTCCGGTCCAGATGACATTTATTATCCAGGGAGATGGCGGAAATTATATCAGGGAGAATAATCAAAAGAGGGCAATGGGAGAGATGGCAAATTATTGTCCTGAACTGAAGTCACTCATGCTTTATATACATGTAGGACATTGTACCCACTCTGCCATGCTTTAGGGTAATACTGGTGTCGTTCGTTTGGACATGGTGCAAGAATCTCATAACATCATGCTATATTTTATTGAAAAAAATTAATCACAAGCAGTGTCTGAACGCATGCCCACAACATGTGTACATATACACGAATTTGTTTTAAGTTTTTAGTACTAATAATCTAATATAACATATATTTGTAGTATACCTAGATTAAAGAGAACTGTTGCCCAGCTAGCATCATGAGCGTCCTTGGACAGTGTGTGCACTCTATAAAGTTTTCACCATTATTATTATTGTTTATTACACATGTCTGCATCAGTGCTGGTTTAAGAATTAATGAAACCTACATGACACTAGTACATGCTCACATGACAATATTTATTTGAACAAATTTACCTTTAAAAAAAACAGTGAATACACTTACGTATTTAAAAACAAGAAAATGTTCTGTGAAAGTCTTGTTTTGCACCTAGCCAGCATCTTGAACTTCCAACTGGGTCAGTGAGTAGGCCATCTTCTTTTCTAATTATGTAAACCCTTTAGGGGCAGGTGGTAAGACACCTTGTTATCACATTAACTTCACACCTATGGGTCTCGTCACATATAACATAAACATAGATAGGTCCTTTCACATCTAACAAAGATATCAACTCTTCAACACATTGACATGTACATGTACAATGGTAAATGTGTATGTAAGTCTTTTTCACATCTAACACAGACATCAACTCACCAAAGTAACCAATAGTCTTTTATATCTACTACATGTATAGTGAAATTACACCAAGTGTCATTTCACATCTATATGGAACTAATATACTGTACAGTTCCTTTCACACATGACAAACATTACATTTAACAAACCCACACTAATGGGTTCTTTCACATCAATGCATATGACAGCAAATATGACCGCAAAGTCCGCAACAACAGACAAAAGTGAACTGCCTCACAATGCTGGTCTAAACCGTACGTATTGGAATGGACTGGACTACAGTTAGCCTGAGCTCAATCTCTATCGATGTACAATGTAAATATACATCTATCATTCAGAACTAATAACTAAATATCTCATAAATATAATTACAAACACAGCCTCATATGGTCTTCCAAGGTCAACAAAGCACTCGAACGAAGCTCAATTGAGCTTGAGTAATGTGCTGAAATCAGCCTAAAAAAAAATACCTGAAATTTCTTCCCGGGTCTATTTTATGGTAGTATCAGAGGCAAATGTTTTTCTGTACTATGAGCTATTGAAATGGACGTTACAGCACTATATATATAAGCACTCTGTAGTGCGTAGCGCACCCCTTGTAGAGATCAATGGCATCCCTCCACCCCAAGCTATTTCATACTTGCCAACATTTTGAATTTAGAAAACGGAACGCACACTGGCTGGGGGTCCAGTAACTACAGGGAGCTCCACCGCCATTGCCACCTCCGCCACCACCGGCGGTGGTGGTGGGGCTCCCTGGAGTAAGGGGTCCAGCGGCCTGCCTCAAGGCCCCTAGCTGACACTTTCCCGCTCATGGTTGTTTCCGAAATCGAACCAAATCACAAATCATGTACGACTATTTACGTGATACGTACCGAGTACTGTGGACTCAACTTGCAGTGAGTATGGGCGACTCGCGATAGCGCGAACGTATAGCGTACATAAATGGTATACAGTATTGCTCGAAATAAAGTTGACAGATTAACGCACCCTAACGCGCAGATCGATGTGGGCCTGACTATCGCGTTAGTAACGCGCGTGAACGTTAGGCGAGTTTGGAGCGGCGGTGGTTCGGCCAGCGCAAGATAGGCGAACTACATTATTGAGGTGTTACTAGCGCGTTAGGATCGGCGATACTTATCACTAGCGCGTTAGGATCGGCGATACTTATCAGTCGCGCGAGAGTCCATTTTTGGTCACGCACGTGTTGAATTACCGTGCGAGAATGCTCCACCGTAATTTCTCGCGTGGAATTCCCGCGCCTTTCCCATTAAATTTTTACACGATCGTGCCGTTCGATGTGGGTATATAGAGGGCATTTCTCTGGTTAATTAGTAGCATCCAACTCGAACTCCACGGGACTCCACGCCCTGCTCAACAGTGCAGCTGACGGGAGCGCGATGGGATATAAAAACGTCTTTTTCGCGCTCACGTGCGTTGGCAATCGTGGCTCGTAGCTAGCGAAAGTTCGAATCGGCTCCTACTACCGCTCACAGGTTTTGGCATCGGTATCGCACCGTTAACCTGTCGCCATGGAATGCAACTGCAATGTCGGTACTACACGCAGTATGGACATAAAGATTATGCTAGATTATGCCCGTATTACTATTAGCAGGTTGGCCAAGAGCGCGCCCAACACAAAAACATTTCTGAAGAAAGTCAAGCGAACACTGATGAACAATCTACATTTGATAACCAGGGGAGCGTTTCATCAAGTGTTTTGTCAGTGAGTTTTACCGACAAATTTGCTCTCAGCCAATTAGATGCAAGGATTTCAGTAGCTTATAACAGTTGTCGGTCAAAATCACTGACAAAACGCTTGATGAAACGCTCCCCTGGATAATGATAAACCCTCGAAATCATATATGATGAAGGGCACTAAAGACAGCCACAAAGAAAGCTTCACACATGCTTCTAAATGAGCTATGAGCTTCTAGGGAGGGGGGGGGGGCTGCATGCGCATCTCCAACCTCCGGATCCGTCAATGATAATTGTACGATTTTTACAAAAAATATTTGTGCATGATCATATCACGCTCACCACCATCTTGCCACCTGTTCACCGACCATTTCTCGAGTGTCGCCTCTCGCATCCATATTATCATTTGTATATTCAACACTCGGCCGCGAACTGGTTTTGTATTATTGCAGAACAAGCGATTAAAGGGCGTAGTTTACAAACTCACTCAACAGTCGCTCCATACTAGCACGTGGCATCTCATAATTCGTATACTAACTTAATTTTTAATATCGGCGAGCTTGATCTGACAATGTCACAATTTCCTGAAACTTTAGCAAAGTAAAAAATTACTGAAATCAGATTAAGAGTACATGAGCGATATATCCAAAATAATATCCTTCCTTATTCATGCGAAAGTGAAAAGCAAGGCCGGCAGCGGGAAGCAAAGAATGTCAAGAATGCGCGCGATCAACAATTTCCATTCTTAAACTAAACTAGACCTCATTTGACAAGCGGTCTTTTATCACAAGTCATGGCACGCGCAAAAATAGGCCAAGCAGTCAGTGAAGGTTTGCGCCTTTTTTTATTTTTGATCTTTCACACAGCGGCTTCGTATAAGGAGATCGAATTTCAAAACTGCAGGTGCGTTAAAGGATGACAGTCACGGACGGGAGGGGAAGAAAACTTCATGAATTTTTAAAATAAATTATGAATTTGATGAAGTTGATATTGATGACGATAATTGTTTTGATGATATGATTATCAAGATAATGATGATTAATGATAAGCATTATATAATGATGTTATGATGATGATGATGATGATAAACATGATATAACGATGGTATGATGATGATAGTTCATTTTCATCTCATCATGATACAGATCGAATTTTAAAAGGGAATCGCATGTGCATTAAAGGAAGAAGTTACCGTCCGAAAAGGAAGAAAACTTCATATTTTTTGATGAATGATGAGTTTGATGAAGTTGATATTCAGGGGCGTATCCAGGGGGGCGCAACGGGCGCAACAGGCGCCCCCCCCCCCCCATTGGCCGTCGTAAAAAAAAATCCTCATACCAATTGAAAATATTGTTCATTAAATAGGCTTCAAAATTGGTTACATATAGCACTATTTTGCATCTCAGCCCTTCTTCAGAAGCAAAAATTTTCCAAAGACCCCTCCCCCATGACGGCGATCAATAATTCCTGCCCCCCCCCCCCTATTGGGAAATCCTGGATACGCCACTGATATTGATGAAGATAATTGTTTTGATGATATGATTTACCCCCTCGTGACCTTACAGAGCCGCTGTGATTTTGCCGCTGGCCTTTCATTAAAACGGAGACAATACCCATTAAATCCTATATAATATGCCGAAAGATTTGTTTACAAATTATAAATCCTATATATAGTTTTAAAAACAAGTATTGTTTGCTGACCCAGATTTGGTCTTGCTGGTAACTTACGTAACTTCGCACCTTGAACAATAGGGAGCTTACCTGAGTTGTGGACAGATGACGCAGGTATTGAATAGGAGTTCTCTACTGTACAGCCAATTGAATAGGAGGAAATCGGACTCTTGACCTCTTCAATGCCTCTTCCTCTGACTACGAATTACTTGGTTTTCATAAAGCCTTAATTAGTCCACTGTTATGGTCGGGCCCTTATCAGGGCCACACATCTCCAAGAAAGATTTTTTTTTGGTTTTTTTTATCTTAATTATTTGTAAATATCTTGATTTGTCATTAATTTTTATATATAACAATGTTTGTATCTGCTTGAAAGTTTTTTATGTTTATGAACTCTCAATAAATACACACACAAAAAAAGAATAATTTTTTTCCTCTCTCGTGCTTCTCTTATTTGACCCCCTCCCTATGAACATGAATTTCAAGAAATCACACATGACAGAAATTCCTTTTATTCTTGTTTTCCTTGTTCCTTTCTCCTTCTCTTACTCGTCTCTTTCTCCTACCCCCATATTAACATATTGATGAATTTCAAGAAAATCACACATGAAACAAAAATTCATAATTCTCTTTATTCCTTTTTTTTCTTCTTACTTCCTACTTCTCCTCTTAGTCCTCCCTTTCTACCCCTCCCCCTTCCATATGAACATATTGAATTTCAGAAAAGTCACACATGAAACAAACATTCATTATTTCCTTTGCCGTATTCATAATTAGCTCCGAACCTGAAACTTTTCACTGTTCTCTGTTTTCTCATTTAGAACCAAGTTAATAAATGGTAGTCCTCCCCTTAAATATCAGGCTATAAGACCATAAATTTTCCTCTGTTTCCGATAATTTAACACAATAATTTATATTTAATATCAAGCTCTCGCCCCTTTAAATTCCTCACTAGAAGACCAGCGTTAGAAGATTTACGACACTCGTAAATTACACAATGGCCACTATAGTTGATCTGCAGAAGGAGAGAAAGTGCCAGACCAGCAGTAAACAAACACGAGGTCACTGTAAGGGCATGCAGGCCACGTGCGTTTATCTCATGCATGTGCTGGGTCACAACATGACGCCTGAAGGGCCGGGGAGCATTTCATGAAGTGTCTTGTCAGTGATTTTTACCGACAACTGTTATAAGCTACTGAAATCCTTGCATCTGATTCGCTGAGAGCAAATTTGTCGGTAGAATCACTGACAAAAAACTTGATGAAACGCTCCCCTTGGTCTATTGTTCTCCCTCTCCGATCCCTTCTATTACGCGCGCGCTGTTGGTACATGTACGTACGTGATGGTACGCTGGACGCTCATAGAGCCAGGCCGCCATGCCAGGCCAGGGAGGGAAACAAAATTCGAACTTTTTCTAGTGACCGTTGATTCTCTTAAAAGTAAAGTCAATTCTGCGGCATTTATTGGATATAAATAAGGAATATTTTCGGCGTATTTTCTACAGAAAACTGTAAATTGACACAAACAGGTACTTGGTCTGTTTTATAATTTTTCAGACATTTTGTAGTCGACTGAGATACGAGTATGATCGTGTCATGGGGTCTGCTATGTACATGATGTAGCTGGCTGTATGACCAAGGAGTAGCTCCTTGGTATCAAAAAACTTCAGCCCTCTAAAAACAATTGAGCCCGTACGCCCATGCTTAAGAGGGTGTTTATTATTATGTTTGCGAAGGGGAAATTGAAAATTAAAAAGAGAGAGATTGGTCATCGAAGAGGCAACAGGTTTGTGAAAGAGTAAAATTGCATTTAGAAATATATGGACACGAACGAGAGTAATGAAATAAAAGTTATGAAGTGGAATTTCTCCAGTTCTTTCGTCTAATTCTTTCCACTTATTTTTCTCTTTCTTCAACCTTATTTCTTACACTGAGTGTGATCAGTTTGTCACGGGCGGTCACTGTTTCTTAAAAATCCAGCTTATGAATATTAATTAACAAATAAACATGGATAACTTTGGCGTTTATCATAAAGAGTATCACTAAGGATTATGAAAAAAAAACCCGAGCTTGGTTGTCATTGTTTCCTATTCATATGCAGGCCCGTAGCCAGGGTTTCTAAAGGGGTTGGTAAAGTGGACCTTTTTGGAAAATAACATTATTGTATATTTGTAAACCACAAAAACTATCCACAATAAGTTTATATTTTACTACACTCTATAAGGAGCTAATTGTGATATGCAGGGTAATCAAAACTGTATTTCAGGCATGGATTGAGTTTTACCTTATAGATGATTATGAAAAAGCACCACCTCCGTCCAGCCTAGCACCACAAATGATACAACACAAATACATATTTGCTGCCCCTCACTTAAGCCTAGCACCACAAATGACAACAACACTTCAGCCTAGCACCCCCCCCCCCCCTACTCACTGAGGTTGGGGGTACATTTCCCGGAAAAGGGGGTGGTTTTTAGCCGACAATCCTGGGAGAAATCTTCCCAGGAAAAGTTGAAAAGGGGGTGTGAAATATTAGTCAAATTCCCGGGAAAATGTAAATAGGGGGTCATTTTTCGCAGTCCTCCGTGGTTTCCTCTCCCGGGATAGTGGAGTGGGGGGGGGGGGGGGGGGGGGGGGTGGTGGGTTAAATGTCCCGATCCATGTGATTAAACAAAGATAAGTGACCCCTTGGTAAGGTCCCAGGGATAGGGGTCCCAATTTCGGGCATTTCCCTGAATGGGGGGTTGGGGCTAATTTCTTAAATTCCCTGGATAGAGGGCCCAATATCTCAGAAAATCCCCCATGATAGGGAGGTAATCAAATTCCAACTTCTCCGGGATAAGGGGTCACTTGTGAAAAGGAGGTACGAGCTTAGGCCCACCCCTTTTATGGGGAGTGGGGGCGGACCTAGCACCATACAGAAATAAACGATACAACACAAAATACAATGAATTATAGTGAATATGTTCATACAATATACGCGAGCGTGCGAGCCAACGATCTTGTCACGTCACTCATGTTTATTCAAGTCTCAATCCAGCCTAACCCCAGGGAGCTCCAACGCTGCGCGTTGGAGCCCCAGGTACAACTATCCAAAGTCGACCTCGCCCATTTTATGGCTAATCGCATCACTTAATTTCGGCAGGTAAGATAGAAATTTGTACTTATACTTCAAGAGAATTACTGTAACTATCTAGCAGGCTCTTTGATTTTACGATTTAACGATTGTTTCGATGAAAAAAAATGGAATTTCCTCGCCGAGCCGATCTTTTCCCCGTACTGTACCGTCGATTCAAATGACTCGATCGCACTGTGTGATCGAGTCAGCGACGGTATACGGTACATTACACACAGTGCGATCGAGTCATTTGAATCGACGATACAGTACAGGGAAAAGATCGGCTCGGCGAGGAAGTTTTATCGCGTTATTAGCGCGCTAATTAACGCGATATAGGTGAACCGGCTTTTTAGTATCCCTCCGCCCTTCGTTAGATTAACGCGCGTTATTGAAAAGATTATCGCGAAGTGGGCCGACGGCGCGTTAGCGTGCGTTAGGGTGTCAACTTTATTTCGAGCAATACTGTACTATACTGTACATAGCGAATGCATGCATGCTATATGGCCGGGGGATATGCATAGCACTATAGACACAAGCGCGCTCATTATTACAGCGTGGCGCACAGCAACACGCCGCATGCATGTTGCGCAGTGCAATCCTCTCAGCACTCGGATACTATGGAAAGCCGATTGGTATTAATACTATTTCCCAAAAATCGGAACGTTCCGTTTTATATGGTTCTAAAGACTTAAAAACGCAGAAAAAAAAGTTACTATAGTATTATAAATAGTGTATGTATAATACGCGCTGTGATTGGTTAGATTCGCAAAAATTTTGTTACAGTGCACAGTCGTGCACTATAACTTTGATTTTTGAACAGGGAATCTAGATCTAGGGGTCTATAACAATTAGTGCATGTTCTATTTATGCACCATTACTGGACTATATGAAATCCAAATAACTTATCCCTCGTGCCGGTCTATTTCACTTCAGCCTGCGGCCTCGGTGAAACAAAACTGCACTTGGGATAATTTAGTATTTGTCGTTCACATAATCCAGTATAGTGCATGATAGACCATGCATTAATTATATAATATAGACCTACATGTAATACAGCAAGTCCTTTCATTTTGATTACCTTACAAATGAATTATTTAATACGGTAGACATTTCACATCAAAGATTGACATCAGCTGATGGGGGGCAATGTACCCTAACTTGGTTAGCTTTAATAGATACATTATACAGAGCAATTGATCCTTTCACATCAACACAATAAATAATTAAATATCTCTTACAAATGAACAGACTAACACCTTGTGAATGGCTGACATGTAAATGTACGGTGATTAGGATAAGCCATGTCTCTGCCATGTCTCTGCCCCCCCCCCCCCCCATTAATCATCATTTCAATTAGGAGATGGAAGGCATTGCCTGGTAGGTGGACATGAATAGTTGATATCACATGCCTTCATTTAACCCAGTATGTCTAGAGAATTAATACTGCACTGTAAAAAAGACGACCTACATTAATACATGTACAAAATGTATTTGTTCAATTGTTTTGTTTTTTAAATACTAGTAAATTACATAAACTTCAGATATTCAAATGAAAATGTTCTATATTGCAGAGAAGTTTTCATTTTTCTGTAATATCATTCTTCACTCCTGTGTGCAAGTGCATGTACATGTATGTAATTTCAGGGGCGTATCCAGGATTTCCCAATAGGGGGGGCGCCAGGAATTATTGATCGCCGTCATGGGGGAGGGGTCTTTGGAAAATTTTTGCTTCTGAAGAAGGGCTGAGATGCAAAATAGTGCTATATGTGACCAATTTTGAAGCCTACATGTATTTAATGAACAATAATTTCAATT
Source organism: Heliocidaris erythrogramma (assembly GCA_025617745.1). Classification (NCBI taxonomy): domain Eukaryota; kingdom Metazoa; phylum Echinodermata; class Echinoidea; order Camarodonta; family Echinometridae; genus Heliocidaris; species Heliocidaris erythrogramma. The sequence goes on from CM046862.1 coordinate 2,645,019, forward strand.
GGTATGAGGATTTTTTTCATCAATATTGCCACTATTGCTAGTTTTTTGTTTTTTCTTACGACGGCCAATAGGGGGGGCGCGCGCCTGTTGCGCCCCCCTGGATACACCACTGAATTTTACGCTAAGTACTACATTGTATACTGTAAAACCAACTATTTTCGCGATATGAAACTTTTATGATTAGTTGATGACAGCCTTCTTAATTGTAAGAAATGACTTTGTTCATTGCAAAAATTCTATGTTGCGATTGGACTGATCTGCTGTACAAAACTTTACCACTTGCAATCAAAAACATTTTTTGTTTTACTACTGGTATATATGCAAGTGTCTGATAAACTAGTTAATGTAGCTGAATTTTTTTCAGAATGCAGAGTGAATACCAGGGGGGGGGGGGGAGTGTTCTCAAATCGTCAGCCATTATGGAGAATACTTTAAACATGATTGCCTACAATGGCAGGGTACAACGCTTCCCTATCTATAAAGGGGCGAGACAAATTTTTAGGGCAAGCGCCATGAGCACCCAGCAGAAACATTTAATATGTGTATGAGCATTATAAAATATCATCATCATATTCACCATTATCATTATCATCATATACGTGTACCCTAATATCTAATCACACTTTTTGCTAAAGTAATGAAAGTGCATAAGCATGATGGTATGAAGTAGGATGCTAACATTCTGTGATAAGTCAGCACAGCCTGGGTAAAAGGGTATACAAACAAGGCATAACGAATATCAGAGCAGCATGCATCTTTGATAATCTACATGTAGTTTAGGTTACTGCTTGTGTTATTTTTAGAATAACATGGTATGCTTAGTTTCACAATAATAATAATTTGATAAAAACTAAGCTTTCAAGCAGGCTGTGAAATACACTACAGGTCCTGATTGAAATTCCAAAGACTTGTACATGGATATAAATATTTCCAAATTTTGGGGGTCCTTAGTTAAAAAAATTAGGGGGGTGGGCGGTCGGGCGTAGACCATGTGCATCGGATGCCTCGTTTGTGAAATACCCTCCAATTATTGGCAAAGTGTCAGGTTCGAGACATGAGTATACTGTATGTATTCATAGATTTGTAACACTTTAAACTGGACCCGACACTTCGCCAATAAGAGGGGGGTATTTCACAAATGTTACACCCTACCCTTCGTGAATTTAGGGTTTAGTATTCAAGATAGGTCGTGTAACACGACATGACATGAACGTGATCACACGATGGTTCGAAGTAAGCCTGTAAAAACTTTCACCAATTTCACAAAGGGTTGAGATTTGCTACAGGATGTAGGAGCACACAGTGAGAATCAAGGATAACAAAGATGATTTTGACATCACAAAATGTTATCCATTAAACAAAAACTTCTTGGGTAAACATGAATGAGCAAGCATAAGGACTAGCTAGGCATCATTAACTAAGTTTTGTAAAATGAACACACATTTACACACATATATGTAGAAAAGGATGGTGACTCATCTATGCATTGCAAATGTACATGATATGATTTAGTTTGTGAGTGTTATATTGTTGCATGATATTGATTTTATGGTTTCCCCCAACGCCATTTGTGTTGACGGTTGTGATCAATAATACCCTGTGAGTAAGAGAACGTTATTAAAATATGTACAGTAGAACTGCTTGTACTGTATCACATGACTAACGTTGTCACATTTTAAATATTAATCTTGTTAAACCTAGTTAACATAAGTGGTGTTTAAAGCTTGTTTGTATATACATGTACATGTGTGCAGACTTTTCAGCAGGTTTAACTGTAAAAGCTGTTATTTTCTACGAATGGCAGGGTCTCGGACAATTTCGCGAGTTGTTTTCGTGGTTTGCCAAATGACCAATAATATTGTACATAAGGTTTATAACATGTTTTTAAATTGCTGTTTTAAAGTTCGTTATATAAGGTCTTGCATTTAAATGAACATAAACTTTGCCATGTAAAAGTTGGTTAGACACTTTAAAAACTTGGCTTAAATTTCACTTTAACTGAAGCTCAAAGCTGAAAAAACATGCCACAATTCAATCTCCAGTAAAAGACATTTGTATTCTTTTATCTAATTTGATTTTTTGTGGGATTCCCGTTTCAAAAAGTTGGTTTTGGTGTCAGAATAGTGAATTTCTCCGAAATATCCTTCCTTCTGAAACACATGTATGTAAGTCACGTGACTCGCATTCGCAATCGTGATAACAGATTTTACGATCGCAAGTCATGTAACCACACATGTTTGAGAATGAAAAATGATCAGAGAAATTCAATAATTTGACATCCAAACTGAATTATTGCAGCTGAAATCCAATGTACTAAAAGTCCCTACATTTTAAGTGTAAGCCTATAGATGTACAGTCCTAATACAATGGCATTATCTCTATAAAGGCTCACAAAACTGATATACAGGTACATCTCATTGGGCTTCCATTGTAAAAGACCTAACAACATCACACATCTGAGACAATATGAACCCAACAGAAACACCCCACAATATCACACACCTGGGACTACACACCTAATTAACCTATGACTTATTCATGGATTGACTGCATGAATGAGTCATTAATCCATATATTCTACGTGCTAAGGGATGCATGATGCTGAGAAAATTTGTTCAAAGTCAAAGATTCTTCCATAATTTTTTTATGAATGTGTGGCATGAGAGTAATGATTGGTAAATTATTTATCACATAATTGACTGGTACATGTATGTACAGTAATTTATTAACTAAAGTATTAATGATGTACATGTAGGCTATCTGTAATTCTGTCAACTCCATCAATTTGCTATAATAATGTACATGTACCTGTAATTTATCTCCTTAACCTGTTGAATACCACGCATGTACATGTATTACTTTGACTGTGGTCTCTACAATGTGTGCTTTATATTCTATACATATACATCTACTACATGCGTACATGTACATTCACATGTAAAAAAAAAATATCAGGAACTGAGTATTACATGTATGTAGTTTTAAAAATGAACAACATGAATATACATGTATGTGCATGTATGATACACAACTAAAATGAAAAAAATTACAAGTCTTTACAAGCCAAGGAAATATTATAATTGAAGGGCCCTCAGGGAGAATACATGTACATGTAGTATTGATGAGGCTACCATGGGTAAACAAGACATATTATTTTCATTATTATTATAAAAAATTTCTCAAAGTATTTCAGGTACTAATCAGAGGTAGATATGAATGAACTATTAATGTATTTTAGCTGTCCAGTAATCATTAAAGGCTCCACAACTTGGTGTTTATTTGCACATATTCAGACATTGATTATAATAGGTATTTAGGTTCCTACCATAACGAATCATTCTTTTTTCTTCTGGTAACAAGTTATGAAGTAAAAGAAGTGATAAGTAACCTTGATCAGTCTAAGGCCAGTGGATATGATGATTTATCAGTTCGGTTATTAGTATCACAGAACTATGTTTGCCAACCACTCGCGCATATATTAAACCTATCATTCACAACGGGCATCTTCCCGGATAAATTAAAAATAGCGAGAGTTGTGCCTGTATTTAAAAAAGGAGACAAAAGTTTGCCGGGTAACTATAGGCCCATATCAATTTTACCAGTTGTGGATAAATTGTTTGAAAAACTTGTAAATATTTGAGTGGTGAAATTCTTAGAGAAAAAAGAAATATTATATAATCATCAGTATGGATTTAGACAAGGATATAGTACAAAACTGTCACTTATAAACTTGATCAATCAAATTACTCAATCTACTGATGCAGGGAGCTTGACAGTAGGAGTATTTATAGATTTTGCTAAGGCCTTCGATACAATTAATCACTCTATTCTTTTCAAAAAACTGGAGCATTACGGAATTCGGGGAATAGTGTTAGAGTGGTTCAAGAATTACTTAACAAACAGACAACAATTTGTAACTTACGACTGTGTAAAATCTGATTATAAATCTATTTCATGCGGCGTCCCCCAGGGCTCGGTGTTAGGCCTGACATTAATGACCTACCAAATTCATCAAATTATTTCAATTTTCGATTATTTGCCGATGATTCTAATCTATTTCATACATTTAAGCATGATGAACGTAATATTGATTTATCAGAAGTTAACCGTAACCTGAAAGCTGTTACAGATTGGTGCAACTCGAACAAACTTACAATAAATAGGAAAAAAAATAATTACATGTTATTTAAAAATCGACGAAGACATTTCTCAATTTCAGGTCAATTGCTCATTAATGAAATCATTTTAGAGTCAGTTGAGTCAACATCGTTCCTTGGAATTCGTATAGACAAAAATTTGACCTGGAAGAAACACATTGATAATGTATGCAATGTACTAAGTAAAAAGATTGGAATATTGTATAGATTAAGGCACTTCGTGTCAAGAAAAATAATGCTCATGTTATATAATTCTTTTATTTTACCTCATATAACGTATGGATTAGAAGTTTGGGGTGCTACATGTAAGACAACTCTGAATCCTGTCCTAATGCTTCAGAAACGAATGGCCAGAGTAATTGCTTTCAAAGGTTCGAGATATCACTCTGCTCCTTTATTTTATGATCTTAAAGTGCTAGATATTTTCAAAGAATATCGCTATGTGATTGGTATTTTTATGCATGATATAATGTATAACCGTCTGCCTCATACTTTATCTGATTATTTTTCAGTACTAGATCACCCTTATCATACAAGAAACATAGAGAAATCTAATTTGAATTTCTCAATCAGTAATACGAATTTGGGTAAACAATCGATTTCTTATTCAGGACCTGTTACCGGTATATGGAATAATTTGCCAAAAGAATTAAGGAATATAACCGGTCGCAGAAGATTTGGACGGGCATTACAAGAATACTTAATTGGAGAATACCAACTTGAAAATCAATTTTAGAATTATCATTCATTTTATTTATTTTAAGCTCACTTGATATTCGTTATTATTGTCGTTATTGTTGTTGTTGTACTGTTATTACTACATGTACTTTTATTGATTGTATATAATGTGTTATTTAAAAAAAAGATATATGTGATGTACATTTTCAATTAATTTGCTATTGATTTATGTAATCAATTTTACGGGGCTAACCTCGTTTAGCATCTGCTACTTGTTAGCTCCCTTTACCAAGATGTTATTGTGATTTTTACCAATATGTATATATCATTGTGATTTGGTAATAAACTCATAAACTCAAAAAAACTCAAAACATACACCTGTTTGACAAGAAACACAGAAAAAACACATTACCTGTATACCGGTATGCATGTACATGTACATCTACATCTACATCTATGAAAGTCTGAAGTTAACGTGTCCAACACAATGTACATACACTGTACATGTAGCTTACACTGTGGAGAAAAGATGCATGAAGAGAACCTGGCCATCCTGCACTCTGTGGATCATGAGTTACATACATGTATGATTGTTGTATTTGTATGTCCTATCAAATCTATACACAGACATTTTCTAGTGAATGCTTCCTTGGATTTTTTTTTTAGATCAAGAGGATCATGTGTAATCAAATCATTTTGAAAATTGCAGTTACTGAGAAGATCGGCCTTCATGTTTCTGACCAAAGGCATACATGTATGTACATGAATCCATTTAAATGGTAGTATGGGAAACTTGATATGGTGATGTGCATTCTATTGATTCCTGACATAGCTCACACTAAAGCATCCAGTCAACACTGATAAAACCTACTATACATCTCTGTGTGTCTTAATTTGATTAGTTCAGCACACACAGGTATGTATGTACACTGAATTCACCGCACCATGGGTTTAAAGGGAAGCATTCCCACTAGTAATGGCAATGACCCATGTCACCATTGGGGGAAATTTGTTTTAACGTTTCCATTAGAAACCTTCTTTTTCAAGTTTCATTACGTAGAGTAAAGCTCACAAAATTGTCATCATTGATTGATAAATGGACAACTGAAATCTATGTGTTTTTCTATGAGACTTTCAGTAAGATTTTGCAATTTTCTTTATAATTGTGAAGCTCCAAACAACCAATACCAAATACTTATTGTGGTGATCAGATTGCTACTATATGTCATTCAACAAATGTAGTTCTTGAAATGCAATTTCCCTGCCAGCACTGAAGCACCTTTAACCATTCCTTGCGATCAGCTGCTGCTGACAGATCTAACGCTACTGCTGAGAGAAATGCTTGCAAATGGATGCCAATGACATACAGCCGCAAGCCAATCTTACTGTCCATCATATTTGATTTGCCTCACAGAGGAGAATAACATCTATTTGCATCAACTAAACATGACCATTTTGAGAAAAGAGGTTATTAAGTTGTGTTGTGTCAGATGAGATTCTTCTTTAAAACAATGTTATACTTACCAAATATAGAATCTACCCCAAATGTAAGCATACATGTACAAACAGGCCTACAAAAATAAATGTTTGCTAAATGGGATAAATAAAATATTGAATGCATTCAAGAAAGCTTTAATAAAAGCAGTGATTACAATAAGGCAGCTTTATAAATTGGTAGTATTCATACGACTGCTTATTTGAGACGTTTTCCTTCTATTTTCGTACTTGGATCTAGCAACAACAAAAAAAAAATAATAAAAACCATATACAGGACTTACACATACATGTACTCATGTAATACAAAATAAAGCCATATGGAGTATGGAGAGTTGGAGATTATATGGAGAGAAAAGGAAATTCAGTGGTACATCATAAACATCTGCTACAATCTATAAACAATGGGACAATCATTGCCTGTATGATTTACACGACATCTTCTGCATTTGTCTGAAAACATACTGTATATTCTCAACAACAAAAATACATCCTGAAATTTGTCTCGATGGAGTGAAATATTTATTGCTACTATCAGTACAATCATGAATCATGAATCTTCTCTTTCTTCCAGTTCTCTATAAATTATAATAACTACATGTACATGTATTCCATCATAAATTCATATTTTCATTAAACTTGCTGCTGAGCTAAACTAATGAAAACAGAACAGAGTTCTGCATGTAATTCAATTTCCAAATATATTTTCCCCACAGCATGGTCTACAAATAAAACAGCATTTCTCTGACACATTTGTATATGTAGTTTTATGTACATCAATGTTACATTAATTTATTGGTCGTTACTGGAGGCATTTACTCAAAGCATCAAACTAAAGAGATAATTTAAAAACAAAAAGACCAGAAATTGTATGCAGGCAAGCCTGAATGAGGATCGGGGTAATAATAAATTATGTGTCAGTAAAAGTGCATTAGGCGCTACATAAGTTTTTAAAATACTGTTTTTTCTTATTATATTATTATTATCAAGGATATTAAATCATTAATTACTGAGTAACATAAGAGTGTAGTACGAGTAATATAACAAGAACTTTTAAGATTTTTCTAACGCTGCAGTTGGACTGAAAGTCTGCCTACTGCCTTCACGATAGTATCTAGGTCTAACAGCCCTTCAGACACACCATGTTATGTTACATGTATGATGTACATGTATGATTCATACAACGTATACATTTACGTATTGATATGAGAGCATTCAGACACAACTTACCATTATAAATACGATAACTGTATGGCAGCATTCAGACCTCGGGCACTGTCAGGTTTCATGGGAAGCTCTCCCTTTGCGCGGGCTTTGAGCATTGTGTTAATATTTTGTGTTGGATTTATCTGACAATTTGTACTACTTACATGTATACGACCTATGGACATAAGAGCATTCAGACACAAATATATGTTGTATGACTACAGGATCATCATACGAAACGATGCTCATACCATCGTTTCGCTATATGAGATACATGTACGACAGATCAATATAAGAGCATTCAGACACATAAAACGTCCTATATCCATACATCCTACTCATACGTCATATATCCATACAAAAACTCCCTAGTCTGAAAGTGGGGTAAGTTGTAAGCACAGGCTTACAGTCAATCTGCAGACTCTGTATTAATGTTGTCCCTTTCTGTGATGCTAAAGATATTTGGTCAGCAACCTTCAAAGCAGGCCATTCAAATAGAAACCAAATTTAACTACTAAAGAAGATAAAAATTGAAGTTACTTTCAATTTAATAGCAAATATGAGTGCATGTGTTTTTTTATCTGCAGGAGAAATCAACTTTGAAATCATATTCCTGGCTTATATGTAGTCTTACATGTAGTTCTTTGAACTTTCACATTTATCATCAGATTTCCATTTTATACCTGATCACCACATGAAACCTAAATTGATTTTTCCATTATCACATTACAACAGCTGCCACCTCCTACATTTCCTTACAATGTACATTGTTGGTATTAAAATGTATTAGTTTGTGAATTTGCACAAAATTGTAAAAGTTCATTACCCTTTCTTTTCTTTTTTTTTTTGTTGGGGGGGGGGCTTGCTTGACATTTTTTTGGCTTGCTTGAATTTTGTTTTGGCTATTAAACATGTTGGCTAACCTGGTATGGTACTAAAATGTTTGGCAATACCCTTGGTGAGCTTTTACAGAACTGAAGCTGTAGCTGAAAGACACTTGTCACTATGACCTTGAACATGAACATTTTACTTTTAAAAAATCACCGTATTAAAGGCAATGAAATATGTGCACACAGTGTACATGCACTGTACATCAACCTATTAATGTAGAAAATCTTTTGAGTCCACCCCCCCCCCTCTCTCTCTCTCTTTCTCTCTCTCTCTCTCTTTCTCTCTCTCTCTTCTCTTCATTAATTCTAATTGGGTAATAATGACCAGAAATATAAATTCTTACCTCTTATTCTTTTATATATTTATCAAATCTGTTACCTTTTTTTTGTTGTTGTTGTTGCACAAGTAGATCATAGAATGTCCTTTTTAATTTCTCCCATAATTTGAAATCATTCATATACACATGTACCTGCAGTGACATCTTCTTTCTCTGGCAGACTGACAGAACACATTAATAAATTCACCATCTTGTACTCTACAAGTACATATATTTACGCATTTTCCTATATACATGTACATGTACCTCAATAAATGCAAAAATATTTCAAAAAGGGAAACAATAAAACTTGTTTCATGTACACATATTGCTATAGACTTTGCAGCGCTACATTGTACATGTATAGATTCAATGTCACTGTCATACATGTAAAGTACATACATATACATGTACATGTAATGGACAGTATCTATGATCTACAATAAGGTGTACACTGTATATTGTAGGATGTGGTTTCTGCATTATAACTCCTAGTTTCCGCAATCAAAATGTAAGCCCCTTCACTATTTATTTTTTTCCCTGCATACCTAAATACCTTTTTAATGCTGACATACAGTAGCCTGATATTGCACTGTTTGGATGGGGGAATATAATCCCAAAGACCACATGAAGTGTGAAAGGTCATTCTTTCGAGGTCAACTTGTAACCCATAGGGGTCAAGCTCAAGGGGAATGTCTGGTATGCCACAGTGAGTGAAATATTCACTACCATCAAATACAACACAATCCTCAAGATGATAAAAATAAAAGGTTGAAAATTTGAAACTCATCATGAATCTGAGCATCTCTATCAGTATAACATGTACACAACACCTGTTACTATACATGTTGTCCCTAGTGCATTTTAGTCCTGGCTTACATACAGTGTCATTTCTAATTTGTTATTTATGTAAACTTGCACAAGTTGTTGAAAAACATTTTTCAAAAAAAGACAAGTCTTATAAAACTGGAACTGACAGAGCTAGATGTACTGTAGAGAAAAAGAACATCTATTCTCCAAAAAGAAAAATTGCATATTTGTTTTCTGTAGTTGTTGTTGTTAGTTGCATTTTTGGCATTGAGAATAAATGAACTATTTACATGTACATGTATGCCTAGTCTACTCGGCATTTGAATCGAGAACTTTTAAACCACAAAATAAGAAGAAATAAGACATTCCAAAGTCAAATCATGGTAGGTAAATTAATATATTTTAGCACTGTTATGAATAAATACAAGGAAAATTGGCTTTTATAGCAAGTTTTATTTCTTGATTTTGGCCATTCCCATACATGTATTCAAAATCATGTAGCATCATTTCACGGTTAACCGAAAACCGATAAAAAATCCATTTGGTTTTTTGGCCTCGGGGTCGTTTTTTTTCCGGACATTTTACTGTTAACAGTTTTGATAGAGCACTAGTAGTACATGTAGCTTACTGAAACAGAGTGGCACAAAAAGACGCATCCAGAACGCAAACAATGAAATTGTTGGTGGTAGTGCTGAATAAAAAGTTTTTTTTTTAATTATGGAATATAATGACAGCTTTGGTAATATTAAGCCTAATCAATTTCCACCTAGTAGAGCCCAAATTTTACCCGCTCTGTGACTTATTGAGTAAATTTATGATTTTCAACACTATGCATTTTGCATTAGCTACCTTAGTCCAATGATATTCTTATTCATCGTTGGAAGAGAAAGACATTAGCAAGTAATCAAAGAAAGTCCTGCAATAACAAAAAGCAATTACCATGTTTTACACGTCAGTGTGAGTTTCCATGTGTTTTGTCTACCTGGGCATAGACCTATTCTAGACAGGTCACTATTGAATTCATTGAAGGCCAATAGTAGCATGTTGTATTATAAAGGGTATCAATGCTATACAATCAAATGACCTGTTAGGCTTCGAAATGCATCATTGACACAAAGACTGGGGTTAATGGGAAGCCAGAACCTGGTGGTAAATTCTTTTCAGTTTAAGTGAAACTGTACTACAGTGACAATATGAGGCAGTGGTCAATTTTTCAAAATATTAAAAGATTTTCTGATGATCTCCTCACTGCACTAAACAATTTAAAGGAAAAGTCCACTCTGATTACATGTTGGTTTTGAAAGAAACAAAAAAAAACTAGAAATGTCCATTGCCGCGCAATGCCAATGTATCCCCCGGCACTGGCAGCGATTCGAAGGAGGGACAAAGAACCTCCCCCCTCCCCTCCCTCAAACAAAAGGATGGCGTAGAGATTGCCGCCAGTGGCCCGGACTATTGTCAACACTAGGAGCGGCATCACCAAAACAATGTGTGTAGATTAGAGTATAATGCATCTCTATAGAAAATTCGAAAGAAATCTGTCAAGAAATGTGACCTCAGAGCGCACACAAGATATTCACTAAAATATGACCTTTGACCCTATGAAAGACGGAACACTGGGGGCAGCATCAACAAAAACTGTAGAGGTCTAGAGTAATCTACAATGTATGATGGACCTCCATACAAAATCTGAAAGAAATCAAATGTGTCCTCCAGAATGCATGCAACCAAAATATGACATTGGACCCTATAAAAAGCGGAACACTGGGGGCAGCATAAGCAAACACTAAAGATATGTAGATTTCACTAAGACACACCTCCATATAAAATGTGAAAAAGAAATCTGTCAAGAAATGTGGAAGTTAGAGCGCACAGAAGACATATGACTTTTGACCCTAAAGGATGGAACAATTGAGGGCAGCATCACCAAAAAGTAAAGATGTGTAGATACCAAGTTACATCTCCATACAAAATTTGAAAGAAATCTATTACAAAATGTGGCCTGCAGAGTGCACTCACGCCATCCTCCAAAGTAAGCCCTTTGACCCTATAAAAGATGTAGGACACTGATGGCAGCCTCACCAAAAACTATTTGTGCGTAGACTTTACCACGATACACTACCATACAAAATTTGAACGAAATCTGTCAAGAAATGCAGAAGAGTGCAAGAAATGGACAAATGACCTTTGACCCTATAAAGGACGGAACAATGAAGGCAGCATCACCAAAAAGTAAAGATGTGTAGATTATACCAAGATACATCTCCATACAAAATCTGAAAGAAATCCATCCAGAAATGTGGCCTGCAGAGTGCACTCACGTCATCCCCCAAAGTATGAACTTTGACCCTATAAAAGACAGGACACTGGTGGCAGCATCACCAAAAACTAGAGGTTTTTAGATTACACCAAAAGACACCTTCATGCAAAATTTGAACGAAATCCGTCAAGAAATGCAGAAGTTAGAGTGCACAAAATGGACAAATGACCTTTGACCCTATAAAGGACGGAACAATGAGGGGAGCATCACCAAAAAGTAAAGATGTGTAGATTATACCAAGATACATCTCCATACAAAATCTGAAAGAAATCCATCCAGAAATGTGGCCTGCAGGGTGCACTCACGCCATCCCCCAAAGTATGAACTTTGACCATATAAAAGACGGGACACTGGTGGCAGCATCACCAAAAACTAGAGGTTTTAGATTACACCAAGAGACACCTTCATGCAAAATTTGAACGAAATCTGTTGAGAAATGTGACCGCCAGAGCGCACACAAGAGTGCACACAAGACATCTATCAAAATATGACCTTTGACCCTATAAGACGGAACACTGGAAGCAGCATCACCAAAATCTATAGGTTTCTAGATTATACCAAGAGACACCTTCATGCAAAATTTGAACAAAATCTGTTGAAAAATGTGAACGCTACAGCGCACACAAACTATCCCCCAAAATATGGCCTTTTACCCAATAAAAGACCGAACACTGGGGGCAGCATCACCAGAAATTATAGGTGTCTAGATTTTACCAAGATACACCTCCATACAAAGTTTGAAAGAAATCCGTTGAGAAATGTGACCGCTAGAGCGCACACAAAATGTGACGCGGTGGCGAAACGCTGCTGAATCCAAAGTATCCTCCGGCATTCTGCTGGGGGATACAATTATGAATTTATGAAGTTGTAATTGATCAAACACAAATTGGCAACAATTCGCTGACGTACATGTATCTTGCGAGCTCCTCTCCCCAAAATCATTAATTTCCATTTTCTCTAAAGAAAATATTGCCTAACCTGTGTATTATGTGTGTGGTCGTCGAGGTCTCGAGAAATAAATGACCGATTGAATGGCTGTGGCCTGTGTGCAGTGAGAGCGTACAGCTGAGGGTTAGACTATCTCATATACGGACAAAATATTTATATTATATTGGATGGCTCTGAATGGAAGTTACAGCCAATATTGCACGAATCAAAGATGAGTGCAATATTGGCCCTAACGAGTGGAATATTTCTGGTATTCCATGAAATAAAGCCATCCAAATATAATTATTATTATCTATACCCTACAGGAAAATGATTTAAACTTAATAAAAATCATTTAACCAACCACATTCAGTTAATATAGCCCCTCATCATACTTCTGCTTCTTCTTCTTCCAGTAGTGTGCATACCTCCAAGGAGGTTTATGCACTTCATATTGTTATTACCCACGCCGATGAAATCGGCAGGGTTATGTAAAGGGCTCCGTATGTTTGTTTTTTTGTTTTTTTTTTTGTTTGTGTACAAGATAACAAGAGAACGGGTGAACGGATTTGCACCAAATTTTCAGGGAATGTTCAGAAAGTGACAGGAAAGAATCGATTAGATTTTGGTGATGATTGGTTGACCCCTGCAAATTCTGTGTGACCTTGAACTTTTGACCCTGTAGTAAAGTATAGGAACTTCAGTTCAGAGAGTGACAGGATAGAAACTAGAAAGTTTGATGACCCCAAACTTCGCCTGCCGACGCAGAAATATTTTGGTCAATCAAAACACTCATTACTTCGTCTCACCAAAAATCTATTTCAGGTTTATGAATTTTAGAAGACTTTTAGACCCATTATTTGCTATTTCACTTCAAATCCGCACGAGCCTGCAATGAATATTCAAAGCCAACGTATCCCAGCAACAAGGGATTTTTCGCGCTTGAACTGTACTCTCGTTGCGAAATCGAAAGCGGCTAGGTATACGGTATACGTATAGCCTAACACGTCTAATTTCTCCTATTTCTTATCTTCTGTGCATTTCTGTTTATTTTCCCCGGTTCTTTCCACTTTGTTGTGGAAGTTTTTGTGATTTATTTTATCCTGGTGGACGTGTAGTACGTGATTTTAATTGTTTTCGGTGAAAATCTGGTGCGTTTGTTCGACGTGAGTGAGTCTATCGCACTCGCGAGTGTTCGCGTGTGTTGATCTGAGTGAGTGGCTGAGTAGCTGTAGTGTACGTACATAACTATACACAGCACTGTCGCGAAGTGCCGGCTGACTGTAGTATTGAGTGAGTAAGCTCTGTGCCTCGCATGCACGTCATTTTCAAGTCGAGATCCAACTTCTTTTGTCGTCATATTTATTTTATCCAAGCCCGATAAAAAAAAAAAACAACAACCCGAATTGCAATGTAAAGATAGAACATGAATACATTTACTAACACTGACATGACTGAACCAAGGCCGTACGCAGCGGGGAGGGGGGGGGGGGCAGTTGCCCCCCCCCCTGCCCCCCCCCCCCAGAAATTTCAAAATCATACTTTTTTTTAATCAGGTTTTAGACTTCAAGTTATGGGTTCCTTTGAAAGCGATCATCTTGCCCCCCCAGGAAAAAAATTTCTGCGTACGGCCTTGGACTGAACACTGAATACAACTGAGTCAAAAGAGATAACAATTTATCAGTTGAAAAATAATTTGTTGTACATATGTTTAAAAGCATTAAGGGAAGACGCATTTTGTAGGAAATGAGGCAAGTTATTCCAAACCTTCGAACCTGAAAACATAAATGACTTTTTAAAACATTCCAAATTAGGTTTAGGTGTAACGACATTCAGAGTAGGCCTATTATAATTTCGAGTTCCCAAGTCATGTTTATCAACTACCATTTCCACATTATTACATAGTCTGTTTGGGGCTAGTCCATGTATACACCTAAACATAAGGTTTGCTAAAAATAATCACGTCGTTGTTCAATAGTTAACCATTTAAGATCCTTCATTTTGCTTTCTCCATGATAATTTATAAAATCAAAGTTACTAGTGGCAGAACGTGCAGCTCTCTTTTGTAGTCGTGTCAGTTGTGAACGTGCCCGTACTCCAATACAATTTCCCCAAACTGAAATAGCATAATCAATGCACGGTAGAATATTAGTTTTATATAACATTTTTTTTTATATAACATTTTTTTTCTCACCACGCCACGCTCTCTGACATGTCTAATCAATTACTTTTAGGGGAGGGATGTTTCAATAATAAAATCTCTTTTTCAGAAGAATTTTTTCAAGGGTGGGGACACACAAAGCTATGACCTGGATATGGCAAAATTTATTGGGGGGGGATGTGCCTCTTGTTATCCCCTTTGAATGGCTACTGCTTACAAAAATAATCGCAACAAAAAAAAACCTATTGGGTTAAGGCGTGGGTCTGCCGCCTTTGACGGCCTTTCTAGTTGTTTATGTTTATTGTTTATTGTTTATTGTTTATTGTTTATTGTTTATGTTTGTGTTTGTTTATTGTTTATGTTTATGTTTATGCACTTCATATTGTGAAGTACATAAACCTCCAAGGAGGTTTATGGACTTCATTGTGATCACACAAGTTTAACTTAACCTCTTTATGACGTCATGTGCGTATGTGTGTATGCGTTGCATTATTTGCGCGCACGCAAACAGACCAGACAAATACGGCATAATATTGCACGGCAAGTTTAGTACTGTAGCCTATTGGGTATTCAGCGTTCCGTGCAATATGCTCTCATATTGCACACGTAAATCAAGTGGGCAAAAATATGCGTTTTTAATGCGCCGTTAAAATGCCTCATATAGGTAATAATATTGGATAATCCATATTCAGGGAAGTTTGATTTTTCCATTTTACCATGTGGAGACAAGCGCAGCTGCTGCAACTTCTGCAGCATCACCCAGCGCAGCTTGCTACTGCTGAGCTCTCATGAAGCACACCCGGCCTTGGCCCATTGAGAATGTGGGGCTTTCCGCAGAGCTGGTGCCCAGCGAGGTCTGCTATAGACAAGGCACGCAATTTCATTATAGTCACGCTCTCTCTCTGGCTCTCTCCGAGGAACGAAATTTGAAAATCAGTGACCCATACACGTACGGGTCCGCGGATTCACAAGAACATGATTAGCATATCACGCGCTATTCTTAGCAACACTCGCCTAACTGAGGGAAGATAAACGCTAGCCTTCAACACGCCCATTATTCTATAAATGTTGACAAGCGCACGATGACCATATTTTGGACTAGTTTTGACAATTTTTGGCAGAAAAATGGCCAAACTCTGTTTGGCTATTATTCAGCATAAAAATGACATTACCCATGAAATTTGCAATCCCGGGTCATTTATTTTTTTCCTTTGAAATGAATCTAAATATAGTCCAATTCTACTCTATTCAAAAGATAATATTTTCCCCCGGACACCCTACCCTACACCTAGACCGATGTGTTGGCTCAGTCAGTAGAGCGTCCGCCTCACAATCGGGAGGTCGTGGGTTCGAACCTCGGCCGCGTCATACCAAAAGACGTTAAAAGATGGGAGTTGCTGCTAACTTGCTTGGCGTTCAACAATTGAAAGGATAGAGCAACGTCGATCTGGCGCTGCACAGTGGCTGCCGGGCCCACGATCAATTGGGCAAAAAGAATTTCCATTTCGGTTAATAAATTTTGGAGTGGATTATTATTTGGAAACACCATTTTTTCAACTACATACCGCTATGTAGACAGTTTGCACAGCAGAGTGATAGGACTAAGCCTTAGGAGCGTATCTGTGAATAGCCGATCCTGTCATACTTAGAGGTGCACGGCTGATATCAGAGACTCTCTCCCATTTGGGAGACTGTCTCCTGACTTAGGCTTACAAAAGGATAAAAAAAACACCAACAACAAGGCAATTTATTCCAGCCAAATTTTTTGCCTCGAGGTCAGAAACCCATTTGTTTTGTGTGTGGGTCATAACAAAAACTTATAAAAACAAAAGTAGACGGTGAATCTTTGAAGTAGACGGTCAAGGGGTAATTTCTCATGAGGAATCTGCTTATCAATCATATTTTCATAGGTAATCCCTTTGCCGCAAATGTAAACAAAGCAAATCGATCTCCCAAATCAGAGACCAAAATTATTTGCAGAATAGAAGTCTCTGATATCACTCAGTATCACCATGATCACTATCAGATTCAGAGTGACACTGACAGAGACAATCTCCCAAATCAAATGGGACTCGGGAGAGAGTCTCCGATATCGGTTGTGCGCCTCTATTGCCTGTCAAAATAATAAGACTAATGGGGTGTTGCAAGAAAGTTGCAATCAATTGCAAATTGTAAAGCAAATTAGAAGTTTAGAACAAGCATTCTGAGTGGTTCAGTCTTTCAGAACTTCAGGGTCTGCCATGTCTGCCCATTCAAGAAGATGCGCTTGCAACAATGATTTTGATTGGTCAGTACCGATCAGTTGCAACTTGCAATCAATCGCAACTTTCTTGCAACACCCCATAAGAGGCTAATGAAGGAGAGACAGAATTTTCGGTCTAGTATGGCTAGGACTCTCCCACACAATAGATTACAAGAACACATCGCCGCTGTGATATCGGCTGCCACAGAACAGGCACAGACAGATATGTAATGCTGCCCCACTGCCGGATCGGTGCGGCCTGTGGCTGTGCACCACACAGCGGCGCGGCGTCGCTCGCTAGGCGTTTTCCCTGCATATCATTACCACTACGGCACCATCCCCGATCTCATAAATTGCAATGAAAAAAAAGCTTACCTCCTCTGGCACCACCTTTGGGAGATTCTTTTACTTCAGGCATATCGCTTAAAGTTCTGCACCCCTTCCTAATTTACTGAATAACGGGAAACTGCATGAAGATAGTGAATATCAGCTCAAATTCCTAGCCAAGAAGATCGATTTCGTCGACTACGTGAACAAACGCGAGAATTGAACGACGTCACATAGTGCTTGCATATATATCGCATATATGCGCATATGCACTGATATATCACGATGAAATTACACGTACGGTATATACGGTCGTTACGATACCGTATATGTACCGTACCGTATAGTACATACACGCGCGGATAAAAATAAGAGCAAAATCAGAGGTGATAACCAGGCAAATGTTCACGCATGACTAAACTTTGTAAGGTTAAACTGAGAGATCAACAGACTATTTTTGTTTAACTTTTCGTACTCTCTCACTCATAACGTGAAACATGATCATGGGTGTCGGTGCCGGGGGATGGGGGGGGGGGGGGGGGGGGGGGGGGGGGGGGATGGGGTATATATCCCCAACAAAAAATTGAGGTGGGGGGATGGCCTGTATTATCATCCCCCAATACTTTTGGATACAATAAATAAGAATTATGATACATTAACTTAAAACTAATAATTATCCAAACTCATTATGTTTTAACCTTGAAATACCATCACATTCTTTAATGATTATAGCCATGCCATAATGCCATAATTCAATGTGAAAATATCGAAGAAAATTTTTTTCGCTCTCATTGTTATTCTCAATTGAGGGGTTCCGTCCATTGGCTTATATAGATCTGTGATTTTGGGATGCTCTAATATTCAAGTTTTATAGACAGAGTTTTGAAAATTCCCTGGTGTAGGAAGGGGGATACCCCCTCCCACACCCTCCCCCGCTCGGTCGCTTCGCTCAGTGGCGTATCTAGGGGGCAGGGGGCACGTGCCCCGGGCGGCACTTGGAGCGGGGGCGCAAAAACGCAAAGGAGAGAAAGAAAAAAGGGGGAAAGAAGAAAAATCATAATCCTTACGGATAATGCGCCCCCAAATCCGCAGGCCAGGATAAATGCACTAGAAATCTCGTTTCTGAAGGTTTGAAATGCGAAAATTTTCCAAAACTCGTTCGCTTTGCTCCCTTGCATAATTATTTTCTTTCAGGATTTCGTAATTTCGCGCCTCCAGTAGGCCTATATAGATCTTAAATAGCTTAAAGTGTTCAAAATTTGAAAAACTAAAGATGTAATTGCTTTGCTCACTATATCATGCATGTAAGTTTCATATGGCTCCTGCTAAATATTGCCCCCCTTGTCTGCCCCCAAAAAAAAAATAGGATAAAGTCACTGGCACAGGGGCACAGAGGGCACAGGGAGGCCATGCCCCCCCCCCCCCTATTCAGCCTCTAAAAAATAAAGCTAGAGCGAAAGAGCGGGGGAGTGAGAGAAAAAGGCCTAAAAAGGCGCTACAAGCCGTTATATCTTTCTCTCAAAATTTGCTGAAACGTCAAAGTTTTCGCGCTTCGTGCGGGAAGGGGGAAATAACTTTTCTCTCCCTGCACCCACCCATGTGACATACAGTGAAATGTTGCGTCCAAATAATTGAAAAGCAGTCCGGGCGTCGAACAATAACTATCCGCCTATAAAGTGCTCTGGAAGGGGGAAACTTCCCCTCCCTGCACCCACCAGGCCCGTAACTGGGGGGGGGGGGGGGGGGGGGGGAGGGTTAAGGGAGCAGAGGTCCGCTTGAAAAAAAAAAGAAGCGAGGGGAGAGATGATGGAAAGGGAAAATAACGTGATAAAATATCGGTGTTTCCGGCTATTTAATACATTTTATTTAAATTTTGTCCCTAACTTCCTAATCTGGCAAATCTAGAATTAATAAATGTCGTCTTTCACCACTCATTTTCGAATTTTGTACATTATGCCATGTTGCAATCGATTCTTTTTTCAAAGCGTCATTTAAAGAAGTAGGTCCATGCCAGGCCTGTAACGGGGGTTCAGAGGTTCGAACACCCCACCCCCCCCCCCCCCCCCCCCCCCCCCCCAGCTGGCGAGCAGAAATCTGCTTGAACAACAACAAAAAGCAATCATAAGGCGAAAAAATTCTCCAAAGTGACATCAGATTGAAACATTTCCATATACCAACTGGCTTAAATAGAGGAGGGGCGCACAAGGGGGTCACGTGAAAGGGGAGAGGGGAAGGAAAGTGGAAAATAATGTGAGATAATAGGGTTTCCAGTCAATTTTTTTTTAAATATTTGCTTTTGTCCTGCAACTTCATAATATTGCAGAGTCAATTTACGTCTTTGGCCATTCATTTTCGGAATTTATTTTTCATTTTGCTAACGATTTTGTCAAAGACTGAAAGAGTTCAAAGAATTATTCAAAATTGTGACCCGCTCGTTGTAAGGTCTTGTCTATGTGAAAAATTTGAATGACAATTCTTGAAAGATGGAATTTGATGATAAAATTTTGAGGCGGATTGCTACAAAAATACATGTATACCTGTATGTTGAAGTTGATTGACCATTAACCTGTTGAATGACATTTTAATTAAAAAACTATCTTTGACATCTGACGTTTGGATAGTTATTGATTCCCATCAGTCTATATAGGACGAAATTGAAGTGCTTAAAGCAGCTATCCAAAGAAAATCACAAATATGGGCAATTAATGTATCACTAGAAACTGGGAAGCTTACAGATGGCAATCGTATAAGTTTTATGTCAACTGCGTATCTGATGATTATAAAAACAACATATTAAATAAAAGCTCTTCTCAGCATCTGGAATATCCGAGGATTCGCCAGAAATATAGCGATGTTTTGATGTCGTCACACTAGGGACAAATCCTGCTTAAAGGGGTACTCCGGCCTGAAAATAATATTAATTGAATGAATAGAGTAAAATTAAACAAGCAAAACACTGAAAATTCAGTTCTATGCATGTCATCATGAATATGTAATGAGTGAGCTGATGATGTCACGTCCCCACTTTCCTTTTTTAACTATTATTATATGAAATCTTCATTTCATTTTTTTTCATACATGTCTATAAAAATATCTCCCTTGTAACAAAATAAGTTACAGTAATGATGAACTTACACATTAAATAAGGAGTCAGTCCTTTTAATTATAGGCTTGGAGCAGAAAATTTGAATAATTGCAATTTCATATAATAAAATACAAAAGAAAAAGTGGGGATATGACATCATCAGCTCACTCACTGCATATTCATGATGACGTGCAATATAACTATTTTACCAAAATAATGCAAAATTAAAAAATTCCATAACTTCATTATTTTTCATCCGATTTCGATGAAATTTTCAGTGATTTGTTTGTTTAATTTTACTCTATTTATTCAATTCATATTAATTTCAGGCCGGAGTACTCCTTTAAGCAGACGACGTCTAATGAACGTAATTGCAATGCAATTATTTATCAAATTATAAAGAGTTTTGTATATTTAAACATGACCTTATTTCACACCATTATAAAGGGAAAGTGAAACTGATTCTGATAACTAAAACCGTTTGATTGTAAATACACAGGAGAAGGGTCAATGATCAATGAAATAAACCCCACTTTCAAATTGAAAAGCCCTCCGAATAATAGCACGGATGGTATTCGTTCCCTCTTGAAACGCCGAACATGCCCCGGTGCAAGCAGCTGAAAATACAATGGCGTCTTATTTTGTTTACAAGTGACTGATTCCTTTATTTTTTTAACGCTGCATTTTTCATCAAAATAATACCATACACGAAATTAAGAGTGAGGCAACAGACTAACATTAAGACTGACGCTAGTCAAGTAAGATAAATAAGTGAAGAGGAGTTGACAAAACATCGTCCGACAGGAGTGGTCCCTGGTGTATCGTCACACATCTCAGCAGCGTTCGAGGAGCTCTTCAGCTGCTATATCGGGGGCTGTATTTTACCGTATTATAATTGATAATAATCATTACTTCAAATGTTTCCAAGCGTTGAATTTGGATAACCTTGTTTAATTTATGCCATCTATGCAATAATAAGTATTAAGCCAATATTTATTTTGATGGAATTTTCTTGTAATGTGATCTCTAATGATGCATTCTGATGTTTAAAAAGGGTCATATTGGACAGGATATCCTGACAATACAAAGATAACGTGAGAAGATAAGCAGTGATAAGCATAATAAGACTCAAATGAAATCCGCGTAATGGAGTATTATGGTGAAATATAGAAACCATACTAGAAAAGAGGGAGAGGGGTATTTAATGCATCTGTTCATTTAAAACTGGAAAATTTTTCCCGCTCTCAAGTTGCATGGAGCCATGGAGTACTCCTGACGGACCCGGTCCAGTCATTCAGGCCCTTAAATTATGTCCCTCTAATACAGCCTGTTCAACCGGAGTGCCATGAGAGTATGTTATAAAAAAGTGACTTCTTGGAAACTATAATTTTCATTTCATTCATTTCATTTATTTTCATATTTCTCATGCACAATACAATTACAAAGACAAATCATTTTTATAATTTTGTATGCATAATGGTACACTGTAAAAAAATCTGTATTTTTACAGGGGAAAAATACAGATTAGTTCTGTATTTACTCATAACAGCTAATCTGATGTTAATTATTTGTACATCAATGTCATAGGAAAAAGTTACAACTAATCTGTATTTTTACATCAGAAGTTATGGCGACTCTGCTGACGCCAGATTTGCTGTAAAATTACTCGGGGGGGGGGGGGGGGGGGGGTATGTCTCATTGAGGCCTGTACGGCATCCGCGTCCATGAAAACGAGTAAAAAGGGTTGTTTTTTCAACACCAGACGGGTAACCCAGGTATCTCTTTTAGGGTATCAAAAACAGGAAAATTCTGAAAAAAGGGTATCAAATTCCTCGAAAAGGGTAGATAATTTAAATTTGACAGTATTCGGGAGCCGGTCAGGAGCCCAACGAACAGCTGCATGATTTATGCTTAACCGGCTGTCGGCTGTCAATAATCTCGGGAATCTTCATTATTATAGGTTTTCCCGCCCATTTTCGTCACCTATTCAAGCGATTTCATCAGCTTTTAATTCAGTTTCGTCTGGCGAAGCGTACCGCGCTCAAACACGAGGATCGATTTCGTCCAAATGTCATTTAATTTCGTCTTTGGTCAACCAAATTCAATAATTTAGCATTCACATTCGTCAATTGTCACTGTATTTCGTCCCCACCGGCAAGCGAGTAAAAATGTCCAGATCAAATTCGTCTTAAGTTTTTTATTCCTCTCTATAGAGGATACATAAAACCTTTAACCATTTTTTCTTAACTTTTACGTGATTCATATATTTATATTGATGTTTAGCTACATGTAAGCATGATAAGCATTCTTTTTTTTATTCCAATCTGTGTTTGCATCATCAAGTGGATGTATCGATGCATTTTATCTTTACAGAACCTTATTATTCTACAATAAATATTGAAAATTTGTCTATATATCTATTTAAAAGTTTATTTATATCGCGAAAAATCTTGTTTCAACTGCATCCTTTCTTTATCTTTATTTTGCGGTATTGTGTTGTTCATTGTGAGAGTATTTCATCTGTGTGAAGTTAGATGTTGTCATTTATATATTGATTGTTGCGAATTGAAATAAGTTTTATCTACGATCAAAGTGGCATAATTGTGATCGTGCAAGTGGTGAGTAAACGATATGATGAGCAAAATATGTATAGATGCATCTTGCTGCAGTGTAGTACAGAGGACGATTTTGTGTGAAAGTTTGACGAAAACGAATGCCAAAAGACGAAATTGAATCGAAAGTGACGAAAGTCAGCGACAAATGCAGAGTTGCCAACTGTTCCGGAATATGTATGAGGTGGATTTCAAGGCTTTCATGACAAGTGAATAGCGGAGAGCATGGTTATTGTTGTCATGTTTTCTCTCACAAGCATTCAACCGTTGCGTAATTCACATTTTAATTTTGACCTCATGCATATTCCGGAACGGTTGGCATCTCTGCAAATGACGAAATTGAATGGTAATGTTTTTAAATTGAATGATCAAAGACGAAATTGAAACAAGCATTCGTAAATTCCTGCGGGCCGGCGACGAAATTGAAAGATCATTGTTTGAAATTGATTGAAAAGGTGACGAAAATGGGCGGGAAAACCTATAGTATTCTGTTTGGTCTATTTTCCGCGGGATTGGGCTTTTTTCACTCGAATAGACCTGTTTACTAAGTGATTCAAATTTATGGATGTTTCTTTCCTGGGGACCTAGTAACGAGGTATTCCATTAACCTGTTATTAATGAATGAACTACAATACTTGGAATCCAGTTTGCATACATTGCTTGTTGCTATGTCTGACAAGCCTCTGGCAAGCTTTCAGGTTGTCAAGAACAACCTTTGTTTCAAAAGTATGCATAAAATTTGAATCACTTAGTAAACAGGTCTATTCCATGAAATAGTCCTGTTTTTACGCTGGTTTTCGCCCCGGTTTTGGCGAGATTTTCACGGTTTGGGGTTTTGTGCTATGGTTTCGTGAACGAACATACGATAGCCTACATAATCATATTACCCTTCTGCCGTCCACAAACTGGTTAAGTTATTTGACTTTGTAAGAATATTTATCCATGTAATGAGGCAAAATTTTCAAGGCAGACTGGACCAGGAAATAAGAAGGAATAAGGGGGCATCACAAACATGGTAAAACGTAGCTGTACTGTTCGATCCCGAATAATTATAAATTATATATCGCGCTATAAAGCTAGCTATTATTGTCAAACCTCATATATAAAAATGTTTCATAAAGCATGTAATTCTATGCCGAATATGAAAGAAAATGTTGAAACCTGTGTATAAGACTGTGTACAGTAAGTATTTCTGCATGTATGTATCAACCGTGGTACCGACCATTTTCCTGTCATCATTCAACAAATTTTGCCATAGAAGTGCATTCCTAACATGTCATTTGCCCAGGAGCATGGCATAATATATTGTCTTTTATTTCATCATTAATTGAATATATATGATTCTTGAATATTAAAGCTAGTTTGAAGTGTATAAAATGATGATCTGATTCAAATTTTGGTGAAATAAAAAGGCATAGTATTATTGCAATGTATAGTGTAGTGATTGTTTTTATGGCATTTGAAAAAAAATATATACATGTATATCTGTTGATTCTTGTTGAAACATGTACATGAAAAAAAAAATTGTATGAGACTTTTGATAAACTAAGACAGTATACTGCAAGTATTTCTACATGTATGCGGCAAGTATGTAGGGGTATTTATTAACCATGGTACAGACCATGGGTGTCGATCCCGGGGAGGGGGGTGGGGGTATATATCCGCCCCCCCCAAAAAAAAAAAAAAAATAAATAAATATATAAAAAATAAAAAATAAAATAAATTGAGGTGGGGGGGGGGGGGGGGGGGGGGGCCTGTATTATCATCCCCCAATATTTTTGGATGGAATAAATAAGAATTATTTTTTTAACTTAAAACCAATAATTATCCAAACTCATTATGTTTGATCTTGAAATACCATCACATTTTTTAACGATTAGATGTAAGGAAATAAGAAATGCCATAATTTCAATGCTAAAATATCGAAGAAAATTCGTTCGCGAGTCGCATTGTTATTCTCAATTGAGGGGTCCGTCCATTCCTTCTTTTCATTAAACAAAAAATTTGGGATGCTTTAAAATGCAAGTTTTATAGAGAGATTTTTGAAAAAGTCCCTGGAGTGGGAGGGGGATACCCCTTCCCACACCCTCCCCCGCTCGCTCACTTCGCTCAGTGGCGTCTCTAAGGGGGCAGAGGGCACGTGCCCTGGGCGGCACTTGGAGGGGGCGTAAAAAAACGCAAAGGAGAGAAAGAAAAAAAGGGGGAATGAAGAATCCGCAGGGTAAATGCACTAGAAATCTAGTTTTGAAGGTCTGAAATGCCAAAATTTTCCAAAGCTCGGGCGCTTTGCCCCCTCGCATAATATTTTTCTTTCAAGAACTCGTAATTTCGCGCCCCCAGTAGGCCTGTATATTTCTTAAATAGCTTAAAGCCCTTGTTCTTAAAGTGCGGCCCGGCCCGCGAGACGATTCCATGCGGCCCGCCAAAAATATCTAGTAAGAAAAAATAATAATCTTGTTTTATACTATGTTGATGCATATCATCCTAACTATTGTTATGAATGAAAGTATCAAAAAGCAGTATCATTAATTTATATAGGCCTATATTTATCCGTTCCCTGTTCTACAACAAGTTTTATAACACCAAACAAACATGAAACGAAGAATAAATAAGGACACGGGAGGAGTATTCTAAAATCGTTCAACTGTCCTTAGATGAGCCATTCGGGTATGTATGCATTAACATCTGAGGCGGGGGATGTGGGCTGAAGCCCTCTACCCCGAGAATATCAAAATTTTCCTGCATTCGGGCACCGCCATCTCATTTCCGTGCAGTGAAATGGTCTCTTTGTAATTTTTATATCTCAGATGATCTAAATTAGCACATTTTGATGACGAAATTAGATTTTCACGATTCTAAATTGTCAATTTTTTTGCTTGCAAGCTTCACTCGCTCCCTAAATCGAAAAGCTACAGAATGCTATTATACACAATGTATTCGGGCATATTGAGACGTGAGCTCCATACGTCTTTATATGTACAGTTAACAACAAAATTATTCATACCCTTGGAAAATTCTAGTTTTTTGCATTTTTCCTAAAAATTAATGGTTAACTGAATTTAATTTGCACATCACTTGAATACATTTAGTTATCATCTGCAAATGAATGCTGTTTCTGGTTTCACCTCATTTGCATAACAATAGAAAAGGTGAATTATCCAAACTGGGTGATGTTCAAAATTATTCATACCCTTGGAGATCTATTGACTTTGTCAATCAGTATGAATCCGATCCTTATGATTAATGCTCGTAACACTTTCTTCACACTGTCACAATGCTTCTGGAGGTCTCTACTGAGATATCAGGCCAATACCTGGTCTCCAATGGCCCAATCTCCTTGAGGATGTTGTCCACACATGCCATCACCTGGTCTTCAGGGGATTAGATGGATTTAAAGCAGATTTTGTGTTTGCAGGTGGTGTAGTTTTAGACGTCATGAGGATAGGACTATGATATTGATATTTTCGTTAATATTCCTTACATTTTAATGACAATTCTGTATCTAAGTTGAAAAATTTAGCACTCTTCCTGGAGAGACTTCCCTAGAGGCATTCACTGTTGCACTGTCAAGGGAAGGTATTTCCTGATACTTTTGTTCCATTATTATTAAGAATGTTTAGGAAGGCCATGGTAGTTGCCTAAAGGTTGGATGGTGCCAATTTTATCACTTTATTCAGTTACACTGATTGACACATTTTTGATATGGACACATGCAAGTGGGTACTGATCTTTATGTTCCAGTGCACTGTCAAAGTGGTAGCATTTTGTGCACTGCAGCTGGTAACATGGAGGGCATATGGTATAAATTTGGTTTACATTCATTTTTATATCAAGGATTGTAGCTTTCATACCAAAGATACAAAGAATATACCATATGAAGATTGATATACAGTAACAGTCAATGTGGGATGTGTATGGTACTCAAAGGTTACATACTGTTATTCATGGTGACCTGACGTTAGAGTCATGCAATGACTTTAATATCACCAACATGGCCTTCCTGAGCACTCTGATTAAGAATGGGGCCAATGAATAAAGGTGAACCCTCCCACAGGCAGTGCAAAAGGGAAGGGCTCTTCAGGAATGGTGCTTTGCTTCATAAGTAGATACAGAATTTTCATTAAAATGCATGGAATAAATGACTGAAAATTTCAATATCATAGTCTTGTCATCATGAAGTCGATAACTGCATCACCTGTAGGACACAAAATCTAATGAACTCCCTGAAGGTCAGGTGAAGGCATGTGTGGACACATCCTCAAGGAGATTGAGCCATTGGAGAACAGGTACTGGCCTGATATCCCAGCAGAGACCCCTCCGGAAGCCTTGTGACGGTGTATTAAAATAGAGTGAATTACAAGCATTAATCACAAGGATCGGATTCATACTGATTGACAAAGTCAATAAATCACCAAGGGTATGAATAATTTTGAACATCGCCCAGTTCAGATAACTCACCTTTTCTATTGTTATGCAAATGAGGTGAAACCCGGAAACGGCATTCATTTGCAGATGATAAATAAATGTATTCAAGTGATGTGCAAGTAACTTCATTTAACCATTCATTTTTAGGAAAAATGCAAAAAAAACTAGTATTTTCCAAGGGGTATGAATAATTTTGTTGTTAACTGTATGTATGTTCCTGTTGTGAAAGGTCCTAATACTAGCTTTATAAACTAGCAAAATAAGCGGCATCTGAAAATCTTCCCATGGATATTTTATCATTAATCCAAAGAGGTTCTTTTTTATTCTTTCAATAGAAACATCATTCTGCATAAGCCTGTGTTCCAAAGTAAATATTTGCCTTTAACTCTTCCTTTTAGCAAAATAAGGGCCAAGGAAAACCAATCCTCGAATAGGGTGTATATACAATACTTTGCAAAATCTAAAAAATCCCTGTATCATATATCTTCCACTAAAATCGTCGTTTAGGGTACTTTTCAGAAAGTCAGGGACACGGATGCCGTACAGGCCTCAATGACACATACCCCCCCCCCCCCCCGGGGAAAATTAATGACAGGTTTTTTTTTTTTTACAGTGTACCCTTATTACAGAAGCTTGGTCTAAAAATTCCTTACATGGCTGTATATTTTCTTCTTTAGACGTATTTCCGAGAGCACGACAGCCACACGCAGTATGCTTGCAGGTACAAGTTATTCATTGACATCAAGATATGCTTTAAACAACAGTTCCTTCAGTTTACGTTTGAAAGAATATAAAGAGGGACTTTCGATTAACTCTAACGGGAGGGCATTCCAGTAACTGGGTCCTGTAAACATAATCGTTTTCTGGGCAAAAATAGTTCGGGTACGTGGAAGGTGATATGCGTTGCTCTGACGCGTAGGATAAGCATGTAGGTATCTGTTTTTTCTTAAACATTTGTAAAAAATATTTCAGGTAGGTTATTAGCAGATAGATTATACATAATAATACTAACATTGCAATAGAA
The DNA here is from genome assembly GCA_025617745.1 of Heliocidaris erythrogramma. NCBI lineage: Eukaryota > Metazoa > Echinodermata > Echinoidea > Camarodonta > Echinometridae > Heliocidaris > Heliocidaris erythrogramma. The sequence goes on from CM046862.1 coordinate 2,673,694, forward strand.
TATGTCTGATACTTTTAGGATTTTGTCACCAAGAAGAAGCCGGCAACACACCCACCTGCTGCCGAAATGATAACTTCGATAATAAGAAATAACAAGAATTCCCCAATATAACACTTGGGGTGTTTTGGAAATAACATTTGGGAGATAGTAAAGTGCGCTTTCCGTCGCTCACTTCGCTCAATCACAAAACTTTGAAAAGAGGACCATGAATATTTCCATAGTATGATATTGTAATATGTTCATGAATATTCAATGTTATAAAAATTTTCGGGCACGTGACTGCCTTATCGGCATGACGCTCAGATATTAGGGTAACCTTACTTTCTGAAATGAGCAACAACAAATTAAAGTGCATTTGTCTTTTCTTGCTTTGCTCGCTCTCAAATCTTAGAAATGAGATAGTTTCAGGCAGCGAGGTCCATGAATATTTCCATAGGATGTTATTGCAATATTCATACACGTCGCTGCCCTATCGCCCTGGCACCAGAATACTTGTTAGGTCCATTTTCTACATTGAAATGAGCAACAGCAAAGTAAAGTGCATTTTTCTTTGCTCGCAACCCTTATTAACGAGATTTCACGCAGCGAGGCCCATGAATATTCAATGTTATGACAATTTTCGGGCCCTATCGCCATGGCGCCCAGATATAAGGGTTACCTTTCCATAAAAGAACAACAGCAAAGTGCCCCCCCCCCCCCGCGTTCCCTTCACTTCCTAAAAACTTTATTAATATAAATGATTCCTGGCAACAAGATGACCGGAGATATGTAGCTTTACATTTCACCTATTGGTGACTAATGAAATAAAATTTTGCCATTTAAAGGTTCTCTCGCTCGTTTTGCTCGCTTGCAGTATTTGAAATCCTACGCAGTGATAGTATATGTTCGGGCTTCACATTTGACCCACCCCCTTTCAAATAATTCTGCCTACGCTCGTATCCCCATACCCTTGGAGGGGCAAGCCCCCTGACCAACACCCTCCACCCCTACTCGGTCGCTTCGCTCCTTCAGAAAGGTCCACTTTTTCCAATGTTGACCCCCCCCCCCCCACTAAAATCCTAGTTACGGGCCTGTCCATCCCTGTTACAGTGCAGTATTACGTCCATATAACTGAAAAGCACGGATGTCGAAAAAACTTTCCTACCAGCTGTTATCTTTCTCTCAAATTTTGCTATAAAGCGTCACAGCTTTCGCGCTTCGCGCGGGAAGGGGGAAATAACTCTTCTCTCCCTGCACCCATGCACCCCTGTTACATACAGTGCAATGTTGCGTCCAAATAATTGGAAAGCAGTCCGAACAATAACTATCCGCCTAAAACAAAATTGTTTGCTACGAGCCGTATATCTTTCTCTCAAATTTGCTAAAACGTCAGAGCTTTCGCGCTTCGCGCGGGAAGGGGAAAACTCCCCCCCCCTGCACCCACCCCTTGGGGAGCATGCACGCTTTGCGTGCTCACAACCGCCCCCTGAAATGAAATTCTGGCTACGCCTGTGGATAAAGAAGTGTATAAAACAGCATTTGCAAAGGTTCAACTTTTGAAAGAAATCTCAAATTTAGGTAGCCTTGCTGAATTTCTCGACTCTTTCTCAAGCCTATATAGGGTTTTCGTTAATTTGCTCCCGATTGTAGAAGTGAGTGAACAGAAATCTGTTTATCAATGCATAAAATTCGAGCTTCTCTACCGCTCAATTGTGGTCGGTCGCTTTGCTCCCTCGCTAACTTAGATAAGTTTGGGCACTCGGGGGGGGGGGGGGGGCATAACTTCATTTTTTGCACCTGGCGCATAACTTCATTTTTTGCCCCTGGCGCATTAATCCCTAGATACGTCACTGGCTTTGTTTGCCCCGGGCGCCACAATCCCTCGCTGGTCATCCCCTCAATCGTGAACACGGATCGACACCCCTGAACATGATCATCACGTAAATAAACTGAGTCAGAATTTTCTAAAATCACTAAATTATTATCAGGTTCTTCTTTGTGTCACGCCCCCTTTCCATTCATCAGGTCCTCTGATATCAAATTACAGAGGCATAAATATCTCATCCACCATGAGTAAAGTTTTTTATATTTATTCAAACCACAAATGGAAGCTCCTCGTAAAATCGGTGATGTTCTCGATCAGCTTCAGTTTGGTTTCCAAAAAGGCAAACTTCCTGCCTTCTCACCATGCAGGGGTGTTGATCCGTGTTCATGATTGGGGGCCGGGATGACCGGCCAGCGAGGGAGCGAAGTCAGTGGCGTATCTAGGGATTGTGGCGCCCGGGGCAAACAAAGAAGTTACGCCCCCCCCCCCCCCCCGAGTGGCCAAACTTATCTACGTTATTGTACAAGCGAGGGAGCAAAGCGATCGAGCGGCAAATTTTTTAATTTTTAACCGTAAACAACGCAATTTCTTGTGCGTTTTACCAAGGAAAAAATTGACCACCGCAATTGAGCGGTACATAGAGAAGCTCAAATTGTATATATAGGCCTACATTGATAAACGGTTTTCTATATTCACCCACTTCTATAATTGGGAGTAAAACTAACAAAAACCCTAGCCTATAGATTTGAGAAAGAGTCGAGAAATTCAGCAAGGCTACCTGAAGTTGACCGTTCTTTCAAAAGTTGAACCTTTGCAAATGCTGTTTTATACACTTTATCCTATATTGGGGAGGGGGGGCAATATTTAGCAGGAGTCATATGAATTTTACATGATATAGTGAGCAAAGCAATTACATCGTTATTTTTCAAATTTTGAAAACTTTAAGCTATTTAAGAACTATATACTGGGGGGGGGGGGGCGCGAAATTACGAGATCCTGAAAGAAAATAATTGTGTATAAGGGAGCATTTCAAACCTCAAAAACTAGATTTGGGGCGCATAATCCTCAAGGATTAAGATTTTTTCATTTCCCCCTTTTTTCTTTCCCTACTTTGCCTTTTTGCGCGCCCTCCCAGTGCGCACCGCCCGGGCACGTGCCCCCTGCCGCTAGATACGCCACTGAGCGAAGCGACCGAGCCGGGGGAGGGTGAGGGAGGGGGATACCCCCTCCCACACCCGGGACTTTTTCAAAGATCTGTCTATAATATTTGCATTTAGAGGTTTGTCAACTTTTGGAAAAGGTAGACCCTTTATTTTTTGGTCTTGCCAGCTTCTCGAAAATTCGCTTAGTGGGGGGGGGGGGGCTCCAGTTCCCCTCCATTATTCTCTGACAAGCAAAAAAAAAAGTTTTAATTCTAAAAGGGGGGGGCACAATCGACAAAAGGGCGGATCCTTTATGGTCAAAATGCATACTTTTCTCCCAAAAGGGGTAGGGAGCACGGGCCGGAAGTGCCCCCCCTGGATCCGCCAATGCCTTCATTAATCCCATTTAGCAGTCATGGAAGAGTTCTACAACGGCAGCACAAGCAGAGTTATGTGGGATGGAAGAGTAAGCCCTCCTTTCCAAATCATCCAAGGTGTTAAACAGGGTACTCTCTCCAACTCTGTTCACGGTTGTCATTGCTGGTCTCATTAAAGGAGAATTAACCTCAAACAATAAAGACGATAGTGTTCAAATGTGTTATTTATTCCTACTTGTTAGACTATATGGCTTCGCGTCAAAATATACGAGATCGATACGAATCAAGATTTTCTGAGCAAAATTTATCATCTGCTAGCAATACATGGGGGCTACCATTTTTTTTATGTGTACAAGAAGATTTTCTTAATCCAGATGCGCAATTGCCTTTTTCAAAATTAAAAACCCATTTGAGATTAAAAATATAGAATAGATATGTCAATTTATTTTTAAACTGAAGATTTCCTTATATATTTCTGTTGAAAATCGATATTCACTTAATAGAAATCTATTTTCTCGATACTGGACGTATGGGACGGAGCAAATTAATTCAAATTTTATGGATGCTTCTTCCCTGAGCATCTATAGCGGCAAACTATGCATTCACCTGCTTTCGGATAATGGGACTTGAAAGGTCAGAATGCATGCTGCATATATTATGTTCTGCTCTGTTTGGCAAACCCAAGAAAATAGATTTTTGTTAAGCAAAACCAGAAAATTTAAAAGTATCATTATAAAGATTTAATATATTTGTAGGAATATATTACACCTTCCAATATAAGTAAATTTGTACTCAGGGGTTAATTCTCCTTTAAAGCACTAATGGATGCTCGTCTCGGATGCTCTTTCCATGGACGCTACACTGGTGTCGTTGTGCTGGCCGATGATGTCGTATTAATCAGTACTTGCCCTCAAGAACTTCAATCTATGCTTGACTTGACTTTCTCCTATTCATGTACCTGGAGGTACAAAATCAACCCCCCCCCCCAAGTGCTATTGTTGTCATGAACAAGAAGCGTGATACATAACTGTTACAGCTGAGTGGAAGCTAGGGGGATTGACAATAGACCTGTTTACTAAGTGATTCAAATTTTATGCATACTTTTGAAACAAAGGTTGTTCTTGACAACCTGAAAGCTTGCCAGAGGCTTGCCAGACATAGCAACAAGTAATGTATGCAAACTGGATTCCAAGTATTGTAGTTCATTCATTAATAACAGGTTAATGGAATACCTCGTTACTAGGTCCCCAGGAAAGAAACATCCATAAATTTGAATCACTTAGTAAACAGGTCTATTAAAGTAAGTCCCAGTCATCCCCACCTTGGTATAATTAACAGCAGCTCCAATATCGACCCTTCCAGTGACATCATTACCAAAGGATACAGCACTTTTTTCTCCCTCACTGGGACCAAGCAGGGGCCTCAACGCCTTCTCCCACCTGTGCTCATTTATGGAAGACCTTTTGTTTACCAAGCATACTATATGGGGTACAAGTTCAACGCCTTATTGGATACATGCTGTCTCGCTTGGACAGGGCTCAGACAATTTCATTTAAAAGAGTTCTCAGATTACCAAGGAGTGCAGCAGACGAAGCTTTATATTTTACTGCTAAATATCCTCCCAATTAATAAGCAAACTGACTACGAAAATCTCCTCATACTAGGGCAATATGCGAGCCTGCCTGAGTTTCCCCCTCCCGCGAGAAGAGAGAAAGTTTTTACGGTTTACAACAAATCTGAGTGAAAGATGTCGGCTCGTGACACTTATTAGACGGAAAGTTATTTCGACGCCCTGGCTGCTTTTTAGTTATTTGGACGCAATACTGCACTGTGTACAGGGGTGGGTGCAGGGAGGAGGAGTTTCCCCCTTCCGCGTGAAGCGCGAAAGCTCTGACGTTATAGCAAATTTGAGAGAAAGATAACAGCTGGTAGCACCATTTTTTAGGCGGAAAGTTATAGTTCGACACCCCGACTGCTTTTCAATTACTTGGACGCAATTGCACTGTATGTAACAGGGGTGGGTGCAGGGAGGGGGGGGGGGGGGTCCCCCTTCCCGCGCAAAGCGCGAAAGCCCTGACATTTTAGCAAATTTGAGAGAAAGATAACGGCTTGTAGCAAACAATTTTTAGGCGGAAAGTTATAGTTCGACGCCCGACTGCTTTTCAATTACTTGGACGCACTTGCACTGTATGTAACAGGGGTGGGTGCAGGCGGAGGGGAAGTTTCCCCCCTCCCGCGCGAAGGGCGAAATTTCTAACGTTTTACAGCAAATTTGAGAGAAAGATATGGGCTCGTAACACTATTTTTCTAGCCGGAAAGTTAGTTCCACGCCCTGGCTGCTTTTTAGTTATTTGGACGCAATACTGCACTGTATTAATGGGTGGGTGCAGGGAGGGGGAGTTTCCCCCTCCCCGCGCGAAGTGCAAAAGCCCTGACGATTTAGCAAATATGAGAGAAAGATAACGGCTCGTAGCAAACAATTTTTACAGGCGGAAATTTATTGTTCGACGCCCGGACTGCTTTTCAATTATTTGGACGCAACATTTCAATTAAAGACCTCAGCCTGACCCAAAACAACCATATATTGACGTAAAGCTTAGTAAACAAAGAATATAATTACCCTGGTTATTCGTAAATTTTCGTCTCCGTTTATCCATAAAAAATAAAAAAGATAATTTTTTTGGTCCGCCCCCTCCCTATGGCGTAACACTGCAGGGGGTCGCTAGACGTGTGACGACATGTCATGTATACAGCTCCGAGTGCGTCTACACGATATGTCGTCATCAAATTTTCACCCCCCGCAAAGTAGCGTTCCTCAGAGACGGGGCCCAAACCACCGGGGCTCAACATTCGGGACGCTGTTACTCATTCCACAGGAAACGGAATCTCATGAAGTTGGTTTCAATTTGTTCAGAAAATATATAGCTCCCCGTGGATGAATAAAGGGTATATTTCAAAATTCGGTCAGGCTGAGGTCTTTAATGTACAACTGCTGTATGTAACAGGGGTGGGTGCAGGGAGAGGAGATATTTTCCCCTTCCCTTTGACGTTTCAGCAAATTTTGAGAGAAAGATATAACAGCTGGTAGCACCTTTTTTAGGCCTTTTTCTCTCACTTCCCGGGCTTTAACTTTTTTTTAGTGGCTGAATAGGGGGCCATGGCCGAGCAAAGCAATTACATCTTTATTTTTTCAAATTTTGAACCCTTTAAGCTATTTAAGAACTAGATACAGGCCTACTGGGGCGCGAGATCCTGAAAGAAAATAATTATGCAAGGGAGCAAAGCGACCGAGCTATAGAAAGTTTTCGCATTTCAAACCTTCAAAAACGAGATTTCTAGTGCATTTACCCTGGCCTGCGGATTTGGGGGCGCATTATCCGTAAGGATTATGATTTTCTTCTTTTCCCCATTTTTCTTTTTCTCCTTTGCGTTTTTGCGCCCCCTCCAAGTGCGCGCCGATCCGACGAATTTTCGTTAATTTTATAACCAACTACCCAATGATAATTCGAAGTGCAACATCTATTAGAATCTTTAAACTGCTATTAAATCAGTATTATAAATGAGCATATAAGTGGGGGGGGGGGGGGGGGGGTTCTGGGTTTGGGTATAGTCATTTTCATTTTATTAATTTTTAACTTGATTGTAGTTTGCAAATTTGATTGATTTTGTGTTTTTTTTTATTACCTTTATTACCTTTATTACCAGATCTACTGGAAAAATGCAGTTACTTCTGCAGCCTAGTTTCCAGGTCTATCTCATTTAGCTTTCTCCATTTACTGTATCCATCTAGCTAAACTACTGTAAACTGTGCCAGTGTGCTGTGCCAGAACTACTGCTCCCATGGGTGAGCATATTGAACTGCAGACCAAAACTTGTCTAACTTTGATTTAAATCTATTCAATGTTGATGCAGTAACTATCTCCAATGGCAGCGAGTTCCAGTCATTTACAACTCTAGCACTGAAATTATTCTGTCTATATAATTGTGTTATGATATAATTTTCAATATGTGTATACAATGTGCAAAAAAAAAAAAAGGTTCTCAGCATTTCAGAGACTCTCCTTTTCAGTCCAAAATTTTTTGGCCGCGGGGGGGGGGGGGGGGGGGGGGCCTGGATCCGCCACTGACATGACTGATGTGGGACCCCAAGGAAGAACGGCGGCATTTTGTAAATACTGCTGAATTTGGGTCATCCTCTGTTTTTTAAAGCTCATGTGGTATACTATATGTTGTATTTTATGAAAAAAAAAATGTGTTTTTCTTTATACGGAAATAAATACAAACAAACAAACTTTCTCCGGACTACAGTACACTGTACAGTCACATTCACAGAACTCGGTCATCGGTCATGTCGGTAGATCTCCCTTCAAGTTTAGAATCTCTGATCGAATGACAGGTGAGCATTTCGTATTCTGATTTTATGGTATTTCCCATCCTAAATTAATTACCTGTAACGAGTTAAACCAGATCTAGACTATGATATGATTGTTTCACTTTGAATTATTAACTTTGTGTCGAATTAATTTGGGCAAGCCAATAATTCGCATCCCAGTCCGATACGGGCAGTTTTTTGTATGGGTCATTATGACTAACAGTTATGTCTAAGACTAGAGTATGAGCTGTTGAAACAGACGAAAGTCTACGTATTTTATACTGTAAAAAGTGAAACCTTGTTCTAATAATAATAATAATAATGTGATTTATATAGCGCCAAATCCACTCTGTGGAGTGCTCAAGGCGCATTCAAGAAGAAAAGTAGCTAAGAACTAAAGAAGAGAATAGCCACTCATAGCTACATTCCTATACTTCGTGTGTATAATGTAGGCAGTCATACATAGCCAGGATTGGCTTCGTGAATGTAAAAAAAAAAAAATTGGCTATACGCCTTCTACATCACGAAGCCAGGCGTTCTTACCCAGCAATCTAACTGCGCACGGGTTAGCAGGACTGGAAAATGCCCTGAAATATCACTTTTCTGATAACTCTCGCGACCGACAGCTCCTTCACCACAGCGTATCCTCCTAGGAAAACGTTTAGAATTAGAATGTCTTTTTGATCGTACGTATTTTTACCAAAAAATCCAAAAAAGATCGTACGAAATTTCCGAAAACTCGCCAGTGTTTGTGTGTATCCATGCCTCCTCTTGTCATGCAGATAAGGCATGACAATGGATACACACAAACACTGGTGAGTTTTCGGAAATTTCGTACGATCTTTTTTGGATTTTTTTGTAAAAATACGTACGATCAAAAAGACATTCTAATTCTAAACGTTTTCCTAGGAGGATACGCTGTGGTGAAGGAGCTGTCGGTCGCGGGAGTTATCAGAAAAGTGTTATTTCAGGGCATTTTCCAGTCCTGCTAACCCGTGCGCAGTTAGATTGCTGGGTAAGAACGCCTGGCTTCGTGATGTAGAAGGCGTATAGCCAATTTTTTTTTTTTTTTACATTCACGAAGCCAATCCTGGCTAGTCATACACCTCAACTTTTTAAAACACCACTGCACAAAAGTCACAAACATTCACTCAAAATCGGCATTTAATTTACAAAAACCGACCACTAAATATCCATGAAATACAATAAATTCAACTCACCGATGTTGGAAAAGATATTTCCAAAAATGAAATCCGTAATTTACTGTTGATTCTCGCGAAACGAGCTATCGGAGTCATTGTGTACATTTCCTGGTCGCCGCGGGCGCTGACATCTCCCCAAAAGAGTTTTGTCCTTAAAAATTCGGTCCCTATGTGGCATACACGGAAAGTCCCGATTTTCTGTGTGCGCGATCGTAAAGATCGATGTGCGCTTGCGATCCCGAGTTTCTTCGTGGACAAAAATTTTATTGGCCGATTTTAGTCTAAGACATCGGCAGTATGTAAACAACACGCGATCGCGAAACAAATCGGCGGGGATTTCTCCGGTTTTGGACAAGATTTTGACTTTGGATTTTGCTGAAAATATCAAAAGTTCTTCCTAACGGCCATTTGAGGTAGGAGTGAGATTTTTAAGGGCGGAATTTGAAAGCAAGGTATTTAAAATATTTATCTTATTTTCCCCCCATACCTTTACTACACGCGACAGCAAATACAAACTATTTTTGCATTTTGTATTCGTAGTGGTCAATATGACCACTATTCGTGGTGTGAGAATAGCAAAGTTTTTAGAAGTTTTTTAAAGGACAATGAGGTCGAGCAACTTTTTATGTCTTCAGGTAGGCTATTCCAAAAGGTCGGGCTTGTGAATGAATATGATCATTCCCCCCAGGTTTTAGATACTTTGGGTATATTGAGAAGGCCAGAAGAGGAAGAACGAAGTGATCACTCATAGCTACATTCCTATACTTCGTGTGTATAATGTAGGCAGTCATACACCTCATCTTTTTAAAACACCACTGCACAAAAGTCACCAATATTCACTCAAAATCGGCATTTAATTTTCAAAAACCGACCCCAAAATATCCAAGAAATACAATAAATTCAACTCACCAATGTTGGAAAAGATATTTACAAAAATGAAATCCGCAATTTACTGTTGATTCTCGCGAAACGAGCTATCGGAGTCATTGTGTACATTTCCTTGTCGCCGCGGGCACTGACATCTCCCCAAAAGAGTTTTGTCCTTAAAAATTCGGTCCCTATATGGCGTACACGGAAAAGTCCCGATTTTCTGTGTGCGCGATCGTAAAGATCGATGTGCGCTTGCGATCCCGAGTTTTTCGTGGACAAAAAATTTATTGGCCGATTTTAGTCTAAGACATCGGCAGTATGTAAACAATACGCGATCGCGAAACAAATCGGCGGGGATTTCTCCGGTTTTGGACAAGATTTTGACTTTGGATTTTGCTGAAAATATCAAAAGTTCTTCCTAACGGCCATTTGATGTAGGAGTGAGATTTTTAAGGGCTGAATTTGAAAGCAAGGTATTTAAAATATTTATCTTATTTTTCCCCCATACAAGTTGTACCTTCAGTACATGCGACAGAAAATACCAGCTATTTTACAGAAATGTACCCGTGAGTGGAAGTGATCTTGTTGGGGTGTAGCGCTTAATAAGTGAAATATTATATTGAGGAGCAGTGCCATGAATACAATGAAAGGTAAGCAGCAGAATCTTAAAGGTGATGCGGTCCTTCACAGGTAGCCAATGTAAGGAGCGTAAAATTGGAGTAATGTGAGTGCGTTTGGAGGATAACGACACAATGCGTGCTGCAGCATTTTGCAGTTTCTGGAGTTGGATAGTAACGTCTGGGGTAAATTGACAAGAAGGGCATTTCCAAAATCTAACCGGGATGAAATCAAGGCATGAACTAACTTTTCGGTTGCCGACTTAGACAAATATTTCCTAATAAAACCTATGTTACGCAACTGGTATTAGGTATGTGCAAATGCAACGGTACCGCGAGCGCCGAGTACGGCGAGAAGGCTTGTTCACATTCTGTTCGCAAGTGACATCGCCTCTGCATACATCCCAATTGAAAATCAGCTCTCTCGAGCGAGCGCAAATCGGCGCAACTTTCTCGAGGCCGTATTTGAGTAGCCCAGATTCTGCGCTTTCGATACATGTAAGTTTCAATGTGGACATCCACCATCCAGAAATTGATATCATCGCTTGAAATTTTAGAAAAGTTTTGGCCGTTTTCATCATCGAATTTCATCAGTAAAATGAGTAAAATATTTATTAAAACAGTGAACATAACTTTTGTTAATTATCAAAGTATGAAATGATTCATTTTGACTAGATTCTAGACATGCGCCAGCTTTCAAATAGGTCACGCAGGAAACTCTTGCACAGCGGGTCTGTCAGAAGCCAGGCCGCCGGTAACTCAAAGGAGCTCCAACGCGCAGCGTTGGAGCTCCAGGTACAACTATCCAAAGTCGACCATTTTATGGCTAATTGCATCGCTTAATTTCGGCAGGTAAGATAGAAATTTGTACTTACACTTTAAGAAAATTACTGTAACTATGTAGCAGGCTCTTTGATTTTACGATTTAACGATTGTTTCGATGAAAAAAATGAAATTTCCTCGCCGAGCTGATCTTTTCCCCGTACTGTACCGTCGATTCAAATGACTCGATCGCACTGTGTGTAATGTACCGTATATACGTCGCTGACTCGATCACACAGTGCGATCGAGTCATTTGAATCGACGGTACAGTACGGGGAAAAGATCGGCTCTGCGAGGAAATTCCATTTTTTTCATCGAAACAATCGTTAAATCGTAAAATGAAGGAGCCTGCTACATAGTTACAGTAATTTTCTTGAAGTGTAAGTACAAATTTCTATCTTACCTGCCGAAATTAAGCGATGCAATTAGCCATAAAATGGGCGAGGTCGACTTTGGATAGTTGTACCTGGAGTTAGGCCGCCGGGTGCGCCGGGCCAAGAGCTGGCGCTCGGTCGATGATACCCCGCCAGTGGTCTGGCTTCTGACAGACCGCTGGACGTGGTGGGCGCGGCAGAGATGGCGCATCTGACACTGGTCAAATGTTTTTGTCGTGAATTATGATTTATGAATCAAACATATCCGCATTTCTATGAATTTGACTGTCATTATACTTTCTTTTCAAATATGATTATGTAATTCTTGGGGGAAAAATAAATTTCAACTTTCTCTTCAATCTGAATTCAATTGATTAAAAATCAAATTGATGAATATTTTTATTAATTATTCTAATTTAAAATTAAATTTTTTTTAAAAATTATTTTCAGCTTTTATTTTGTGTTTGTTAAATCATTATAAATTAAAAGGCACCCTGAATCAAACTCTATTTGAATGTGTTTTTTTATACATAATATTCTTCGTTTTCTACAAATACAATTGTAACAAATATTTTCCATATTTCGCATAACATAAGTTAATTAGCATAAATCAATATACTTACTGTTAAGAAAGTAACTAATTAGTAGCTGTTCCAGGCTCAATTTCAGCCTTCCATTGATACCTAGATCACTTCAAAAGTCTCAGAAATAGAGAAGTTATGCGTGTGTTTATAGTGTGACATGAAATTCCCTCCATATTGGTCACACATTTTTTCATGCCCTCCATTGGTTTTACATTAAGACAGTGGCCGGAAATATGGTTGAAATGACAGGACTTAAATTATCATAACTTTTTAGTTACTTGACCAGTTTGAAAGTTGTTAGTGTCATTGGAAAGGTCTCTTAAAGAGCTTTCCTATGATACTATTTGTATCAAGATGTATGCAGTTCAATTTTTTTTGTCACATAGCTACTGGTATCTAATTGATCTGCACATGTGTGAAATTTGATTAGACATTGTCATGTGTGAATCAAACATAAAACCGAGATTGCGGCAAGAATCGGATAAATTGATGGTATGATTGGAAAATGAGATCGAGTTGATGGAAATTTTGCTACGTTGTGCTTTGGAACCAAATATAAGGAATTCACACTTATCAGTATTTAGTTTGAGAGAGTGTGAAAACATCCATTTTTGGATGTCAGCCGTACATGACTTGAGGCGGTTCATCGCGCTTTCAGCAGCAGGTTGATTGCTCTTGAAGGAAATCATTAGTTGGATATCATCAGCATATATGTGATAATCAATACCGTGATGAACTAAGACTTGCCGCAATCCAATCAGATAAATCGAAAAGAGGGTCGGACCTCCCACAGAGCATTGAGGCACGCCATAGGTGCGAGGCAATGCAACTGATTTGCATCCATTTATGCAGACCAACTGAGAATGGCAGGAAAGATAGGACACAAACCAGTTGTATGCGTCGCCCTTCACACCAAATGAACTTAATATATTCAAGAGGATGGTATGGTTCACAGTGTCGAAGGCGGCGGACAGGTCAAGAAGAAGAGCAGTCAGGTTCCCTCTATCCATTTCTCGCAATACATGATTTGAAACGTTAACGAGGAGTGTTTCAACACTATGCTGCGGTTTGTATGCAGACTGGAGAGGATCAAAGAGATTATCATCTTGAAAATATTCTGAAAGACGTGAGAAAACAATCCTTTCAAGAGTCTTGAAGAGGAAAGGAAGATTTGAGACGGGACGATAATTTTTTAGAGAATTGTGGTCCAGTGAGGGTTTCTTTAGTAGAGGAGTGACATAGGCTATTTTTAAGGAGGAGGGAACATGTGACTGCTCTAAACTTAGATTAATTAAGTGGGAGAGAATAGGTGCAAATATGTGGGAACAATCCTTCAACAATTTAGTGGGGATGGGGTCCAACTGACAAGATTTAGGGGTCAATTTACGTAGGAGAGTGAAGATCTCGTCAGGATTAGTACGACGTATGGTATCAAAAGAAGAAGAGGTGGTGGGTGGGAGTGGTGATTCATCCGGAGACAAACAGTCGCAAATGTTCTTTATTTTAGTATGGAAGAAGTGGTTGAATGTATTGGCAAGTTCCTCACTGTCATTATGGGTCGGAAGAGGTGAGCATTGCTTACGATGAAGAAGTTTGTTAGCCACCGAGAAGAGTTTCCTGGCATCATTTTTACATTCCTCCACCTGTCCAACATAATAAACTCGCTTAGCTTTCTTTACGAGGGAATTGACGAAGCTGCGTTGGGCACAGAAGATATCTCTATCAATCTGTAGTCTACCAGTGGATCTCCATTTCCGCTCAAGCCTTCGCAGTTTCCTCTTTTGACTGGAAATCTCGGAGGTAAACCATTGGCTATCCACGCGATTTTGAGTTTTTCTTATCTTCGGTGGAGCATGAAGATCAAGTAGATTTCCGAGTTGAGAATTGTAACGACCAACGGCAGAGTCCACGCTATCCGACCCGGAAAGAATGATGTCGCGATCAGCAACGTTCTTAGCGAAGGTATGCCGGTCAATATCTGCGATGTTACGGCAGACGTATGTAGACTGGCGGCGACGAGGCTTGTTGAAGCTGACCTTCCACGTGACTGCATGATGATCGGAGATGCCCGGAATGACGGATGGTCTCGAACATAAAGCTCGATCTTTAATTACTGTAAAGGGGACCCCGCCCTAATATTTTACTTTACAATTTTGATATAATAAAATGTCTTATTTTTATGGTCATGACTCTTAAATTATGGTTGAATAAATAAACGACGGGTAGGCCCACACCTAGCCCAGGATTGGCTTCGTGAATGTAAAAAAAAAAAAAAATTGGCTATACGCCTTCTACATCACGAAGCCAGGCGTTCTTACCCAGCAATCTAACTGCGCACTGAAATATCACTTTTCTGATAACTCTCGCGACCGACAGCTCCTTCACCACAGCGTATTCTTCTAGGAAAACGTTTAGAATTAGAATGTCTTTTTGATTGTACGTATTTTTACCAAAAAATCCAAAAAAGATCGTACGAAATTTCCGAAAACTCACCAGTGTTTGTGTGTATCCATGCCTCCTCTTGTCATGCAGATAAGGCATGACAATGGAAAAGTGATATTTCAGGGCATTTTCCAGTCCTGCTAACCCGTGCGCAGTTAGATTGCTGGGTAAGAACGCCTGGCTTCGTGATGTAGAAGGCGTATAGCCAATTCTTTTTTTTTTTTACATTCACGAAGCCAATCCTGGCTACCCACACCTAGCCCCGGGACGCTGCCACGAAGTGGCAGCGTCCTGAGTGAAACCAGTACGATTCGGTGGGTCTCACAATTTACCAATGTTCAAATGACCATTGAAAATATGGCCACATAAGTTATTTTTTGAAATTAAAGTATCATATATACGATGCCACTTACCTAAACAGACCTTCCGCAAATCAGCTTTTCCTAAAAAATGTGTAGAATCGATGAATGTCACTTTTTACTCTCAATTTTCGAAACCAGTCCCATTCGCCATGTTGTTGAAGCAGAAGCGAAAATAGGCACTTGCGCATGCGCCTATGAATATTTATTACAACGACGGCATAGTTTTCGTCACAGGAATAATGAATATTCATATATCCACTGTGATCCGGGGATCTCTATTCGCTCGAGCTCCTGCCTGCCACTCGTCTTAATGAATATTCATAATGCTCCCTTCTTGTCTGACGCATGCGCATTGCAAGCAAAACACCGACCTACGGAAGTTTTTAGTACAGGCTTTTGGAGATAAATAGGCCTTTTTTGTATCATCCTCATTGAAAAGAAAGACGACAGTCAATCGTAAAGTATTGTAAGTACCTAAAGTAGCCTAAAATCAAATAATGTCATGTTTCATGGCTATCATTTTGACAAACGACCTTGTAATTAAGAGACATCCAAGCAATCAAAGGACTGCTGATCGCAGCCCGAACACTACGTGTTCGGGCTGCCGCAGTAAGCCCACACCTAGCCAGGATTAGCTTTGTGAGTGTAAAAAAAAAAAAAAATTGGCTTTACGCCTTTTACATCACGAAGCCAGGCGTTTATCCCCAGCGATCAAATTGCGCACGGGTTAGCAGGACATGAAAATGCCCTGAAATAACACTTTTCTGACAACTCCCGCGACCGACAGGCCATTCCCCACAGCGTTTCCTCCTAGGCCGCTAGGGAAACGTTTTGAATTAGAATCTCTTTTTGATCGTGCGTATTTTTACCAAAAAATCCAAAAAAAGATCATAAGAAATTTCAGAGAACTCACCAGTGTTTGTGTAAACATGCCTCCTCTTGCCATGCAGATATAAAATGGCAGCTGCGTGCGATACAACCATAATTAAAACTATACGTCGCCGACAGCGCTACGAAATATGAATGCAAAAATAGTTGGTATTTTCTGTCGCATGTACTAAAGGTATGGGGGGAAAAATAAGAAATATTTTAAATACTTGCTTTCAAATTCAGCCCTTAAAAATCTCACTCCTACATGTACCTCAAATGGCCGTTAGGAAGAACTTTTATATTTCCAGCAAAATCCAAACTCAAAATCATGTCCAAAACCGAAGAGATCCCCGCCGATTTGTTTCGCGATCGCGTGTTGTTTACATACCGCCGATGACTTAGACTAAAATCGGCCAATAAAATTTTTGTCCACAAAGAAACTTGGGATCGCAAGCGCACATCGATCTCGACGATCGCGCACACAGAAAATCAGGGCTTTTCCGTGTACGCGATAGGGACCAAATTTTTAATGATAAAAATTATTTTGGGGGAGATGTCAGCGCCCGCAACGACCAGGAAATGTACACAATGACTCCGATAGCTAAAACAATGTCAGAGATAATGTAAATATGCAGATCTACGTAAATATGCCAGAAGCAAATGTGTAAGAGGTAAAACTGCCAGAGGTAAAAATGTAAGAGGTGAAAAATGTCAAGAGGTGAAAATGTTGTGATGTAACAAGAGGAGAATGTCTGCTGATGAAAGACGTATAGAGTTAATGATTTTTTGTACGTGATAACACTTATTCTTTACCCCCCTACAGAAACTTTGCTTTCACTTCACTGTGACCTTTGAGCATTCAGTCTTGAGAGCATTCAGTCTTGAGAGCATTCGGATTCAAGATTATTTCCATATCGGTTAGAAGATGGTGCGAAGTAAGTCTGATTTCTTTTCATTGTTAGAGATAGAGTTGAGTTCTGGTCATGATATTGAATAGACCTGTTTACTAATTTTATGCATACTTCTTGAACAAAAGTTGCTCATAACAACTCAAAAGCTTGCCAGAGGCTTGCCTGACATAGCAACAACTAATTTATGCAAAGTGGATTCCATCCATAGAGATGCTATTATGCATAGCAGATGCACTAAATAGTTGGTAGCTAAGGATTCTGGAGAGAAACATGCATAAATTTAAATACACAATAGTAAACAGGCCTATTGTGAAAGAAACTGCCTCAAAGCAATAGACCGCTTCGGTAATGTATGCAAATTTTATGCATACCTTTCAAACAAAGTTTGTTCTTGACCCCATGAAAGCTTGCCGGATATAGCAACAAATAAATTATTTGTTTGCATACATTATTTAATAATGTATGCAAACTGGATTCCAAGCATTGAGGCTCATTTATAAAAAGCAGGTTCATGGTATAGCTCGTCACTAGGTGCTCAGAGAATATATATGCATAAATTGTTGATTTATATAGCATCTAATTCACTATGAACATGGCAAACAAAGAAGCGGACAAAATATACAGCTCCTCATTGTACCTTCCACAATTGCCCTGGTAGACAAAAGAACATCCCTTCATTGCTATTATGTAAAAATATGTAGAACAGGTGTCACAGGCATATTCACCTGTTCTACTTATTTCACATAATAGTAATGAAGGGATGTTCTTTTGTCTACCAGAGCAATAGTGGAGGGTACAATGAGGAGCTGTATATTTTGTCAGCTCTCTTTGTCATCGTGTTCATAGTGTAAGCATTGGTGTATGCTGTAAGGTTTTGGAATCACCAAAATGATAAGAAATTGACTCAATCCTGCTGAGATTCACATGCACTGCACACAGAAATATGTATATGGGACTACACACAAACGTTCGCCCCAAGCATTTCAGCTGTTTCTTGTCATATTTTGATTGTGAGGGCATTTGAAGAGCAATCCTTTTCAGGGGATATATTATTTTCTTTTTTCCCAGAACTCAATCTTCCTTTAAATATGTAGTTATCATAAATGAATATATTTTGTCTTTAGTTGTCAATCGGATTTCAAAAGTTTAACACTCTTATCTAAATCATAATGTATATATTGATGAGGACTAGAGTACTCTAATGCTAAGCTAACCTAATAGTACACTTATTACATAATACTAGAAGAGATGTGAGTTACATTATATATATGAATATGTAGTACAAAATGATGTCAAGTGATAGATTTTAAGTATTTTTATTTGTATTCCTTAAGATCATCTAGTACAAAACAGGAAATTCAATATTTTATCCTTATTTTGTAATGATTATGAAATTTTCCTTGACGAAATACGATCTACACAAATATTGCAAATAGTGATATTGAAAATGTATTTAAAGAATAGATCTGTATTTCATCCATTTCATTCCAATGAATTAACATAATTTTCCTGGAAATTTATGTGATAAGAGTTTGTTTGGAATAAATATGAAAGATAGGAATGTTTGACTTTTATCTGAATGAAATAATAGGATCAAGGGTAATATTGATGCAAGGCACAATGATGTTATTTCATCAAATTATTCTTTGTTCATTTGATTAGTCACAGAAGATATGGTTAGGAAGAGATCAGAACATAATGAGATGCAGATATCAACCCTTGAAGAACTCTCTCTTCATCAACAGGATATAGAAAGGTGAGTAGCTTAGGATTCTAGCTTTGATGGTCCGCATCAAAATAATGGTTTGAAAAATTGAACAAGGCTCATTTTTAGCACCCAGTTCATCCAGTGAGCCATATTTCCTTAATTTTAAATTGGAAAACAGATTTGCCTAACTCTTGACATGTTGCTGTCTTGTAGCTTTGAAATTAATTATCAATTTGCTCTCAAATGCACAAAAACAAAGTTGTCACCAAATCCACTACCTTCATTAGAGTGTGTATTAAAAAAAATTTTTTATTGTGCATTCCCTGTTTATATTGCGGAGACATTCTTTCTGCCCAAAGCAAGTTGAACTACATGAATGCCTAGACAAGGCCTGTTAGAGTTATATCACTTTCTTAACCAACGAAATTGTACTTTTAATATTTTGCAGGATTGAGTTTCTTGACAAGTGGTGTAGAGATCTCAAGATTCTGTATCTACAGAGTAATCTTATTCCTAGAATTGGTGAGATTTCTTCTTCTTCTTTCAAAAAAAATTCTATTCTGTGCAAGGAAAATTAGAAGACAGAGGAGACTTGACATTGTTGTTGAATTTGCATGGGTTTTATTTTATTTCCTATACATTATCATTATAATATCCTTAACAGTGTGTGTTGCAACAACATTCGATTATGTTGCTTTAATTGTGTCCATTGTGACAGAGAACTATTCCTGAAAGCTACATCTTTGTCCAATAGAGGATTGGGGGGGGGGGGGGGTTCGTTTGTAGGTCACTAGCTGGGCATAATGTGTACATTCAGTGGGGAAAATAGAAATACGTCTTGGTTATTGTAACAAAAAGTCTTACAAAATGTAAGTATTGGGATACTGGCAAGAATATGCATCATATACTTTCTAGTAAACTACATGTACCTTCAGAATACTTCACCTTATCCAAGCTGATTCATTTGTTAACCCAACATCAAGTGTGAAAGTTTTTCATTGATCATTTGTGAATAAGAGATATTTTTCATTTGAAAATTACCTTAAGGCTTTATACATTTTCATTTATCTTACATATATATATGCAAGAATTTGGTAATCAATTCTTGGTTAATTGTACAGCATGTTAATACATTTGGTTAATATTTGTTTCCTCTATTCTTTTCTTTATGCCTTCCTTCTGCATTTATTTCATACAGAGAATGTTGGTCGGCTGAAGAAACTTGAGTACCTTAATCTTGCCCTGAATAATGTTGAAAGGATAGAGAATCTTTCAGGTACTGATTCTTAGATTCCTCTCTTTACCTTCCTTTCTCTGTCTCTTTTACTTCTTGCACTTTTTTAAATGAAGGATTATTTTATTCTTTGGCAAGACATTAATCTACATTTGCCACTCTCTACCCAGGTCTAGTAAATGGGTACCCGGTAGGAATTTATTCCTTGTATGCTGTAAGCACCAAATTCGGTAGCCTAGCTAGAGCCGGGGTAATAATACTTCGGCGCTTAGAAACATTTGTATTAAGCGCAATATAAATGTTATGTATTATTATTATTATTATTATTATTATTCTGTAACATTATTCCATATTCTCTAACTTTTAAGAGCCAAATATAGTGTTTTTAATTCTTTGTTTGATTATTAAAGCTGGCTTTAAATATCTTTCATGGGAATAAACCTTCACAATATGTACCTGTTTTGTGTTTCAGGAAGACAAAGAATTCAATGTTTGGTACATAGCTGTACACATTTTTGAATGGATGTGTCACCCATATTTTTATTATTATATATTTATTTATTCCTGCATGTTTCACAATAATCAGTTTCATACATACAAACTTTGAAAATAGAAACACACAGAGGTCTGGCAATATAAGCTGGACGCTTGAAGTGTTGCCATACCTAAGATCTTACATATTTCATATCATGGAAGGAAGGGGTTCAACAGATGATTAGTCAAAGAGATCACTAGAAAGGGATGTTACATTCTGCTGGTAATGGATAGGTCACTGGTAAAAAGTAAACTGTACAATACAATCAGATCTTGTGTGTGTTCTTCTTCCTATACAGGCTGTGAATCTTTGAAGAAACTTGATTTGACAGTCAACTTTGTAGGTGAACTGACTAGTATTGAGAGTCTTACAGACAACTATAGCTTGAGAGAGATGTAAGCATGCAACTTTTATTTTCTCCCAATAACATTTTTAAGATCAGCTTTTAGTGATGTGATATTTAGTGTGAATCTCTGTCTTTTAGATTGCTGTAATGAATGAGACCAATATCTTGAGTGAATGGCTATATAATAGCTATGTCTCTTCCTTTCTGAGCTCCTGATAAAAAGAGTTTCAATTGACCATGTGATTGTAAGTCCTCCAGTCAAATACAATAGCCTATCTCTTGTGCTTTGTACAGAGTTTTTATTGATGTCAATATCTACCATAGTTACCTAGTTCTATAGGGGGTGTTGCAAGAGAGTTGCAATCAAATCAATTGCAAATCCCCCAAATCAGTCGCAAGTCTTGCAATTGATTGCAAGTTCTATTCAAAATACATGTATCATATTTGCAATCAATTGCAAATGTAGGATTTGCAATTGATTGCAACTTTCTTGCAACATCCCAATGTCATGTGGGGCCCAGTCCTTTGTTTTCTAAAATGGGCAGATGCTACAACTATGACTGAAATGCATGATCTTCACAGTTACCATTCCCTACCCAGGTATAGTGAGTGGGAGCCTTGAATATTTGAGAGCGTTATCATGGATACTTTGCTGAAGTGATAGTTCAGTGCTACGTACATGTTCATTTGTTGTCAGGAAATAATACTTTATAGATCCAGTTATTATGATTATTATTGTGTTGTTACCACTGCAACATTTTATAAACTGGACTATTTCAAATGTGTATTGTATCAACTTGAATTTTTGTGATAATTTCTACAGATTCTTAACAGGCAATCCATGCACAGAATATGAAGGTTACAAAGAATATGTAATTGGCACTCTACCACAGTTACAGGTAATCTCAGAGCACTGGATATTTGAACTCTAAAAATAATATGAAAGGGAGAATGGCTTTTTCATGTCCACATGAATGTGACAATACATGGGAAGAATACCCTCTACATCATTAGCAGTTAAAAAGTAGTTTAATGAGAAAGTTCAGGATATGGTAAACCACAAGTTTTTTGTAGTTTGTGAAATCTTGGAAATTTAACATCTCTCCTGAACTAAAATGATAGAATCTGAATTGTGAAATACATTGTGTTATCTGTAATATTTTTTAAAAAGTGAATGGAGATATTTGCAGACATACTATACAGGGACGTTCTCTATTTGAGAAAGATTGAAATAATAATGTGTTTAATTAATTTGTATTTCTCTCTTCATTTCAGAGATTAGATGGGAAGGAAATAGACAAATCCGAGCGAATAGCAGCTCTACAAGAACTAGATGTAATTAGACCTAAGATAATTGAACAACAGAAGGCTTATCAACTCAAAAGGGTAAGAAATCCTACCTAACATTATTAGAAAAGTATTTAATATGATTTCATATTCATTTATTTGTATGATGCACAGGTTATGTAGTTTAGAATGGTATGCATATTCTTTATTCAAATTCAATTAGAATTAATTTATTTTCTTCAATTGATTTTGACAACATTCAACATCTGTTCAATTAGTCCAATTTACATGCATATAAAGTAGGATAAGTATAATCAAAAACTTGCAATGCAAGGAAGAAGGCATGATCCCAGTAAGCAGATGCTTGTAATGGGTATGCCTGAATACACAAATATGTACAATATAACTTAATAAAGGAAAAGAAGAAAGTGACAGACTAACCCTTGTAAAAAAGTACCATAGTAACCATGGTAATTTGACAGTAGTTTGACCAAATTACCATGGGTACTATGGTTCTTTTTTACAAGGGAAGAGACGGGGAGAAGAGATTAGGGAACTTGGAGTAGAGAGAAAGGAAGAGGACTACAACATAGTAATAATGGAGTTGTATAGCATGCATGAATAATACAATGGCAAGATATATACGGTGGAGAGTGCAATATTCACAGGCATTCTTACAAGAAATGCCGATCTGCATCATTTGCTTTTCATAGAATTGGAAGAATCCGCTCTTTCATAGACAAAAACACAGCAGAACGTTTAGTTCATGCTTTTGTAATGTGTCATATAGATTACTGCAATAGTTTACTGCAAGGGTTACCAGTTCGGCAAATACCAAGATTACAAATTATCCAAAACTCGGCTGCTCGGTTAGTGTCCTCCTCAAAAAAAACACCAATCAATATTCACAGGCATTCTTACAAAGTGATACTGGAAAGAGGCTGGGATTGAACATAATAGTCAGTGAAGTAAGGTATTGTATAGGATAGGTTTTGTCCCATTCAGTAGGTAATAATGAGGGTGAGAATGTTCTGATTTACCCCCTCCTTTTGTAGGAGGGTATCGATATAGCCCTGTAACTGTTTGGTGCCACCAAGTTTACAGAATATCATCCATTAGATAAGTTTTCAATCATAGTGCCTGTCCTTTCTTCATTTTCATATGTAAATAATTAAATTTCACATTTCATGAGCCAATGTTTGAATTTTAACCCTAAAATCCCCCCGACGTTTCTTGCGATATGTCTCGCAACACGCAAAGCAGTCACCGCAGCGTTTCATGACTTTTTTCTTTCAAATCTCAGGCATCTTTTGAGACCAAATTCGCGATGTCCAGGCATGCGGTTCCAAAGTTACTCAACATTTCGTACTTGCACGTCAGACCAAAAATTGCTCAAAAATGTGATTTCATGTATGATTTCGATACAAAATGTGTTTTCAGCCAAAATTTAGAAATCTATGAATATTTTTACATTTATTGATTAAAATTAATTTATTTTATGCTGTTTAGGAACGCAAAAGTCTCCCCGACAAATTTCATCCCAAAAAACAATAAAAAACAAAAGGTAAAAAAACAAAGAAATACATAAGAAATTTTAAATACAAAAAAATACATAAGAAATCAATTTTGATACCGAATTTTTTTCAAGTTTATTTGCTAAGAGTACTGGAAAGAGTGTTTAGAACTTTAGACCAATAATTAGCATTTTTTGAGCTTATTTAATGATTTAGAGCAAAATTTTGATTTCATGCATAAATTAGCATAATTATTGTGAAATTATTTCGGAGCATTTAACTATACAGTTTAGTAGATGACGTTGTGGACGACGTGCGTGTTGATTTTTGGTGCGATCGGCGACTGTCGACTGTATGGGATGCAATATTAAAATTGGGGTATTTCAAAACAGCTTTAATATGGCAGTGAAAGGGTTCATATTAATGCAAACAAAGTGACAGAAAGGAGAAGTGAAAGAAGAAATGAAAAACATAGATGCCATAGATTC
This sequence comes from Heliocidaris erythrogramma, assembly GCA_025617745.1. Lineage (NCBI taxonomy): Eukaryota > Metazoa > Echinodermata > Echinoidea > Camarodonta > Echinometridae > Heliocidaris > Heliocidaris erythrogramma. The sequence goes on from CM046862.1 coordinate 2,697,555, forward strand.
TTTTATATTTTTTCTTTTAATATAATGATAGACAAAATGCTGAGTGAGTGAGAGAGAGAGCAAAATGTTTCTCCTATTTGACTTGTTCTTGTTCCCTCTGTCTGTAGGAGAAAGAGAAAGCTGAAGCAGAGAATCATAAGAAGGAGAAGGAAGAGAAGAAACAAAAGAAAGGATTTGATAAACGATGGTATACAGATATCAATAAAGGGTAAGTGATTAATCTTGTCAATTTAGTAATTGAAGGGGTCAGTGCAGTGAAATGCAACACCCAGCCAATGAGTCGTAACAAGATTTGAAAGTTATTATGACAGGTGATCATAAGTATTTTATGGATTGATTGATTGCTATTAGAATCTTTGATCCTGCAGAGATGCTGATAATGGGATAAAGGTAATCATGTGATTTACAGCAATCAGTGTAGACATTCTCCATTCGGTTGTTGCTGTCACTTGTTCTAAGTTTAGCACTTTGATTCTTTTATAGGTTATGTGACTTTACCTTGTACTGTGCTGTTGTTGTAGTTTTCTATAGTGCACATTTGGTACTTTCAAATTTATTTCCGCAATCATTGATGGGACTGGGTCCATATTTAGTTTCAGGACAGGAATTATTTAGGGGCTAAATTGATTACAATTTGTTCTTCAAACTGGCAACAATATTTTTTCTTGTACTCCAAGGTTATAATGAGATGTAATGTCTTTGAAATCAATATACATGGTTACTAACTTTGTAGAAAAATTGACGAAATTGCTGATTTTGATAATAATTTTGAACCTCTCAATGTGTTGCTAAGTTAAGGATTTTAAAGCTTCTTCTCTTTTTAAAAATTCCTGGCAGCAAACGCAGTATGGTCATGCAACAGAAATAGACATGTAGTGCAGACATTTTTGCTCTTTCTACTCATGCATCTGGTGTATTTTTTAGAGCTCTGAATCAAAAGTTGTTGAGCCAAACCACAAAATGTGGTCAATTGTCTCGAAAGGGTTAAATTGTGGGCTAATGTTGCAATGTGTAGTTAACAGTTCTGTCCTGGAAAGAGTCAAATAATATAACATTTAAAACTAGAAAGAATTTAATACATAACAGTGTGAGTTGAGCCTCTTGTCCCAAGTATAGTGATCTGCCAAATACTTGCAACCAAATGCTCTTTCATTCTCTCCTCTACCTCTATTCCTCTTTCCTTTTTCTTTTCTCTCCTCTTGCTGTCTCTCTCTCTCTTTCTCTCTTCTACAGTGACTCACCCAAAGAGGAACCGAAGAGTCAAGATGATGAGGAGGATGAAGATGAAAAGTAAGTTTGTATAGTATGTAACTTCAAAGATGTATCAGTATTCATTTTTAGTTATATACGCATAAAAGGCAAACAGTATTGTAAATGTAAAATGTACCAGGACACACTCACATTTGTAAATACATTAGTAAACATTCCAACAAGTATAAATGAATATGTATCAAAATGCTTTATTAGTTATCTTACACTGACATATCTTTAGCCAACTGATTTTTTTGAGAAATCATGTGTCTTACTCCATCATAGTATCGTAATGGGTGAATATTTACTGAGTAATATGTGAAACGAACCGTAGATCATTATTATTTGTACTATTGAATACTTCTTGATGTTAATTTCTTGAAAGGTTTTGGAATGAGAAGGTTGGTTTTACACCAGAGTCTCGGGTAGCTTTGAGTGAACATGTACAAGATAAGAAGAGACAAGAAGAAGAAGAAAGAAGGTCAGTTTTTTATTTTCTAAAATTTTTTCTCCCTTTTTCTGTAAAACGTATTGCCACATGTAGATTGTAACCAAGCGAAATTGAGCGTGTATACACCATTTCTCATTGTTACAGTGCTTGTGATTGGTGGAAATGGACTAAAAAGAGGTGGAGCATACTCTGATTATGTGGGACTTAATTGAGCGCTAAGTGACCTTTTAGAATACTGATTTGGAGGTCAATTAACGCTTATTTAAATAAGGGACTTATGAGGAAAGTTGAAAGGAAAGTGAGCTTTCCAAATACTGCCCCTGACCACTAAAACAACTCATACTTTGATAAGATTATGGAGCATTATAAAAGATCTGTTTTGTTTGGATCCTTATATAAGTTAAAAGTTCAATAATATCCATCCTATTAGGGATGTTCATGATATTGCATACTCACAAGTTATTATTATTGTTGATTGAACCAAGCATTATTGGAATTGTAGCCTAGGTTAGCATGGACTACACTTCCATGTATTATGAAAATGAAAGTAAATGATCTCTACATGTAAACTATAATTGCTCTAATCAGCATTACTGTTTTTGAAAGCATTTCTTTTAATAATAATAATCTGCATTTATATGGCGCCTTTCCAGTTAGTGACTGCTCAAAGTGCTTTACAGTGTATTATTACCCCGGTTATTGGATCCTATTACAATTCTTCACTTACATGTATAGTACACATTCTCCACTCCACAAGGGAGCATTCCAGTCTGCCTGCCATTTAACAGGCGCACAATTAATATTTCAGTCACAGTGACATTTGCATCCTACCGGGTACCCATTTAACACCTGGGTGGAGAGTGGCAAATGTAGATTAATGTCTTGCCAAAGGACATTAGTGCCGCAGCGGGACTTGAACCGCGAACCATGTGATCCACAGTCCGGTGACATATCCACTAGACCACGAGACCTCTTTGTCGTCATGTATGTCTGCAAGCATCAAGAGAGTGTTGTTAGATTGGTGAAGGTTGAATATACATCACTAGATAGTTGTGTTAGAACTTTTAAACCACCTATCAGATGAATTTTCACTGCATATTTTATTTCTTTGTTTTCCCAGTAAGAAACAAGGTCCTAACCCACCAAAGAGAGTTGTAAGACTGACTACAGATGATGGTAAACCACTCAATGTTAATGAAGCAAAGTGAGTCTAATTTTTGTATTGCTTTTATGCTTTGAGGTTATTATCTTTTTTTTTCTCTAGGTTGCAATAATATTTCAGGTTTTTGATTTTATTCTATTTGTTCTTTTTGTCTTATTCTTGTTCTTCTTCTTGTTTCTACCCCCCTTACTCTTTGAAGTTTTTTATTCTATTTCCCGAGTCAAAGGTGAAGGCAATATGGTTCCTTTAATGGCAATATTTATTATATTTACCGAAAGTAGAGCCATCCAATATTATTATTTAGATCATGTATATGCCTAATTTGCAGCAATTACAAACAAGTCTGTCTGTTTGCCTGTCAGTCTCTGGTTTCAGGTTATTCATACACTGTGATCTGGGCCAAGCAGTTGTGACGTAAATTGTTACTGCCCCTATCCATTGTTTAAGCCTTTGTACACTTAAACGCGTATACAATTATAAAATATTGACTGGCCTTGATGGAGGAAACATTGCCCGCACTGAAATCGTCTCTGCTAGCTCAAAATTTGTGGCGATCAATCAGCTGTTTGGAAAGTCCCGGATGTTAATTGGGCTCAATGTTGACCACACTTTTTGTACACAAAGTGAATGGTGAAACCCGGAAGAGGGAAAATATCAGGGAATGATGACCGCTCAGAACTAGGTCATTTGTGGACCACGCATAATATGAATTCTAAATGCATCGTAAAACTGCCCCATATAGGTAATAATACTACATGTAGGCACTTTGATATAAATACATGTAATATGGCAATATGTTGCCCTCTGTTTACCCGGAAAGGGGTAATATGGAACATATTGCCCCCTCCGGTAACGGATTTGGAGTAGTGTGTTAAATAAGGCTTTTTATTTTCGCTGCTAAAATGCTTTGTATATTAGGTAATAATAGAACATGTTCTCCTTTTTCTCACATCTCTAGAGGAACTATTGTTTGATGTTCATGTATTTGATACCTGTTGTAATTTTGTAAAAGCAAGTGAATTACAATGATATCGATTGAATAATTTTTTCCTGTGATATATGGGACTATAATTTATTGACATTGATATAACCATTTTCCCCCAAGTCAAATGATATCTTTGTCTTGTTTCTACCACCCTGTCTCTCATATTCCCCAATGCTAGCCAATAATTCATAATTTCATCATTGCACCATTATGCAGGGATGCCACTTTTCAGACAAAAGTAGGAATTTCTACTTTTTCAACATATTTTTAGCCAAACAGACGATTGGTACTACAAAACTTAAAGATAACATTTAACAAATTCATAGTGACGAAGCTCTCCGACCTGCACTCATCGGGTCACAACGCAGGAATGAGAGAATACAAGAAAATACAAAAGTCAAGGAAGGGTGTGTACAGCGACATATGTGTACATATCCGGGTCGCTGTACACACCCTTCCTTGACTTTTGTATTTTCTTGTATTCTCTCATTCCTGCGTTGTGACCCGATGAGTGCAGGTCGAAAAGCTTCGTCACTATGAATTTGTTAAATGTTGTCTTTATATTTTTAGCCATAGAAAACCACTTTTTATGTACACAAGGGCCAATTCTATATGATTTTTCCTACTTTTTTTTATCAATTCTAAGTGGCATCCCTGATTATGGTTCAACACTAATATTAAAGTAAAAAATGGAACTGAATAATGTCAGTTATGATTTTATTCTTTCTTTGTTTGTTTCTGCAGAATTACTTTCTCTCTGATTGATAATGAAGAAGAGAATACATTTGAATTAGATGTATCATGTTACAAGCATCTAGACACATCACTCATTGATGTAGATGTTCAACCTACGCATGTTAAAGTAGTTCTCAAAGGAAAGGTAAGATGATATCTCAATAGGGCATGCAATGAGAATATATTTAAATTAATAAAACAGAAAATGGCATTGAAGAAGGCATACAGCTAGGGGAAACTAGTTATACAGTATCTCATTATATCGGAACATACATGTACATAAATATGCACTTATGGGACTAGATTCTACCTGTATTTTGATAAGGAATGTACCTAGTTCTTCAGCCGCCGCTTATATACTCTTTTGAAAGCTATGAATTAGCTAATAAAATATTGGATCATGTCAGAAAATACATTAAAAGCATTATTTTCGGATGCTAAGTTATTTCATTGGTGATAGAATTCATTTGCATTTCATAATTTTTCAAGACGACCCGACAAATCGTTTCACCTCTGTTTCGTTAGCAGTTCATTTTCTTGAAGACTACTCTCCGAAATTATTTTCATTGTCAGGTAAAGAATTTCTTCCTCAAGTAAATGGTTTCACCTCTGTTTCATTAGCACTAGTTCATAAATCTTGAAGATGACCTGCTAAATTCATTTTCACTGTTAGGAAAAGAATCAATTTGACAAGTAAATCGCTTCAACTCTGTTTCATTTCTTTATATCCCTGCCTAACGAAGTTTGAAGGGGGTATATAGGAATCAGCGAACAGTTTGGTCCGTTGCAAATCTTGCGTATCGAACTACTTCCTAATTTTTCGAGCAATGCTCATGAAATTCACCACATGCATTGGTCTTGGGATGGAGATGTGCAAGACATATTTTTGGAATGTGTGAGAAACTGTGTTGCCATGGTTTAGACATATTGCGGCAATAAATCAGGGGAAAATATTGCGGATCAAACAACTTCCTCACTTTTTCAAGCAATGATCTTGAAATTAGGCACACACATTGTTCTTGTGGTAAAGATGTGCAAGACATATTGATTCAATGTCTTGCAAACTGCGTTGCTATGGTAATGACATATGGCAATAAAACAGGAAAATATTGCAGATCAACCCACTTCCTTGTTTTAGAGGCACAAGAATTAGCTCGTTATAGCCGACCTCTATAAAAGGTTTGTGCCGCCATAGAATTACATGCAAGTTGCATTTGGGACCGTGACAATATTCTAGTTATTGCCGACCTCGTTATGTTGAGTTTCCCCTGTACTAAAGCGTTTTGTCTTGCACTCATCAGAGTAAATGTATACTGCAAGAATGAACAGAAAGCTGATATCGAACAATATAGCTGGAAACTAAAGGAACAAAGCGTCCAAAAATATAATGAGTTTTGATTGGCTGCCTGAAAATAACGGGAAATTAGGCTTATTGCCAGCTGGTTTTGTAATAACGGAAGCTAAAATAATACGAGCGTCCTCACAAACTCTTTCAGTTGGCACAGAAAAGGGTGCGTGAGCTCATTGTACATGTATGTGGCTTTGAGCATGTGCAGATGTGTAAAGTTTCTCGCTCGGCTGAGAAATTTGCCTTATACTGCAATGAGTGCAAGACGAAAAGCTTAAGTTTGCCTCTCTTCAACGCCATTTTCCAATTCTGCAGCACCAAACACCTTTTAAATTGACATAACTCTCATCTACTCTAAAAGAAGAAACTGAGAGAATTACGAAAGTTTATTGTTACATGGTGTTGTACTTCATTCATTTGTGGCATGAAACTTTGCAAATCTTGACCTCGCGTAATTGGTAAAGGTTTCTGGATTTACAGAAACCATGTTTTGATACTGGGAGAGACTTCAATCTTGTAGGTATTACTTTGATGTACACATTTTCAATGAATCTTTGCTGTGTTTAAGCCTTTATTTGGTCAAGGTAACTATTGACTGCAATTTAAATTATGCAAATTGACAAACAAATACACATTTTGACCATGTACATGTACGTGTAGTTCATTGCACATTGTATAATACATGTAGTTATATTATAGTTGAAAATTCATTGTTTCTGTAGAACTTTGATTATATTATCGACATTTATTGTGATGAGTATGGTTGTATTATTGGAAATATTTGTCCAATCCACAAATCCACAAAGCTAAAAATGGTCTTCACAATTTATTCCAAAGTATATGAGCCACTTAACCCTTACTGAACTGGGCTATTTTGCTCCATGAAAATACTGGGGGGGGGGGGGGGGCCTGGGAGGCCCCCCCCCCCCCCATTGATCTCGGAAACGCAATGTCCAATGAACTTGAAAATTTGCATGTCGAATATAGATCTTCACATGCTGAATCTGATGGTGTGATTAATTTTAATCAATTATGCAATTTTTTTGAAAAATTAGCTAATTAATTATTCATAATGCCTATTTTATGCAGTTTTGGGATATTTTCATCATTTCAGCCTAAACAAGTAGAAAACTACATGAAAACTGTAATAATGAAGAATAATGTTTCCCAAATGTGAAATAAATCAATTCTTATATATTTGTATGTGTACAACAAATTTGCATAAACTATTAATATGCAAATTTACTATTTACGATTAGCAATTTTAATGACATGCGCATACTAATTAGCATATAACACCCCCTAGGTATGTCTGATATGGACAAATGTGGTATCAAAACGTGCGCAAGTCATGAAACGAGAATCCGAAATTGCCAGCGGTCGCGATGCAATCACCGACATATCAAGTGTTCTTATCGATATCATAACTTGATAATGTATAATTTGTATATGTACGAGGGAGGTGTTTCATAAAGCTGTTCATAAAGTTATGCATGTCTTTACAAATTACTTAAATATAACAAGCCAAATGGGATGCTCAATCACTTTAAACTGTATCAACTAAAGTTGAACAGTGCTGATGTAGATTAACATTCTGATTTTTTTTCTTTCTCTCCTTTGCGGTTTTTGCGCCCTCTCCAAGTGCCCTTGGCAGACTGAATGGGATGAGTGTATAGATAATAAGTTCCACTCAATTAAACCAATCCTGAGTGAACCTCTGACTACGTGCCCATTGCCACGTCGTGACCAAGTTGTCCTTACTCGATGTCACATTGGACATTCTAGAATCACCCATAGATTTCTTTTATGCGGCGGACCGCCCCCAATTTGTGCTGGCTGTCATGTTCCACTGACAGTGAAGCACTTATTGTTGGAGTGCAATGACTTTGCACACATCAGGAATTACTATTTCCGTGCTTCCTCCTTGAGGCAGCTTTTTACTTCTGTCAAAATACCTAGTATTTTGGGATTTCTGAAGAGATCTCGTATCTTCTATGAAATATAAGCTTGGTCCTTTTTTTAGATTTTCTCTTAACTACTGTTCTCTTAGTATACTGCTCTTGTTCACATTGGACTGTAACCTTGTCTATCTTATCAGTGTTTATGGAATATACTATTAATGGATCCAAACATATGTGTTTAGCCCGGATATAGCCCACTTAGGTGCTGACAGGGCTTAAAACCACATATCACTCACTCACTCTCCAAGTGCCCCAGCTGCCCCCTAGATACGCCACTGAGCAAAGCAACCGAGCTGGGGAGAGTGTGGGAGGGGAAAAGGGGGAAATGAAGAAAAAAATCATAATCCTTACGGATTATGTGCCCCCAAATCCGCAGGGTAAGCGCACTAGAAATCTAGTTTTTAAAGGTTTGAATGCGAAAATTTTCCAAAGCTCGGTCTTTTCGCATAATTATTTTCTTTCAGGATCTCGTAATTTCGCTCCCCCAGTATATAGTTCTTAAATATCTTAAAGGGTTCAAAAGGTTTGGAAAAAATAAAGATGTAACTGCTATGCTCGCTATATCATCTAAGTTTCATGACTCCTGCTAAAAATTGCACCCCGTATGCACCCCGTATTTTCATTGTTTGCCCCTGGCGCCATAATCCCTAGATACGCCACTGGCTTCACTCCCTTGCCGGTCATCCCCCCGAACCATGAACACAGATTGACAGCCCTGAATGTCGCATATTCGTTCTATCTACCGAGTTTAATGTCGCGGAGCAATAATCGGAGCAATAATCAATAATCAATTTTTTTTTTAATCAGATGTGGCGGAGCAATTGTCGCAGAAGCAATGTCGCATAAATGAATTTTTATCGACGGAGCGCGCGTCCTGTGAGCATGATCTTTCTTTTTATGTTGCCCTGAGCATGATCTGACCAATGCGGTGATGTGTCATATACCGCACGCAGCTAGGAATTTAAGTGCGACTTTAACTCGAACTTAACTCTTTGTGAAACACCCCCCAGGTCTTACAATTGACTCTTACTGAAGAGGTGATGCCTGATGCAAGTGAAGCTAAACGATCCCAGACCACTGGTCATCTCCTGATCAAGATGCCTAAGGTATGTTTAGCTTGTTCCATGGATCATTTATTTCAAATATAATCCTGAGTTCTGGTATTGCATTTTGAGATCTGTTGTTTTAAAGTGGTTCTGTATTTCATATAAATCAAGTGGTGAATAGTAATGGTATTTGTGATGTCTTTCTTATCAGAGGCATTTCATCTTTGGGATATTGCTCACTTGATAATTGTATCCCCCAGCAGAATGCCGGAGGATACTTTGGATTACGCCGCCGCCGCTAACTGCCACATTCCTTGACGGATTTCTTTCAAATTTTGTAAGGAGGTGTATCTTGGTATAATCTACACACCTATAATTTCTGGTGATGCTGCCCCCAGTGTTCAGTCTTTTATCGGGTAAAAGGCCATATTTTCGTGGATAGTTTGTGTGCGTTCTGGTAGTCACATTTCTTAACGGATTTCGTTTAAATTTTGCATGAAGGTGTTTCTTGGTATAATCTAGAAATTTCTAGATTTTGGTGATGCTGCCTCCAGTGTTCCGTCTTTTATAAGGTCAAAAGGTCATATTTTGATAGATGTCTGTGTGCACTCTTGTGTGTGCTCTAGCGGTCACATTTCTCAACGGATTTTGTTCAAATTTTGCATGAAGGTGTCTGGTATAATCTAAAAGCCTATAGTTTTTGGTGATGCTGCCACCAGTGTCCCGTCTTTTATAGGGACAAAGGTCATACTTTGGAGGATGGTGTGAGTTCACTCTGCAGGCCACATTTCTTGATGGATTTCTTCCAAATTGTTCATGGAGATGTATCTTGGTCAAATCTATACATCTTTTGTTTTTGGTGTTGCTGCCACCAGTGTTCCGTCTTTTATAAGGTCAAAGGTCATATTTTCGATGATGTCTTGTGTGCGCTCTGCATGTCTCATTTCTTCACTGATTCCTTTCAAACTCTGTATGGACATGTATCTTGGTAGAATCTACAAATTTATACTTTTTGATAGTGCTGCCGTCATTGTTCCATCCTTTATAGGGTCAAAGGTCATATGTCTTTTGTGCACAGTACTCCACCTGCCACATTTCTTGACGAATTTTAAATTTTATATGGAGGGGTATTTTAGTAAAATCTACACATCTTTAGTGTTTGCTGATGCTGCCCCCAGTGTTCTGCTTTTTATAGGGTCAAATGTCATATTTTGGTTGCTGTCTTGCATGCACTCTGGAGGTCACATTTGTTGACTGATTTCTTTCAGATTTTGTATGGAGGTTCATCATAGATTACTCTAGACCTCTACAGTTTTTGGTGATGCTGCCCCCAGTGTTCCATCTTTTATAGTGTCAAAGGTCGTATTTTAGTGGATATTCCGCTGTGCGCTTCGCAGGTCACATTTCTTGACAGATTTCTTTCGAATTTTCAATAGAGATGCATTATAATCTAATCTATACACATTGTTTGGGTGATGCTGCTCCTAGTGTTGACAATAGTCCGGGCCACTGGTGGCAATCTCTGCGCCATCCTTTTGTTTGAGGGAGGGGAGGGAGGAAGTTCTTTGTCCCTCCTTAACCTTCAAACAAAAGGATGATGCCAAAATCGCTGCCAGTAGCGGGGGTTACATTTGCATTGCGCGGCAATGGACATTTCTAGTTGTAAGATGTATTGTCATTATGAAATTTCATGCTTTATGCAAAACCCTTTCATAATTTTATTAATGTGTTCTTTGCTCTCATTGTATCAATTTGAATTTGTTTTTTATCAGTTGATACATGCTATGATGTTGTTTAATTACTCCTTGTTTTATTGATATTGTTTATCATTTCATGACTTTTTTTTAAAGTGACCGTAAACTGAAGCTCCTAATGGTGCCATCTTTTAACAGGATTTGAATAGTGTCTGTGCCTTGTACTTTCCCATCATGCCCCATTATATTTATTTATATTTATATTTTTAGTATTTATATTTTTAGTTTTTGTTTTTTATTTCTATTTGTTGTCTATATAAATTTCACAATATTTGTAGGGAACTATGCTTGTACAAGGCCCAAGGGCTTTATTTATGTAGTTTCCCATTTCATTCTCTAATTTCGATTATGACATATTTTGTATTTGTTTTGAATGTAATTTTTAATTGAAAATGAAATAAATGAGAATTGAATTCTAGTTTGTAGAAGCTTAGAATGTACCTGTAGGCAATTTTCCACATTTACAAAGTCAATAGTTTGAAATATAAAATGTTCCTATTATCCAAACAAGCCGTTTGTCCAAATTCAAAATAAAATGCAATTAATGTTCAAATGATAATCTTCATTTAGCAGTCCCTATAAGCTGTTCAAGTTCTACCAGTTTAATGACTCTTAAATGAATGATTTGACTGTATACATGGTATACCGATGTGTTGGCTCAGTCAGTAGAGCGTCCGCCTCACAATCGGGAGGTCGTGGGTTCGAACCTCGGCCGCGTCATACCAAAAGACGTTAAAAGATGGGAGTTGCTGCTACCTTGTTTGGCGTTCAACAATTGAAGGGATAGAGCAACGTCGATCTGGCGCTGCACAGCGGCTGCCGGGCCCACGCTCAATTGGGCAAAAAGAATTTCCATTTCGGTTAATAAAATTTGGAGTGGACTTTTATTGTATTATTATTATTATTATTATTATTATTATTATTATTATGTCTTCAATCAACGTATCCCTTTTCTTTGCTGATAATGGATGATAAAATAAATAGGACTTTAATATACTTACTCTACAGCTATGTTTCAAATGCTTGTTTCTCCTATTTGGATACAGGTCAAAGAATACATCAGACCAAAGAAAACCTTGTCCAATTCAAGTACTACAATCAATACAGAGACCACCAAGATTTCAAGTGTAGAGTAAGTCAAATGTATTGAGTTTATTCTCTCACTTACATTTCTTTCTGCTTTGTATATGATTTCTTTTTAGATGAGAATAATTATATTTTATTGCAAATTCATTTCAGCACAAAAATCTGTTGCTATCATGTATTTTGCAAAGAAAAAGATTGCTATTCAGAGTAAAGATTTCACATTTCATTTTGATGCCAAAGGAAACATAGTGAAATGTTATCCTCTCCACTAACTCTGGATCAAAGTTCTCCAGTAGGCAATGTATATACAACAGCAGGAAATGTCTAGTTCAGTAATCATGAAAATGCCTGGGAATTTCGTTCAGAGCAGATATCATTTCTTAGAGTGCACTTAATGCACATAGGCAGCAAGCATGACAATTTTAGTAGTTGCTCTTTTATCATAAACATTTTCTTCTTATTTTTTTTGTGGCAAGTATTCCCACTACATGTATTTTTAAAGACTATTATAAATCTTATTACTCTTTGGAGCCTACAACACACAAGCGTAGCTTTCTCCTTAGGCTCCTCAATATTTCACTTTTATTCTAGCCCAGTGTTTTCAATTGATATTGCATGCAAATGTATAGATATGAGATACTCACCGTCTTTTATTTTCTCTGACAATATATCTGTTTGTTTGTACCATTTTTTTTTTTGTACCGATTATATTGTTTGTACCATTTATACTGTAAAAAACCATAGTAAATGTGAAATATGAAACAATAAAGTGAAACTGAATACAATGCATATTGTTACTGCAGGATTTCATCCAAACCTTAGTGAATTGATAAGTCCAAGGCTTGGAGGAATAATGTGTTTTAGCCTTTTGACTTATTTACTGATTTATTAAGATGCTAATTTGGTATTATGATTGTTTGTTTACAGGAAGAAGCTTGAGACTTTAGAGGTGGATCCTGACAGTGGGAGACATGTTGATCTGATGGTAACCAATAGTAACGGACGACCTACTAAGGGACCACTCCAAGCTAGACATCACATTGTGGAGGAGAGAGAGAATAGTGATGACTTTATAGATGATCCAGACGTACCACCCTTAATATGACATTGAAGGCATTGCTTTCCTCCTTTTTATTTATTACACCTTGAATGGCATTAAATGCCTTCCTTTACCTACTGCCTTTTATATGAAATTGAACTTTGAAGACCTCTTGTACTCTTGCTAAATTCACCTCTTTCATTTGAAAACTTTCATTCCATGATAGGAGAAGTTGAGCAGTTTTTCACCACGAATTGGATTTTCACTGAGTTTATTACGCAGTGGGTATTATACTTTGAGAGTGCTGGGGTGGTATTCTGCGAATTATTTTATCTTGATTTTTAATAGTGAAAAGATTTTATTTGTCATAACAAATTGTAAATTGCAACATTTCATTGGTGTTTGCGCAGATGAATTCCGCGTGCGCAGATGAATTCCGCGTACGCAGCCACTTTTGCGCAGTCATTAACCAAATGAATGATGCGCCATAAGTGTACATTTTATTATGACGATTAAAATTATTTCATTAAAATCAAGATAAAATAAATCTCAGAATGCTAGGCTTGGTATTTGGCATAACATTGAAGTGGTCTTTTTTGGTGATTTTGAGTGAATTTGTAGGAATTACAGAATTCAGTGTAGAAGCCCTCACCTACATGTAGTTTTATCAGGTGAACCAAATAAAGTGAAAACTAATCGAGAATAAAAGAGGAGAAGCATTTTGAATGATTTTCTTAACACAGACACATGTTCACATGTGGTGCCTGTTTCATAGTTTCCTACCAAACTACATTCCGCCGGGACAACAAAAATGCTAATTTTTTATTGATGAAATAAATAATTCCTATTTGGCTGTTTCATTATAGTAAATGGGTACATTTAACTCTGTCTACATGTAGTACATCACAATATCATGAAAATGACACCCTCTGGGTAGTCTTGGAAGACCAAACAATTTGTAGACCAATAAGTAGGAATTCATTACTCCTTTGAATATAAATACAGTTAACTTCGCATAAGTCGAATTTATTGGAACCACAAAAAATAGTTTTACTTGTGCAAAATTCATTTTAGGAAATGTAACTAACACATGTTTTGCATAGTTTTGTCCAAAAAAAATGATTTGACTTAGGGAAAATTGGACTTTTGGGACTTTGAGTTTATGTTTTGGGGGTCAATTACCCTTTATATTTCACAGAAATTAGCCAAATTGATACCAGATAATGGATAAATAAATGGTGGAGGCCAAACCTGTAAATGAAAGATGGATAGTAGACATACAAGGTTACATAAAATGGCAATTACCCCGTTGAATTATGATGTTCATCCAATCATGTTATCTACATGTATACATTCACTCGTTAGTTTTTTGTAACACAAAACAGTAGACCTTGTTTTAAAAGAACTAGTGCGGGTATTCAAAAGAAAAAGTTTACTCTTCAATAATTGCATTCCGTCCTTTTAAGATAAAAATGCCTTGAAATTTATTATGTAATCATCTGAGTGCTTTCTTTGATCTATTGGATATATGTTAATATATATTGTATATATACATGTATGTATTCATAAATAAATGGCTTTAAATTTAAGTACATGTACATGTAAATGCATCAGTTTGAAGTTTTTGCAGGGAGATTTTCACTGTGTGCAAATTTTCAAGGTAAAATAAGATAACAAAGTGGGTCAGTAGTAAGTTATGTTTTGTGGGTTATGTGTATTTGTATATATAAAATAGGTAAGAGCCCTGAAAAATAGCTGATAAGCTCTGCAGCTTAACATGTGCTTCCCAACAGCTCAAAACCAGGAATAAGTCTAAAATCATACGAGCTAAGCTCTGCAGCTTATCAGCCCTGTTCATGTCTCATTCATTTTAAACAATTATAGGTGATGTTTTTGACAAAAAACCTTTTTTACATTTCATCTCAATGAAGGCCACTGGAAGTTACTCATACAGTGTAAAACCAAAAACTCTTCTGACATGAATTGTTATCATGGCTTTTTGTCAAGTCATTTATTTTAATTGCAAAATTTCTATGTTGTGATCAAGTTATTTGGCAACATGAAACTTTCGCGAATCGTGACCACTCTTGAAGAGAGGTTCTTCAAGAGCATTGTAAAAACATGTGTAACCCAACAGCTCAAAAGCAGCAATAAGTCTAAAATCATACCAGCTAAAATGGTGAAAAGGGCCATTTCTGAATTCATATTGCCATATAAACGCCAAGAGTCGCGCAGTCATGGAGGCTGCCATTTGCTTTCAGTGCGTGCATGTAATCCCTGCACTAAAATGACAAACTATGCGTTAGTGCCTTTTTGGCAACACGCAGGTTTTTATTGTGCTGTCCAACACACTCGGCTTGCGCCTCGTGCGTATATAGTACACCACGATAAAAACCTTTGTGTTGCCAGATTGCACTAACGCACTCCCAACCATGTATTAATAGTATATTAGTGCATGTTCTATTTATGCACCATTACTGGACTCTATAATAAACTCCAAATACTAAATTATCCCTCGTGAAGGTCTATTTCACCTCTGCACTCTGGATAATTTAGTAAAGTATTTGTCATGCACATAATCCAGTATATAATTAGTGCATGATAATAATAATACCTGGCATTTATTGAGCACCTTTCCCAAACTGGCTCAAAGCGCTAGATATATATCATTACCCCGGTCATTGGATTCTGGCACGCCCGCACACAATGTATGTACATTCTCCACTCCCTGGGGAGCATTCCAGCCAGTCGCGTTTCCAAGCGCGCACATGCTAAGCAAACAACATTAACTTTCGCCATCCTACCGATAGACCATGCACTATTTCTATAATATATTACCTTCAAGACTTACACATTGATAAGTCAAACAAGACACAATATCCATTCCATTTTAAACAAGTTTATTTGTGTAGTGCAATATGTTTATACATGAAAATAGTCACAAAATAGCATACATATCCAATTATAGAGAAATTAACAAGTATATACAAAAATGTCACAATTACTATATGTATCTTCTAAAGAAACAGGATTTAAGACCCTCTGATTTATTATTGATTTCTGCACTATGATATGCACAGCCAGATATGAACATGACTTGTCCTAACTTGGATTTCTTATCATACCTCTCTCACCAACATAAAAGGTAACACAACCCCAGCTTTCTATAGAATATATAATTTGTAACAGTATTAATCAAAATATCTACATACTTCTCTTGCTAGCAATATTGCAATATACCTTAATGGACGGACTCTAGTAGAACACATGATTTTTCTTTAAAGTTAACTCAAAAGAACTACAATGAATGGGAATGAATTTTCATTTTCGATATAAATCCATGTACAGACTAGTGATTGTGGGGTTATTTCATTCATTTTATACTGGAATACATGTACATGTATATGAACTGACCAATTTATTAATCTCTTGGAATGACACATCAAATCTCATTGTGAATAACAGTATCTAGTTTGGAGCATAGAAAAATTCTTTTTAAAAATTGCCTCTTTAAATCACGTAAGTTTCGTTCATGTGAAAAACAAAATATGAGAAAAAAAAAGAAATATCACCTCTTGTGATATACATTAGTATAACACATTGTTTCATGTACATGTAAGGCCAGTAAATATAGCACTTTCACATGACTGCTTGCTCTACAAATGACAATATTCACATTCAACCAAAGGAGAGAAAAAAGGTTCAGGTACAGTGGAACCTTGATATAAAGGTTTGGTTCAATAACTTGATTCAGAGCCATAAGAAATATACCAGGTGCATGAGTAGAAAGAGCAAAAATTTCTGCACACACTATGTCCATTTTTCTTGCATGACCATATCGCGTTGGATGCCACGAATTTTAAATAGAGTAAGCTTTAAAATCCTTAAATTGGCAACACATTGAGAGATTCAAAATTGACAACTTTTTCAACTTTTTGATGAAGTTTTTTACCATGTATGTTGTTTGCAAAGACATTACATTTTATGAGAACCATGTATCACTAACAGAAAAATAATTTTGTTGCCAATTTGAAGAACAATATGTGATAAATACAGCCCTTACATAATTGTTGTCATGAAAGGGATAACAAGGTAATTTTGCTGGTCCCACTCCTTTGTATTCTATTGATTAGCTCTGATATAACAAGGTAATTTCCTTGGTCCCAAGGAGTTTGTTCGAATGAGGTTCCACTGTATATAACAAGACAAGCTATCTAGTGATCTATATTATACCGAGAGGTTCCTATTGATCTGCAGGTATCCCAACTGTGGATCAAGATTGCAAGCAAAAAAGGCAGCTCCCCTTAGCTGCTAAAGTATCTTTGCTTGATCATATTTATAACTGTCTCTTAATTGGTACAAGCTGTTCAAGCAAGTAGATTCCTCTGTGCTGTGTAGAGCTCCCGATCAGTTTTGAATGTAGAGAGGTTGTTCATGGTCTGAGTGACCGGTCCAGTGGTCAGTTTATCTCTGACTTGCATGCACTTGTTGTCCAGATCCAAAGAATTGTTCTTCAGTTCCAGATCCTTGTTGATCCGGTAGAGCTGCTTCTCACAAGCATCGCGGATATTACTGTGAAGGAAAACAAATATTTATTCAGATTTCAAGGATATTAATCTCTTGAATAGTAAGCCGAAGATAAACTCTGGATGGGGTCTTTGTATGGTATACCAAATAAAACAGCATCCAAGAAGTTAACAACCTTATTGATGAGAGTTTTACCAAGGACAACGAGTATTACCTGTTGAGCTATTTAAAAGAAATTCTGATTGAATATGTTTAATATTTTTTAAATAGAAAAATGATGTTTTCCACAAAAACTGGATAATTTTATTTTTTTTTTATATACATGTAATATATTTCCAATTCACCTCCAAACCAGAAGTAAATTTAATCTTTATATCATTCTAGCCAGAAGGCTTAATTTGTAAATCTCTCCATCAGCTTAACACCCTCCCCTTTGATTCACTCCTACCCACATCTACCCCATGTGTAATCTATCAATGTAAGAATCCACTTACTGTGCATCTTGTAGTTTCTTCTCCAGAGCCTTGATGCTATCTTGTATCTCATGTACCTCATTGACGAGTCCATACTGAGCATTATCTCTGCAGAGCTCTACATTGGGTCTGTAGGTACGGTTCTCAAGTCTAGTCATGGCTAACTTCAGAGGATTCTCTTTGTCTTTGATAGCTTGCTCTAACTCACGGATGTTACGCTCCTGCTTGGCAATCTCTTCCTCAGTCTAATAATAGGAAATGATCAAATCCTCATTTACAATAAAATAGAAATGAAGCTTGATATCTTTCACACTACTTGATATATTCAGTCCAAATGAATGATAAAGCATGCAAATCAATCCAATATTAGAAAATCAGAGAGAAGCTAATAAAATGTATCTGTCATACTGTTCTGGACCTTTAAAATTCATGCAGGGTCAATAACTTGTGCATTGTTTAAAAAATTGTTGTAAATGTAATCAAATAAGAAGTTGCTGTAAAGAAATTAAAAAAAAGAAGATCTACATGGAAATGAAAAAATGTTGTTATAATACTTGAGTCCATCAATTCCCTATTCAGTTATAGAGGCAACCTGAATATATGTATGCACTTGATTTGGCATCTTAAAAAGAGAAGATAGATACCAAAACTCTGACTCCCATAAGTGCAATTGTTTGTAAACTCACAAATGAATGTTTACACGTTAAAAGTTGAATAAACAGATTAAGATTTGGATGTAGTACACTTACATTCTTCTTCTGCCATTCATCTTCATCCTTTGCTCTCTTCATCTCATGAATTCTCTTACGAAGAGCAAACTCAGTGGCTTGACGTTGAGCTTCTAGATCATTATCAGTCTGAGCTACTGTACTATGGATAGCCTCTCTGAGACGCTGTGATGAACGCATCTCAGCATCAGCTCGGTCCTTGTTATAACGGGAGAAGTCTTCCCATGTCTGGGGTGTGGTACTCCTATAACAATGAAGAGATGATGACACATCATAAGAATGTAATCTAACTGGACAATATCTTGCACAAAGAAGATACACAATTGCGTATTTCCAAAAGAGAATATACATGTTAAAAATCCTTATGATAATGGTGAAGACAGAAAAAGAAATTTATGTCAGAGAGAGAAAAAAAAAGAACTTATTTGCTAAAAATAGAAGGAATAAAAGACAACATGTCTGTAAACAATTTAAGAGGAATGGTGTTGGATAGAGTAAATAATTCTATGATATTTAAAGGGAAACTCAAGTTCTGGGAAGGCCAAAAAACAATTTGTGAGCTTTCTCATTTCTTATTGTGTTAGTTTGGAAGATTAACATAGTAGAAATGTCCCCTGAAAAGGACTGCTCGTCAAATGCCCTCACATTCAAAATATGACAAGAAACAGCCGAAATGTTCGGGCCGAAAATCTGTGTGTATTCCCATATACGTATTTCTGTGTGCTGTGCATTTGAATCTCAGCAAAATTGAGTCAATTTCTTATCATTTTGGTGATTCTAAGACCTTACAGCATACACCAATTCTTATGTGCTAATCAGCCTTTCCCAATTGCTTTGAGACAGTTTCTTTCACAATTCAATATCATGAACAGAACTCAACTTTATCTTTAAATCAATAACAGCTGGCATTTTTATATTTAGTTTATTCTATATGAGCAAATGTACAATATGTGAGTCTACAAATAGAGAAAGGGATTTGAAATGATTTTTTAGTTTTAAGAGAAACAGAAAAATTAAAGAAACAAATCATTTAAAGTTAGAGCAAAATACATCTACAATAATAAAAGAAGAAATAAGAAAGAAAATATGAATTTTTGAAGTTGCAATTAATCAAACACAAATTGGCAACTCTGTGATATATCTTGCAAGCTCCTCTTCCATTTGCCATGCATCCCAAAATCCTTAATTTCCATTTTCCCTGAAGAAGGTATTCAATCATACATGCCCCTAGATATAATCATTGTTCATATGTTTTTGCATGAAACCTGTAGGAAACAAATCTATTCCTTCACCAAAAATTAAGAAAATTAAAACTGATCATATTTTCTGTACTGAGCAAATGGGAGAAGAGCTCACGAGATACATCACAGAGTTGCTAATTTGTGTTTGATTGATTGCAACTTCAAAAATTCATGACTTAATTTCTTATTGGATTTTGCTCAAACTTTCAAATCAAATAAATACTTGGATGGACGTCCCCTTTAATACATCTTATTGACATGAATATTAAAACCTATATGCTACATGTATGTGAGTATAAGCTCTATGACTATATGAATATATATAGCTATAGAAAGAAAACGACGATGATAGTGTTTGTATTTGAACATACCCTTTAGGTGTCCTGGTAGAGTTTGGTTGGTAGCAGATGTCGGGTGAGTTAATGCTAAGATCATGACAGTAGGTATCAATCTTCTTAGCTTCAGTCTTATCTCTGAGATCAGCATGAAGCTGTTGACGAGCCTCCTGCAGGAGACACAGCTGCTCAAATGCAGAGCTCACCTTGGCTTGCAATGCATCCTTGATGCCTTCTATCACATCAATCTCCTGTAAAACAAAACAACTAACTTTATAAAGGATATCAACTTTTAGACACAAATTTAGTTAACTTGCACCTAATAATACTGCTATTTCTGTAGCGCCTTTTCAGAGTATAGATACAAAGCGCTTTACATGATACAATTAACAAATAACAATGCTGCTTACAAGAATATACATAAACAAGATTTGCATCAAAACTGATTGCAAAGATTTTTGCAAGGACCAGAATGATTTTAGAAAACTAACACAAATATGATATCCATGAAGGTCCACTGTAGCAATTTCCAACTCCAATAAGCTAAAAGACAATGTAGTCTACAAATGCAGATCTAGTATAATAGATCTACTAGATCTAACTGTTAGACCCTAATAGATTTCTATATATGTTTTTTTATTTTTTATCCTGAAATGGTTGTAGTTCAGGATTATTAGAATTATGGAGAATTGGAGAATCTTTCATTCTTTACTGACATCCTTTTCTAGTTTCTTGAACCTACCTTGCCGATTTCTGAGTTTGCCAGGTCATCTACAACATCGATATCCCTCCTGCCATCACGTAGCGTCTTGCATTCTGATGCTACATCAAGAGGAAGAGCTTTAGCCTCTAGCGCCCTCTCTGCCAGGTCTTTGTCATCTTCCAGCTTCCTAATTTCCTCATCAACATCAGCAAGGGTCTTCTCAAGAGTTTCACGCCATGTCTCAATGTCATCAATCCTGTTTGAAAGACGAGTTGTGTTGTCATGGATGCCCCATGATGTGCGGTTGTAGGTTTCGTTACGAAGCTGGCTAGATTCTTGGCGGGTGGAGTGGGAATTATCACGAAGTTTCTCAGCGTTTGTGGAAAGGAGGTGGCTGTTCGTGTGCCAGTCTGATGGGGCAAAATGGGTAACAGGCTTGCTGGCAATGTCTGTCTTGATCGACATAATGAATCTAGCAAAGAGAAGACAAAAATGTGATACCGATAGTCAAGTGAGGAATAATTATTAAGAACAATAAATGAGGAGGAGAAAGAGATTCTCTGTTACACTTACAGTATGTGATATCAATTTTTCTTGCAATAATACAATAACTGAATGAGATCATTCAAGTTCAACACAGACTTTTTCTTAACTTGATAAAGTTGACAATGTAGTCTAGGCCTAAGCTAGTTAGATCTAGCGAGATCTAACTCATAATTAGTAACACTAGGACCTACATGTACTACAGATCTAGTAAAGAAATGCACGCCACTAGGATGAATTTTATTAGGCACACTCTACCTAATCCAGCCATGCCAGCCCAGCCCCATAAATTAATGTTACCAAAAAAGGTGAAGCACACCAAATGAAAAGACCATAGCCATAGGCCTAGGCCTAAATATGAAAAACGAAAGTGTCTTGCATCATCACTTTCTTCAACTTCTTCTTTTTCTTCATTGTCTGCTGTTTTTGGAGATCTGGAACAGTCACGCTCATCAAGTTTCAATCATATCGAAAAAACAAAACAAAACTCAAAAGTCAAAGTTAACATGGGGCGCTAATGTGCTTTCGTACGCCAACGTAAATCACAGTTTTCACACTTACAAATTAATCACTCTTACGGAGGACTTTAAACAAGTCTATAATGAATAGGGTTAGGGTTAGGGTTAGGGTACGTTGGCGTACGAAAGCACATTAGCGCCTTAACATGGTTAACCACAAAAAAGCCAGTCTGTTTGGAAACCGCTGTAAATTTAGGATGGGTTGTGTATCCGGACACCTAACAAAAATTAGCCTGTCAATTTTGCCGTCACATTTTACGAAAAATATGCATCAGGTAACACTGAAATCAGTGAATATTTGCAATTCACATGATTTCCAAGTCCAACCTATCCTGTCATGTTGCCTGCATGAAATTTTGAAAAGTTGTCAATGTCAGTTCAGAAATGACCTGTTCGACTTCGGACACACAACGACAGCGTCTGGGGAATACTCACCTGATAATGTTCCTCTGTTAATAATTGGGTCTATCTTTTGAGAGTTGATTAATCTTCCCTTAATGTTGCTCACTTCGACCTTCGTTACTTCGAACTTCAACTTCAAGAAACCCTTCTTTGGCTTTGCATGCAATTACTGTGAATGTTGGAGAGAGAGAGCGTGTATGTTTCTCGATCTCGCTGATCATGATACAGCTGAGCGCTGCTTAGCAACGAATACAACGGGGAGAAAATATTCGTAACGATACGGTCGATTGGTCAGAGTGCGGTAGCAGGGAAACAACCAACCAATGAAAATCACTCTAATCAAACCCTGTAGTCGTAG
Organism: Heliocidaris erythrogramma; assembly: GCA_025617745.1. Classification (NCBI taxonomy): domain Eukaryota; kingdom Metazoa; phylum Echinodermata; class Echinoidea; order Camarodonta; family Echinometridae; genus Heliocidaris; species Heliocidaris erythrogramma. The sequence continues at coordinate 2,720,201 of CM046862.1, forward strand.
CAACCACAAAGGATACGTAGACTTTTGCCAGTCGTTAGGAAAGATATACGAATTAACGCGGAAGTAGTCTTTGTTTACATGTGTCAAAAGGTCAGCGGTCGATCAATATTGTGACAATTCTTTCAAAATGTCTCATGGACACAGTCACGGATGTGGAGGCCACGATCATGATCATGATAGTCCCGACAGAGGTGCACTATTCTCCCTTTACACGAAGATTGATACAGAAAGACTGGAGTGCCTGAATGAAGTCACAGACGGATCTGGAAAATTGGTTTTTAAACCATGGGACGAACGGCTCGATTTTTCAAAGGTGAAAACGTTGTCCCATTCATTTGTTTTTATGTAGGCAGTGTATACAGCCACACGCGTCTGTGTCTACCAGTACACTCATAGCACTCATAGCTACATTCCTATACTTCGTGTGTATAATGTAGGCAATCATACACCTCATCTTTTTAAAACACCACTGCACAAAAGTCACCAATATTCACTCAAAATCGGCATTTAATTTTCAAAAACCAACCCCAAAATATCCAAGAAATACAATAAATTCAACTCACCAATGTTGGAAAAGATATTTCCAAAAATGAAATCCGTAATTTACTGTTGATTCTCGCGAAACGAGCTATCGGAGTCATTGTGTACATTTCCTGGTCGCCGCGGGCGCTGACATCTCCCCAAAAGAGTTTTGTCCTCAAAAATTCGGTCCCAATGGCATACACGGAAAAGTTCCGATTTTCTGTGTGCGCGATCGTAAAGATCGATGTGCGCTTGCGATCCCGAGTTTCTTCGTGGACAAAAATTATATTGGCCGATTTTAGTCTAAGACATCGGCAGTTTGTAAACAACACGCGATCGCGAAACAAATCGGCGGGGATTTCTCCGGTTTTGGACAAGATTTTGACTTTGGATTTTGCTGAAAATATCAAGAGTTCTTCCTAATTGCCATTTGATGTAGGAGTGAGATTTTTAAGGGCTGAATTTGAAAGCAAGTATTTAAAATATTTATCTTATTTTTCCCCCCATACCTTTAGTACATGCGACAGAAAATACCAACTATTTTACAGAAATGTACCCGGGAGTGACTCATAGCTACCACTCCCGGGTACATTTCTGTAAAATAGTTGGTATTTTCTGTCGCATGTACTAAAGGTATGGGGGAAAAAATAAGATAAATATTTTAAATACTTGCTTTCAAATTCAGCCCTTAAAAATCTCACTCCTACCTCAAATGGCCGTTAGGAAGAACTTTTGATATTTTCAGCAAAATCCAAAGTCAAAATCTTGTCCAAAACCGGAGAAATCCCCGCCGATTTGTTTCGCGATCGCGTGTTGTTTACAAACTGCCGATGTCTTAGACTAAAATCGGCCAATATAATTTTTGTCCACGAAGAAACTCGGGATCGCAAGGGCACATCGATCTTTACGATCGCGCACACAGAAAATCGGAACTTTTCCGTGTACGCCATAGGGACCGAATTTTTGAGGACAAAACTCTTTTGGGGAGATGTCAGCGCCCGCGGCGACCAGGAAATGTACACAATGACTCCGATAGCTCGTTTCGCGAGAATCAACAGTAAATTGCGGATTTCATTTTTGTAAATATCTTTTCCAACATTGGTGAGTTGAATTTATTGTATTTCTTGGATATTTTGGGGTCGGTTTTTGAAAATTAAATGCCGATTTTGAGTGAATATTGGTGACTTTTGTGCAGTGGTGTTTTAAAAAGATGAGGTGTATGACTGCCTACATTATACACACGAAGTATAGGAATGTACCTATGAGTGATAGCTACATACATTCCTATACTTCGTGTGTATAATGTAGGCAGTCATACACCTCAACTTTTTAAAACACCACTGCACAAAAGTCACAAACATTCACTCAAAATCGGCATTTAATTTACAAAAACCGACCACAAAATATCCAAGAAATACAATAAATTCAACTCACCGATGTTGGAAAAGATATTTCCAAAAATGAAATCCGTAATTTACTGTTGATTCTCGCGAAACGAGCTATCGGAGTCAATGTGTACATTTCCTGGTCGCCGCGGGCGCTGACATCTCCCCAAAAGAGTTTTGTCCTTAAAAATTCGGTCCCTGTGGCATACACGGAAAAGTCCCGATTTTCTGTGTGCGCGATCGTAAAGATCGATGTCCGCTTGCGATCCCGAGTTTCTTCGTGGACAAAAATTTTATTGGCCGATTTTAGTCTAAGACATCGGCAGTATGTAAACAACACGCGATCGCGAAACAAATCGGCGGGGATTTCTCCGGTTTTGGACAAGATTTTGACTTTGGATTTTGCTGAAAATATCAAAAGTTCTTCCTCACGGCGAGGTAGGAGTAAGGGCTGAATTTGAAACTGAAAGCAAGTATTTAAAATATTTATCTTATTTTCCCCCCCATACCTTTACTACACGCAACAGAAAATACCAATTATTTTTGCATGTTGTATTCGTAGTGGTCAATATGACCACTATTCGTGGTGTGGTGTCTACCACTCATACATAGCTACATTCCTATAGCCTACTTCGTGTGTAGAATGTAGGCAGTCATACACCTCAACTTTTTAAAACACCACTGCACAAAAGTCACCAACATTCACTCAAAATCAGCATTTAATTTACAAAAACCTACCCCAAAATATCCAAGAAATACAATAAATTCAACTCACCGATGTTATGATATTTCCAAAAATGAAATCCGTAATTTACTGTTGATTCTCGCGAAACGAGCTATCGGAGTCATCGTGTACATTTCCTGGGGGTCGTTTCATCAAATCAATGCCATGACAGTCATAACTGTTGTCGGTGATCTGCGGAAATGTCATGGACCTGAAAAACTGTTTCACAAAGACATGATAAACGACAACTCAATGATATCGATACTCATCGGCGAAAAAACATACCGGTAGTCTATCTATATCACAGTCCATTGGAATTATCGTCAATTACCCAAACAGAATTTAAGGCTCAGTTTTCCCCAAACTATTCCAAAATGTAAAAATGGCAGCGAAGATGAATGCTTGTGATACAAACATCCCGTTTACATGAAAAGATGTGTTTCTTATGGCATCTTAGAATTTATAAAATTGAGAAAACGCGAGCCGAGGAGGCTTTTGCGATGTACGAATCTAGATTTGTAGGTAAGAGGATAACGCAATTGACTAATTACGGAAAGAAGACCCAAATTGTGTTCATTTTAGAGAAAATGATTAAATTAAGATATCTTATGGCCCAAGTTTTAATATTTATTCATTAAAAGATAAATATAACATCATTCATATCAAAGCATTGCGTGAAAACGGGGAAAAAAAGCGAAAATACATACATGATAAATTGTCGTCGTTCACATGGGTCTGTATATACAGACTGTTCCGTTTTCGATGCTGATTCTATGGTAGACGGATGTGGGTATTTTTAATATTAATCTCATTTACTTGTTGGGGGTCAAGAAGCCATAAGAACATATTGTTTGTCTGTACAAATGCTGTGCAAACTGAATACATTGACTTGCACACTATAACAGTTTGAATACGGCCGGAAGATTTTCAAACGGAGAAAACCTTGGACCCTGAATTACCTGAAAAAGGAGCATTAAAAGGAATAAAACAGTCAAATTGGTAAGTTGAACATGTTCGTTTAAGTATAGAGCCTATAGGCCTAATCTATTTAATTTACACAAATATTTTAAAAAATCGTAATATTCACATTTTAACAACTACATGCCTACTGTTCCTCGGCGATCAGTGAGTTTGCACAGACGAGTGTACGGAGCGTTTCTGTCTGTAAGTGAAGAGCCGACCCTATCCAAATAAGAGGCTGACGAATGAGAGACAGAATTTTCGGTCTACTAAATAGTACATGCGACAGAAAATACCAACTATTTTACAGTAATGTAGCCATGAGTGGTCTCTACCATTATATAGTACGGCCACACGCGTGTCACTACATGCATGTATATACATACATCTCTGCCCACCCAACGGCATCCTCTTGTTCTTCTCTTTTCAGCTTACTCTCTCCCCTCTCCACCCCTTCCCCCTCTCTCTCTACCCCCCCCCCCTCTCTACCCCCCCCCCCCCCCCTCCCCCCCCTCTCCCCTCCCCTCTCTCTCTCTCTCTCCCTCCCTCCAGTTCTCGAGTCTCCCCCTCTCTCTCTCTTCCTCTCTTCACCTCTTTAATTTTCGTGTATTATTAGTATAAATAAATGAAATGCTATAAAATAGAATTTGAAAGATTCCATTCATTGTCTTTATAAAATACGAAACTAAATATACTCGTTGTATCACAAAGATTCCAAACTTTAATCTTTTTACGCTATGATAATTCAATTTTGTTCTTTTACCTGTATATACTTTTATGTATTTAATTTATCATTTCGTCCATAACTTTATGCACTCATTTGTTAATTCCTTCAAAAATTTACTCATTCGTTCAGTATTATTTTCATCTAAACTTAAATGATGAAACAAACAATATAGTCAATGAAACATAATAATGCATAATGATTAAATAAAGAAATACTGAACATTTCAAAGAGGAATTTCCCAAGTCTCGTTTTAGGTGTCTACTTGAGAGCAAAAGGAGAAAGGGACAGAGAGAGGGATAGAGAGAGAGAGAGTGAAAGTGAAAAACAGGAGGGGTGGGCGGAGAGAGGAGAGAGAATGCATTGTACATAATATCAGCAAATATTAATTTGAAGTGAATGATAAAATCACGGACATGGTTGTCACTGTCATATATATTAGGCCTACCCCTCTATCTATCTCTCTCTATCTATCAATCTAAATTTCAGGGGGAAAAATATATTTTGAAAAGATTAAACCAAACTGCGGGAATGATATTGATGGATGCACCTCCCTCGGGGTATGAAACGAATGAAATCACAATTTTATAAAATATAGCGACATAAATATCATCAGTTTGAAAGTTGCCACACATCTTTCTCCATAGCATATTAATAGTCTTTAACTTCCATACCCATCTTACGTTTCATGAACGTAATAGAAATTACTATAGTTACAACTTTAGTATAAAAATGCTTATCAAAATAATCATAACAAATATTCTATTAATTACTTTAATAATTTGCATGATTATTCCAATAACAAGCTATTTGGAGTAATATTCTTGTAAAAACTCAGTGTCAATTTATTAAAATGAGTTCTTAGCGCTAAACTATCACATTATGGTGTCCTTCAACCAACGTTCAATTTACCGGTAGCAAAAATATGAATACAGCGATTTTCTTTTATTCAATTTTTCTTAAAAGACTACAAGCGGAAAAGATGAGGTATAATTGGTCTACTAAATTTGTAAAACATTTTAATGGGAAATTCATGCATGTTTCAATCATAACCAACCATTTAAGCCCCAAAACGTAATTTAAATTTTCTGGAATAAGCCGAGAGGATCATGAGAAAGACTATATTCTCGAACTTGCGGTATCGATAGCTTGTCTGTCATTGCTTTGTGAAACAGTTTGTCGGCAAGCGGACATCTCCGTTGAGGCACCGACAAAGATAAGCCTGTCGTACTTCATAATACAGTAGTTTTCACGGGTGAATAGGCTTCAATAGCTCTTGTGTGTATCAGTGGGCCTTTTCCAGTCTCGGTGTAGATCATTCATACATGAGAGAAATATAATTTCAGTTAGCCTATTTAAAATTTTAGCTCTGAAAAGTTCAAGTGAAAGTACCCCAAATGTCAGTAGAGGCTCACGGCTGATATCAGAGTCTCTCTCCCATTTGGGAGACTGTCTCCCATATTGGAGACTTAGCTTACAAAAGGATTAAAAGAAACAACACCAACAACAAGGCAATTTATCCCAGCCAAATATTTGCCTCATCGAGGTCAGAAACCCATTTGATTTTTGTGTGTGGGTCATAACAAAAACTTTTATGAAAACACAAGTAGACGGTGAATCTTTACAGTAGACGGTCAAAATGGGTAATTTCTCATGAGGAATCTGCTTATCATATTTTCATTTTGCGCCGAGGTAATCCCCGCAAATGTAAACAAAGCAAATCGATCTCCCAAATCAGAGACCAAACTTATTTACAGAAGTCTCTGATATCAGAGACAATCTCCCAAATGGAAGAGAGTCTCCGATATCGGTCGTGCGCCTCTACCGAATGTGGCACAGTAAGAGTTTCAGAAAATTAAATCTTGCTTAGACTGAGTTAGAGCAATTTTGTTGTCTGTTTTGGACTGCTGCAGCAGTGAATGTTGGACACACTCCCACATAGGCAAGGGCCTATGAGTGCACGCGTGTGGCTTTATCCACAGCCAGGCCTGAGGATACAGCCACTCATAGCGTCTTTACTATACATGTACTTCGTGTGTAGAATCTAGGCGGTCATACACCACAAATTTTTCAAACACTACTGCACATAAGTCAGCAACATTCACTCAAAATCGGCATTTAATTTACAAAAACCAATCCCAACATATGGTTCTAGGACAATTACCCCCTGGGCAATCACCCCCCGGAAAACTACCCCCCAAGGACAATTACCCCCTGTAAAATTACCCCCCGGAAAATACCCCCCCACAGACAATCACCCCCTGAGGACAATAACCCCCGGAAAATAACCCCGGAAAATAACCCCCGGAAAATAACCCCCCACAGACAACCATCCCCCGAGGACAATTACCCCCTGCAAAATAACCCCCAGGGACAACTACCCCCCAAGGACAATTACCCCCCGGAAAACTACCCCCCCCCCCCCCCGGACAACCACCCCCGAGGACAATTACCCGGGCCGGGAAAATCCCCCCCCCCCCCCCCGGGACAACTACCCCCGAGGACAATTACCCCCTGGAAAATTACCCCCCGGAAAACTACCCCCAAGGGCAATTACCCTCCGGAAAATTACCCCCCCGGAAAACTACCCCCAAGGACAATTACCCCCTGTAAAATTACCCCCCCCCCCCCCCCCCCCGCAACTACCCCCAGAAAGAAAGTCACTCATATTTTTTAAATGATATTTCTTCATGAAATTGTTTTTCACAAAATCAACATTTTTAGAATAAGTTTCATGTAACTAAAATCATCTTCCTGCACGCCGATTGAAAATCTTGCTCAAGAGCTACAAAATCAAATGAAATTTTTAAGCACCGTGCATACTAATTAGTCTTGAAGGTAAGTTTCATTCTGAAATAATTACTGAACCAGAAAGCATAATATCTTACTTCAATATGAAATGGATCATGAGATAGATCATGAAATAGATCATACAAAGGCAAATACATGATCAGTTGATTAGCAAAATTACAGAGGATTCATAAATGATGAAAATTTACACCCTATTTTCTTTGTTGGGTCCCCTTTTGGCGACAGGATATAGCGCGTATACTCGCTCATAGATCTGCGCGCAACCTATTATTAAATTTCTATAGAAATTTGATCAGGTTTAAATTATCTTTAGAACACTTTGTGATGAATTTCCGGGGGGGGGGGGGTAATTGTCCTTGGGGGGTAATTTTCCGGGGGTGATTTTCCAGGGGGTAATTGTCCGGACACGCCAACATATCCATGAAATACAATAAATTCGTTGTGTACATTTCCTGATCACCGCGAGCGCTGACATCTCCCGAAAAAGAATTTTGTCTTTAAAAATTTGGTCCCTATCGCGTACACGAAAAGTCCTGATTTTCTGTGTGTGCGATCGTAGAGATCACTGTGCGCACGCGATACTGAGTTTATTTGTGGACAAAATTTTATTGGCCGATATTAATCTAAGACATCGGCGGAATGAAAACAACACGCGATCGTGAAAAATATCGGCAGAGATTTCTTCGGTTTTGGACATGATTTTGACTTTGGATTTTGCTGGAAATATCAAAGGTTCTTCCTAACCACACCACGAATAGTATAGCGGTCAGATTGACCACTACAATATATGCATGCAAAAATAGTTGGTATTTTCTGTCGCATGTACTAAAGGTTTGGGGGAAAAATAACCATTAGGAAGAACTTTTGATATTTCCAGGAAAATCCAAAGTCGAAATCATGTCCAAAACCGAAGAAATCCCTGCCGTTTTGTTTCGCAATCGCGTGTTGTTTACATACCGCCGATGTCTTAGACTAAAATCGGCCAATAAATTTTTTGTCCACGAAGAAACTCTGACTTTTCCGTGTACGCAATAGGGAGTGAATTTTTAACGACAAAATTCTTTTTGGGAGATGTCAGCGGCCGCGGTGACCAGGAAATGTACACAATGACTCCAATAGCTCGTTTTGCGAGAATCGACTGTAAATTATGGATTTCATTTTTGGAATTATCTTTTCCAGCATCAGTGAGTTGAATTTATTGTATTTCTTGGATATGTTGAGGTTGGTTTTTGTAAATTAGATACCGATTTTGAGTGAATGTTGGTGACTTTTGTGCAGTGGTGTTTGAAAAAGTTGAGGTGTATGACTATCTAGATTCTACACACGAAGTATAGTCATGTAGCGATGAGTGTTCCTAATGGCCATTTGAGGTAGGAGTGAGATTTTTAAGAGCTGAAGTTGATAGGAAGTATTTAAAATATTTATCTTATTTTCCCGCCATACCTTCAGTACATGCGACAGAAAATACCTACTATTTCTGCATTCATATCGCGTAGTGGTCAATATGACCACTACCGGGTATTCGTGGTGTGGATACAGCCACACGTGTCCACACGTTTCTCTGCGGCACTTAGACTCTGCGCAGCGGCACCCGAGTGCCGAGTTAGCCCGGATCCAGTGCATAGCACGAGCGATGTGCATATTTATGCAGCAGTCATCAAGAAGGTTGTGGCATCTTTCATTGAGAAAATCTGTTATCCATGTCTGTAGTTGGGAAATGTTTCATTCTCTCTTTGTCTCTCTCTTTCTTTTTATACATGTAGTTTGTTGAGAGTGATGATGATGAAGAACTTCTTTTCAATATTCCGTAAGTATGAGGACTTTCTTAATGTTAAGGGAAGAGAACATTCCCTCCCTTTTAGTTTGTATTTAAGACATGGTCTGGAGAAAATGTGAATGTTTGTTTTTCTTTTTAAAAGCGATTTGTGCTTTCCTATAAATTTTAGATGCAAGTATAGCAATTCCGCAAATTTTAAAAATTTTCTTTGAATATGATGATAATAAAAAAGAATGTTTCATAACCATTTTTAAATGAGCACTATGCAATGGTAAATCTCTGAAAAGAGTTCTGCGAGCGGCTCAGTTGAATTTTTCATGAAAGGGGATATACAGTGTAATGGATTGTATTTTGTCACATGACGCATTTTTGACCAATCAATTACGTAGATTCTTTTCATGACGGATATAAATATTTTTATTTCTAAAGAAGTGATTAGGTCATACATGTATAATAAGCTTCTCTATCATAGTACAACATTTGTAAATGTAAATACAAATACAACAATCACCATTCAGTTCAAAATCAACAACATTGGATTATAAAAGATTATAAAATGTTACTGATTTACCTTAATAATTGCTTGATTTGCTGACCAAATGCACTGGTTCAGTTTATGGATATGTGTTTCTTAACTAAGCTGAAAAAGTGAAGTATGGTAATTGAATGTTTATGTCTGTACATGAAAGTTTATGGGCAGTGTGAAGTTAAAGGATATTATTGTAATAATGTAATTGAAGGAGAAGATTGAATGTTTATGTTTTTATATCATGTATCATCTCTTTTCTAGTTCTATTGTGATTGGAGGAGAAGATTGAATGTTTGTGTTTTTATACATGTATCATCTCTTTTCTAGTTTCACAGGCAATGTGAAGTTAAAGGGTGTCATTGTGATTGGAGGAGAAGATTGAATGTTTGTGTTTTTATATCATCTCTTTTCTAGTTTCACAGGCAATGTGAAGTTAAAGGGTGTCATTGTGATTGAAGGAGAAGATTGAATGTTTGTGTTTTTATATCATCTCTTTTCTAGATTCACAGGCAATGTGAAGTTAAAGGGTGTCATTGTGATTGAAGGAGAAGATTGAATGTTTATGTTTTTATATCATCTCTTTTCTAGTTTCACAGGCAATGTGAAGTTAAAGGGTGTCATTGTGATTGAAGGAGAAGATTGAATGTTTATGTTTTTATATCATCTTTTTTCTAGATTCACAGGCAATGTGAAGTTAAAGGGTGTCATTGTGATTGAAGGAGAAGATTGAATGTTTATGTTTTTATATCATCTCTTTTCTAGATTCACAGGCAATGTGAAGTTAAAGGGTGTCATTGTGATTGAAGGAGAAGATTGAATGTTTATGTTTTTATATCATCTCTTTTCTAGATTCACAGGCAATGTGAAGTTAAAGGGTGTCATTGTGATTGAAGGAGAAGATTGAATGTTTGTGTTTTTATATCATCTCTTTTCTAGATTCACAGGCAATGTGAAGTTAAAGGGTGTCATTGTGATTGAAGGAGAAGATTGAATGTTTGTGTTTTTATATCACCTCTTTTCTAGTTCCACAGGCAATGTGAAGTTAAAGGGTGTCATTGTGATTGAAGGAGAAGATAGAATGTTTATGTTTTTATATCATCTCTTTTCTAGATTCACAGGCAATGTGAAGTTAAAGGGTGTCATTGTGATTGAAGGAGAAGATTGAATGTTTGTGTTTTTATATCATCTCTTTTCTAGATTCACAGGCAATGTGAAGTTAAAAGGTGTCATTGTGATTGAAGGAGAAGATTGAATGTTTGTGTTTTTATATCACCTCTTTTCTAGTTCCACAGGCAATGTGAAGTTAAAGGGTGTCATTGTGATTGAATGTTTGTGTTTTTATATCATCTCTTTTCTAGATTCACAGGCAATGTGAAGTTAAAGGGTGTCATTATGATTGGAGGAGAAGATTGAATGTTTGTGTTTTTATATCATCTCTTTTCTAGATTCACAGGCAATGTGAAGTTAAAGGGTGTCATTGTGATTGAAGGAGAAGATTGAATGTTTGTGTTTTTATATCATCTCTTTTCTAGATTCACAGGCAATGTGAAGTTAAAGGGTGTCATTGTGATTGAAGGAGAAGATTGAATGTTTGTGTTTTTATATCACCTCTTTTCTAGTTCCACAGGCAATGTGAAGTTAAAGGGTGTCATTGTGATTGAATGTTTGTGTTTTTATATCATCTCTTTTCTAGATTCACAGGCAATGTGAAGTTAAAGGGTGTCATTATGATTGGAGGAGAAGATTGAATGTTTGTGTTTTTATATCATCTCTTTTCTAGATTCACAGGCAATGTGAAGTTAAAGGGTGTCATTGTGATTGAAGGAGAAGATTGAATGTTTGTGTTTTTATATCATCTCTTTTCTAGATTCACAGGCAATGTGAAGTTAAAGGGTGTCATTGTGATTGAAGGAGAAGATTGAATGTTTGTGTTTTTATATCACCTCTTTTCTAGTTCCACAGGCAATGTGAAGTTAAAGGGTGTCATTGTGATTGAATGTTTGTGTTTTTATATCATCTCTTTTCTAGATTCACAGGCAATGTGAAGTTAAAGGGTGTCATTGTGATTGAAGGAGAAGATTGAATGTTTGTGTTTTTATATCACCTCTTTTCTAGTTCCACAGGCAATGTGAAGTTAAAGGGTGTCATTGTGATTGAATGTTAGTGTTTTTATATCATCTCTTTTCTAGATTCACAGGCAATGTGAAGTTAAAGGGTGTCATTGTGATTGAAGGAGAAGATTGAATGTTTGTGTTTTTATATCATCTCTTTTCTAGTTTCACAGGCAATGTGAAGTTAAAGGGTGTCATTGTGATTGAAGGAGAAGATTGAATGTTTGTGTTTTTATATCATCTCTTTTCTAGATTCACAGGCAATGTGAAGTTAAAGGGTGTCATTATGATTGGAGGAGAAGATTGAATGTTTGTGTTTTTATATCATCTCTTTTCTAGATTCATAGGCAATGTGAAGTTAAAGGGTGTCATTGTGATTGAAGGAGAAGATAGAATGTTTATGTTTTTATATCATCTCTTTTCTAGATTCACAGGCAATGTGAAGTTAAAGGGTGTCATTGTGATTGAAGGAGAAGATTGAATGTTTGTGTTTTTATATCATCTCTTTTCTAGATTCACAGGCAATGTGAAGTTAAAGGGTGTCATTGTGATTGAAGGAGAAGATTGAATGTTTGTGTTTTGATATCACCTCTTTTCTAGTTCCACAGGCAATGTGAAGTTAAAGGGTGTCATTGTGATTGAATGTTTGTGTTTTTATATCATCTCTTTTCTAGATTCACAGGCAATGTGAAGTTAAAGGGTGTCATTATGATTGGAGGAGAAGATTGAATGTTTGTGTTTTTATATCATCTCTTTTCTAGATTCATAGGCAATGTGAAGTTAAAGGGTGTCATTGTGATTGAAGGAGAAGATAGAATGTTTATGTTTTTATATCATCTCTTTTCTAGATTCACAGGCAATGTGAAGTTAAAGGGTGTCATTGTGATTGAAGGAGAAGATTGAATGTTTGTGTTTTTATATCATCTCTTTTCTAGATTCACAGGCAATGTGAAGTTAAAGGGTGTCATTGTGATTGAAGGAGAAGATTGAATGTTTGTGTTTTTATATCACCTCTTTTCTAGTTCCACAGGCAATGTGAAGTTAAAGGGTGTCATTGTGATTGAATGTTTGTGTTTTTATATCATCTCTTTTCTAGATTCACAGGCAATGTGAAGTTAAAGGTTGTCATTGTGATTGGAGGAGAAGATTGAATGTTTATGTTTTTATATCATCTCTTTTCTAGATTCACAGGCAATGTGAAGTTAAAGGGTATCATAATTGTGATTGGAGGAGAAGATTGAATGTTTGTGTTTTTCTCTTTTCTAGTTTCACAGGCAATGTGAAGTTAAAGGGTGTCATTGTGATTGGAGGAGAAGATTGAATGTTTGTGTTTTTATATCATCTCTTTTCTAGATTCACAGGCAATGTGAAGTTAAAGGGTGTCATTGTGATTGGAGGAGAAGATTGAATGTTTGTGTTTTTCTCTTTTCTAATTTCACAGGCAATGTGAAGTTAAAGGGTGTCATTGTGATTGAATGTTTGTGTTTTTATATCATCTCTTTTCTAGATTCACAGGCAATGTGAAGTTAAAGGGTGTCATTGTGATTGAAGGAGAAGATTGAATGTTTGTGTTTTTATATCATCTCTTTTCTAGTTTCACAGGCAATGTGAAGTTAAAGGGTGTCATTGTGATTGAAGGAGAAGATTGAATGTTTGTGTTTTTATATCATCTCTTTTCTAGATTCACAGGCAATGTGAAGTTAAAGGGTGTCATTATGATTGGAGGAGAAGATTGAATGTTTGTGTTTTTATATCATCTCTTTTCTAGATTCATAGGCAATGTGAAGTTAAAGGGTGTCATTGTGATTGAAGGAGAAGATAGAATGTTTATGTTTTTATATCATCTCTTTTCTAGATTCACAGGCAATGTGAAGTTAAAGGGTGTCATTGTGATTGAAGGAGAAGATTGAATGTTTGTGTTTTTATATCATCTCTTTTCTAGATTCACAGGCAATGTGAAGTTAAAGGGTGTCATTGTGATTGAAGGAGAAGATTGAATGTTTGTGTTTTGATATCACCTCTTTTCTAGTTCCACAGGCAATGTGAAGTTAAAGGGTGTCATTGTGATTGAATGTTTGTGTTTTTATATCATCTCTTTTCTAGATTCACAGGCAATGTGAAGTTAAAGGGTGTCATTATGATTGGAGGAGAAGATTGAATGTTTGTGTTTTTATATCATCTCTTTTCTAGATTCATAGGCAATGTGAAGTTAAAGGTTGTCATTGTGATTGAAGGAGAAGATAGAATGTTTATGTTTTTATATCATCTCTTTTCTAGATTCACAGGCAATGTGAAGTTAAAGGGTGTCATTGTGATTGAAGGAGAAGATTGAATGTTTGTGTTTTTATATCATCTCTTTTCTAGATTCACAGGCAATGTGAAGTTAAAGGGTGTCATTGTGATTGAAGGAGAAGATTGAATGTTTGTGTTTTTATATCACCTCTTTTCTAGTTCCACAGGCAATGTGAAGTTAAAGGGTGTCATTGTGATTGAATGTTTGTGTTTTTATATCATCTCTTTTCTAGATTCACAGGCAATGTGAAGTTAAAGGTTGTCATTGTGATTGGAGGAGAAGATTGAATGTTTATGTTTTTATATCATCTCTTTTCTAGATTCACAGGCAATGTGAAGTTAAAGGGTATCATAATTGTGATTGGAGGAGAAGATTGAATGTTTGTGTTTTTCTCTTTTCTAGTTTCACAGGCAATGTGAAGTTAAAGGGTGTCATTGTGATTGGAGGAGAAGATTGAATGTTTGTGTTTTTATATCATCTCTTTTCTAGTTTCACAGGCAATGTGAAGTTAAAGGGAGTCATTGTGATTGGAGGAGAAGATTGAATGTTTGTGTTTTTCTCTTTTCTAATTTCACAGGCAATGTGAAGTTAAAGGGTGTCATTGTGATTGGAGGAGAAGATTGAATGTTTGTGTTTTTATATCATCTCTTTTCTAGATTCACAGGCAATGTGAAGTTAAAGGGTGTCATTGTGATTGGAGGAGAAGATTGAATGTTTGTGTTTTTATATCATCTCTTTTCTAGATTCACAGGCAATGTGAAGTTAAAGGGAGTCATTGTGATTGGAGGAGAAGATTGAATGTTTATGTTTTTATATCATCTCTTTTCTAGATTCACAGGCAATGTGAAGTTAAAGGGTGTCATTGTGATTGAAGGAGAAGATTGAATGTTTATGTTTTTATATCATCTCTTTTCTAGTTTCACAGGCAATGTGAAGTTAAAGGGTATCATTGTGATTGGAGGAGAAGATTGAATGTTTGTGTTTTTATATCATCTCTTTTCTAGATTCACAGGCAATGTGAAGTTAAAGGTTGTCATTGTGATTGGAGGAGAAGATTGAATGTTTATGTTTTTATATCATCTCTTTTCTAGATTCACAGGCAATGTGAAGTTAAAGGGTATCATTGTGATTGGAGGAGAAGATTGAATGTTTGTGTTTTTCTCTTTTCTAGTTTCACAGGCAATGTGAAGTTAAAGGGTGTCATTGTGATTGGAGGAGAAGATTGAATGTTTGTGTTTTTATATCATCTCTTTTCTAGTTTCACAGGCAATGTGAAGTTAAAGGGAGTCATTGTGATTGGAGGAGAAGATTGAATGTTTGTGTTTTTCTCTTTTCTAGTTTCACAGGCAATGTGAAGTTAAAGGGTGTCATTATGATTGGAGGAGAAGATTGAATGTTTGTGTTTTTATATCATCTCTTTTCTAGATTCACAGGCAATGTGAAGTTAAAGGGTGTCATTGTGATTGGAGGAGAAGATTGAATGTTTGTGTTTTTATATCATCTCTTTTCTAGTTTCACAGGCAATGTGAAGTTAAAGGGTGTCATTGTGATTGGAGGAGAAGATTGAATGTTTGTGTTTTTATATCATCTCTTTTCTAGATTCACAGGCAATGTGAAGTTAAAGGGTGTCATTATGATTGGAGGAGAAGTTTGAATGTTTGCGTTTTTATATCATCTCTTTTCTAGATTCACAGGCAATGTGAAGTTAAAGGGTGTCATTGTGATTGAAGGAGAAGATTGAATGTTTATGTTTTTATATCATCTCTTTTCTAGTTTCACAGGCAATGTGAAGTTAAAGGGTATGATTGTGATTGGAGGAGAAGATTGAATGTTTGTCTTTTTATATCATCTCTTTTCTAGTTTCACAGGCAATGTGAAGTTAAAGGGTATCATTGTGATTGGAGGAGAAGATTGAATGTTTGTGTTTTTATATCATCTCTTTTCTAGTTTCACAGGCAATGTGAAGTTAAAGGGTGTCATTGTGATTGGAGGAGAAGATTGAATGTTTGTGTTTTTATATCATCTCTTTTCTAGTTTCACAGGCAATGTGAAGTTAAAGGGTGTCATTGTGATTGGAGGAGAAGATTGAATGTTTGTGTTTTTATATCATCTCTTTTCTAGTTTCACAGGCAATGTGAAGTTAAAGGGTGTCATTGTGATTGAAGGAGAAGATTGAATGTTTATGTTTTTATATCATCTCTTTTCTAGTTTCACAGGCAATGTGAAGTTAAAGGGTGTCATTGTGATTGGAGGAGAAGATTGAATGTTTGTGTTTTTATATCATCTCTTTTCTAGTTTCACAGGCAATGTGAAGTTAAAGGGTGTCATTGTGATTGGAGGAGAAGATTGAATGTTTATGTTTTTATATCATCTCTTTTCTAGATTCACAGGCAATGTGAAGTTAAAGGGTATCATTGTGATTGGAGGAGAAGATTGAATGTTTGTTTTTATATCATCTCTTTTCTAGATTCACAGGCAATGTGAAGTTAAAGGGTGTCATTGTGATTGGAGGAGAAGATTGAATGTTTGTGTTTTTATATCATCTCTTTTCTAGTTTCACAGGCAATGTGAAGTTAAAGGGTGTCATTGTGATTGGAGGAGAAGATTGAATGTTTGTGTTTTTATATCATCTCTTTTCTAGTTTCACAGGCAATGTGAAGTTAAAGGGTGTCATTGTGATTGAATGTTTGTGTTTTTATATCATCTCTTTTCTAGATTCACAGGCAATGTGAAGTTAAAGGTTGTCATTGTGATTGGAGGAGAAGATTGAATGTTTGTGTTTTTATATCATCTCTTTTCTAGTTTCACAGGCAATGTGAAGTTAAAGGGAGTCATTGTGATTGGAGGAGAAGATTGAATGTTTGTGTTTTTCTCTTTTCTAGTTTCACAGGCAATGTGAAGTTAAAGGGTGTCATTGTGATTGGAGGAGAAGATTGAATGTTTGTGTTTTTATATCATCTCTTTTCTAGTTTCACAGGCAATGTGAAGTTAAAGGGAGTCATTGTGATTGGAGGAGAAGATTGAATGTTTGTGTTTTTCTCTTTTCTAATTTCACAGGCAATGTGAAGTTAAAGGGTGTCATTGTGATTGGAGGAGAAGATTGAATGTTTGTGTTTTTATATCATCTCTTTTCTAGATTCACAGGCAATGTGAAGTTAAAGGGTGTCATTGTGATTGGAGGAGAAGATTGAATGTTTGTGTTTTTATATCATCTCTTTTCTAGTTTCACAGGCAATGTGAAGTTAAAGGGTGTCATTGTGATTGGAGGAGAAGATTGAATGTTTATGTTTTTATATCATCTCTTTTCTAGATTCACAGGCAATGTGAAGTTAAAGGGTGTCATTGTGATTGAAGGAGAAGATTGAATGTTTATGTTTTTATATCATCTCTTTTCTAGTTTCACAGGCAATGTGAAGTTAAAGGGTATCATTGTGATTGGAGGAGAAGATTGAATGTTTGTGTTTTTATATCATCTCTTTTCTAGATTCACAGGCAATGTGAAGTTAAAGGTTGTCATTGTGATTGGAGGAGAAGATTGAATGTTTATGTTTTTATATCATCTCTTTTCTAGATTCACAGGCAATGTGAAGTTAAAGGGTATCATAATTGTGATTGGAGGAGAAGATTGAATGTTTGTGTTTTTCTCTTTTCTAGTTTCACAGGCAATGTGAAGTTAAAGGGTGTCATTGTGATTGGAGGAGAAGATTGAATGTTTGTGTTTTTATATCATCTCTTTTCTAGTTTCACAGGCAATGTGAAGTTAAAGGGAGTCATTGTGATTGGAGGAGAAGATTGAATGTTTGTGTTTTTCTCTTTTCTAGTTTCACAGGCAATGTGAAGTTAAAGGGTGTCATTATGATTGGAGGAGAAGATTGAATGTTTGTGTTTTTATATCATCTCTTTTCTAGTTTCACAGGCAATGTGAAGTTAAAGGGTGTCATTGTGATTGGAGGAGAAGATTGAATGTTTGTGTTTTTATATCATCTCTTTTCTAGTTTCACAGGCAATGTGAAGTTAAAGGGTGTCATTGTGATTGGAGGAGAAGATTGAATGTTTGTGTTTTTATATCATCTCTTTTCTAGATTCACAGGCAATGTGAAGTTAAAGGGTGTCATTATGATTGGAGGAGAAGATTGAATGTTTGTGTTTTTATATCATCTCTTTTCTAGATTCACAGGCAATGTGAAGTTAAAGGGTGTCATTGTGATTGAAGGAGAAGATTGAATGTTTATGTTTTTATATCATCTCTTTTCTAGTTTCACAGGCAATGTGAAGTTAAAGGGTATGATTGTGATTGGAGGAGAAGATTGAATGTTTGTCTTTTTATATCATCTCTTTTCTAGTTTCACAGGCAATGTGAAGTTAAAGGGTATCATTGTGATTGGAGGAGAAGCTTGAATGTTTGTGTTTTTATATCATCTCTTTTCTAGTTTCACAGGCAATGTGAAGTTAAAGGGTGTCATTGTGATTGGAGGAGAAGATTGAATGTTTGTGTTTTTATATCATCTCTTTTCTAGTTTCACAGGCAATGTGAAGTTAAAGGGTGTCATTGTGATTGGAGGAGAAGATTGAATGTTTGTGTTTTTATATCATCTCTTTTCTAGTTTCACAGGCAATGTGAAGTTAAAGGGTGTCATTGTGATTGAAGGAGAAGATTGAATGTTTATGTTTTTATATCATCTCTTTTCTAGTTTCACAGGCAATGTGAAGTTAAAGGGTGTCATTGTGATTGGAGGAGAAGATTGAATGTTTGTGTTTTTATATCATCTCTTTTCTAGTTTCACAGGCAATGTGAAGTTAAAGGGTGTCATTGTGATTGGAGGAGAAGATTGAATGTTTGTGTTTTTATATCATCTCTTTTCTAGATTCACAGGCAATGTGAAGTTAAAGGGTATCATTGTGATTGGAGGAGAAGATTGAATGTTTGTTTTTATATCATCTCTTTTCTAGATTCACAGGCAATGTGAAGTTAAAGGGTGTCATTGTGATTGGAGGAGAAGATTGAATGTTTGTGTTTTTATATCATCTCTTTTCTAGATTCACAGGCAATGTGAAGTTAAAGGGTGTCATTGTGATTGGAGGAGAAGATTGAATGTTTGTGTTTTTATATCATCTCTTTTCTAGTTTCACAGGCAATGTGAAGTTAAAGGGTGTCATTGTGATTGGAGGAGAAGATTGAATGTTTGTGTTTTTATATCATCTCTTTTCTAGATTCACAGGCAATGTGAAGTTAAAGGGTGTCATTGTGATTGGAGGAGAAGATTGAATGTTTGTGTTTTTATATCATCTCTTTTCTAGATTCACAGGCAATGTGAAGTTAAAGGGTGTCATTGTGATTGGAGGAGAAGATTGAATGTTTGTGTTTTTATATCATCTCTTTTCTAGTTTCACAGGCAATGTGAAGTTAAAGGGTGTCATTGTGATTGGAGGAGAAGATTGAATGTTTGTGTTTTTATATCATCTCTTTTCTAGTTTCACAGGCAATGTGAAGTTAAAGGGTGTCATTGTGATTGGAGGAGAAGATTGAATGTTTGTGTTTTTATATCATCTCTTTTCTAGTTTCACAGGCAATGTGAAGTTAAAGGGAGTCATTGTGATTGGAGGAGAAGATTGAATGTTTGTGTTTTTCTCTTTTCTAGTTTCACAGGCAATGTGAAGTTAAAGGGTGTCATTGTGATTGGAGGAGAAGATTGAATGTTTGTGTTTTTATATCATCTCTTTTCTAGTTTCACAGGCAATGTGAAGTTAAAGGGAGTCATTGTGATTGGAGGAGAAGATTGAATGTTTGTGTTTTTCTCTTTTCTAGTTTCACAGGCAATGTGAAGTTAAAGGGTGTCATTATGATTGGAGGAGAAGATTGAATGTTTGTGTTTTTATATCATCTCTTTTCTAGTTTCACAGGCAATGTGAAGTTAAAGGGTGTCATTGTGATTGGAGGAGAAGATTGAATGTTTGTGTTTTTATATCATCTCTTTTCTAGTTTCACAGGCAATGTGAAGTTAAAGGGTGTCATTGTGATTGGAGGAGAAGATTGAATGTTTATGTTCTTAGATCATCTCTTTTCTAGTTTCACAGGCAATGTGAAGTTAAAGGGTGTCATTATGATTGGAGGAGAAGATTGAATGTTTGTGTTTTTATATCATCTCTTTTCTAGATTCACAGGCAATGTGAAGTTAAAGGGTGTCATTGTGATTGAAGGAGAAGATTGAATGTTTATGTTTTTATATCATCTCTTTTCTAGTTTCACAGGCAATGTGAAGTTAAAAGGTTAGATTGTGATTGGAGGAGAAGATTGAATGTTTGTCTTTTTATATCATCTCTTTTCTAGTTTCACAGGCAATGTGAAGTTAAAGGGTATCATTGTGATTGGAGGAGAAGATTGAATGTTTGTGTTTTTATATCATCTCTTTTCTAGTTTCACAGGCAATGTGAAGTTAAAGGGTATCATTGTGATTGGAGGAGAAGATTGAATGTTTGTGTTTTTATATCATCTCTTTTCTAGATTCACAGGCAATGTGAAGTTAAAGGGTGTCATTATGATTGGAGGAGAAGATTGAATGTTTGTGTTTTTATATCATCTCTTTTCTAGATTCATAGGCAATGTGAAGTTAAAGGGTGTCATTGTGATTGAAGGAGAAGATAGAATGTTTATGTTTTTATATCATCTCTTTTCTAGATTCACAGGCAATGTGAAGTTAAAGGGTGTCATTGTGATTGAAGGAGAAGATTGAATGTTTGTGTTTTTATATCATCTCTTTTCTAGATTCACAGGCAATGTGAAGTTAAAGGGTGTCATTGTGATTGAAGGAGAAGATTGAATGTTTGTGTTTTTATATCACCTCTTTTCTAGTTCCACAGGCAATGTGAAGTTAAAGGGTGTCATTGTGATTGAATGTTTGTGTTTTTATATCATCTCTTTTCTAGATTCACAGGCAATGTGAAGTTAAAGGGTGTCATTGTGATTGAAGGAGAAGATTGAATGTTTGTGTTTTTATATCACCTCTTTTCTAGTTCCACAGGCAATGTGAAGTTAAAGGGTGTCATTGTGATTGAATGTTAGTGTTTTTATATCATCTCTTTTCTAGATTCACAGGCAATGTGAAGTTAAAGGGTGTCATTGTGATTGAAGGAGAAGATTGAATGTTTGTGTTTTTATATCATCTCTTTTCTAGATTCACAGGCAATGTGAAGTTAAAGGGTGTCATTATGATTGGAGGAGAAGATTGAATGTTTGTGTTTTTATATCATCTCTTTTCTAGATTCATAGGCAATGTGAAGTTAAAGGGTGTCATTGTGATTGAAGGAGAAGATAGAATGTTTATGTTTTTATATCATCTCTTTTCTAGATTCACAGGCAATGTGAAGTTAAAGGGTGTCATTGTGATTGAAGGAGAAGATTGAATGTTTGTGTTTTTATATCATCTCTTTTCTAGATTCACAGGCAATGTGAAGTTAAAGGGTGTCATTGTGATTGAAGGAGAAGATTGAATGTTTGTGTTTTGATATCACCTCTTTTCTAGTTCCACAGGCAATGTGAAGTTAAAGGGTGTCATTGTGATTGAATGTTTTTTTTTTTTTATCATCTCTTTTCTAGATTCACAGGCAATGTGAAGTTAAAGGGTGTCATTATGATTGGAGGAGAAGATTGAATGTTTGTGTTTTTATATCATCTCTTTTCTAGATTCATAGGCAATGTGAAGTTAAAGGGTGTCATTGTGATTGAAGGAGAAGATAGAATGTTTATGTTTTTATATCATCTCTTTTCTAGATTCACAGGCAATGTGAAGTTAAAGGGTGTCATTGTGATTGAAGGAGAAGATTGAATGTTTGTGTTTTTATATCATCTCTTTTCTAGATTCACAGGCAATGTGAAGTTAAAGGGTGTCATTGTGATTGAAGGAGAAGATTGAATGTTTGTGTTTTTATATCACCTCTTTTCTAGTTCCACAGGCAATGTGAAGTTAAAGGGTGTCATTGTGATTGAATGTTTGTGTTTTTATATCATCTCTTTTCTAGATTCACAGGCAATGTGAAGTTAAAGGTTGTCATTGTGATTGGAGGAGAAGATTGAATGTTTATGTTTTTATATCATCTCTTTTCTAGATTCACAGGCAATGTGAAGTTAAAGGGTATCATAATTGTGATTGGAGGAGAAGATTGAATGTTTGTGTTTTTCTCTTTTCTAGTTTCACAGGCAATGTGAAGTTAAAGGGTGTCATTGTGATTGGAGGAGAAGATTGAATGTTTGTGTTTTTATATCATCTCTTTTCTAGTTTCACAGGCAATGTGAAGTTAAAGGGAGTCATTGTGATTGGAGGAGAAGATTGAATGTTTGTGTTTTTCTCTTTTCTAATTTCACAGGCAATGTGAAGTTAAAGGGTGTCATTGTGATTGGAGGAGAAGATTGAATGTTTGTGTTTTTATATCATCTCTTTTCTAGTTTCACAGGCAATGTGAAGTTAAAGGGTGTCATTGTGATTGGAGGAGAAGATTGAATGTTTGTGTTTTTATATCATCTCTTTTCTAGTTTCACAGGCAATGTGAAGTTAAAGGGTGTCATTGTGATTGGAGGAGAAGATTGAATGTTTATGTTTTTATATCATCTCTTTTCTAGATTCACAGGCAATGTGAAGTTAAAGGGTGTCATTGTGATTGAAGGAGAAGATTGAAT
Organism: Heliocidaris erythrogramma; assembly: GCA_025617745.1. Classification (NCBI taxonomy): domain Eukaryota; kingdom Metazoa; phylum Echinodermata; class Echinoidea; order Camarodonta; family Echinometridae; genus Heliocidaris; species Heliocidaris erythrogramma. The sequence continues at coordinate 2,742,708 of CM046862.1, forward strand.
GTTTGTGTTTTTATATCATCTCTTTTCTAGTTTCACAGGCAATGTGAAGTTAAAGGGTGTCATTGTGATTGGAGGAGAAGATTGAATGTTTGTGTTTTTATATCATCTCTTTTCTAGATTCACAGGCAATGTGAAGTTAAAGGTTGTCATTGTGATTGGAGGAGAAGATTGAATGTTTATGTTTTTATATCATCTCTTTTCTAGATTCACAGGCAATGTGAAGTTAAAGGGAGTCATTGTGATTGGAGGAGAAGATTGAATGTTTGTGTTTTTCTCTTTTCTAGTTTCACAGGCAATGTGAAGTTAAAGGGTGTCATTGTGATTGGAGGAGAAGATTGAATGTTTGTGTTTTTATATCATCTCTTTTCTAGATTCACAGGCAATGTGAAGTTAAAGGGAGTCATTGTGATTGGAGGAGAAGATTGAATGTTTGTGTTTTTCTCTTTTCTAGTTTCACAGGCAATGTGAAGTTAAAGGGTGTCATTATGATTGGAGGAGAAGATTGAATGTTTGTGTTTTTATATCATCTCTTTTCTAGATTCACAGGCAATGTGAAGTTAAAGGGTGTCATTGTGATTGGAGGAGAAGATTGAATGTTTGTGTTTTTATATCATCTCTTTTCTAGTTTCACAGGCAATGTGAAGTTAAAGGGTGTCATTGTGATTGAATGTTTGTGTTTTTATATCATCTCTTTTCTAGATTCACAGGCAATGTGAAGTTAAAGGGTGTCATTATGATTGGAGGAGAAGATTGAATGTTTGTGTTTTTATATCATCTCTTTTCTAGATTCATAGGCAATGTGAAGTTAAAGGGTGTCATTGTGATTGAAGGAGAAGATAGAATGTTTATGTTTTTATATCATCTCTTTTCTAGTTTCACAGGCAATGTGAAGTTAAAGGGTATGATTGTGATTGGAGGAGAAGATTGAATGTTTGTCTTTTTATATCATCTCTTTTCTAGTTTCACAGGCAATGTGAAGTTAAAGGGTATCATTGTGATTGGAGGAGAAGATTGAATGTTTGTGTTTTTATATCATCTCTTTTCTAGTTTCACAGGCAATGTGAAGTTAAAGGGTGTCATTGTGATTGGAGGAGAAGATTGAATGTTTGTGTTTTTATATCATCTCTTTTCTAGTTTCACAGGCAATGTGAAGTTAAAGGGTGTCATTGTGATTGGAGGAGAAGATTGAATGTTTGTGTTTTTATATCATCTCTTTTCTAGTTTCACAGGCAATGTGAAGTTAAAGGGTGTCATTGTGATTGAAGGAGAAGATTGAATGTTTATGTTTTTATATCATCTCTTTTCTAGTTTCACAGGCAATGTGAAGTTAAAGGGTGTCATTGTGATTGGAGGAGAAGATTGAATGTTTGTGTTTTTATATCATCTCTTTTCTAGTTTCACAGGCAATGTGAAGTTAAAGGGTGTCATTGTGATTGGAGGAGAAGATTGAATGTTTATGTTTTTATATCATTTTTTTTTCTAGATTCACAGGCAATGTGAAGTTAAAGGGTATCATTGTGATTGGAGGAGAAGATTGAATGTTTGTTTTTATATCATCTCTTTTCTAGATTCACAGGCAATGTGAAGTTAAAGGGTGTCATTGTGATTGGAGGAGAAGATTGAATGTTTGTGTTTTTATATCATCTCTTTTCTAGATTCACAGGCAATGTGAAGTTAAAGGGTGTCATTGTGATTGGAGGAGAAGATTGAATGTTTGTGTTTTTATATCATCTCTTTTCTAGTTTCACAGGCAATGTGAAGTTAAAGGGTGTCATTGTGATTGGAGGAGAAGATTGAATGTTTGTGTTTTTATATCATCTCTTTTCTAGATTCACAGGCAATGTGAAGTTAAAGGGTGTCATTGTGATTGGAGGAGAAGATTGAATGTTTGTGTTTTTATATCATCTCTTTTCTAGTTTCACAGGCAATGTGAAGTTAAAGGGTGTCATTGTGATTGGAGGAGAAGATGATAGCCATCCATCTGAAATGAGACTGTAAGTTGATTTTTATTCTATCCTTTTTGTAGAAATTACAGAAGTTTTGATGACCAGCATTCATTCCTTAACCTAGATTCTAAATATATATAGAGATAAAATGGATATAAGAGTGAATAAATTATACTACCTGGGGTGTTTCATAGAGCTGTTTGTAAAGTTACGTACAACTGTACAAAAGACTTAAATATGACAAGCCAAATGGGATGCTCAATCGTTTTTTAACTGCATCAACTTAAGTTGAACTGTGCAGATGTAGATTAACATTCTTATTATAACAAACATTTTTAATGCAAATTATATTTTTTTGCCATTTAAAAAAAAAAAAATTGGGGCATCCTATCAGGCAGGTCATATTCAAGTTGTTCGTAAATTCATGCGTAACTTTACGAACAGCTTTATGAAACACCCCCCCACCCCAAAGATGAATTTGATAGATTAAAAAATATATTATTATACTTTCTTTCAAAGAATTTCTTGCCATGTCCCTTAAGGTACATGTAATATATTATAATATTGGACAGATTATTAGTATAGCCTAATATACCGTTTGCATTATTTTAATTTACTCGTATAGATCTCACTTAATCAGGTTCAGTTAATTGTATTTTGTTCCTTACATGTATATTAGACCTTATTGATAAGAGCACATTTTCAATGTAGGATCTTGTGAAATGTGATTTATTATTATTTTTTCAGGTACAAGAACAGACCTCATATGACATTTGATGATGTTCAGTCTGATCCTGATCAGTTGTTTGAGATGCATAGAGATTCCACTGGAGACCTTGAGTATGCTACCAAGTGAGTCTTTGTCATAACTAACAGAATATCAATGTATTTTTGATGGTATATTTTACCTGAATCCTAAAAAAGCATATGGGCAATTCCATGATTAGTAACGTTACACTTTATCAAAATTTAATATTTTTGATACAGATAATTCAATAGCTTTTTCATCTGAAGTCCTACTCTTGCAAATTTATATTCACCTAACAAAGGTCTACAGTACATATTAAAAGAAATCAAAAGTAAATGAATAAAATAAGAGCTGTAATGAGAACGTTTGATGCCGGTTAGTAACGTTACAAAAAAAGGACATGAGAAACAAACCAAAGTTTTCGAAAAAATATTCCTCCTTATTGTATTGTACCTCAAACTTTGAGCCATATCAGTATTACTTCTTAAATGATGACAAATGTGCCCCAAATTGCTTGGAGATTGTATCTCTCAATTTGTTTAAGTAGAGCCCAAAACCTTGGTTAGTAACATTACGGTTAGTCACGTTATAGTTTTTCCAGTACTACATATTTGAGATTTTTATACCTTTTCAACAACTTATTATTGCCTACTTTCTTTTAAATTGGTGTGACTAAATGCCCTACAAATTATCTAATTGAAAAATTCACAAAATATGCAGTATATTTCTGTCCATGACTAAAAAACTGTGTGAAGTCCCATCTGTCTAAATTTGTGTATTGTTCGGATTCTTCTATAAAGGGCCATATTAAATAAAATTGTTTTTGGTGAGTATGAAACCCCTTTGTAAAAACAAATCCTGTATTTATTTAAACCCCCAAAATCGGCCTGAATTTGAGAAAGAGCAAAAATAAAGTTTGGCCTGATGTCCACTTAATCATGGATTTGCCCATATATACATACAAATGTCGGTATGAAAATAACAAGAAATAATTGTACAGTCACACTGACAAATCTTTCAGGAAACTTGATTCTTAGAATACTACACTCCCTTAGTTTGTGATGTGAATTTGCATTACAGTTTTAAAATACCTTTAATGTCAATTATGGAATTTCTTAAAATACTACTTTACAAGGTCAAATATTACACAAACCCTACCCACTGATTAGCTTTCTGCACACATTTTCATATGTATGCTATTTTACAGAGCTGCCCGCTTCTTCAATGTGAACCATCTATCCATTCACTTCTCAAAAAACTTTGGAGCAGAGACATCGAAGGTCTACTACATTGGACTTAAAGGAGAATTTACAGAGGTGCGTAGAGCAATAATTGAAATCAAAAGCAAATATTGACAAGCATTCAGACTGTAGCACAATCTTATGAAAAGAGCTATCATTCTGTTATGAGAAGAGGGAATTACATTATATTTCAAAGTATTTTATCATATTAAGAAGAAGGAGAACATATTTTAAAGTTATAACTTATTGTTCTGTGATATGGATAACATTGAATTGGTCATACATGTATGCTAGTACAGTGAAACCTCCTTATAACAAACTCCTTGGGACCAAGGAAATTACATCTTTATACCGAAACCTTGTAATATCAGGTCTAAAACAAATAGAATACAAAGAAGTGGGACCGGCAAAATTACCTTGTTACAATGAGAGTTAGTTATAACAGTGTTCTTGATAACGAGGTTCCACTGGAATTAATAATGAGCATTTGGTATAATTGATACACTTTCACAATGAGAATCTTTAATGATATTGTGTTCCTTATTTTCTTTTAATCCTGTCATGTATATAATCTTCTTGCATTCATGTTCATTTCATGTTCCTGTGCTCTGATGCATTCATTTCCTTACAGTGCATGGCTCTGATCATGGGACACTTTGTGCTCCATAACTTCATCCCATGATTATTGAATTTTCATTTGTTTAAAGGATTATGCAATCTTATTTTACCAAACCTTCATTTTTTCTTGGTACAATACAAATCATGAAATATCACTTGTATTTGTACAATAAAATGTTACAAAGGGAACACACTTATTTTTGTTGTCTCACCACTGGTAATTTTTTTTTTTTTAATGTTTTGTCAATAAAATTGAAGAATAAACTTTTGTAAAGGTGTCCAATGTACATATCTTTCACAAAACCTAGAGACATTTCTTTTAACGATGATGTTCACTTTAGTTTACGTTCATAACATTTGGTGTCAGCTTCCCGACGTTTGTTTTGAAGAACCCGATTTGATACTTTTGATAAAGAAAAGTTAACATAACCATACTAGGTTTTTAAATTCTGATACAAAGAGTACACAAGCTACGGTATTTCTGTCCTTAAATTTTTTGCAAAATTTATAGAGTGAAACAAAATAATCGCTTATTTTTTGTGTCAAGTGTTATGAACGTTAACATGGCTCTTACTTTCGCCCGACAGTTTGTGGGAAGAATTTAATTGGGCGGAATTAAAATTTTACTGATTAAATTTTTTTTTTTATTATATTAACTACCGACCTTCCTGGTGTATTGGATTATTCTCTTTCTGCTGAGCAGCTCTTTTGAAGTAATTTGTTCCATGGTTTGGGATGAGGAAGAACATTGTCTGGTAGAGCAACAAATCTTACGTTCATAACTCGGTATCAGTTTTGGGTTTTGCCGTGTCATAACTGTTTATGCAACATTAATGCCTCTTTGTTCACTTGAATTGAAGGCCTATCTGGAGTGAATTGGATTATCCTCTTTCAGTTGAGACTGCTTTAAAAGTAATTTGTTCCTAGGTTTGGAAAGTGGAAGAATGTTTGAGTGCTAGAGAGTGAAATCTTGCGTTCTTAACTCAGTGTCAGTATTGGGATTCGTCATATCTTCTCATTCACATTTTTTGGGGGAGGGTAGTTTGATATTATTTTTGAGGTACATTTCAGTAAACAATTCATTTTATTTTCCACAAGTGAAATTAACCAAGTGATAATTGCATACGCCTGACATCGAGTTATGAACGTAAGATTTTTGAAATGGTGAACTTTGGTGACTTGTTGCCAATTGTTGATGAAAGCTGGAGATCCAGCACTTCAGTTGTCTGCAACGTTTGAGCATCGACTTCATAACACTTTCCCGGTCTCTCAGTGAGTTTGAAAAGTTACCTCATATGTAACACTAGTGTACCCTAGATCAGAGCCATGCACATCCACCTTTTCCTCCTACAACATCTTTTTAGTGACAAATTTTGATTATTTACAAGTAAGCAATTACATGAAATGGGAAAGCTTATGTTTCATTTCCTGCCTTTTTTCTGCAGATCAATTGTCAGCACAGAACAATTAAGAATTCACAATCCTGAAAAGCACATGCCATTTATCCGAAGATTTGTTGTCTCTGATGAAAATATTGTTTGCTTTATAGCCTTAGATATTAGATAGATCTTTGATTGAATGATTGCCCAGTCAACATGTTTTTGTGTTTCTGCAGGCTCCAAGACAGGGTATTTTGCTGGTGAGCTATGAAGCTCAAGCCAACCCTAAGGACCATAAAACTGATCTTCATGATAATGTTCAACATCAGATCAGATAGCTGGAAGATGAGATGATTGGAGCTCATATAGACTTCAACTAGGTAGCTAGACAGATGGCGATTTAAATTTACATGATAAGGTACATGTAAATAGCTCATTTCTTTCTAACCCTTAGTTCATTTGGCCAGTCCTGAACTGTGTTTTCATTCAAGAATTAGAAGTCACAGTGGTCAAGTACATTGGTCAAGTTCATTGTAAGCAATGATTACCATACCTCACTTCCACTTTTAGTGGAATGAAATATTACATAAAAGATAGAACTAATCTCAAAGAGAAAGACTTGTAAAAGTTTGTTTTTCATATTGAAGTACTGTAATAGCTGATTTATTGGAGACTCTGCATAGCAATGCAAACATTGATTTGTTTTATTTAATTTTAGATGGGTAAGGTATATCAACAGGATGGTGTAATTAATGGACTGTTTATAAAGATTCAGGCCCCAAAATAGATTATTCTTTATAATACAAGAAAATGACTGAAGAGAGTGAGTCACCTTGTGTCATCCTGTTGGCTTAATCCATCTATCTCAATATGTCCATCTCATCAAAATCCAGACTGAATGGCAAAAATATATTTTTCATCACATTATGCCATTCGTATGGGTATTTATAGCTGTGATCATGTCTTTGTTAAAATTCTCACTTATTTCTGTTCCAAGATACAATATTAAATGGAAATTCAGACCAAAGTATTAAAATGACCGTTCAGTCACCAATAATCTACCCACAGTATACTGTTTTAATTCAGTCAAAGTTTGTAGGAAGGTTAAATTATTATTAACAATATATTATTATGTGGTTCAGACATATAGCAATGTCATTTATTAACTCTTACTGTGCCAAGAGATTTAGCTCTCTTCAAACTTTTACCAAAATGTGATCAATGCTTACTTTTCAAATGTCTCCACTTCTTTAACCATCTATTATTTCACAAAATATTGTGTACATAACTTGTAGGAAATTTACCATTTCTTATAATACCAAACATTAATTTACCCAACTTTATGCATAAGAATTATTGAAATTGAGTTTCTTTGTTGTCCATTATTTTGGGGGTTCTTATTTGCTTACTATTGTTTAATGTTGAAGTAAGGTAATATCTTATTTAAATTCTGCAATTTTCTCTGAAAATTTCTATGGTAGCATATAATTATTAGCGAATGCTTGATTTATGCTAAAAATTTTGATTGACCACCATATACTCTTCCTGTGGTTGAGCAATTGGTGAATGAAAATGACAAGTCTATCTGTCACATATACATGTATGTGACATCAGCACTGAAAGAGTTAAGTACAGATAGTCTGATATTTCATGCATTATTTGTTTGTACTGTATCATGGAGCTATTGGAGCATTCTCTTGATGGTAAAACTTGAAAGATGAGGGAAAATATGACTTTGTTCGTAATTCTTGAACATTCAGTGAGGCCAATTTATTTGCATTTTACATAAAATAATAAGCCTAATCAGTATCTATTCTTCTACTTGCTGTAGAAAGTGTAATAATTATAGAAATGGTCATGTGTTATGAGTTGGTCCCCTTTTGCGTTACAAGGTGATTTTAGCTTCTGTGACACATTTTTAAATTTAAAAGCCTATATCTCCTTCAGTATACAACCTATTATAATAGAAAAAGTATACATTTCCTGATAGGAAACCACACAAGGAATCTAAATATACATTCAAACTTGACATAAGGTGTATTGTAAAAGAGTTACATGGACTTGTATATGAAATTATTGATATTTTTGTTATCTTATTGTTTTCATCATAACTCTTTCTTAGGCCCTTCTATGGCAATAAAAGTATTATGTTTAAAAAAAAATGAATCAGATCCTTACAACAATTTATAATTTCTTGGGTTTATGATTGTGTAATAATGAAAAAAATCACCAAAACTTGGGGAAAATTCAATTTTTTTTGAAGTGTCATTGTATGAAGTTTTACATCATTTGTTTTTGCATGCATAGCTAAATGTACTTTTTGAATGATAAGACAGAAAAGAGTAAGATAGCTTTAATTTGGTATGAACTTTGTGCCCATATTACAAGTAAAATTGAAATTATCCACTGACATTGGACTACATGTAGGTGTTAAAAAAACATTTTGACAATTTTGATGGCTAATAATTCAAAAGCTATAACTATTCTCAAACTGAGGTTTTCACATTGTAATGCTGAAGGATACCAAGTTACCTGGAGTAAGTTTTATGACATTTCCTTCATCAATATTCCCACAATAATGTCCTGATTATCAAATTAGATTTTCACTTTTTGAAAACTCAAGGCCACAAATCTGTGTGTATCAGTAATTAATAGAGAACACAACAATATCAATGTGTGTTGCACCTGTCAATTCTGCCAAACTTTTGCTGCCCAGTGTCATTAATGATTCATGACTCTGGGTTAAAAGAGCTGCTCAGGAATTTCAGTTGTAATGCACAATTATAACAATTGTTGTGCTTTGCGTTAATTACTGATACACAAAGATTCTGTGGCCTTGATTTTTCTAAAAGAGAAAAACTAATTTAACATTCAGAACATTGCTTTAAGAATAGTATTCAAACAAACATCATGAAACTTACTCTAATTAAATTTGACAACCTCTACAACCTTACAATGTGAAAACTTGAGTCTGATACGAGATATAACTTTTAAATTATTAAATGACCAAAAGTGTCCAATATTTTTTTAAACCAGAGTGCTTGCAGTACCACTTTTGAGCAAAAATTCCTGTTATTCCAGTTTCATGTATTACTTTTGCTCGGCCACCCTTACTTTTCAATAACAAGACAATAAAGTCAAGTATGTAAGCTGTAATTTAATCCCAAATTTGTAGTCATTTGCCAGATTTTGACAAAGATATAAACATTTTTCCCAAAATTGCATTAAACTGAATTTTTCTATTGTCTTTGTACAGGAGGCGCCGCTTCCGGCACCACCCTTGGTATTCTAACGTTAGAATGTTATAACTCCAATTCTATGTCCTACGTCAATGAAAGTTTGCAGGCAATTCTATGGTAACAGACCTTCAAGATGATACCATGCTATTATGGTTTTGAAAAGAAATCCAACATTACATTGGCTTGTTCCGAAAGGGTGGGTAGCGTTGCGTTGGATCGCATTGACGCGAACGGCACCATTCATCCAAAGCCCCCCCCCCCTTGATGTTTTGCCGATAGGGTGCGTTGGGAATTTTTCTAATGTAATATTAATGACAGTGGCAGATTTACAGATTCTGGCCCGTGCCCCCCCCCCCCCTTTTGAAAGAAAAATATGCATTGTGCCCCCAGTTTTTGATTGTGGCCCCTTTTAGAAGTGATAACCATTTTTTTTGGTTGTTTTTTGCTGCTTGTCAGAGAATTATGGGAGGAAAAGTGGACCCCATGAAATCTGATACCTCCCCCCCCCCTCCACTGAGCGACTTTTGGAGGGCTGTCAAAAAAAAAATTGACTGAGCGACTTTTGGAGGCTGGCAAAGAAAAAAAGAATCTCGACACCCCCCCCCCCCTCGCCCCCGAGCCACTGAGCGATTTAAAATACGGATCTCCCTCTCAGTGGCCCGCCCCCTTTTTGAAACCTGGCTGGCATACATTAAGTACACAATGAAAAAAAAATTGCCTCCTTAATTGTGTAATTTTCCGGCTCTGTACCCCCTTTTACAAAATCCTGGATCCGCCCCTGATAATAATAATAGTAATAACAGTATTTACAAAAAGTCAATGCACCCTTTCGGCAAGCGGGGGGGGGGGGGGGGGGGGGGCTTTGAACGAATGGTGGCGTTCCAGTCAACGCGACGCAACCCAACGCTCCCAACGCACCCTTTCGGCAAAACCGAGGGGAGGGGGGCTTTGGACGAATGGTGCCGTTCGCGTCACAAGCCCATACTCAGCATGAAATCAAAAAGTGTAACAGCACCACCCTTTTGGGGGGGGGGGACCAGCTCAAGGCACATGATTAAAATGGTTTTCTGTGTGCAGGGTAAAAAAAAACACCAAAATTTTATGTAACATGGCTATTGTTTCACCCTAATTGGACTTCAATATCATTCTATGATTTTATGCATTTTTGTTCATTCAGAGGCTTTTGTTTTCATTGGATGGGTCTTTTGAAAGTTTCAAAGGAAACCAAGTTCAACCCTTGTCATTTTTTTTTTCAGGGGCTCTGTAAATTTATGATTATGAGTGTAAATTCTTCAGATAATTAGAGCCCTGGAATAAATATAACAGATCATTTCAAAATGAAAATGTTGCAGCAATGAATTTCTCATGAAATCCATTGAGAACAGGAATTTTGATAATTTTGTCACGAGACGTATTTAAGAATGTATTTTGAAATGAAAATGACAAAAAGTTCAAAATAGTTTACTGGTGTTGCACAGCTACATGGTATAGTGTATGTTGATGTATTAAAAGTATCATATCTTATACATTGTTTGCCATCAAATCAACACTAAGAGGATGATAAATTGGAGGTACAAACTCCAAATCCTTGTACCTCCAAAGCGAAGTGTTGGAGTGAACACATTTGCTTTATATTGTAAGCCTGTTTTCTTTAATACCATATTAAGGAGAAATAAATGAACAATTTATATGCCTAAGTTTTGTTTTTAATTTCTTTAAAAGTCAAGATTCATGTTTATAAATAGTACTGTATGCATTTCAAATTGCTTATGCAATGTTCCATGTGTATTGTTTATGCATAGTTCCATGTGTATTGTTTAAAAAGAAATATGTCATGAATGCCTAGCATTATAAAACTACATTTTATAGTTTTGAAGTGTTTTCTTGTTTCAGTTTCATATTTTAATTATTAAAATACTTGCCACACTACTAAAGCTCAAGTCACACTAGAGTAGTGCTGATCAGCACAACAGAAAAAGTGCGGACTGAAATCCTGAAATTTGAAATATATTTTTTTTACTTTCCGTGTTATTGGTTGCGCACGGTTGCCAATCGGTTGCAGAAAACCTTCTGCCAACCAGTCTAGTTGGCAAAAGGTCTTTGATGCAACACTGACAACCTTTCATTGGTTGGCGACCAGTCGTCAGCCAACGGACACCCTTTCAAGACCGCCTTGTAGAAGTAATGGAATCAGAAGCTCAATGGGAAAGTAATGCTATCATAAACCTTATATGCATGATTACAGACCATGAACTGCTTGATTTTAGTCGGCTATTGGCTGTTGCTTTAGTGTGACTTGGGCTTCATGATCATGATGATAATACATGTACATGTAGTCGACATGAAAACATTGTCAAGATCATCATGATTTGGTCATATCTTTATCCTTCATGCGTATCATCATCATCATCATCATCATTCAATGTCTTTCGATCTATAAAAATGATCCATTTTGATGAATAGTAATTGCAAGTTACATCAAGATAGGGGCACTCGCTGCACGTCACCATGTGCTTACCTACATGTATCTCCTGCTCCTTCGGAAAGTATTGTACCCCTTCCCTGTGATGAAACTACAAGGAATTCAATTGGTGGCTAAAGGATATACAACATGTACTCAAACTTCAAGGAATTCAATTGGTGGCTAAGGGATATACTCAAACTGCAAGGAATTTAATTGGTGGCTCAGGGATATACTCAAACTTCATAAACACTTCTAGGGCCCGTAACACAAAGGTTTGGAATCAACAGAAAATTTGAAACGACGATTCTGATTGGTTAATGCTCAGCGTTTTGAACAATCTTTGCATGACGCTATAATCATGATTTGCTACTCCCATTTTGCAATTGATTGCATGCAAACCTTTGTGTTACGGGGCCAAGGTTAGAAGTGTACATGTAGGAATCTTTATCAACTAGACAAATCTGGGAGACATATTTTACATTCTTGCATATATATACAATCCTGGGGCTGAAAAAGGAGAACTACAATAAGACTACATGTTTCTTGAATTATTCAAGTACTGTTTATTGGCAAGATTCATCTCTATAAATACTTCCTTCAGTTTGACATAAATACAGAGTTATATATACATGTATTTAATACTGCACTGACATTTAACTTAAAAGTACACTGATGGTGTGATAACTTCTGAGGTAATCATAAACCATTTTCAAACTAGCTCTATGAAAATAAATATGAACAGAGTAAAAAAAGAACTATATTTTAAAGGGTTTTACCCATGTGAATACACTAGGAGCTTGCATTTTAAAGTACATTAGCGTATCAATAGTGAGAATATTGAATTAATCAATAAGATGTTCATTTTGGGGTATTGTTTGTTTTTACATCTGTAGATCTTGACTTTGACTCATGAAGCCAGGAGATTGGTTGGTTTTACAGAGAAAAAAATGGAGGGTGTCTTGGAGAATAAAATCTCATGTTTAAGTGCCCAAGAGAGACCAGAATCTGAAGTTTGTGTGTTTAAAAAGAAACAAAATACAACAAATGTAAAATAATTTAATTCTTATGCAGGTAAAGTGGAACCTCATTTTAAAGAATGCTAATAAAAACTCTCATTGTAACAAGGTCATTCTGCCAGTCCCACTTCTATGTGTTCTATTTTTTTTTAGCCCTGATATAACAAGGTTTCGATATACAGTGGAAACTTGGTATAACGAGGTCCTTGGAACCATTGAAATTACCTTGTTAAAGCAGGAATCTTGTTATATCAGGATTAAAAGAAACAATAGAATATAAAGAGCTGGGACCAGAATATTACCTTGTTATATCAGGAATATTGTTTTTATACCGAGTTTCCACTGTACATGTAAAGAGGTAATTTCCTTTGGAGCTTTCCAGAGATTCTTTGTGCTCTTATGAGTATTATGTTATTTCCTTTCATTGATCATATACAATGAAAACTCACATTTAAGAAAACTCAATAGAGATGTATTTCTTATTTAGATTTGCACACACAGTAGCTTAGATCTAGCTTATCATGCATACATGTCCTACTAATACTATTACATGTACATGTACTGGTCCTGCCATTCATGTTTTATTATTGCAGCATAGTAGTTTTTAAACAAAGGCATACTTCTATGATCCAAGTCAAGTTCATTTTAAGTGTACTGCAAATCAACACTGTAACTCATCTATGATCCAAGTCAAGTTAATTTTAAGTGTACTGCAAATCAACACTGTAACTCATCTATGATCCAAGTCAAGTTCATTTTAAGTGTACTGCAAATAAACACTGTAACTCATCTATGATCCAAGTCAAGTTAATTTTAAGTGTACTGCAAATAAACACTGTAACTCATCTATGATCCAAGTCAAGTTAATTTTAAGTGTACGGCAAATCAACATTCTAACTCATCTATGATCCAAGTCAAGTTAATTTTAAGTGTACGGCAAATCAACACTGTAACTCATCTATGATCCAAGTCAAGTTAATTTTAAGTGTACTGCAAATCAACATTCTAACTCATCTATGATCCAAGTCAAGTTAATTTTAAGTGTACGGCAAATCAACATTCTAACTCATCTATGATCCAAGTCAAGTTAATTTTAAGTGTACGGCAAATCAACACTGTAACTCATCTATGATCCAAGTCAAAGTTAATTTTAAGTGTACTGCAAATCAACATTCTAACTCATCTATGATCCAAGTCTAGTTAATTTTAAGTGTACTGCAAATCAACACTGTAACTCATCTATGATCCAAGTCAAGTTAATTTTAAGTGTACTGCAAATCAACACTGTAACTCATCTATGATCCAAGTCAAAGTTAATTTTAAGTGTACTGCAAATCAACACTGTAACTCATCTATGATCCAAGTCAAAGTTAATTTTAAGTGTACTGCAAATCAACACTGTAACTCATCTATGATCCAAGTCAAGTTCATTTTAAGTGTACTGCAAATCAACACTGTAACTCATCTATGATCCAAGTCAAGTTCATTTTAAGTGTACTGCAAATCAACATTCTAACTCATCTATGATCCAAGTCTAGTTAATTTTAAGTGTACTGCAAATCAACACTGTAACTCATCTATGATCCAAGTCAAGTTAATTTTAAGTGTACTGCAAATCAACACTGTAACTCATCTATGATCCAAGTCAAGTTAATTTTAAGTGTACTGCAAATCAACACTGTAACTCATCTATGATCCAAGTCAAAGTTAATTTTAAGTGTACTGCAAATCAACACTGTAACTCATCTATGATCCAAGTCAAGTTCATTTTAAGTGTACTGCAAATCAACACTGTAACTCATCTATGATCCAAGTCAAGTTCATTTTAAGTGTACTGCAAATCAACACTGTAACTCATCTATGATCCAAGTCAAGTTCATTTTAAGTGTACTCCAAATCAACACTGTAACTCATCTATGATCCAAGTCAAGTTCATTTTAAGTGTACTGCAAATCAACACTGTAACTCATCTATGATCGAAGTCAAGTTAATTTTAAGTGTACTGCAAATAAACATTTTAACTTATACACTAATGTTTAAACCACCTTATATCTTACCTATAAGTGGCATTTGTAATAAATAAAACTTGTAATCTTATTCCTAAATACAATAACATGAAAATACAATAGTTGATCACTAGGTAATTTAGCAGAAATTTAGACACATAATTTATGAACTGGTCTGTCAGTCAAGTGCATCCTTAAGTCCTCAAAGTATATCTGTCTGTTATTGTATTTGTATTAATTTATCAAATAGGATTGACTTCATTGACCTAGTACATTAATTGTATTTTGTATTAAAACAGATAGAGAAAGAAGAAGAAAAGCAAGGACAGGAAATAAATCATGAAAAGAAGAAGAAAAAAAGAAGAAAACTAGATGAATCTCCGACCACGCGCGGTCGGAATTTATGCCTCCGCCAACACCAGATTGGCAATGTATAGCATACATGTACACTTTAAAAAGGATTGGTCCATCAAAATTACAAATCTTTTCACTTCAAAAGCACAGGAGACAGAAAATTTATTTCATTTTATTTTCAAATAAAAAACTTAATTACCATTGATGACTTACTCATCAAATACACCAAGGAAATAGATATTTTATAGCAAATAGACCACTGTCCCCTTGAAATTTCTAAAATAGGCAGGCCTAGACTCCATACAACACGAACCATTTTTATGTAACTATATAATGACCTCTATGACCTTTGACCTTGAGATCCCCTAAAATCTAATCAGTTCATCGTCCCTCACATATATATGCATACGTGGGCCGAGTTAGAGGTTGATCTGTCAAACAACTGAAGTTATTGCAAGAACGAACCATTTTTATGTACATGACACCTCTGACCTTTGACCTTTGACCTTGAGACCCTAAAATCTAATCAGTTCATCGTCCCTCCCATATGCAAACATGGGCCAGGTTAGAAGCTGATCTGTCAAACAGTTCTTCAGTTATTGCGAGAACTAACCATTTTTATGTACAAAATTACTTCCGTGACCTCTGACCTTGAGACCCCAAAATCTAATCAGTTCTTCGTCCCTCCCATAAGAATACATGGGCCAAGTTAGAAGATTATCCGCCAAACAGTTCCTAAGTTATCACAAGAACGAACCATTTTTATGTATATAATGACCTCTATGACCTTTGACCTTGAGACCACAAAATCTAATTAGTTCATCGACCCTCCCATATGCATACATGGGCCAAGTTACAAACTGATCCGCCAAACGGTTTTGAAGTTATCGCGAGAACGAAAAGGGGACGGACGGACGGACACCACCTGCGGTGGACGGAGGCATAAAAAGAAGAAGAAAGCATTAAACTCTGTTTCCTTTTGTTATAGTGCAATGTTTTTATTTGGGGATTTTTTTTTAAATCATTGCATTTAACTCCTCTACACCCGTCTATCCTATTTCTGAGCACCTTTCCTTGTCAACTTTCTTCGTTTTAGTCTTGGGCTTATACTCTCTGGGATTGTATTTCTTACTATGGATCTGTCTATAGCAATCTCTGTCTTGTCTAACAAGGAAAGCACAGTCTTTAAAGTACTCACCTCCTTCACCAATGTAAGCTTTGAGTACAGTCTATCCAGTACTGCTTGGCATCTTCCTAGAACTAATTCTTGGGCATGGTCTAGTTGCTGGTCTTGGTCCTGGTCTAATGTATCATCTGGACCAGGAATACTTGTCTCATTGGAACTACTCGCATCATCCTGCTCCAAAGCATCGCCTTTCTCTAAGGATGTGGTATCCAAGATGTCAGCTACTACAATGCCTTGTTCAGAGTCTTGCATATGAGGTTGATCAATGTCTGCCTGTGCTGATGGTGGTGCTGATGGTGGTGCCACGATGGGAAAATTACCACAAATTTGATTTACAAAGTCATAATCAATGTTAAAATATGGTGAATCGGTATATGAAGATGGTAGTTTCTTCCATGACCATGAAATGTCATGTATGATAACAGCTAGGATATGTTTACAAGGCAGGGCAGATCTCTCCCATGTTTTACAGCTACAATCTGGACGCATCATATTGACTGTGATGCGGTCCGATGTTGGGTTGGTTGACGAGGGTGACTGGATGTAGAAGATGCCACAGCTTTCATCTAAGAGCTTGATATGATCTGATGGGATAGTTCTTGCTGCCTTCCACTGCTGTAGACATGTCTTGAGAAAACATCTTGGTCTTTTATGAAGGAAGCTGGGTATAGAGGGACTGTACTTACGACATCCATCATCTGCCTTGGAGTTACATTGGAAATACCTACATTGAAGAACAACATTATAGTCTGACTTGGTGTAATTTCAAGAATGTAAAACTGTATTTAAGTATCATGGAATTACATCGTAAGTACTTGCAGCAGTCAAAAATAGATACATGTAATAATAATAAGATGGGAAATGCCTAGGACAGTCTCGCCTGCATTAATTGCGCAATTATCGGGCAAGATTTTGGAGAAAAAAAGGTTGGGGATATTTAAGGGGTGCTGGGCCAGAGCCCCCCCCCCCCCCACCCCCGTACTCAAATCCCCTTCAATTAAAATTTATTAGACAGTGAAGTCTAATAAATAAAGCAGAATATGTGTACATGAAATAATTGTCATTGTGACACTTTTGGGGTGCTGCCCCTCCATCAGACCCCTTGAAGATAATGATCTACTATGCTTGAACAATTTTAAGTCTCCTTCCCCTAAAAATGATACCAACCTAGTTTGGTTACATTCTACAGGTAGCAATAGGTTTTACAGAAGAAGGAAAATGTCAATATGGTGTCACAGCCTCTTGGGGTTCAAATGCCTCCCCCCCTCCTTGCCTAAGAATGATCCATGCCAATTTTTGTTGAAATCCACCACCAGCAAAGTTTTGAGAAGCAGTCAAATGCATGTGCCCAATACATGTACAGTATGTAGAGACAAACCTAAATTGTACCAAAATCTTTAACCGAGTTAAAATTTTGGTAGGTGACCTTTAATGTGATGAAAATATAGGATGTGGGTAATCATTAGAAAGAGGAGAATATAAAGACAATTCCTACCAAGAATGATGCCAAGTTTCAAAGGATTTGAACAAATACTTGAAACAAAGTAAAAATTCAAAAACTTAACCTCAGGTTAAGTGTTTGGAAAACAATTTAACTCAACTGACCTTAATTGACCTTTGACCTTGACTTTTGACCTGAAATTTGTTCCACATTATATGCAATATTCTACAACCCCTTGTGTGCAAGTTTCAAGGAAATTGAACATACAGTCAACCTCGCCTAAGTCAATCATGACGGGATTGAGTGAAATGCGTCGACTTAGGCGATTTTCGAGTTGTGAGGAAGTCGAAGAAACTCTGACTTACATGTACGCGTGTATACAAACACGGGAACGCCACAGTGCTGACTGTAGCCGGCGGCCCGGCGGTTTGATCGATTGGGAGTTCTCATCACACAATGTACCATGATCTATATTGTGCCGACATCGAGAAAATAAGAACATACATGTACTGTACCTTCATGTACCCAGTATATTACTTCACACTCCTGTTACAAGTTGGACAATAAAGAATAAAACCAGACACGTCCAGTAAATTCCAATGTATTAAATCCTCCCTTACATCCATTTATTATGCACATGGCCGTGAAGGCAATAAAACTGCATGCAGTGCATGCAGGTACTCGACACATGCGATATCGACTTAAGCGAGGTTGACTGTATACTTTTGAATTGAGAGCATTTCCAAGATTGTTGATACCGCTGCCGGGTTTTTCCTTACGCAGGCGCGACAATAAACCATTCTTCTATAGCGTATATCACATTATGATATAACATCCCTATGTGCTTCCAAAGGGTTTGGATTAATATTATTACCCTGGTTTTAGCTCAGGTGGCCATAATCAGTGCCCAGTGCATTTCAAGATCCTTAATCCTAGCCCTTACTCTTGTCACAAACATTCTACTACAAGTAGATTTCATTAAGACTAGAATCCTCTTTCCACATCTTGGGTCATATCATCTATTCATTTACTGATTCCTTCTTATCTAAAGAAAGAAAATGCATTTCCATACAATAAGTTAAAGTGAATCATATGTCCAAAATGTACTTCATAGCTTTCCATATCTAGCTCAGTCCCTTTTTATTTTTTCTGATTCATAATCACTTTCAATGAATAAATGTGCTGTCATAGGAAGTACATGTACATGTATATCAGAGAGATTTTTCTTCTTCAATGACACTTCTATTTCTATTCTCCGCTCTACATTTCTTTCTCCATAGTGACTATACTGGGCATTTAAAAAAAAAGCAAACCTAACTTTGAAAATTTCCAACAAGTGGACTATATATTTACCAGAGTTTAATTTCAGATCATAATGAAAGAGTAATTGATTTGCTTTCCAATGGTAACTTGTTTAGGTTTCCACGGTCATGCATCAATGAACACCATTGTCTTCAAAATGTTGTACAAAATTCAGTTGGTTCACTTTCTTGTAAAACACAAGGCATGGTTTGGGTTGGATGGCTTTGTCACCTACTTTGGTTGCTCTTCATGGCCATCTGCTAGTAAGCAAATCTCATAATGATTAATATTGCGCCTTAACAAAGACTCTTATGAACTTCACAAAGCAAGAGACAAGTTAGTAGTTAGTCATAAACTCTGACCAAGAAGAAGTGAGATCTTCAGGGAGCACAGAGAACATGTTCGTTTGTCTTGAGTGCTGCAGGCATCTTCCGCCGATTTTCAACTAAAAGCTGACATTTTTGGAAATCAGGAAAGTAAAATCTTGAATCACACATATGAGTTTTTGATTTGCCTTCTTTATGCTCTTTGTCTTTGAATTTGCAATTCTTTGTGATATTGCAATCCTTTTGGTTTGCGCTGGGTTTTTTTTTAGCATGCAACCTTGTTAAAATTCACTGAGACTGCCTTCTTTGCAATATGATTCCTATCTGAAAAGGGTTTAATAAAGCAAAAATCCTGAATCATGGGTGAATAACATCTCATTAACACAAATTTGAAAAAAAGAAAATTATCCACAATGAGAATTGGAGCACCCAGGCCATTTCACTTAACAACATGCCTATTGTGTTTTACAAGAAAGTGAACTGACTAGATATTCGCACAAAATTTTGAAGACAATGGTGTTCAGTGATGCATAACCCTGTACATCTAAACAAGTTACCATTGGAAAGAATATGAACTACTCTTTCATATGATATGAACTTAATTGTCAGTAAACATATAGTTCATTTACAGGACTTTTTCAAAGTTGGGTTTTCTTTTTTTTTTTAAACGCTCAGTATATCTAAACTTTTTTATCCCTCTCTCTGTTACAATGTATGACGCTTCCCAAGATTTTTTTTTAGTAGGAATCTATAAAGGACACCACTCATGAGTTGGGATAGTTTGGGTTGTTTTTCGTATGACACTTACCAAGATTTGTTTTTTGGTAGGAATCTATAAAGGACACCACTCATGAGTTGGGATAGTTTGGGTTGTTTTTCAGCTTGAAGACAGCATTCTTTGAAGGCTTTGTTTTGAAGACCGATCCCAGATGAGGTGTTGACTGCCTTGATGAAACTCTGCCTTCGGAATGCTCTCACCCACCTCTAAAATAGGAGATAACCAGTATCACAAATATAAGTATACAGCATATACACATTAAAAAAAAATAACATGATCAGGTTAAATGGCTTCAGCCTCAATTTATTCAGATCAATTACACGATTCCTCGGACAATTACCGCTATGGTAATTGCCCCTAGGACAATTAAGCCCAGACAATTTTCGCTAAAGGACAACTACTTCTAAGGTCACCCCAATGGATAGAACTTTCAGAACAACTAACAGCATATAAATATCCTAGATGCTAACTGCCTCAGGGATATTCTCCAGGGGTAGGGGTTTTGGAAAAAAATGTCCTGACAGAAGTGGTCTGGGGATAATTGTCCAGGAGGTATGCCTGACTGTCTCGTAAAGCCATGTCCACTCCTCTTAAGGCAGTTTGGTCAGTTCTCGGTGAAAAATTGCTACATTAGATGATAGCAGCCATGTCTTGTGGCATGCTGTCAACAAGGTGTTACCTTTTTTTCACTCACAGCAGCTCATTCATGCTGCAAGAATGTTTTCTTGTTTCATGAAATTAATTTTCTACTACCTTTAATTTCTATTTCACATGCACTGGTCTCAGTAAAATAATGAGCAGGCCATGGTGCTCAGACCAAGAGAAGCAACACTTGAAATTTATCCTCTCAGACATTTATAGACTCTTAGGTCATCCAAAAACTCTTTCTCATGGGGAAAGAAGGGGTGTTGTAATTGTCTTGAGATATTTTTCTGGACAATTTGTCCTGGCTGTAGTCGTCCTAGTGGTAACTGTCCTGGGGTAAAAAAAGTCACAGGGGTAATTTTTCTAGTTAGTAGTAGTCCATTAATCATGAATTAGCTGTTGATAATCATTTTTTACTGCTTCCATAGACAATGGACTTAAACTACTCATATACCCCCAAATGGAGCTGGTCTAATAATTTTGTCTAGGGCTGTATGTCTATAAATTATAATATAAAATCTACCACTTGCTCATAATATCCATGACACTTACATGATGGACAGGAAGCCAGAACCTTCCCATCCACTCTCTTAGACTACTATGCTCTGTCCAAGCCTGACTGCCCTGTAGGTGAACGATGGCCGACATATACTCTCCCTCAGTTGAAGCATTGGCTATACGGTCAAGCATAGTATGGACGTTGTGCTTGATGGTCTGCAGCTCACTGGACTGTGAGTTTAACCATTGATCCCATGCATGCTGACGATGATGATCACAGAAATAAACAGAGTAACCTGCAAAGGAACAACAAATCATTCACATTTAGAGACAATAATTCATGATAAACGGTATCAAGAGAGATAAAAACATTTGAATTCATCCAGTAAAACCAAATTCAATAAACTTGGATGTTGTTCTTTAGACTGACCTGGGAATGCTTGTTGGACAGCATTCAAGTCCTCCTGTGAAACATCTGTCAGGAAGTTAGCTGGAAGCCACGAGGGGTTCCACTCCTTGAGAACAGATAGGGCCTCATAAATTAATCTCTGATTTGCTTCTTCCACTAGAAAAGTTGCTACCACCTGATAGTCACAGTTTGTCTTGACAAGGACAAAAAATATTGGCAGCGAGCACCTATGTAATGAGTTAAAATAATATTAACAAAAAAGTGTTAAAGGCAACATACACTGTATTCATATACATGTAAATGGACCCATTGTGAGGAAAACGAATGCATCTGTAGATGTTGGTGCAAAGTATATAGGATTGGTGTGCTTGGTGATCTGTGAGCTTATTGAATTGGCAGTGAGGAGCAATAGCCTCAATATAGAAGTTGCTTTCTAAAATTTACATTGAATTCATCAGAAATCATCGACTTAAGCATCAAAATATTTAGAACTTGTATAATTTAATTCACATTAACAATCCAAGGCCATATGTGTTCAGGCACCACAAAACCGCCAAAAGTTGCCAGATATGAAGTTTTAATTGAGGTCCGATTCTGAAACTCATTAGCATTGGATGTTCCTAACCCACTGAAGAAAAAGTATGTCCATTTCCACAGAATGTTACATGGAGTTGTCATCGCCGAACTGGGGGGTCAAGTCTGATTCACAAACAATTTGCGCCATGTTTACGTCAAAGTTAATCATTGTTCACACATCAATTCGTCATTCATTTTCACGATTGTTCGGGATCGACTAGATTAGGTTTTTGGAAATCTCTGGATAAAGACTGCTAGGAATTACAAATTATACACATGAGCAGGATAAAAAAAAATCCCAGATATTTTGTGGTTTATTTTCAATGCAGTGCATTGTTCCATTCATGCGTAAAGTTCACGGGGTGTTCACGAATGTTGCCCAAATATGTTGTCGTGCCAGAAAATGAAACATGTTTGATTTTCTGTCACACATTTCAAGCACTGGCCCGCATCCTCCAGCATCCTCCCGCACGCTGCCGTGCGTAATTCCTGCACTGGGATGAACGATATGCAAACTACGCGGAAACAAAATTCAGGAAAGTGTAAATGCAGCATATTGAAGCACTCTGACTCGCAAGGTATTGTGCAAATATGACAAAAAGAGGATTAGAATTAAATGGGAATTTTCTATGAAGGGATTATCAGATTGTCCTAAAACTTGGTGTACTAAATAAGCACTTCCTGCTCATCATATTGAACAAGTACAAATGCAACAGTTTACTCTGTTTTTAAAGTTATGGGAGATCAAAATGAGACAATACTTCAGGGTCATTATAACTGAAAACTAATACAACAAAATCCAGGAGACAAACATTGAATTTAAAACTACTAAAAACAGTCAAAAATACCACTTTCAGTTTGTTCGGTACATGTACCTCCAAATTTTAAAAGCACTTAGAAAAAGTATACTCTTTCAGGCAATACCAAAAACTTAAATTTTACCATGCCGACTCAAAACACCTTTACCGAGCTCGAACTGAAAACTACACACTGCGACTTTTTGTTGGTTTTGTGGTGCCTGCAGTTTTTTGTTGGTTTTGTGGTGCCTGGGTGGTGTTTCATAAAGCTGTTCGTAAAGTTACGCATGACTTTACGAACGACTGGAAAATGTTCTTAGGTACTATACTAATCAGATTCTCAATCATTTAGCACAGGAACTAATCACCAGTCGTGCGTAAAGTCATTCGTAACTTACGAATAGCTTTATGAAACACCCCCCTGGTCACATATTTAACAAATTTAATTCCAATCTCTGTTTGCTTCCAGAACTGAACATAATCTTTAACATAACTACAATTAAAGTAATTTCACAGTCTCAGTTACCCTGTAGTTCTGAAAACAGGATCCAGTATGCACAACTCATTGCCATATCTTGCCAACAAATACTGCTGCCAGGTCGTTTGGTGCACCAGCAACATAGTGTTCCCTGAAGGCATGGGTAGTTTTACTTGTGGATATTGCACTTGTTGAGTATGTTGCATGTGTTGTATTTGTTGTTGTAGACTTTCTGTTACTTCCATAGTCTGTTGTTGCAGTTGAGTTGAAGGTTGCTGTTGTTGTTGTTGTTGAGAAGATTGGCTATGTTGATTGAGATGAAATGATTCTTGTTGTTGGATGTGTTGTCTGTTTTGTAATGCCCCAGTGGATGTCATCAAGGTTTGACTTTGATCATGAAGGACAGGCGGAGACTCTTCATGATGTTGTAGTGATGTTCCCTCAGAAAGAACTTGTGGAAAGCACTGCAAGTTTTGAGGATGTAACAATGGCATCTGTTGCTGCTGTGATATAGATTGTTGTGGTAGTGGTGGAGAGGATGTGACATTGTTGATTGCTCTATTGCTGTGGTAAGCTTGTTGTATATGTTGTAGATGTTGCAAATGGAACTGTTGCTGATGTGCTAATGGTGGAGGAAGCCCATGGAGAGACTGTTTGTTATTGAAGTAGTCTCGGTATTGATCCAAATCTTGTCTTTTCTGCCTATGTTCAGGAGCCAGCCTGTTTGAGAGAGCTTCCTGAGTTGAAGGTAGTTGTATGTCAGGTTGATTTGATGTCTGCAGAACTGACGGTCGCTGTGCAAAACCAAGATCTGATGACGACTGCTGATGTGGTATTGATTGATGTTGCTGTTGCTGTTTTAATTGTGTTGCGGTGGAAGTGTTGCCATCTGACTTATTAGGCTGTGGAATACAATGTAGGAAAGAAAAGAGATGTAATGATTAACTTTGGACAAACTCACACACACACAGTTCAAGTAGTCTTGGGCACAATCCACATAGTGGCGCCCATTAAACTATTGTAGCAAATTATTTACATAACTTATGCAGGCAAAATGCCTTACTGAATAAGACAGGTAAAATAGCAATTGGGACATCCTTTTGAACAACCTACATACAGTGTACATGTATTCATGTAAACTGTTAAATTGTACAGCTCAGATGATAATCATTAACCCTTTTAAAGGGCAATCCAACCTTGGTAATAAGTAGATTTGTGTGAAAGCAGAAAAGTAAGAAAAAGAGGATGGTGAAAGTTTGAAAGAAATCGGACAAGGACTAAGAAAGTTATGAATGTTTGATAAATGAAATCACTACATCTATGCGAATCTCAAATAGGCAATTTGGTGAGTTGATTGTGACATTCTTGTGGACAACTCTCCCGTTTGTAGTACACAAAAATATCATTAATTTACGTTTTTCTTTGAGGCGCTTTTACCCTCAGGGCAGGGCTCAAAATATATTGGACATAGCATAATTATTGTTATAGGTCCTCATGAAAGAAAAAGATCCTACTAAGTAATACAATTTGAAAAAAAGTGACATTCTAGTCATTTTGTGTGTTGGGGGAGTTGTCCACAGCTACATCACAGTGACATTACCTACTCGGCCAATTTGAAATTCCCATATATATATATATATAGTGATTGCAACTTTCTTATTGCTTGTCCGATTTCGTTAAAACTTTTATAAGTCTGCTTCCCTGATTTTTCCCCTTTCTTTCAAAGCAACTTGCTATTAAAGGACAAGTCCACCCTAACAAAAAGTTGATTTGAATAAATAGAGAAAAATCCAACAAGCATAACACTGAAAATTTCATCAAAATAGGATGTAAAATAAGAAAGTTATGGTATTTTAAAGTTTCGCTTAATTTCGCAAAACAGTTATATGCACATCCTGGTCAGTACGCAAATTAGGGAACGAGTGATGTCACCCACTCACTATTTATTTTGTATTTTATTAAATTAAATACGAAATATTTTAATTTTTCCTTGTTATAATGCGAAACAAGGTTTAATTTCTCGCTGAACATGTGTAATTGCCATTGTTGCAACCTATACACAATTCAATGAGAGCTTCCTACTTGTGAAATCTGCAGAAATTAAAATATTCTATATTTCACATAATAAAATACAAAAGAAATAGTGAGTGGGTGACGTCACTGGTTCCCTCATTTCCATACTGAGCAGGATGTGCATATAACTGTTTTGCGAAATTAAGCGAAACTTTAAAATACCATAACTTTCTTATTTTACATCCTATTTTGATGAAATTTTCAGTGTTATGCTTGTTGGATTTTTCTCTATTTATTCAAATCAACTTTTTGTTAGGGTGGACTTGGATTTCACTTTAAGGAAAATTTTGCACTGTTTTTTTGCTCACTTACAAGGTGCTTCAGATTCAGACTTCTATAGTATAACTGATTCATTAAAGAAAGAAAACTTCCTGCACAACCTATGCCAATCCAGAGATGGGTATAGGTTGTGCAGGATGTTTTCTTTCTTTAATGTGTCAACATAAGTTTCCACGTTAGGATAACATAAGCATTAAAATGACATTATAATGAAAACTTCAAATCAT
The DNA here is from genome assembly GCA_025617745.1 of Heliocidaris erythrogramma. Taxonomy (NCBI): domain Eukaryota; kingdom Metazoa; phylum Echinodermata; class Echinoidea; order Camarodonta; family Echinometridae; genus Heliocidaris; species Heliocidaris erythrogramma. The sequence continues at coordinate 2,768,734 of CM046862.1, forward strand.
TGTCTACATGTACCATACAAACTGAAAAATGTATTGATTCCCTTTTTTTTCAGATACATGTTAATAAGTTGTAATATTGAAAGAAGGGTATTGCCCATTATAAGGACATTTATTTTAGCTCATAAAAACTCCATCTCCAGGAAAGGTTTAAATACAATTCTATCATGCTTGCAAATTATGAGTGTAAATATATGCATCATAGAAATCATTCAGAAAAACTGTGCCATCATAATCCAACAGATAAAATGTGGCTACCTTCTTAGATGCTCTCCTGTATAAGAAGCGTTGTTCTGGATCATCCTTTAACCATTGGATAATATCCATCTCTATATCAGTCTGAGTGGTTCTCTTCTTACCTTCCGCTGTGTACATATGATATCTGCAAAGGTAACAATCAATATTAATAAGATCACAGTAGAGCAAAGAATGAAATTTTCTTGATAAAAGAGAATGGTCAGGACATGTTTATCATTTCCCATTACTGAGATTACATTAAAAGGAAATATAGAATGAAAGAAAATGGAAGTGAGATTCAACTTATATGTTTATCATCAAGACAGTAGATCTTTTGTTTCTTAAATCAGAATAGAAATACAGTAAATAATCAAAGAGGCAGGAAAGGAAACTAAAATATCTTCTATTACTAAATTTAGAAGAGGAGATAGAGTAAGAAAGAAAGAAAAATGAAATCACCTTATGTCACTATATGCAGGAAAGTATCTCCCATTTCCTGACATCAGAATAGAAGATAGAGTTAACAGTTTTTAAAAGGAGAAATGAAATGAGATCTCCTTAAAGGGGAATTAACCTCAAAATATAAATGTGCTCATATTCAAAGATGTAATCTATTCCTTCTTGTTGCCCTACGTAGTTTTACATTAAAATATACGAGATGGGTATAAAACAGGATCTGTTCAGCAAGATTTATCGTCTGCTAGCGATACCAGGGGGCTGCCATTTTCTTAATGTGTACATAAAGATATTTTTAATCCGAATGCTAAATTGTCTTTCTTCCTGATACAAAATTCCATCTGAGATTTAAAATATTTAACAGATATATACATATATTCTAAAAACGAAAATGTGTTTTATATTTCTTTGAAAATTACGATTTTACTAAATATCAATCTATTTCCTTAATACTATGACGTACGTGACGGAGTGAATTAATTCAAATTTATGGATGATAACTTTCCCGAGCGTCAATAGTGACAAACTATGCATTCACCTGCTTTGAGACAATGGACTTCAAAAGTCAGAATGCGCGTTGTATAAATTATGTTCTGCTCTGCCAGGCAAGACCAAGAAATCGATTTCACGTTAGCAAAACCGGAGAATTTAAAAAGAAATCTATAAATTTCAAATTTTAAAATAAATTTATACACCTGTTATGTATTTTCCATCATATATGGGGCTTTTTATAATGAATAGAAGCAATTTAGCTTGTGGATTAAAAATATCTTCCTAACCAGAAGGGTCTCCAATGGTTCATGTACAACTCCATGTCATCAAGAAAATGGCAGCCCCCATGAAGTGTTAGCAGATGATACCGTGTGCTAGAATGTCTTGATTTAAACCCTTTTCTGATATTTTATTTCTAAAGTGATACAGGTCAATGATTAAGGATATATTACACCTTTGAACATAAGTACATTTATATTCTAGTGTTAATTCTCCTTTAAAATCCTGAACTTCAGGACGGTATCTACTATTAATGATATCAGAATAAAAGATAGATTAGGAGAAGAGAGAAAAACCCACCTTATATCACTATCTTCAGGAAAATATCTTCTATTACTCAGATCAGGGATCTGTTTGCCACTGAACAAAGCTCCTGAGACAAATCTCTCCACGTGTATCTTCATCTCCGCTAGACTGGTCACCCCTGCTCCTACCATGCGCTGAATGTATTCAATGATTCGATGGTCCACTCTCTGTCTAGCTCCACATATCTACATTATGATATTCACCAAAGAAATACAATTACTAGACTTGTCACCCCTGCTCATACCATGCGCTGAATGTATTTAATGATTCGATGTTCCACTCTGTCTAACTCCACATTATAATTCAATATAGACACAACTACAATTTGTTACACCTGCTCAACATATTAGGTGAATGTACTCAATAATCTTTCATTTCACAAATTAGTGAATAGTGAATCCTGACCACGGTCTCACCATTGTGATGATGTCCATTGTTAAACATCGTTCTAAAGTAGAATGCACTTAGATTTTATTATATTAGACAATAAAACTCAGGCATCTTTGGATTGTTAAAAAAAAAAAAAATTTCAGGATGTATAAATACATATAGGTACACAAGAGAATAAACAGAATTTTTTGAGTACGAATAACCAAATACAAATATAGAAAATAATATCCTGAGTAAATAAAAATGAAAAGGACCCAATAATTTAATATCATGAATGAAAATGGAATCTTTACAGGTATAACAGGTATTATAGGGTATAACCTTGCCAACAGGATGTCCCTCATGTTTGTGTTCTTCTGGTAGATATATATAAATCCTCCTTTCACCTTTAACATGACCAGATTTGATAGCATCATATGTCCTCTTTGCTCCCTTACGTCTCTCTGAGTTTGAATTCTTTGAAATCTGTAAGAGATACAAACATGGACTGGTTAACATTGGTGTGAATAAAAGATGGTTTGTTTGAAATCTGTAAGAGATGATACAAACATGGACTGGTTAACATTGGTGTGAATAAAAGATGGTTTGTTTGAAATCTGTAAGAGATGATACAAACATGGACTGGTTAACATTGGTGTGAATAAAAGATGGTTTGTTTGAAATCTGTAAGAGATGATACAAACATGGACTGGATAACAATGGTGTGAATAAAAGATGGTTTGTTTGAAATCTGTAAGAGATGATACAAACATGGACTGGTTAACATTGGTGTGAATAAAAGATGGTTTGTTTGAAATCTGTAAGAGATGATACAAACATGGACTGGTTAACAATGGTGTGAATAAAAGATGGTTTGTTTGAAATCTGTAAGAGATGATACAAACATGGACTGGTTAACATTGGTGTGAATAAAAGATGGTTTGTTTGAAATCTGTAAGAGATGATACAAACATGGACTGGTTAACATTGGTGTGAATAAAAGATGGTTTGTTTGAAATGTTATACCCATTATATATGCTAACTTAAACTGGACTTTGCTTGGCATTCTTCACACTTAATTCAAATGACATAGAGCAGACTTTATGGACATTATAAATAAGATTTTATTTTATTTTATTTTTTTTTTTGGGGGGGGGGGGGGGGAGGGTGTAGAGGGTTTGTACATGTCAGGACTTGTATATGTCTTCTCAGTTTTGGAAGATCTTTCAAGTGCATCTTTGGATTTCTTACATAGTCCGAGGGCTATCCTGCTCAGTGATGCTAGGCATTATAAAACCCCAAAATATTTCTTTTCTTAAAAAGGGCTTTCTTCTCATTTGTATGGCTGAAATCATCCTTACTATGTAGGAGTAGTAGTAGTAGTATAATTCGTTGTAGTAGAAATAGTAACAATGGTTTATTGGAGAGATTCATTCACAACCTAAGTGGCCGATTTGTAGAATTTTGTACAAGGTAAAAAGCTTACAAGAGTTATTTGCTTTGTATGGTTTCATATTCATAGTTATGGTTTCATATTGCCAAATAGACATAACAATGATTTGGCCATTTCAAAAACTCTATAAATATATCATATTTGTTATTTTATGTATTGCACTGCACTTCTCCCACCCTGTACTGGGGTTTACTCAAGTGTTTAAAAATGAATATCAATTTTTAAACAAGGCATTAGCAAGATTGTGTCTCGCCCACTTGCGAAAACTGGAAATATCGTGATCTCCGTTGCCACGCAGAAGAATTGTATCTCTGGGTATCTGCCACAGAATGTAATATCCCATTAATGAGAAGGACTATTCACAAAATACTATTTGTCACAAGAGAGTCTTGCAGGTAAACTTTAACGTATAGCCTCAAATGACCTCCAAAGGCAACATAATGTGAAGGTACCCTCAGTGCAAATATGACCCAAGTTAGGTTGTAATCCAAGCAACTGATGTGAATTTATTTGTCAAAAGAGAGTCTTGCAGGTAAACTTTAACGTATGAAAAGAGAGTCTTGCAGGTAAACTTTAACATATGACCTCAAATGACCTTTGACATCATGTGACCTCCGACAACACAATAACATGGAGATGCCCCTAGTGCTTCTATCACCCAAGTGTGGCTGCCAATGCAGTAACAGTTGCCAAGTAATGCATCATAAGAGAGTCTTGCAGGTAAACTTTAACGTTTGTGACGGACGGACGAACGCCATTTGGATCCCTTAGTCTCGCCTTCACCTCCGGTGGGCGAGACAAAAATGAATTCTTTTGTGTGAAATTATTCGCATCTGTCATTATACGCACTGACAGAGCGCCTCCGCGCGGCTTCTGAGTTGCCTAGGTCAAGCTAAACCGAGAAGTCTGCTCAAAGTACCGAGCCGGACTGGCAAGATTTTGCCTTTTGGGCGATGAGGCGTGAACTTTCTGTTACAGGTGTATGACATTTGTACCAAACCTTGAGGGCGCTGCAAATTTTCTTCTAAATTTAGGCCTTGTATATTGCAAGGATCCCACCCCCCCCCTTTTATTTCTTTTTTTCCTCTCACCTTATATAATATATAAGGCTTTGTCTGCTACAGAAAAAACAAAGTAATATATAATTAAGTCATAAAAAAGACTTATTTTTTAACAACGCAACTGAGATGGCATAAATATTCATATTTGAATGACAGCGCCAAAAAAACAAACTTTACAAAATACAAACAGAACACTAAAATTATTACATGAAATCAGAGAGACAATACATCTATTTTCATTACTGTCTGAATTTCAATAAATCTCAAAATCTCAAAATCTTACATGATAACTCACCTTAAAATCTGGGAATTTCATGATCTCCTTCATAACTAGCTTTGCTTGACAATCTTTCTTCTTTGTGTCTTGTATGAGATTCCTTGGTTTGTGAGCATTCCCCGTTCTTGGCTCCCTCATCTAATAAGAAGAAAAAAATCTATGACAGCATATTGAAAGTCATGTACATGCACATATGTAGTAATGGGAACAATCTAAATAATAAGAGGAGATCTAAAACCATGATTGCTTGAAATTCACTAGTTATGATAACAGCTACACTCAAACATAACAGAACAAAATGTGATAGTACATGTATATTACAATCAGATCAGTTATGACCAAGACATTTCTTCTCTCAACTTAAAAATATCAACTTAAAGAGGAAAGAATTTGCTGGCTATCTGATAACTTTAGGGGAGATTATTAAATCTCTATGTAATCATCAAATTAAAAGATTCTATGGTACACAAAAGAAAACATACTCTTATTTAAACGAGCATCAATAGCAGTAACCATTTTGCATTAAAACCACTTCCCTTTCTTATTGGTAACATTTTTTATGATGAATATGAATAGTAATTGCAAATGGGAAATACATTACAAATTAAAACTAGTATCTTGAATATAATATTTGTTTTACCCTTTTTTGAGCCCTTGCTTCCTTGGCCTTGATCTTAGATTTAAACTTGTGATCCTTAGCATATTCACATTCATACATGTTCTTATTGAGGTGTATGAATGGAATACCATCATAGTCAATCTTTCCACCATGACTAGGTTGTGCTTCTTCCCATAAGATCCTGTGCTTGCATCTGTTGATAGCTGTAAATGGAATTTGGAATTTAGATCAGTGTACGTCACTATGATTATACATTAAGATGGTGGGGGAACATAGGTACATGTATAGGACGTGCTCAGCTTTTTTTATTTTTATTTTTTTTATTTTTAATTTATGCATAAGCCATTTGCAGAGACTTATCTCTTATTTTACCAAAATGTTCACACTTGCTGGGCTGCTGGAGCAGGGGAGTGAACCTACCTCTGCATGGCTATGAAAGAAGGGAAACTCAAATGTTCTGGGATTGATTATTTTGTTGAAAAACCTTGCGCCATACATGTAGCCCCGGGGTGGGGGGGGGGGGGGGGGCACTCAACCTGTTTTTAGGTTTGGGTGTGCCTCTGCCAATCTCAAAACAGGGGGCTGAGGAGCTAAATGGTTAATTGAGGAAGCTCATTTTTGAGGGTCTAAGGAGTGAAAGGGCTCATGGACAGAGCTAATTTTAGCTGCTCCCGATCTCACTACTCTGGTACACATGCGGTGCATGAGCTGAGTCAGCGGTCGCAGCGCTGTTTTTAATGCTGTACATGCCGCGCCACTGCGCACTGACTCGATGTCGCATGCAGATTGATCTCGCTGAGCCGCCGCTAGCACTAAGTTAGGGGGCACTAGGCCACCCAGCTCCCCCGCTGCGCTGGCCTGGGAGGCTAGGGAGCGACCGTTCCCGGACAATGGGCTGTGCGCATTGTTTTCTCATATCGAGGTGCGGTTTAATAGTGAAAATCGCATATCATGGGAACGACCCGAGAAGGTTGAAAATGGGGGACGTCACAGCGGCACATACATGTACATGTAGCTCTTCAAACATGAAACTTCTGTGATAGTCCTTGGATTTATCTTGGAATATTTTCTCAAGCGAGGTATCAGTTTGCCTTTATCTGCATTGTTATTGTGTGTTTTCTGATGTTTTCATTCATTTTGATGGTGATTATTAAGATACGCAGATGGCAGCAGAGAAGAAGAAATCGTGGGCATCACGTCATGGCTGAAGACACCTTCCTGAAAAATGTTCGAAAATTTCTACCAACGCGACGCGACGTTACCCGACTGTTTAGCAAAAGCCGTCAAAAACTGAGGAAGTAGTTCGATCCGCAAGGTGTTTCCTTGATTTTCTGCCATAAATATGCCGTTACCATGGCAACGCAGATTCCGACTCATCCGAAAAATATGTCTTGCAATGCACATCTTCCCACCAAGACCAATGTGTGTACCAAATTTCATGACTTTTGGTGAAAAACTGAGGAAGTAGTTCGATCCGCAAGATTTGCAACGGACCGACCGACCGACCGCCCGCCGCCCGCGCCCGCGCCCGCGCCCGTCCGACCGCCCAACCATCGACTGATTCCTATTATACCTAATACTAGGTATGTTACAAAAATTTGAGAAATCTTATTTCAAGCATATAATTGATTCCATCAAATAGAGCTAATAATGAAAGCTTCAATTTGATACCTCATTCAGCTCTGTAGCTGCAAAATTAATGAAGTTACAGTCATTTTTATGTCGAAAAATGAGCGCAATTAATTTCTTTTGTTTTCTATTGTTTTTATAGGAAAAAAAAGTCAAAAGTTGTGATCTCGGACCATCCATTCAAACACAAAAACTTTTATAACCTTCTTAAAATTAAAGCTAACAAGATGAAACTTTCAGCAATTACAGATAATAACAGTATGAACATTATGTGAAACTGTCTCATAAAAAAACAAAGGATAACCATTAATTAATTAATTAATTAGGTGATTATTTTTTCTTTTTGTTCCATATTAAATGTATTTATCTGGTTTTTATATATACGTGTATATAATAATATACTGATTTCCGCTCGAAATCTCTTTTATTTCACCAATCTTATTTTGTAATGTTAGATCAACTGTATATAATATGTTTTGTTTAGTAGTTTTCTCCCTCTCAAACAATTACTTTAATTAAACGAAAATCTTTTTTTTAATATATAATATTGTATCATTCGTTTAGGGGGTCTACATCACACAAGCTAACCTTTTTAGTAGATCCCTCCACATATCCTTTTGTCATCTTTCTATGTCATATCCATGTATTCTGTTTTTGCAGTGTTTGTAACTTGTACATATTGTTGTAATTTCATTGTAAATGTGGAATCTGAATAAAATAAAATCAAATTATTTTGTGACTGCATGTGTTTTTGTGTACGGTATGTAAAAATGAAGCCTTTACTGAAATTATCAAGTCATCGAAGTCAAATGCAGGATATTTGTAAATGGAACAGACAAGGACATTGGTTCTATCATCTGGTAAGGATCTTGTTGTATACTTAGTTAATTAATACCATAATTAGTTATTTAATTAAGTAGCAATTTTCATCAATAAGTTAACTAAATACTGCAAATTTGTCGAAGAACTGAAGTTGAAAATTATAATTGTGGATAAAAAATATTGACCGAAAATAGGTGTTAATATTCTTTTAAAAAAGATAATTACACTAATTAATACATAATTATGAGAAAACTATTCCAATTTCTTGTGTGCAGGTTTTCAGTTCAAAACTTTAAATTATCATCTATTTTGTCAAAGCAAATTTACATTTTTGCAAGGCTTGGAAAAATTAAAGGATTTGAATTTTTTCCTGAATTAAATCCAAATGATTAGTAATTTAATAATTCAGATTATGTTTCTATTCTAAAAAATATGATTATTAATCTCCTCTGCATTATTTTCAACTCCCATTGTATGATTGAAAGGGGGGCCTACAGCTACGCACTTTGTTTTGTATGTGGAGCGCATTATTCTCCCCCACCCATAGACAACGCGTATTAAAAGTGGTGCGTAGCATAGACTGCAATATAAAATGCACACATGCAATCGCACGCTCAGGGGAGCGTTTCATCAAGCGATTTGTCAGTGATTTTCACTGACAAATTTGCTCTCAGCCAATCAGATGCAAGGATTTCAGTAGCTTATAACAGTTGTCGGTAAAAATCACTGACAATACGCTTGATGATCTCCCGGCGGGAAGCCATCGCTTCGCCGTGTCAACTTTGCAATGAAATCCCTCAACTTCGCAACTAAAAAAACACATTTCGGATCGTAGAATTTTCACACAAATTCACCAACATCAAGAAAACATGTATAGAAAACACACATTATACCTTAAATTGACCCCATTATCCAAGATTTATGAGAAAAAAGCACTGACAATCAAGCTCTCGGGGAAAAAGTGGTGTGCTGATCGCAACAATGAAAAATTGCATACATGTTGGGTATTTTTTAATTTGTAAACAAATCTTTCGGCATATTATATGTTGGGTATTGAATGAAAGCTTGCACATTCAGCTACAGCTTGAAAATAACGTCACATGACAAAAATGCTATCAGTCAATGCAAAGGCAGTATTTACGGGGAGTCCCCACAGCCATACGCAAATCGCCCGAACAGCAGCTCGGGAGAATTTACTGCCGCGGGAGCGCACGCATTGTAACGTACCTACTAATACCCCCTTCAAACTTCGTTTGGCGGGGGTATAATAATACTATTAATACCGAGGGTGGTTTGCAAGGTTCACCGTGCGTGGGAATGGGTGATTATGATGCATAGGATTTTTGTGTTGACATCATCCGACAGGCGCCATAATAGGACCCCGTGTGTAGCTCCGTAGGCATGTTAGCCAAGGAGCTCGTATAGCTAGGCTGAATGGGTTAGGCCATTCACCCATCACAGCTCAACATTATAATATTACATTATATAGATCGCTGCCATCGAACTATAGACCTATTAGTCTTACATGTATAGTGTGTAAGCTTTTGGAATCAATTCGTGATGAGATTCTGGATCATATGACTATTTATAAACAAATTGTTTAGTGTCAAGCAGTATGGTTTCTTGCCTGGTCGTTCAACAATGCTCCAGCTGATAAACGTAGTTGATGAATGGTCTAGCACTCTGGAGGAAAATGCTTCTATTGATGTGATTTATTTAGATTTCATGAAGGCCTTCGATAAGGTGCCCCACCGTCGGCTGCTTGCCAAGATTAGAAGCTATGGCATAAGTGAGTTGGTGGTTAATTGGATTGAAGCATTTCTAGTTGGGAGAAGACAGCGTGTATGTGTGAATGGAGAATATTCCAGTTGGGGTCTTGTTGCAAGTGGAATTCCACAAGGTAGTGTTCTTGGGCCTGTGTTGTTTGTGTTGTATATAAATAATCTACCTGACACGATTTCTGAGAGTAGTGTATACTGTCTATTTGCTGATGACACAAAGATTTTCAAGTCCATAACAGATGAGAATGATTGTATTGCCCTTCAGAGGGATCTTGATAGGCTCAAATGCTGGTCTGACAAATGGCTGCTTAGATTCAACCCTAAGAAATGTAGTGTTCTCACCATTGGTAACCCCAAGTCTGCCCTGGCAAGTCCATATGTGTATAATATAACCAGTGATAATTCGCAAAGTGCCCTCAAGCAAGTGTCATCTGAGAGAGATTTGGGAGTGTGTGATTGTTGATAAGCTAAACTTTGAAGAACATTCACATACAAAGATTAGGTATGTTACAAAAATTTGAGAAATCTTATTTCAAGCATATAATTGATTCCATCAAATAGAGCTTAATGAAAGCTTCAATTTGATACCTCATTCAGCTCTGTAGCTGCAAAATTAATGAAGTTACAGTCATTTTTATGTTGAAAAATGAGCGCAATTAATTTCTTTTGTTCTCTATTGTTTTTATAAGAAATAAAAGTCAAAAGTTGTGATCTCGGACCATCCATTCAAACACAAAAACTTTTATAACTTTCTTAAAATTAAAGCTAACAAGATGAAACTTTCAGCAATTACAGATAATAACAGTATGAACATAATGTGAAACTGTCTCATAAAAAAACAAAGGATAACCATTAATTAATTAATTAATTAGGTGATTATTTTTTCTTTTCGTTCCATATTAAATGTATTTATCTGGTTTTTATATACGTGTATGTATATAATATACTGATTTCCGCTCGAAATCTCTTTTATTTCACCAATCTTATTTTATAATGTTAGATCAACTGTATATAATATGTTTTGTTTAGTAGTTTTCTCCCTCTCAAACAATTACTTTAATTAAACGAAAATCTTTTTTTTAATATATAATATTGTATCATTCGTTTAGGGGGTCTACATCACACAAGCTAACCTTTTTAGTAGATCCCTCCACATATCCTTTTGTCATCTTTCTATGTCATATCCATGTATCCTGTTTTTCCAGTGTTTGTAACTTGTACATATTGTTGTAATTTCATTGTAAAGGTGGAATCTGAATAAAATCAAATCAAATTATTTTGTGACTGCATATGTTTTTGTGTATGTAAAAATGAAGCGTTTACTGAAATTATCAAGTCATCGAAGTCAAATGCAGGATATTTGTAAATGGAACAGACAAGGACATTGGTTCTATCATCTGGTAAGGATCTTGTACATCTTAGTTAATTAATACCATAATTAGTTATTTAATTAAGTAGCAATTTTCATCAATAAGTTAACTAAATACTGCAAATTTGTCGAAGAACTGAAGTTGAAAATTGTAATTGTGGATAAAAAATATTGACCGAAAATAGGTGTTAATATTCTTTTAAAAAAGATAATTACACTAATTAATACATAATTATGAGAAAACTATTGCAATTTATTGTCTGCAGGTTTTCAGTTCAAAACTTTAAATTATCATCTATTTGTCAAAGCAAATTTACATTTTTGCAAGGCTTGGAAAAATTAAAGGATTTGAATTTCTTCCTGAATTAAATCCAAATGATTAGTAATTTAAGCAATAAAATACATGTACAGTAAAATTTAGAATGACATGAACTATAATTCAGAGATGTTATTTACTTCAAAATTTTTCTATTCTAAAAAATATGATTATTAATCTCCTCTGCATTATTTTCAACTCACATTGTATGATTGGGGGGGGGGGGGCCTACAGCTACGCACTTTGTTTTGTATGTGGAGCGCATTATTCTCCCCCACCCATGGACTGCAATATAAAATGCACACATGCAATCGCACGCTCAGGGGAGCGTTTCATCAAGCGATTTGTCAGTGATTTTCACTGACAAATTTGCTCTCAGCCAATCAGATGCAAGGATTTCAGTAGCTTATAACAGTTGTCGGTAAAAATCACTGACAATACGCTTGATGAAACGCTCCCCCGGATCGCACAGAGCAAAGCGCATGCATCTCCCAGCGGGAAGCCATCGCTTCGCCGTGTCAACTTTGCAATGACATCCCTCAACTTCGCAACTAAAAAAACACATTTCTTATCGTAGAATTTTCACACAAATTCACCAACATCAAGAAAACATGTATAGAAAACATCCATTATACCTTAAACTGAATCCATTATCCAAGATTTATGAGAAAAAAGCACTGACAATCAAGCTCTCGGGAAAAAGTGGTGTGCTGATCGCAACGATGAAAAATTGCATACATGTTGGGTATTGAATGAAAGCTTGTACATTCAGCTACAGCTTGAAAATAACGTCACATGACAAAAATGCTATCAGCCAATGCAAAGGCAGTATTTACGGGGAGTCCCCACAGCCATACGCAAATCGCCCGAACAGCCGCTCGGGAGAATTTACTGCCGCGAGAGCGCACGCATTGTAACGTACAGTGTACCTACAAAGATCAATAAGGCAAACAGACTAATGAATTTAATCAGACAAACCTAAGTTGTTTATTCAGATAAGGATAATTTTTCACTCTTGTACAAATCGCTTGTTCGTCCCCAAATAGAGTACGCTCATGCTGTGTGGAGCCCCCACCTTAAGAAACATATACATGCTTTGGAAAATGTCCAAAGAAGAGCAACTAGATTAGTCCCAGAGTTAAAGGGGCTGCCTTATGCACAAAGATTGAGGAAGTTGAATATCCGTACCTTAGCTTACACTACAGGAGGGCTCGAGGCGATATGATTGAAACATACAAGATTTTTAATAAATACGATTCTGATGTAACCCCAAATCTTGAATTACAATCCAGAGATCAGACAAGAGGACATAGTAGAAAATTGTTTATTCCTAGGACCAAAACTCAGAGATACAAAATTCTCGTAAACCATGGAAATTGGAATAATCTTTCCAATGAATGACACCATTATTACAAAATATTAGGGCCTACTGCCCCAAGTGTGCACAGTTTTGAAGTAGCTTTGGATAGGTGCTGGAAAAATGAGCCCATTAAGTACGATTACGAATCGCCTGCACCAGGAAATGATCCAGCCATCTTGAAGAGGAAAAAGAACTTGGAACTGAATATAGAGGCGTAGTGCCTGCGTTCAGTATCTTCCCTAGGTAGCCCTAAACTAAAGTTAGGTATATTACTATTACCGTTGAAGCGGGTGTCTCAGAGAGAACTCCGCCGAAACTCCCGGCGGCAAAAATCATGAAAATGGCAAGAAGAAGCGCAAATTCATGGGCTTGAGCAAATACTTACGTGTCGCTCCAAACTGAACGGACGTTTTCAGGGAAACGAATCGCAATGTTTTATCCAACTCATGGTGTTCCTTTATTGTTTCTGCTGCTTGTTTTGTATACACATAGCCGAAATTTTTAGAGAGGGCGACGTCGAATGTTGGAGTTTTCACCGTCGTGGAAGATGCCATGTTTACGGTTGAGGCTATGTTGGCGTCATTTGGGCAGCTATTGAACGAGCAATTATGAATATTCATAAGTACGGGCGCGCCGCGCTAATTTAATCGCGCTCGCTCTGAAATGCCAAAATTACGCCAATAATGCTGGAATCGCGCCAGTCTTACTGTACTTTGTCAAATATGAAACAAGAAGAAAATGAAAAGTCGGATTTTATTTTTTTCAAAACATTTATCGATATCTTATGGGTTGGATATCATTTTGTACATTGAATCTCACAATATGACACCTTTATTTCCATTCTTTTAGGTGATTTCAATTGTAAAAACAAAGAAATGCCAAAATTACGCCAATAATGCTGGAATCCCGCCAGTCTTAATGTACTTTGTCAAATATGAAACAAGAAGAAAATGAAAAGTCGGATTTTTTTTTTTTTTAAACATTTATCGATATCTTATGGGTTGGATATCATTTTGTACATTGAATCTCACAATATGACACCTTTATTTCCATTCTTTTAGGTGATTTCAATTGTAAAAACAAAGAAATGCCAAAATTACGCCAATAATGCTGGAATCGCGCCAGTCTTACTGTACTTTGTCAAATATGAAACAATAACAAAATGAAAAGTCGGAAAAGTTCTATTCGTTTACATTTATTGATATCTTATGGGTTGGATATCATTTTGTACATTAAATCTCACAATATGACACCTTTATTTCCATTCTTTTAGGTGATTCCAATTGTAAAAACAAAGAAATGCCAAAATTACGCCAATAATGCTGGAATCGCGCCAGTCTTACTGTACTTTGTCAAATATGAAACAAGAAGAAAATGAAAAGTCGGAAAAGTTCTATCTGTTTACATTTATTGATATTTTAAGGGTTGGATATCATTTTGTACATTTTATCTCACAATATGACACCTTTATTTCCATTCTTTTAGGTGATTTCAATTGTAAAAACAAAGAAATGCCAAAATTACGCCAATAATGCTGGAATCGCGCCAGTCTTACTGTACTTTGTCAAATATGAAACAAGAAGAAAATGAAAAGTCGGAAAAGTTCTATCTGTTTACATTTATTGATATTTTAAGGGTTGGATATCATTTTGTACATTAAATCTCACAATATGACACCTTTATTTCCATTCTTTTAGGTGATTTCAATTGTAAAAACAAAGAAATGCCAAAATTACGCCAATAATGCTGGAATCGCGCCAGTCTTACTGTACTTTGTCAAATATGAAACAATAACAAAATGAAAAGTCGGAAAAGTTCTATTCGTTTACATTTATTGATATCTTATGGGTTGGATATCATTTTGTACATTGAATCTCACAATATGACACCTTTATTTCCATTCTTTTAGGTGATTTCAATTGTAAAAACAAAGAAATGCCAAAATTACGCCAATAATGCTGGAATCGCGCCAGTCTTACTGTACTTTGCCAAATTTCAAACAATAACAAAATGAAAAGTCGGAAACGTTCTATTCGTTTATATACATTTATTGATATCTTATGGGTTGGATATCATTTTGTACATTAAATCTCACAATATGACACCTTTATTTCCATTCTTTTAGGTGATTCCAATTGTAAAAACAAAGAAATGCCAAAATTACGCCAATAATGCTGGAATCGCGCCAGTCTCACTGTACTTTGTCAAATATGAAACAAGAAGAAAATGAAAAGTCGGAATTTAAAAAAAAAAAAACATTTATCGATATCTTATGGGTTGGATATCATTTTGTACATTAAATCTCACAATATGACACCTTTATTTCCATTCTTTTAGGTGATTTCAATTGTAAAAACAAAGAAATGCCAAAATTACGCCAATAATGCTGGAATCGCGCCAGTCTTACTGTACTTTGTCAAATATGAAACAAGAAGAAAATGAAAAGTCGGAAAAGTTCTATCTGTTTACATTTATTGATATTTTAAGGGTTGGATATCATTTTGTACATTTTATCTCACAATATGACACCTTTATTTCCATTCTTTTAGGTGATTTCAATTGTAAAAACAAAGAAATGCCAAAATTACGCCAATAATGCTGGAATCGCGCCAGTCTTACTGTACTTTGTCAAATATGAAACAAGAAGAAAATGAAAAGTCGGAAATGTTCTATCTGTTTACATTTATTGATATTTTAAGGGTTGGATATCATTTTGTACATTAAATCTCACAATATGACACCTTTATTTCCATTCTTTTAGGTGATTTCAATTGTAAAAACAAAGAAATGCCAAAATTACGCCAATAATGCTGGAATCGCGCCAGTCTTACTGTACTTTGTCAAATATGAAACAAGAAGAAAATGAAAAGTCGGAAAAGTTCTATCTGTTTACATTTATTGATATTTTAAGGGTTGGATATCATTTTGTACATTGAATCTCACAATATGACACCTTTATTTCCATTCTTTTAAGTGATTTCAATTGTAAAAACAAAGAAATGCCAAAATTACGCCAATAATCCTGGAATCGCGCCAAACTAACTGTCTAACCAATATTCGAAGTCCTGGTAGGTATTCTCACGCACATCGATGCATCATGTACAATCTCTATGGAAGAGAGCGCGCGCGCGGAATCCGAGCTCATGAATAATAATGAGGGTGCCCAAATCACGCCAACATAGCCTCAACCCATGTGGTTGACATCGTGCTTGCATATAAATAATAACAACAACAACAACGCGACGGTACACCTAAAAAACAGCTGAGCTGAGCGGCGCGCACGCGCGCGCTCTTATTATCGCTGACATGACAATGACGATGACAATCGCTATATGATTGCGTTCAGTATCTTCCCTAGGTAGCCCTAAACTAAAGTTAGGTATATTACTATTACCGTTATTATATGAATTACAATCCAGAGATCAGACAAGAGGACATAGTAGAAAATTGTTTATTCCTAGGACCAAAACTCAGAGATACAAAAATTCTTTCTATGTACGAATACGTAAACCATGGAATAATCTTTCCAACGACACCATTACTGCCCCAAGTGTGCACAGTTTTGAAGTAGCTTTGGATAGGTGCTGGAAAAATGAGCCCATTAAGTACGATTACGAATCGCCTGCACCAGGAAATGATCCAGCCATCTTGAAGAGGAAAAAGAACTTGGAACTGAATATAGAGGCGTAGTGCCTGCGTTCAGTATCTTCCCTAGGTATCCCTAGGTATGCGCTTGCAGCTGACATACCCTCCATCTCTTACTGGAAGCAGTTGATTATCAAATTTAGCCTACCCTCCATACTGTCCGGCTTCACGAATATCAACCTCACCTGGAAAAGGCTGTGCCGGCAGGCCATCTTTCAGAAGCACAACGCTGACCTGGTTGTAGCCATTCGGGAAAAACATACTCTTGCCTTCTGGAAGCATTGTTCAACTTTCCCAAACCCTAGCAGATTGTTTCCACCTTCTCTACCTTCACACCTCCGAATTGCATCAAGACTTCGCTCCCAACTTCTGACTGGCACGTATCCAACACAACACAGACTGAAAACCATAGCCTAGGCAAATCTCCCTGTGCCACATGCAGACTCTGTTCAATAGAGGATGAAGGTTCCATCCACTTTCTTGCAACCTGCCCATCCCTGCACTCCCAGCGGACTGCTCTCATTCATCAAGTTTTGTCACTAAATCCCCCTGCCACAGTCTCCCAGGCTTTTACCACTGCTGATCCCATGATCTTCGCCACTAATATCTTATTACCCTCCTCCCACCTGTCTTCTACTCTTTCTGCTACCGTAACGACCCACTGCCTCAGATACATCCTCAAAATTCACCATATTCGTCTTGAGAAGCTTCTGCAACTCAATTGTCAACCTGCGGGTAACCGCTGATCCTCGAATATCGGGGGAAGAACAAACAAGAAGAAGAAGAAGAAGATTGCGATGAGAGATGACCCAGTTACACGTACGTGGTCTCAGCAGCGGAACAACCGACGATGCAACCGACGATGCCCTGGTACTGAAAGCTTCTGTACACTTCATATTTAAAATACATGCCAAAATCCTAACCCTTAAACCTACAAATTTCCTGTAATTTTTCATCTCTTCAACCCGGACTTGATATCTACCTGACTGATTATCTGCAGTATTACCTGCCGATCTCCGAACAGCGGAGGAATTGAAACGAGAGAGGGATAGAGACTAGACCTAGAGTGAAGCTTAGTTTTGCTTTTGGTCTAACTTTTACTAGCTAACTTAGGCTAACTAGCTAGACTATTAAGTTAGATCGACAACGTCTAAAATTAAAAAGTTATCATGTAATGTATGAATCTGATGTAGCCTAGACCTCTAGACTAGGCCTAGATTCTAATTGGAAAATGGGACTAAAATTTTATTGAACCAGGCATTTGGGCTAGGCCTATAATAACATAAGGAGGGCAACAGTCAACAGAGTCCAGATGGAGTATCATCGACTGCATGGTTCGGCAGGGGTGTGTTCGGAAGAAAATTTAGAAGATACAGGTAAGAATTAATTAGCTGTACGGTAGGTCTGTAAGTGTAACAAAAGTTAGGCATACCTAAGTACTAGGGGATAGGCCTACCTTGGGAAGATACTGAGCATGCTGAGGATTCCTACGTTACGTTCTTAAATTTAAAATGAATATATTTTTATCTTGTTTTATTGACTTTATATTGACTTTATATTGTTTTAAAGTTGAGACAAAAAATGTAGGTATCATATTTTGTACTTTTAACTGTCTTAACTCCAGGGGTACCAGAGTTATTATGGTACCTACTCGCAGTATCAGTGTACAATAGAATGATAGGTCTGCGCATAACGTGGCTTTTTTTTTTACTCCGGCCCCGTTTTGCTCGTATCAAAATGTTTAAGGTACGTTAAGTCACAATTATTTTGTCGCAAGTGCAAGCCAAGTCGCAAGTCATTCGGGTGTGTAGCAAGTCAAGTACCAAGTAAGCAAAATAGTGACTGGAGACCAAGTCGCATGACTCTAGTCAACAACTCTGCCAGTTGTTGCTCTTCTTGACTATTCTCACCTGGCTCTGGATCATCCTTTCTTTTCCTTTCCTTTATTCTCTCTGTCTCTGGATCTCTGATCAAGCATGATTTTATATTTTTCTCTATTGTTTGCAGTGAGGCTTCTAAGACCAGCTACTGGTGAAAATGATCTTGATGAAGAAAGCATTGATGACTATCCTGATAATACAAGATTGGATCACCTCTCAAATAATATGGTAATTATGAATTATAGTTTAAATCTCTAACATTTGAGTCTAGAAACTATGTTTACAGAAAGTTTTCTCTCCGCAGTCTACCTGTGATAGCAAAAGAACAGGTCTGCTTTTAAAGTTTTGCTTTTTATGAGGGTAGACCTATTAATGTAATTTTTTTGTTGTAAAAATGCATATTTAAGATTCAAATCATTTGAAATGGTTAATCTAATTGATCTAAAACCATTTAGGTGGGAATTTAAATCTTTATGTAAATTCAGTGATGAAATACAAATATATGCCCTAATTTTGATTGAAATTTATGTTCATAAGTATGTAATTTGTTATTAAAAAACAAAACTAAAGATTTTTCTTAGTACTCTTTCATGTTGCATTGAGATTTTTTCTAAAACTTCTGAATCTAGACATTATATAGCAATGCAGGCCTATAGAGAATAAGCACTGACTTCTAGTATTAATGATCTAGATGGTTCCCACAAATTTCAAAGAATCCATAAACAAAATGATAAATTATGATTTTGTACCTTAATAATGCTACCGGCACATTTAAGCTGATAAAAAATTACCATTTCACAGGAAGGTACCTAGATCAAATTAATCAGCCATGACTGTTTTAGTTCTACTGTGCAGTGCAGCTACATTAATGATTAATTGTTACATAATGTATTCAATTCAACTTATCCTATATGTACATACTTTTACTAAACCTCAAATGTTCTTGAATTTATGTTTTTACAGCATGAACTGCTGACTACAAATATGTCAACACATGAGGAGCAACTTATTGATGTAGATAATTACGTTTCAACAGTCAATATGAACCTACTCAATCCTAGAGGAAAGCCAACTGTATATTTGATTGTTGCAGCTGCTATGGCAGCTCTTGGAGGTGTTCTGTTTGGCTATGATATAGGTAAGTTCTTTTTTCTCCAATAATTAGGGATAATTAGCCTGCTCGGCGGCCGGGCGGCAATTTTTGAGCCAATTTCGCCTGGTCACCGCTGGGTTTTAGGGCATCGCTCGGTCGCCGGTAAAGTTTTAGCGCAGAGTTACAATTCTGACAGCGCCTGCCCACTTTTCACTCGTCACCCACAATACCCTCAGTGCCTGGGCGGCGAGCAGTCACTGTCAAGCGATTTAGGTCAAAATGCCGCTAGATCAAAGGTTCGACGAGTGGTTACCGCTGGGAGATCAGTTGGGTCATCAGTCGCACACTGCCCGGACGCCGTGCGGAGAAGCTCCCCTGATTTGGCCCAGTTTGGACCTAAAGTCAACTGGCGACCGATGGGAAATCGACAGGGCACCGCCGGGGCATGGACTTAATCGAGCGGTCGCCATCAAGCGATTTAGGTCCCAAAGCAAAGCCGCTAGATCAAGGCTACCGATTGGTCGCCACCTGGTCACCGGCCGGTGGCCAGTTGGAGCCCGCCCGAGAATCTGTGGGTCATCAGTTGGTCACTGCCTGGACGCCACGCGAAGAAGCTCCCCCGATTTTGCCCAGTTTTGACCTAAAATCGACCGGCGACCGACTGGAAATCGACAGGGCACCGCTGGCATCACTGGGGCTTTACAGCCCTCTCGACTACTTCAAAAATCGTTGGACGATGCCTAAATTCCAGGGCATCCGAGCAGGCTACAAATCGGTTGGGCGCTGCTCTGATATGTGACCAAAGCATCACTCTCTCATGAGAAGAGCCATAATTCACATAAGATATGAAAGCTATAAAATAATGATGATTATAATGTTGTTGATGATATGATGATGATGATGATGAAGGTAATAAGGATGATGGTGATGATAGTTTTTATGATGTTGGTGTGACGATGAGCTATGATAGTCAACAATGTTATCCTGCTATTTGGAGAGAAAACAAATTTGTATATTTCGTCCTACCCTCTTTTAATTTTCCCTTTATTACACAACTGTTAGCTCAAAGGTAAGAGGCAATGTTTGTAAAATTTGAAGCGCAATAGAATCTTTTCCATTTCCAAATTTGAGAACAAATAAATTAACATTAACTATAGTTGACATTTGGTTTGTATTGACTTAGATAATGGACTTGATGCTCAAGATTAAAAAAGTTTTACAATGAAATGTTGAGTTTATAAAGACTTGATTCACCTGTATTACAAGAGATAAATGAATTTAAAAATGAATTCATTTGTCATAAATCTACAGGTATTATGTCAGGTGCTCTTCTACAGCTGAAGGAGGAATTCTCATTGTCATGTTTCCAGCAAGAGCTAGTAGTCAGTTCACTCCTGATAGGAGCAACTATTGGGTCAGTACTAGGAGGTGAGTTAGCGGTCAGTTCACTGCTAATAGTATCAACTATCGGGTCAGTACTAGGATATGAGTTAGTGGTCATTTCACTGCAAATAAGAGCAACTATTGGGTCAGTACTAGGAGGTGAGTAAGTGGTCAGTGCACTGCTAATAGCAACTATTGGGTCAAAGTACTAGAAGGGCAATTCCATGGAAAGCACTCCCTTCCGTAATGTCTGTAACAGAAATAAATAGCCTGATATCCAAGTAGCAAAAGTACCCCTTCAATTCACCTTTTGGATACTTCAGTGTTATGATCATGACTATTAACAAACAACAGATGAATTGAAGGGGCATTCTCGCTTCTTAGATATCACGCTATTTATCTCTGTTACAGACATTACGGAAGGGAGTGCTTTCCATGGAATTGCCCAGAAGGTGAGTAAGTGTTCATGGCACTGCTAATAGTAGCAATTATAGATTCAGTACTAGGAGGTGAGTTAGTGGTCAAGTTCACTGCTAATAGTAGCAACTATAGGGTCAGTACTAGGAGGTGAGTTAGTGGTCAGTTCACTGCTAATAGTAGCAACTATAGGGTCAGTACTAGGAGGTGAGTTAGTGGTCAAGTTCACTGCTAATAGCAACCATTGGGTCAAAGTACTAGATGGTGAGTTAGTGGTCATTCACTGCTAATAGTAGAAACTATAGAGTCAGTACAAGGAGGTAAGTTAGTGAACAAGTTCACTGCTAATAGGAGCAACTGAATTCCTTCATAGATGAAATATAATATTGGTAATATACATGAACACTGTTTGTACTGTATTTAAAGAGAAGAGACAGAGGATAAGAAATCACAACTCTCACGTTATTCAGCTTTAATTCAATCCCACCCTTTTGTTTTTATTATTTTTGTATACCTGCACCATCAATAATACTTCTCTTTTTAAAGGTTATGTGAACTGATACTACCTCTTTACACATTATATGGTAATATAGTAACATATACATACATATACATACATATACATACATTAAAAACAATTGTTAGAAAACATAGTAGAATAGTAGAATTCTCATTTTCAAATGAATGAAAAACCTTAATATATATGTAACTTTGTTTCATTTCAGGTTTTCTGATCGATAGGATAGGACGAAGATTGGCTATAATTATAAACTCATTGGTTTTCATCATGGGAGCTATTGTACTTTCAGCTTCTATGTCTTACCCAGTTTTGGTAAGCTTATCTTGTATCCTTACACTCTCTCGATAAGACCAATAGAATATTTTTATACAAAGGTAAAAATGATAAAACCTTGTATATGGTCTATAAAAAGTAGAAGAAATCATTAGTTTCATTTTTTTAAAGACACACTAATATTACGATAATAATAGTGATGATTTTAGTACTGATGCTAATGATTTTTTTTTTGTATCTGTGATGTATGCACCTCAAAAGTGCTTGGGAAAGTTTTATTCTGTTTTTAGTTCTTTGTGCATTTATCTGTAACATAAAAATGTTGGTGAAGATGGTTATCATTTTGTTCGTTGAGAATTTCAAAGCATATTAATCATTATGATTATATATTTCTTGTTGATTCAGATTGTTGGTCGTCTAATAGTTGGTTTTGCTGTATCATTATCTGCAATAGGAGAGTGTATCTACATATCAGAAATATCACCAAAGGTGTGTATTAGGAGTGGTGTAGACATAAATATTACTAGTGGGGGGGGGGGGGGGTGATTTGACACATCAGCACCTCAGAATAGTTATTGTATATCTTCCTCTGATTCATTAGTTAGTATGAGCATGAATAGTTATTGTATATCTTCCTCTGATTCATTAGATAGTATGAGCATATATGTCACTGTATGTTAGCCCTATTGAATAGTTATTGTATATCTTCCTCTGATTCATTAGATAGTATGAGCATATACATGTCACTGTATGTTAGGCCCATTGAATAGTTATTGTATACCTTCCTCTGATTCATTAGATAGTATGAGCATATATGTCACTGTTTGTTAGCCCCATTATTATTGTATATCTTCCTCTGATGCATTAGATAGTATGAGCATATATGTCACTGTAGGTTAGCCCCATTGAATAGTTATATTATATCACTACATATATGTGATTGGATAGTATATAAGGGTGTGTTTGTAGTAGGAAATACATCTTGCTTATGAATTGTTTTCACCTGTAGTAAGTGTATAATTAGCCGTGTTGTTTCTATGTAACGATCCAAATTCTACTGGGCGATTCAAATTCTACAGGTTTCCTAACCTTCATGGAAAGCCCCGCATAATTTTGTATATGTATTTTAATCTATTGTTACCATGTATATTGATTTTATCTTGCGAAATAAAATTGAATTGAATTGAATTGAATGTATCAGTTTGTTAGGTATTCAAATAGGAATGGAATTGAAAGATTTTTTTTTGTTTTTGTTTCAGGAGAGAAGAGGTCAGCTAGTATCAATCAATGAGTTAGGTATCACCCTAGGTCTTCTCTTAGCTTACTTTGTCAACTTCTGCTTTATTAAAGTCACATCAGGATGGTGAGTTAGCTTCAAAGTATAATGGATTTCTTTCTTTCACATCTACATTTATGGATGTTTATTGTCTGATATTGAAAACACAATTCCTTAACCCTTTTGTGTTGTATGAAGCAAACCAAGAATTTGATTCTTGAACAATGTGCTTGGACTATTATAGAGGTTTTGTTTTCTCATTCTGAGAAGAAATGGATTCCAGCATTGTAAAGTTTATTCTCATGGAAGATTTTGAATCGAAAGTTTCTAAAATGATACAGAGTGTTCAAAGTAAAAAGAAAGAAAAAAACTCTTGGAAATTAATTGATGACAAATTTTCATACACCTAGTAACATGAAGGGGTTCATTATTTATCAATTATTACTTTCCAAATGAATCCCCCACTACATGTGATGAGGTATTCTGATGGCCGATACTGTAAGTTGATAAGAGGTACAAATATCCTATTGTGTTACTCACTCTTAGTGGCAATTTATTTTGTGGTTATTTTTGTCTTAAAGACTTGGTCTGATGATATTTTAGACTCACTTAAAGCAAGATATAAAATCGTTAGTGTATGAAGCCCACTGGCAGATCTACAAAATCAGCCTTACAAAAAGCCAATGGTTTTTTTTTTTTTTTTACAATTAGATGCTTTTTTAAGGGATTGCCCTTTGATTGGTAAATTGACTTTTGTTAATCCCCCACCATTTGGAGGATTTGTATTGCTTCTGTTTTTTTAAAAATCCGTTTTGTTCTTTGCATTGTTTCCATTGTGTTGTTTGTATATTTCTATTTGAAATTATGAACTTGAGCCATACATTGTCACTGTCTTTCTACTCAGCTATTGTATCAAAACTCAGTTAGAACAAGTACTTTATGGAATTGTGAACTTGAGCCATACATTGTCACTCTACTCAGCTATTTTATAAAAACTCAGTTAGAACAAGTACTTTATGAAATTGTGAACTTGAGCCATACATGTACATTGTCTCTCTACTCAGCTATTGTATCAAAACTCAGAACAAGTACTTTATAAAATTGTGAACTTGAGCCATACATTGTCACTCTACTCAGCTATTGTATCAAAACTCAGAACAAGTACTTTGTGAAGTGGTTGATAATGTTGTGGTCTATTTGAAGTGGTATGCCTGCATGTATTGAGAGCTCCCACTACTGCATGTCACAAGAGTCGATACAATCTATGAGAAATCTATTGAGTTGGAATGTACAGACGTAAAAGAATGACATAAATCTTAAAAATTTATTTTTTAAGTATGCTATGAAGTGGTGAACTTATTTCAAATTTACTACCCTAACACTAACACTTCTTTAATAGAGAAGCTGAAATCATAACATGTATATTTATTTTCATGTTGTTTCTCTTGTGTTTCTATATAGGAGATATATGTTTGCATTGTCTGGTTTACCAGCATTATGCCAAGGTGTTGGAATGTTCCTCCTTCCTCCAAGCCCTCGGTTCCTAGTCCAACAGAAACACAATCATGAAGCAGAGAAGGTATTAAAGAAGCTACATGGAACAGACCATGTATCAGAAGAACTGTCTGCAATCCAGACATCTGTTTCATTAGAAAGGAATTATACTCTTCTTAATCTATTCCAGTCACTTGATAACATGAGATGGAGAATGGGTATCGGAGCTGCTTTAGTCTTCTTTCAGCAAGTATGTCATGTTTTCATTTATTTTATTTCATCAAAACATTCCACATGGAATGAAAACTACTACACTAATATTAGTGAAATGCTAGTAGATATTTTTATACTAATGTAATATTGTATGAAACCTAGTGCGTAGAGACACTAACCATTGTGTAGCTCACCACTTCTAGTTCTGTTGATTCTTTAAGAAGAAGAAATATGCTTAACTAGAAACACATCTCTTCAATAAGCAAATACTCATTTTGTTTTAGTGTTATTTGATTGATTGATTGAATTATGAGCACAGTGAGGATGCAATGACTCGTTATACATAGATTTAAATGGGTATAAAAGATTGGATGTTATAGTGGTAGCAAGAGACGGAGTAAAAGAAGACATACAATTGTAAAGACAGCAGAATTTCATATAATAATTATCCTTTGCTACCTCCGCTGTTTTACAGATAACTGGCCAAACCAATGTAGTCTACTATGCCCCAACTGTCTTGGAGAACCTAGGCTTTGAAGACAATGTATCAGCAACAGTTGCTTCACTTGGATTAGGAATAGTCAAGGTATGTACTGTTTCTCTTTGAAATACATCTTTGTTTCATAGTGCCAGGCTATTCTATCCATTAAAGCTGTTAACTTTACCATTGACTTTGACCCAATGGTAGAAAACACTGCAGGGAGTGAAGATGGACACTGAGGTGTTGCATGCATTCATTGTTTTATGCTTGAATTAATCAGATACCTGGGGTAGTCATATTTGTAAAGCATTTCAAGATGTTATTAGTGAGCATACAAAAATCTGTATATGCTGTCAATGGCTTTGAAACAATCTAAAGGACTAAATTCATATTTGAAAATCCCTGTTATGTAGAATTTAACTGGTTACGTTCTGATGTCCTTGTAAGGTTCGAGGTCAGGAGGTGGTAGACAGGGTATTATGCTCCATTATAATTGTCAATCTATAGACACTATAGCAGTGTTTTGTTGCTCTCTCTCTCTCTTCCTAAATCTCTTTGCTTCTTCTTTCTTTCTCTCTCTTTTCCTGTCTTTTCTTCTGTCGGTGTCTGCCTTTCTCTCTCTCTCCTGCTCTCCTTTCATATCATGTAGGTAATAACAACCTGTACATGTCTGATGTTGGTAGATAAGTTTGGTAGAAGATGTTTTCTGCTCTGTGGGTCTGTATTGATGGCTGTCTTTATCATAACCGTTGGCATAATCACACAGGTGAATATCATATTCTTTACATGTAGATGTGAGTACCTACATGTATATATCTTAATACTTGGAATTATGACATACAGCCATGGAAAAAATTATTAGACCAAGCATGGTTACTGATAATGTTATTTTTGTGGTAAGAAGGAAATAAAATTAAAAGCAAGGTATAATTGCTGGAATTTGGTATTCATTCAGTTGAATACAAAGACAAATCATTTTTACAATTTTGTATGCATATTATGGTACCCTTATAATACAGAAGCTTGGTCTAATAATCTTTTCCAGGGCTGTATGTATAATTATCATGTGTACCATAACACATTTGAATATATAATTTCTAGCATAACACATTTGAACATATTATTGTACTTTCCATCATAACACAAGTTAGTATATCATTGGGATTATAACACAGGTGAATACATATTTGCAACAAGAACACTTCATGTTATAATGAAATTGTACATCTCCTGAAACATTTGCTTTTATTGCCTTTACCTGTGTACAATTACATGTAGATCAGTACGCTGTCTCATTGTGTTTTGAATAAATATATGGTAAAATTTGATACCAGTACCACTTACAGTATGTCTGTTTGAAATTACCCATTATTACTTTTTATACAAAAATATGTATTTATATATTGCTTATTTATAATACATTTATTGTTATTTTCAGGCAGTACCAATGGCAACCATCAATGATACATGCCAAGCTACCCCACTTTCACCTGAAAATGCCTCACTAAATTCCACACTGTTTGTGAGACATGGAAGAGACACTGAACAAATATTCGGAGAGGAGGTTGGCAGCCAGTATAAGCTTAGTTCTTCTGAAGGTCACTCCAGGACATTGCATCCATTCTCACATCAAGCAGATCATTTGAGTAAAGGAGATCAAGCCACAATTCCTCTGACACCATTTCAATCACTAAATTATGAGAGAACACTAGTGGATAGTCAACATTCCGTTAAGAGCAGAAAGGATGTAACTCACATACTAAAAAGAACAACATCAGAATTTGGAAGAACTTATCTGCATGATGCATTTCAGACAAAGAGTTTAAGCTACAGAGTGCAGCGCACTTTGGATTTCATCCCATCTGATGATGCTATATATGGCGATGGGATAAGGGAGAGACGTAACAATCACCCATCAACTCATCATAGCTCCCTCTCAGGTGGTCATAAGCATATGTCAGTGGATGGTAGACTCACTTCAAGAACTTATCCCAATGCTGCACAGAAAGATCAATCAGCTGTAAACCTTGAAAGAAGAGGTTCTGGCATAGATACCAAAAGCAACTCCTATTCAGATGAAGGTGGAGTAAGTAGTAAGATTCATATACCAGGGTCAGCTAAGTGGTCAGCTCTTGTACTACTGCTTCTCTATGTGGGTGCTTATTCATTTGGATTTGGACCAAGTAAGTATATGTGAATGTCTACCATCCTTCAATGTATTATATTGCTATGCTATGAAATTAAGTTTTATCATGTGTCGGGTTTTTTATGCCTCCGCCCACCGTAGGTGGTGCTGGAGGCATTATGTTTTCGGGTCGTCCGTCCGTCCCCTTTTCGTTCTTGCGATAACTTCAAAACCGTTTTTTGGGATCAGTTTGTAACTTGGCCCATGTATGCATATGGGAGGGACGATGAACTGATTAGATTTTGGGGTCTCAGGGTCAAAGGTCAAAGGTCACAGAGGTCATTATGTTAATAAAAATGGTCCGTTCTCGCAATAACTTCAGAACTGTTTGTTTGACGGATCAGCTTCTAACTTGGCGCATGTATGCATATTTGAGGGACGATGAACTGATTAGATTTTAGGGTCTTAAGGTCAAAGTTCAAAGGTCATAGAGGTCATTATATACATGAAGATGGTTAATGATGTATGGAGTCTAGGCCTACCTATTTTAGAAATTTCAAGGGGACAGTGGTCTATTTGCTATAAAATATCTATTTCCTTGGTGTATTTGATGATTGTAAGTAATCAATGGTAAGTTTATTTGTACGGGATGGAAATGAAATTAAATAAATTTTCTGTCTCCTGTGCTTTTTAAGTGAAAAGATTTGTAATTTTGTTGGACCAATCCTTTTTAGAGTGTACATGTATGCCATACATTTCCAATTTGGCGATGGCGGAGGCATAAAGTTTTTGTTGTTATATATCTACCAATTGAAATAAAATGTCTGTGTTTAGACAGACTATCTTCGAATTTAATTCACTTTGGTTCAGTACAATTAAATTTCATTTCAATTTGATTTCATGAAAAAAAAATTTGATTTCATGAACAACTTCACCCGCAGGCCCTATTAAAAATGCAGCACCTGATTCTGTGGCTTATATTAAGTTATTGTGAATTATTGTTAGATTGTGTTGATTGTTTTGATGTAGAGGGGATGTAAATTGTTAAAGTGCTCTTAATAGAAGCAGGATAGATTTGTAAAAACATCAGCAATGACAAATATCAGACAAATGACATTAAAGGTATGTGCTTTAAAAAGCTGTGAATGTTTTGTTTGGAATCACAAATTTGTCACTTACTCATGGTGTTATGATAATATCTCTCTAATCTGTAAATGTCATTTTGTATTTAGTTACATGGCTAGTGATAAGCGAGATCTTTCCAGCTGGTGTTAGAGGGCGGGCTTCATCTCTGACAACAGTCTTCAACTGGGGAACCAATGTCATCATTTCTCTTACATTCCTAGATGTTATAAGTAAGTTAGATTGGCTTTTGTATTACAATGGAATTGATGATTATTTTTAAAATTTCTAGGACTCGATAATAACATGAGTAGACCTCTATATGATATATAAAATTAAGAATACAGCTGTAATTTAGTTTTGGATAAATACACATAGTATAACTATTTCTACAGAATGTACTAACATACTCTCATGTTCTTAAATAGACCTCTTTATGTGTTCCATACTTTTGTCTTTGCCGATGACGATGTTTTACCAAAATTATTTGTACCGTAATAAAGATATAAATGTTCATTGAATATTTGTCACATAGATGACTCATTAGATCATTAACTCTTTCAATGCATGTGCTAAGAAAGATAGTTGTGAAGACTGAGAATTCAAAGTGTATTAAATTAGTTATTTCATCTGAATTTCAGTCAATAAAAAACACCATGATTGAAAAAGTTTGCAGGTTGGTTGAAGCAAAGCAAGCAGGTTTATTCTCACATATATTTGTTTCTAAACATATGGTGTATTATGGATGTTCTGTATCTATGACTTTGTTTGTTCATTATTAGCTGTCTTTATACCTTGTTATAAACGTATAAACTCTGTTAGGTTATCTTGTAAATCATAAAGAGGAAAGTTTGGTATGTCATGGACATTTGTAATCTATGGCTTTTTGTGTTCATTGTTAGCTGTCTTTATATTATACCTTGCTATACATGGTAACTCTGATGCTATCTTGTAAATCATAAACAGGAAAGTTTGGTGTGTCATGGACATTCGTAATCTATAATGGCTTTTTGTGTTCATTGTTAGCTGTCTTTATACCTTGCTATACACGTAACTCTGTTAGGTTATCTTGTAAATCATAAACAGGAAAGTTTGGTGTGTCATGGACATTCGTAATCTATGGCTTTTTGTGTTCATTGTTAGCTGTCTTTATACCTTGCTATACATGGTAACTCTGATGTTATCTTGTAAATCATAAACAGGAAAGTTTGGTGTGTCATGGACATTCGTAATCTATGGCTTTTTGTGTTCATTGTTAGCTGTCTTTATACCTTGCTATACATAGTAACTCTGATGTTATCTTGTAAATCATAAACAGGAAAGTTTGGTGTGTCATGGACATTCCTGATCTATGGGTTTGTGTGTTTAATATCGACTGTCTTCATCTACCTGGCTATACCAGAGACTAAGAACAGAAGCCTAGAACAGATATCAGAAGAGCTGAGTAACAAGTGAGCTTTTTAACTTCAATTGGCCATACCAAGTCAGATTGACAATCTGCCATATCGTGGCAATATTAAATCTTAAAATCTCATTTAAGATATACAATGTTATGTTAAAAGAGTGAATTAGTTGAGTGATAAATAGTGGCATTGTCAATTTGAAGAATATTATTTTAACTCTTTTAGTTCTTTGGTATATCTCTGAACCTCGAAGTTATTGTACATGTAGCTTATAATCATGACAATTTAAAAAAAAAATAGTATAAGGAATTGATACCGCAATGTATACATGTAAGAGTGATATATATCTATATATCCAAGATAATATGAGAATATGTAGAACCACTACAATGTTGTCATTTCAGCATATGAATTGTATGTAATCTTCTGGCTCTGCGAAAGTTGTCCCTTTTAGTGAAGTAGGCAATTCGACAGCCCATTCTGAATTTTGTGTCCCTTTTTTTTCTTCTTTCTTTTCTATATATATTTTCCTTTATGTTTGTCTCAAGCAGATCATCCTTTGGGGAAAGTTGTACCATCAGATGTTCAACTTGTGATTGCTGTTGTGTACGCTCTTCTACACGCTACAGACCTACTTTACTCATCACTGATGATACTACACTATGAGACATTGAGATGTTCATCTTGTGATTGCTGTTGTGTACCCTACAGACCTACTCTACTCATCACTGATGATACTACACTATGAGACAGTCAGATGTTCATCTTGTGAATGCTGTTGTGTACGCTCTTCTACACGCTACAGACCTACTCTACTCATCACTGATGATACTACACTATGAGACGGTCAGATGTTCATCTTGTGAATGCTGTTGTGTACGCTCTTCTACACGCTACAGACCTACTCTACTCATCACTGATGATACTACACTATGAGACAGTCAGATGTTCAACTTGTGATTGCTGTTGTGTACGCTCTTCTACACGCTACAGACCTACTCTACTCATCACTGATGATACTACACTATGAGACAGTCAGATGTTCATCTTGTGAATGCTGTTGTGTACGCTCTTCTACACGCTACAGACCTACTCTACTCATCACTGATGATACTACACTATGAGACAGTCAGATGTTCATCTTGTGATTGCTGTTGTGTACGCTCTTCTACACGCTACAGACCTACTCTACTCATCACTGATGATACTACACTATAAGACATTGAGATGTTCATCTTGTGAATGCTGTTGTGTACGCTACAGACCTACTCTACTCATCACTGATGATACTACACTATGAGACAGTCAGATGTTCAACTTGTGATTGCTGTTGTGTACGCTCTTCTACACGCTACAGACCTACTCTACTCATCACTGATGATACTACACTATGAGACAGTCAGATGTTCATCTTGTGAATGCTGTTGTGTACGCTCTTCTACACGCTACAGACCTACTCTACTCATCACTGATGATACTACACTATGAGACAGTCAGATGTTCATCTTGTGAATGCTGTTGTGTACGCTCTTCTACACGCTACAGACCTACTCTACTCATCACTGATGATACTACACTATGAGACATTGAGATGTTCATCTTGTGAATGCTGTTGTGTACGCTCTTCTACACGCTACAGACCTACTCTACTCATCACTGATGATACTACACTATGAGACAGTCAGATGTTCATCTTGTGAATGCTGTTGTGTACCTACTCTACTCATCACTGATGATACTACACTATGAGACATTGACATGTTAATTTTATTTATTCTGTGTACATCCCATAGACCTGGGGTGATATTCTGAGATTTATTTTATCTTGATTTAAGTGAAAAGTTTTTAATTGCAATAACACATTTCAAATTGCAATATTTCATTGGTGTTTGCGCAGATGAATTCCAGCCACTTTTGCGCAGTCATTAAACCAATGATGCGCTAAAGGGACGTAAGCGTACATTTTGTTATGACAAAATTATTTCACTAAAATCAAGATAAAATAAATCTCAGAATACCACACCTACTCTACTCATCACCCATGGTGACAAATTTTGAGGCAACACAAGTAGGAAGGTTCCTGCATAGAATAAATCACAGATTTTTATCATGGCCCTGGGATGGAATTCTAAACAGTACATCTTTTATACTAGTGAAAACAATATTACATGTAATTGTTGGTAAAACAAATCTTATTTAAGACTAGCCCGACCCTGACAAGGACACATAGACTTTCATTGCGACACCCCTCAATATCGCTAAAAACAAATATACAAAATTAATTTCAAATGCATGTTAAACTTCCAATTTTTACGTTATACCCACATGAAATCGATTGCTTGGATGGATTTGTTGAAGTTCAATCCCAAGCAAGCCATCAGGCAATGTCCACAGGGTATAAAATTTCAACTTTTGACTGTCAAAATCTGTCCATCATGGTACCGCTTTGCGACAGCGCTGTAAATAGTTACGCACGGGTGTGACCTTTCAAAAAGTGCTGCGCGATTACATTCTGCCATTACAGTCTGTGGGTAGATGACGCAATTAATCGTTTTCGGTAAGTTGTAAGTTGGTTAACTAAATTTAACTTAATGAATGCAATCAATCCAGAGTTGAAGTTTTATTTAGTTTAATTTTTAGATGAAAAGTATATGTAACTTCAGCGAAAAGCATTTAGTCGCACTTTTGTAGTCACGGTTCGCAACGCTAGAGAATGGGCAGTGCGACAGCGCTGTGTATAGTTAATTTAAGACAAGCCATTGTTTAGTGTCTGTGCATAGGTGGGCTGTGTACGCTTCTACTTCAGAAACACGTCTGAGCAAGAACCACTTATAATTGTTTGCTAATTCTGTGCAAGTTCAATTTGTTATGACAATATTGTTTTCACTAACATAAGTGATAACAGAGAAGGTGCAATGGTTCAGAGCTGTGTTCTAGAAGGTCATGGGTTCACAACCAAGTAGATGCGCTAGTGTCCTTTGATAAGTCATTAATCATCATTACCAAGTCCCTGAGATAGGGCTTAAAACTGTAGGTCCCCTTGGTACTTATGTACAAGAATACACCTGCTTTCTTAGCAGTCAGTTAAGATGAACCATCAAACCAGTTGTTCCCAATAAAACCAGTTTTCAGAATACGATCCCTGTTTCATAAAACTTGTTATCAATAAACACTTCAAATCCACAGTGCTATATCAAATTTGCTCTCAAGCCAGTCAAATGCAACATTTGCTCATATCAATTATTGCAATTTGTTATTTATAACAGGTTTCATTAAACAGGGCCAGCTCTTACTTTTTAGGACATTGTAATCTGAGGGCCAGCCATAACACATGCCAATGATAACTCAACAAGCTATAAACACTTCGAAATATTCTTTTCATTGTTTTGAAGGAGATATCATTACATTTACTAGAAATCCTTTGCTGACAGGAGCATTGAAGGAACACCCATCATGTTGATAATTTTATTGACAGGACTTAACACAGGGCTCCAGTAAAATAATAAAGGATTCTCAAAGTTCCAGGTTTAGCAGCAGCCTCCCTTTATCACACTTACAAAGGAATTAGTGTGGAACCCTGCTGCTGTAGATATTATCTTAAAAGTACCTTAGGTTATATTTATACCCCCGCCAAACGAAGTTTGGAGGGGGTATACTGGAATCAGTCGATGGTTGGGCGGTCGGTCGGGCGGTCGGTCGGTCCGTTGCAAATCTTGCGGATCGAACTACTTCCTCAGTTTTTGACCGAAAGTCATGAAATTTGGTACACACATTGGTCTTGGTGGGAAGATGTGCAAGACATATTTTTCAGATCAGTCGGAATCTGCGTTGCCATGGTAACGGCATATTTATGGCAGAAAATCAAGGAAACACCTTGCGGATCGAACTACTTCCTCAGTTTTTGACCGAAAGTCATGAAATTTGGTACACACATTGGTCTTGATGGGAAGATGTGCAAGACATATTTTTCGGATGAGTCGGAATGTGCGTTGCCATGGTAACGGCATATTTATGGCAGAAAATCAAGGAAACACATTGCGGATCAAACTACTTCCTCAGTTTTTGACCGAAAGTCATGAAATTTGGTACACACATTGGTCTTGGTGGGAAGATGTGCAAGACATATTTTTCGGATGAGTCGGAATCTGCGTTGCCATGGTAACGGCATATTTATGGCAGAAAATCAAGGAAACGCCTTGCGGATCGAACTACTTCCTCAGTTTTTGACCGAAAGTCATGAAATTTGGTACACACATTGGTCTTGATGGGAAGATGTGCAAGACATATTTTTCGGATGAGTCGGAATCTGCGTTGCCATGGTAACGGCATATTTATGGCAGAAAATCAAGGAAACACATTGCGGATCAAACTACTTCGTCAGTTTTTGACCGAAAGTCATGAAATTTGGTACACACATTGTTCTTGGTGGGAAGATGTGCAAGACATATTTTTCGGATGAGTCGGAATGTGCG
This sequence comes from Heliocidaris erythrogramma, assembly GCA_025617745.1. NCBI lineage: Eukaryota > Metazoa > Echinodermata > Echinoidea > Camarodonta > Echinometridae > Heliocidaris > Heliocidaris erythrogramma. The sequence goes on from CM046862.1 coordinate 2,803,354, forward strand.
TTGCCATGGTAACGGCATATTTATGGCAGAAAATCAAGGAAACACATTGCGGATCAAACTACTTCCTCAGTTTTTGACCGAAAGTCATGAAATTTGGTACACACATTGGTCTTGGTGGGAAGATGTGCAAGACATATTTTTAGGATGAGTCGGAATCTGCGTTGCCATGGTAACGGCATATTTATGGCAGAAAATCAAGGAAACGCCTTGCGGATCGAACTACTTCCTCAGTTTTTGACCGAAAGTCATGAAATTTGGTACACACATTGGTCTTGATGGGAAGATGTGCAAGACATATTTTTCGGATGAGTCGGAATGTGCGTTGCCATGGTAACGGCATATTTATGGCAGAAAATCAAGGAAACACATTGCGGATCAAACTACTTCCTCAGTTTTTGACCGAAAGTCATGAAATTTGGTACACACATTGGTCTTGGTGGGAAGATGTGCAAGACATATTTTTCGGATGAGTCGGAATCTGCGTTGCCATGGTAACGGCATATTTATGGCAGAAAATCAAGGAAACGCCTTGCAGATCGAACTACTTCCTCAGTTTTTGACCAAAAGTCATGAAATTTGGTACACACATTGGTCTTACTGGGAAGATGTGTACAACATATTTTTTTGATGTGTTGGAAGCTGCGTTGCCATGGAAACGGCATATCTATGGCAGTAAATCAGGGAAAAATCTTGCGGATCGAACTACTTCCTCAGTTTTCGACCAAAAGTCAAGAAAGGCTGTTCTCACGGGGCGGGGGTATTAATCATCATCTTCAGTGATATTTCTAGTATTATTTGTATTCATTGATTTTGAAGAAGTATTTTCGAACTCAGTACTATTGGCATAATTCCTGTACGATAGTAACCAAAGGTGATTACTTATGAATATGTTGGTGTGCTTTTAGCTTGCAGGGTGCTTCTTGATTTAGAAATGTGTTGATATTTTATTTATGGTTACCGTAGCAATCTGAATACCAAACATTGAAGGAAACATACCACATGTAACCCTTAATTTAATAATGGGAGGGGATGCCCTTTCAAGAGTATTTTGAATCACCCTTAACTTTTTCTCAAGTTGTGTTCATATTTTAGACCAGGGTAGTCAAATCTGACCTACATTCACAATTTCAAAAGACCTATCATGATCTTATCCTAGACTGGAAATGACACATTTCTGTTTATATCTAATGATAGAGTTTAATAGTGCAATAAGGTTAACGCTGATATCATTCCATTTGGCTTGTTTTCAAGATACTGATTTGGTAGTGTTCAAGTTATTTAGTATTAACTGAAGATCAAGTACAATAGAGTTTTCAAGTTGACAAACATACAGATGTTCATGCACAAATAACTCATCTGAATAATTTTTGTAAAGTGTACACATTATAATGAGATTCAATATAACAGTTTTAGCATAGATGTCATAGTGCATTTACCATCACAAAAGAATGTAAATAATGTGCATGATACTCATCTGCTATTTTGAATTGATTGGTATCAAAGGAAGAAATGTAGTGAATTGTTAGTAAAAAGAAAAAGCTAATTTACAATCAAATGTGAGTCTTTAACTCATGTACACATACGTGTAAAGTACATTAAATATCTTGAAATGCTGAAGGATGTAGCAGTGCAAAGCAATAAATAAGCTGATAGTGCAATTCTTTTTTTTTTTTTCTAAAGGGCCAAATTGCTGTATATATATGTCTGTGTATATATTTTCTTAAAAGAACATGTTTTAATCATGTTTAAGTGTGCTTTATGAACATAGGCTGATCTGATATAATCATTTCATTTCTCTCTTATTGCAAGTATGAATACTTTATAAAGATATAGTTGAGTTTAGATTCTCTTTCACATGATCATGTACCACATTTTATGTACATGAATCGTTCTGGTGGAACAAAGTTCTGAATCTGCAGGAAACAGTCACAAATAAAACATTGCTTTCTTTGAGCAACAAATAATGGTCAAAGTTATTCTTTCTACCATATATTGATAAGCTGTCTTTACTGCATGTTTGAGAAAAGTACTAATATTTAAAGCCAATGTATATAAATTAGTTTTCTGGCATTGTATCGTATTTGAGATGGTAACAAACTAACTCCAGGGAGCTCCAAATAACTGAAGTCATCCTTGCCCGTTAGTTTGGCTAGACGCATCGCTTAATTTTGGCAGGTAAGCTCCCTGGAGTTAGTACAAACATGCATAAAACCTGTGCAAACATTCATTCTCAGATATAGTTATTACTCTTACAGGAGTAGAAAATTAACCAGAAAGCTTTCTTTTTTCTTACAGATTTATTCTGCAATATTTAATGATTGCTGTATAAACATTCAATGATAATTGATATGCCATGTGATGGTAGCGTTCAACACTACCATTACCATTAGATATATATATATATATATATAGTGTACTGTAACCTTTTCACATTCTAACAATCTTTTCCAATGCATCTGGTGCTTACTACATACAAATCCACAAAGTTTTGAAAACAATGATAAGAAGTAAATTCTAATGAGATAAGTTTTCAATCATAGTGCTTAGGTAGCTTATTGAAATGTAGTGGTGCAAACAGATGTGTCCGGAACGCAAAATGCATATTGTTGAAAATCATAATTTTATTTTAAAAAATAATAATTAAACCTAGAGCAGGTTAAATACCTCTACTTCATTGATTAGACTGAATATTGCCAAAACGCTTTTCACAAATGCCAAAATACAACTTTTTTATTCACTTTTATCACCAATAATTTTGCTCTTTGCACTAATACAAGGAGCAATAAACATGATATAATGAAGTATAGTCAACATGCTGAGCATGTATGCAGCACATTGTAGGTTAACCTTACTCCGTCACCTGGATTGAAATTAACTGTTTCGTAGTTTGTTATTATTATCGTCATTTGGAACATCATTTACATATATACCGTTTCTAATTCAGTACACAAGGAAGTAGCAATTTTTCACCCAAGCATGTAATAAGACATGAATAATTTGCGTTGGGATTTTTTGCTCACAGGAGAGAAGGGGTTACTGATTCTCACAGGCTTTTATATTACATAAAACTAATCTGCTTTAATTGAAGGATAAATTAAGAAGTTTATTTGGAAATATAGTTCTTTTGAGTTTTAAGTATATAAGCATCATTGTTCCAATGAATACTTCAGTAGCTCATTTTAACCAGTAAAAATTATTCATTATCTCTGTTACTATGATAAGAGTCATGATGTTCTGAAATAATGACAGTTCCTTTAACTCAAGAAATGTTTCTAGTTTCACTCTCAATTTACATCCTATAGATTATGTGACACATAATAATTGAAAGTTGTATTGTGAATGCTACAGTGTGTATTTAATAGTCCCATGTATTGTCTTGTATAGTTCCTTAAAGGGGAATTAACCTCAAAATATAAATGTGCTTTAAAAAAAAACTGCTTATATTCAAAGATGTAATCTATTCCTTCTTGTCCTATGTAGTTTTGCATTAAAATATACGACATGGGCATAAATCAAGATTTTCTCAGCAAAATTTATCATCTGCTAGCGATACCTGTTGGCTGCCATTTTCTTGATGTGTACATAAAGATATTTTTAAATCGAATGCAAAATTGTCTTTCTTCCTGATTTAAAATCCCATTTGAGATTTAAAATATTTAAGAGATATATACATATATTCTAAAACGACAATGTGCTTTATATTTCTTTGAAAATTACTCTTTTACTAAATATACATCTATTTTCTTGATACTATGATGTACGCGATGGAGCAAATTAATTCAAATTTATGGATGATAACTTTCCCGAGCGTCAATAGTGACAAACTATGCATTCACCTGCTTTGAGATAATGGACTTCAATAGTCAGAATGTGCGTTGTATAAATTATGTTCTGCTCTGCCAGGGAAGCTCAAGAAATCTACTTCTATATAGCAAAACCAGAGAAAAAAAGAAATCTATAAATTTCAAATTTTAGAATATATGTATACACCTGTTACGTATTTTCCATCATATATGGGGATTTTTTGTAATGAAGAGAAGCAATTTAGCTCAAGGATTAAAAAAATCTTCCTGACAGGAACGGTTTCTACTGGTTCATGTACCACTCTATATCATCAAGAAAATGGCAGCCCCCGTGTAAACTTTTAGCAGATGATAGATACCGTGTGCTAGAATGTCTTGATTAAACCCTTTTCTGATATTTTATTTCTAAAGTGATACAGGCCAGTGATTAAGAATATATTACACCTTTTAACATAAGTACATTTATATTCAGGTGTTAATTCTCCTTTAATGTAATAAACACTCACTGAACACCAGCTTTACTGAGTAACTCTTTGTAATGGGGTGATGATTAATTTCGTATTGAGACCCAAATGCAGTTGACATTATACAAAGTATTTTCTTTTATAATGTCTTGTACCCTGATAAAGCAATTTATCATCATGTATAGTTCACTTTGTACTATATACCTATAACCTGCAACCTCGTTATAAACAACACTGTTATAAAGAACTCTCATTATAACAGGTCCTACTTCTTTGTATTCTATTGTTTTTAGCCCTGATATAACAAGGTTTCAATATAAAGAGGTTTGGTCCCAAGGAGTTTGGTATAATGAGGTTCCACTCTACATGTATTGCATTAATGGTTGTGGTAGTGAAATAATCAAACCAAAATCACAGTCCATACTCCACAAGCCTAAAAATTGATTACTATAAAATTGATTTATATTACTGGCTATGCATATGGTACATAGTTATATTTACAGTGAATTTGTAAATTGTGAAGTGTGGGATAAATACACACATAGTACCTTTATTGTACCTCAGCCATTGATTTCAATATGTACATGTACTACACTAGCAGCTTACAAAGATTGATTTTTCTGTTGTACTAATCATTGGTATACAGCAAGGTGCATCATACAATATATTCATGTGTAGTTGTTTGAATTATAGAATTAATTATTATTTTAAAGTCCAGGCAGGGGCTTCAGTATACTCAAAATATAATGTACCTAAAATGGTCCCAAGATTCTTTTTAATTTTCCAAGCGAGGTAAAAACTGGTTGTGAGATATGTAAGGTTGCTGATAGAGATTCACCCCCCCCCCCCCAATAAGCAATGAAAAAGTTTGCTCACACAGGACTAAAAAAATATCAAAATTGGAAATCGGGGATGGGAAAAGACTGTATTATGCTTCATAGTATTTATTATGTGGCTGCAATTATGTTGGAAATTGGATGTGCAACTATATAAAGATCATTTCTGTAATTATGATCATGATGTGCTATTTTATTATACAAAATACATACCATTATAACTTCATACGAACTCACAATTAAATTTTAAATTCACTTGCAGTTTTACAACTTGTTGTACAACCTGTCTGGTCAAGGATCTGGGTGAATACTTACAATCTTCAAAACAATGTCTATCAGAATGTAACCCACAATGCTTCAAAATACTGGACACTGCCCACACAGATTTTCAACTCAAAATTAAAGAAGGCCTATACATCAATCGGACCAAACCCAAACTCACCCAAACTCAACCAAACTCAAACTCAACCAGGTGTACAATTACCAAATATTGCTTTCTATTTAACTAATTGCTCACCCAGGTCCTTGACCAGACAGGTCCCTCACCCCATTATGTACATTTTGACACACCTTATATTGTTAACGGTTCATGTTATTTAGTATTACGTAATCTGAAAGTATATATAGCACCATCTCTGTTGTAAAAAATCAGGCTGATGGAGTATGACTCCGAAACATGTTCCGTGTTAAGGCTTATGTCTTTGTCATTTTTATTTTTAACTTGTTATATACAATAAACGAGAATCTTATCTTTCCAAATCAGTTTCCTATTCATTTTTCAAAAGTTGTGGAAAAAAGAGAAAAAATAGAAATATCCTTTTTTCAGTTGCAAAAGAGAATTTCATATCATTTGTTCTTTATTTGCTTGAAAAATACAAAAATATATCCAACTGTAAATATATGCATGTACAAAGAAACACAAACACCAATGGTGATGATCATGGTGATGATAATGATAATGATGGTCATGGTGATGATAATGATAATGATGGTCATGGTGATGATAGTGATATTGATGGTGTTGATAATGATGGTCATGGTGTTGATAATGATGGTCATGGTGATGATAATGATAATGATGGTAATGATAATGATGATGATGATGGTGATGATGATGATGGTGATGATGATGATGGTGATGATAATGATGGTGATAATGATACTGATGGTTGTGATGACAGTGCTGATGGTGATAATTCTAGTCCAGGATTTCTTGAGGGAGGGGGCTCAATATTCACATTTTCTGACAAAAAAAAAAAAGAAAAACAAAAGGTCCTCAGCATTTTTAACATAAAAAATCTCTGACAAGCAAAGGAAAACAAATGAATAAATAAAAGGTCCTCAACATTTTGGGGCCCCTCTTTAACTCCAAAAAAATCTCTGACAAGCAAAAAAAATAATTAAAAAATGGAATGGTATAGATGATAATTGATGGTGATAAAAAAAATGCAAATGTATGCAAATGTGAGCAGAGATGGCAATGACGAAGGAGGAGATGATGAGGATGGTACTAGTGGTGGTAGTGATGATGATTAATGACGAAGACAATGATAAAATAGATTAGTGGCGGATCCAGGGGGGGGGGGGCACTTCCGGGTCTACCTTTTCCAAAAGTTGACAAACCTGCATTTGTGTGCCCCCCCCTTATACTAAATCTTGGATCCGCCCCTGAGACAGACTATGGTCTCCATCCAGAAATAAACTGCCTGATTTTGAAAAGTTCAAAGTGCGTTAATTCAAACTCCGACTTTAAGATATCCGCGTCCATCTTTTCAAGAAGAGCCCCGTTTACAAGGTGTTTGGCGAATAGTTCTACGGTCTCTTCCCTCATGTGCAATAAACGTAGGGCTTGCCCGAGCTCCCCACAGGTTAGTTCTGACATATCACGAGGAAGTTCAGCAGGTGAGTTGAAGGTTCTCTCAGGTAGGCGAACTCGTTTAGTTGATGTGTAAGTTGACGGGTTAGACTGATGAAATATGCATAGAAAACAAGACACATAAAGTTGTGTTTTTAAAAAGTGGTTTAGTGAGAACGAATGTAGGCCAGTGGTGACACCAACGGCGGGGGGGGGGGGGGGGGGGGGGGGGGGTGGGGAGGTGTGCCTTTCATACAGTGGAATCAATTTTGAACCATTCGATAGTCTTTCATCTGATGTGTCATTAATAGTCCGGGAGCCGGGAGCCGGGGGGGGGGGGGGGGGTCAACCTAGGTGGAAAGGAAACCAATTTTCATGTGCATGAATATGAAGATCGCATAGTCCGATATAACGAATTGACCGTCTAGCATGTTCTATGTGGTGGGTGTGGCCAGGGGTAGGTCACAAAGTGGTCAAAAAATGAGCTAGATCAGCTGGAAAGGAAACCCTTAGAAACCTATATGAAAAGATTCGCCATAGTCCCAAGGTACATGAATGGACAATGCCAGACGATTTAAGTGGTGGAGAGTGCCTGCCAGCCCCCTTATGGTAATCCATCCACCATTATCGAGCTAGATCAGCTAGAAAGGAAACCTTACGAAACCTGTGGAAAATTACTCGCCAGAGTCCAAAGATGCGCAAATTTGTTTTTTGTTTGAAAGTTTATTTTTCTCTGCATTATTTCAGTAATAAAAATTTATGAATGAATGTAAATAATACAAACAATACATGTATAAAACCATCATTAAAGAATGTACATAATAAAATACAATACATACATATGCGAAGCCATTATTAAAGAATATACATAATACAATGCAATACAAACATATGCAAAGCCATCATTGAAGAATACATAATACAGAAGGTCACCGTCATAAGCAGAGCTTGATCAGACGGTCGACCTTGCATACGATAATTGTTCTAATACAAAATGTATGGGAAATTTGATCCGGCTTAATATGTACGCTCAAAACAAAAATGACCATGCACTACCAGACGATTTAAGTGCTGGAGATAAACTGTTGGACGTTACTACACCCTCTATATTTTAAGCGAGATCAGGTGCAAACGAAAGTTCGGGGTGGAGGGGGGGGGGGGGGGGGGGGGGGACCAAACAAAACAAATTGGCTTTGTCCAGACTTACATAAATACTGCCAGAAATCATCATGTTTATATATTGTGGGATCTACCTGCCCCACGTCCCTCCATCCCCTATAGAATTACACACAAAATATGGAAATTAACAGTCATCATTTTTGTTCCTGGTTCATTTCTGTTACTTATAAATGGGATACTCGACGTCGGACAAACGCTGTACCAGCAAAATATATATGATTGATTTAACGAACGTAAGGAGTTTCCTCTTATAATTAGTACCTTTAACAATGATAATTATGGGTTCATGTGATTGTTAATATAGTTTGTTATATCATTTACATTAATTCTTGACTGAAATGGTCATCAGGCAAAGCATTGACGTTATAATTTCATATGTTTATTGCAATCAACAGCAACTGTTTTATTACTTGTAATGCTGATCTAAGTTGTAAATTATAACATTCATTCAAAAATGTTCTCAAAAATCGCTAGCGCAAGCTTTAGTCAAATTTTTGCCGATTTAATGATTTCCCCATAATTTATACAGAAGATAATAAACCTTTTCATTGAAACTTGGTCATCGTATTTAGAATCATATTCCGCTCATTTTGATAACAACCAAATGTATGTACCTCACTGAAAAGGCTCCAGGAAAAAGCTCCAGTCTCTACAATCATTTTAAAAATTATAAATATTTAATTGGCTAGACCTATTAAAATCGTATCCTGATCATCGTTTGATATTTCAAACTGCTGTTAAGATCCAGAGATTTTCTTTAAAAGATCACAATATCCTGATACTTGTATTACAACAATGAAATCTAATGACTACTTTGCCAAATGTAACCGGCTATCTGTGCATTTCAAATTATGTAGTCTACACAGAGAGGCTTTGTTATCAATACTTAATTCCTGATAAATCAGATTTCACTTTTATCAACAAAGATAAATGTGTGTACCATTGATGTCAGTAATGTACAATTGTCAATGTTTATATCAAATATGTAGCCTTCTAAGTTGAAGGTTCAAATCATAGGGTCTATTTAGCTTTCCACCCCAGTACGTTAGGGTCATGACTTTGGATTTTAAAAAAAGAAATCACCTTTTTCAGAATGATAGCCTGTATTATTCATAACTTCGTTAAATGCATGTAAAGTTATTCATTATATTCATAGAAATACCTCATCTCAGCATATTTCATTCAACATGTTCAGCATAATATAATGTTAGACAGATAATATTAGTTAGAAAGAATCGGAACGTCGCTCGGCCCAATCAGAAACCTAGTGACATATTCGGATACGCACATAATTATAAAGGAACAAAAAGGGTAATAAAGAATAATAATTACACCTGATCTCTGTTTATTTGGGCAGTGAATTAGATTTGCCACCGATCCCATAACACACTATATACATGTACGTATGTCTTATAACTCACTCATATTTAAATGCTGAATTCTTCACGTTCAGAGCAATCTCCGTTTAAAAAAAATAATTTTGAATTGATTTGATTTGATGTTCATTTTTATTTCCATGTTCATCATCATAGATTTACAATCTTCATGTATGGTCACATAAAATCATACATAGAAAAAGGGGTCGTCGTAAGCACAGCTCAGGTGGAACATAAGGTCTGTAAATACCAATAACCTTCACAAAAACCTCCTGACAACTGATTCTTATACTACAAGGTACAAGGATATGTGCCGAAAATAACACTTGTAGGTGTATTTCTATGCATAAATACGAATGTTGCAGATACAGGCATTAGTAATATGTAGACTGTATTGTATTAAGTAGGAAACAAGGTTAGTCTGTACATATTTTATGTCATTTTGAAGTAAATATTGAACATTCTGATATTTACAAAGTATTGATTAATAATATTGTATACCGCTAGTAATAGATGAAAGAAGATAATATTTTAAGCGTTCTTTTTTAAAAGGCAGTTTAGGTATATCAGGTTCAGTGTGTCTTCTAGATCTATGAGCCAGCCTGAGGGCTGTTTTGGGATAATTGTTCAAATGCATATCAGTAGAAATTCAGGTAGGGTATTTATGTAATATGTATGGACAAGTAATTGCGGAATATCATTCTGAATATTGTCTCCAAGTTTCATTGCATCATGATAAGGAATTAAAAAGTAACAGCCTAAAAGGAAAAGGTTCAAGTACCCAATGTGCTAATAAATATTCAAATATCTCAAATGTTAATAAAACCGAGGTTTTATGGTACTTTGCAGGGCACTCTGCTGATAAGCAACGAAGATATCCATTATCAAAATGGTGTTTACATGCATCAGAGAAATGTACAGTATAAATTCACTGTCTGAATATTGTTTGAAACCAATATCAAACCTTAAATATAAAATAAGAATCAATTTTCACGCCAAAATATCAAAAACTTTATATCAAAAAACGTGTCGGTTTGCATTGAATGGCTGTTATGACAGCAGTCAGTGTGGTGCATTTGGTCGGTATTAAAATGTGCGGAATGTGATTCTTAATACGATGACACTCTTCATACTTAAAGTTACATGTGAACATGTCAAAAAGGTACAACAGAAACAGCTCTGTGTATCGTGGCATAACTAATGTTTTACTAAAAATATCATTCGTGAAATAGTTATCTATCACTATAAAACGGCGTTGTAAAATGAAAATTGCAAAGGTCATACCTATTCAAGAAAGGTCACCAACAAGAAAAGGTATACTACTGCCCTTTATCACTCCTAACAAGCTACTCAAAAAATCTCGAGAAATTGTTTATTCTGGACTCATTATATACGTTTTTAGATAATAATCATGTCCTCTCCGGGTCTCAACTATTCACTCACGGGTTTCTAATATTCATAAAATTACCAGAGCTATAGACAGTGTCACACACTGCAGGTATTTTCTTGGACTTCTCCAAGGCCTTCGATACTATAAATCATGATATATTATTATATCAGTTATCTCACTAACTATGGTATCCATGGGAAGGCCTTGGAGGGGTTCAGGAACTACCTTAGTGATAGAAAACAATTTGTACACATGAATGGTTTTGAATCGACCCTTCAGTCAATAATTATCCATCGAGGCTCTCTGTTAGGCCCGCTCCTGTTTATTTTATGTACACTAACGATCTCCAAAACTCATCTGCAGTCTTATCCTCTTTGCCGATGACTTCAATATTTGTTTCTCCTACCATAACCCTGTTACACTTCTGAACATTGTAAACACTGAATTAATGTGCGCTTTTGACTGCATTAAAGCTAATAAATTGTGGCTTATCATGAATGAAACAAATTTCTTGCTATTTAGTAATTCTATATCATTCCCACGGTGAGTCTATCAGATTTTTTTGTGTTTATATAAACAGTAAACTAACGTGGAAAGTTCAAATTGACTTTTTATGTAAACTCATGTAACTCAGGTTTAATGAACAAGGTCTATTCTGTCTTAATATTGCCTTATATCTTAATTATTGGGGAAGGGGAAATTAGATCCATAACCCTCAAGGACAAAATGTAAGAATTGTAAAGAATGTTGGATTTCGCGCACATACAAATGAGCTTTTCTATATCTTTAATATTCTTGAGATATCTGACTAATATACTTTCTTGGAATCTTGGAATATTTATATATACGAAGTCTCGAAAAGTAATTTACCGCATGATTCCTTCCTATTTTTCAACCCAACATTATGCTGTACATTCCTACCCAACTAAACAGACAAACCATTTCCACCTCCCCCGAGCTCAACCGTTTATGCAAACAAAACAATCACCTTTACTGGACCCAAATTCTGGAATAGCCTGAAAAACGAACTGGTTGATAGCTCTTCCAACAATTCTTTTAAATGTAAGCTAAGATGTTACCTTTTAAGTAAATATGTATGAATAGTCATGTCATGCTCACATAGACTTTGTTCTTGTTATACTGTCCTGCATTTACAATTTTTCTGTCGCTTCTTTCTTCTTCTTCTTCTTTTTTTTCTTCTTTTATTTCGTCTCTTTTGTCGTTTTCTTTTATTTACTCCACATTATGAGCTTTGCTCTCCTTGTTCGGGATCGTTTAGTAAATCTGATATTTCAATTCCGTTTCGCTTTTTATTAGATATTAATCACAATTACTTATAATGTTAAGTACTCTAAACGGGAGCCTTATCATTTACAAACTACATGTATATGCTTTTTATAATAGACTCCTCACAGTTTACAAATATTTTTTTCCCCCAGTCGTTCCTATATCTCTCTAAACTTTCCACCTATTTACCGCACATTGTACTTGATTATAGTTCTTTATTCATATGTTTTAAAATTGACGCTTATAAGTAATAACTGAATTGTTTATGATGTGAAAGTGGAACAAATAAAACTTCAAACTTCAAACTTCAAACTATACCAATATGTCATATACAAATATTATACTGTGTTAATATAAAAGTCCCCTCTCCATTCGCACACACAAAAAAAAAAAAATCACAGAAACTGGCCTCAGAATGGTCTCCTATCTACACACTAAGAAATAGGGGTTCAAATTTGAACCCCTAGGGGTTGGTACAATAGCAGCACCCCAAGGGTGCAGATATGCACCCTTACTTGGGGGTGCAGATTCTGCACCCCAATTAAGGGTGCAGACTTGAACCTTTTATTGGGAGCAGATTGGGAGCAGATGTGCACCCCTAGGGGTGCAGACTACTGGTACAATAGCAGCACCCCTGTATGGGGTTCAAAATTGCACCCCAATATAAGGTGCATTTTTACCCTCTGGGTTCATAACTGCACCCTAATGGGTGCAACGTCGATGACAATCGATCACCATTCTCGCCTCTTCACAGCTTGGCGGCAGACCATTTAAAGTTGCCGTTATTTCATATTTCACGCACATAGAACACAGACAGTACAATACACGCCATGAGGGGATCTCGGTGAAATCCATCAGGCCACGCCCGGGGGCTTCTACAGTCTCACATTTAGGATTACTTATTCAACTTTTAAGTTGCAGTGTATAGTCTACTATCTATTCCTATAACAAATCAGTATAGTAACTGTTAGTAAAACTAGCACTTTCCCTTAAAATGATATAATCCCGACTGAATTATCAAATGTAAACACGTATTCTTATTTCAATAACTTTTTTTACAAATAAACTATCAAAATGAGCCGTGATAAAATCCCCATATAATTTAAAAATGCGAATTATGCAAATTTTCCTGCCTTAATCCCTACGAGTAGCGATACGTTGGTTGCTGTCAACTTGCAAGCCGGTTACTGTTAGTATTTGCGCGATTACTCTTTTGAAACACGTCACTACGGAGATGTTCAATTTAAGCAAATTTACGACACAAGCTGATCGAAATGGATTTATTATTTCTTCTTCTAATTAATTTCATTTCTATGCTTTTGAATAATAAGTCTTATACTTCATGATATATTGTGACATAAGTGTCAGCAATGCTAGTGTGTGTATTCATGTAAGACTAATACTTCTGCTCGAAGGGTGCAGAATTCAACCTTACACAATTTTGAACCCCGGTTTTCGCAAAGCGCACCCGTAGGGGTGCAAAATTCCACCCGAGTAGATATACGGGTGCTCCGCCAAAATTTGCACCCTAAAGTGAACCCTAATTTCTTAGTGTGTACTGTAGATAGGGTAATCAGTGAACCGGCCCAAAGTTGACTAAGGCTTGCGCTAGCGCTTTTTGAAAAAAAAAGTCAGAAATTTTTTGAAAGAATCTTATGATTTACAGCTTATATCAGTAATAAAACATTTGCTGGTGCTTGCTATAAACATATAAAATAATTATAAGTCTATTATAAATTATATATTTATAACGACAATACGTAGCCTAACGGAGTTTTTCCATTGCAGTCAAGAACTAATGTCAATTATATAACATACTATAATTATTAACAATCACAACAAAGCATAATCCACATTGTTAAAAGGTACTCATAGGAGGAAACTCCTTAAAACAACCATATTTTGCTGGTTTTACAGCGTTTGTCTGACGTCTAGAATACAATTTATATGTAAAAAAAAAAAGGAATAAGAACAACAATAATGACTGTTGATTTGCACATTTTGAGTGTCATTCTTTATAAGGGGGATGGCGGGGACGTCTGGCAGGTAGATCTCATAATACATAATCAAGATAATTTCTGGCAATATCTACGTATTAAAGTCAAGACAACGCTAATTTGTTTGTTGTTTGTGTTTTTTCTTTGTTCCCACGAATTTTCGTTTGCACAGGTCTGATCTCGCTCAAAATATAGATGCAACTTTAAAGGCAAATGTAAGGCAATTACATCATTAGGGTTAGTTATGAAGTGAAAAATAAAGGGTGTACAAGCAGGGGAACAACTTCCACCTCAATTTCTATTTTTCAATCGTGGGGGCGGGCGGCCGCAGATGAGCAGATTTTGCTCAAAAACTTACGAGTAACCCTAGTCATTTCTCAAAAGAAAAGAATCTCTGAGGTTACCATGATTGAGACCTTGCATTAAATATAAAGGAAAGTCAACTGACGAGGATAGGCTTAGGGGATACTAATGATCAAATGAAACCCAATAAATAACGCAATAAAATACTACAGTAGTGCTAAACAAACGAATTAACATTATTCTTTCTTTTTTACATTAAAAAAATATTAATTGAATTAGAAGATCAATATAATAACAAAAGCAATATTATGAAAAAATAATGAAATAAAATGATAATGATTTTTTTTTAAACGACATAACTAGATTTTGAACTTACTTTTCTGCATGGTTTTAGAGGGCTAGGGAATGTAAGAACAGTGGGTGACGTCACAGATGATGTCAGAGAAGTAGCATCATCTGCATCTTCTTTGTTGGAATCTTCACGAGTGGTGTTAGGGATGAGATAGTCTGTTGCATCTTCAAAGCTGTGATCCTGTACATGTATTCATGAAAGTATTATCACGTTTGAACTAGTCAAGTTTTATTAGTCTATTAATTAGCAAGGAGGCAGAAATCAAGGTTTCTCTGCTCCAGTGATCCGTCTTTAATACGGATTATGCTGAATCTGTTTTCAATAATTCAGATTTTTCAAATAGTACTTTTACAGAAACCTGATAGTCGGAAACAGATGGCAATATAAATTGTCTTAAGTTTATTGAAAATTTCTAATGTTATTTTCCAGACTCGTACAACAAGAGATTATAGGCATAGATGTGGAAAACAAGCGATCTATAAGCACCAAAGTGAATTATGTTAACGATTTAAGCATAAATATCACGTATAGGTATAATGTGAACGACGCAATGAAACTGAAAACTCTACAATGATTTGGTGAACAACAAATGAAAGGAGAAGTAAAATAGACAAAACCAGGAGATAAGAGAGACACAGAAAGAAGGATGGTGGTGTCTTTTCTTTCACATATATATGCGGTCACCCAACTCATTCTCATCGAAACGGAGAAAATAAAAGAAAATATTTCTTCACAACTTCTTGGATACCAAAACTGTTTCCTATCTTATATTGTGAACCGTTTTCAATCTACAGTACAACTTTCCATTCTTTAAGGGGACACTCTGCTGCTATTGATGCGATCATAGCTTCAAGGATTTGGTGCTATTACAACATCAAGGGCACTCGATCCTCTAATCAGGAATTAATATTTTCATTTTTGCATCCTCTGAATTCAATTAGTATGAGGAGGATTATATCCCAGGGCTCCGTATTATAAAAGAGTTGAGACTGATTACAAATAATTTGCAGGTGATATCAATCGCATGTCCTATCCTTTAGTACACGGTTTCAATTGGTATCAATTGCAAATTATTTGTAATCAATCGCGACTCTTTCATAATACAGGGCCCATGCAGGCCTGTGAAGTATTGCTTACGACTCACATCTATCTTGTGTGCATCCATATCATTCTGTTCCATAATAGAAGGAGCAGACATCTTTCTTCTGTGACCTGTCTTCTCTTTCTTCTCTCCATGTTTGTGTTTAGAAGAAGATGAGTGATGGCGACGAACTTTCGATCGGTGTTTGGTGCTTGTCGATCCAGTGTCACTGCCATCTTCGAACGTCACTAAACGATCCTTGACTGGCCTCGGAGATAGAGGATCCCTGAGTTCCTTACTGCGCTTTCCACCTGTCATGTTGGTGTAAATTATACTTTCGGTATAAATACGTAGACAATCTTATTCCACATTTACGTAATGCAACTTAAAGAGCTAAAATCATGATGCTTATGTTATTTAGACGTACTTTATTGTTGATCTAAGAGTGTCAGGTTTAGCAAACATTATTTATCTATACCATTTTATTCAAACATATACTTTTTGCATTTGAAATTGCAAGATCAATAATTCATTGTAAGACTGTTTTACATCTTGGTCCAGCTAGCGAGGATGCTTGAGTTTAGAATTTTGATCAAAGTATAATGGAAAGAACGGCACACTTTTGAAATGTTTGCTTTTACAGAGCCCTTAAAGTCTGAAGAATTATATTAATTTTATTATAATTGTTATCATAATAATCAAGAAAGGTAACCATGGTAACGCTCTCTACAGACATGACTCATGAATCAGGTCGATTCTTAATAAAACCTTAAAAACATAAAGCCATCATTAAAGTTTAAATCTCAACAATTTTTACTTTTTGAGCGAATTTTATCCAACTTCTCCAATGATGGTGTACGAGGAGGTAAAGGCGGTCCATTGGAATCAATGCTAAATGCAGAATCACTAGGAGAATGGTCACGTGATGATGACATCATATCATTTGCACTCTTCCTCCTGGATTTCTTCCTTGATGAGGACGACGAACGCGACTTATGATGACTTCCCCTGATGACATCAGCATTCACCCTCTTCGATGATGTCGGTGTGATGTATATACCGTTCGGAAGCGTATTCGTAGTGGTGTCTTTGGGAACGTCCGGAAGGGGGCGATTCTCTGCTTCGACGTTGCGACGAAAGGAAGATAGCCAAGAAGACTTGGATGATTTACTCTTACGTCTACGGTACGGTACTGGTGGTGGGACACTCCGAGGCATTGAGTCTCTTTTACTGGAATGCTCTGTTGTCAAAATAATCACATAAGTATGATAAGATCTTCAAGACGTCTATATAAAAAGTCAAGTACATGTATTCTATAACATACACAGTATGTAATAATGAATCTTTCATTCTAAATGGAAGAACATAATTATCTGAAATACGCTTGAAATTGAAATGCAAACATGGCAAACATTGCAGTAAAATTTAGCTAGTTTAACTACCGGAATGTAAGACAATGGTAATTATTTAGTACTTTCTCATATCTTACATTGTATAGAGCAGTATATTTACATTTTCTTTTTAGTGCTTGTGGCAACTGAACTATCAGATCTGAAACAACCTAACGTCGTTATATATACAAAGCTAATCCAGAAGAAGAATGCAAAAATCAAGATCCAAGTTTTTAACTCGCAGCGGGTACAATTTTCTTCTTTTATCATGACATGAGTTTATATAATGAAAGAAAAGAGAAAAAAACAACTCACTTTTCGCGTTTGTCTTAGTATCATCAGTATCTGGAATGAAGTTATACTCGTGGGACTTCCTATCTGACGTCACATTAGTTGAAGGGCTCGACGTAGGCTGATCTCTATTCCCTGTCTTCTCTTCCTGGTTGGATGACGTCATCAAAGATTTGTCTGAATCTAAGGCGTTTGTGAAAACCGGTAGAGGTTCATCCGCATAGCAGTTCGGAGTCTGTATAGATACAGGTGTAATAAGTTACATTTTAGGTGTAGTGACGGGTATTCAAGGGGTACATCCCAGGTGTAGGTTATAGTGGATTGAATCTCATGGTCTACACTGTTACCATGATATCGACCCGACAGGGCTTGGTCCTAAATTTGAACATTGTGGATGGTGATGCTAAGGGTCTGTTCTTAAACGTAAATAAGCAGATTTGATTTGACACACACTGTTCCGCTTTTGTCTTTAAATCATTATCTCATATCAATGCGTACATCTTGATGAGTTTATTTGATTACAGTGCTCTCATACCCGGAAAAAAGGTCGAAAGAGACAATAAAATCCTGGGTAAATTTGAAACGAATACTCTTCTTGCAAACTTGTAAGCAGATTCTTCTATATATACAGTAACGCTCTGCCCAAGAACTTTGCTGTGATGCGTTTGTCGGTGCATTTAAGAGTGTGTTGTTAAATGTGGTAATGTGTCGCTACATTCTTATACTAATCTTCCTCATTCCGATAATACAGCCTGAGCAGAAAATTAAAGGGAAATACGGCATGGCTCCCAATGTACATCAAATTTTGCAGTGAAGTAGATTCCTTTGACATAATTCAAAGAATCATCTTGCAGGGGCGTCGATTATGGGGTGGTAGGGGGAGGGGGCAATTTTCCGTCCCAAAGAAAATATTGGGAGGGCAAACATATTGTTTTGCCCCACCAATAAATATGATAAATCAAAAGTCGGGAAATGAAACCTTCTATACAATGAAATATAAAAGGTATATAGACACACGATCAGACTTTCAATTTCTCTAATTTTGCATTCTTTTTTGTTTTATTTTTGTATTGAAATATATTTAATCAAGATAAAGAGAATCAGATGGAAGTATAAAATCTGTTTTATATCCTGGTCCTGAAAAGATAAAAAGATACTCATAAAACAGAAATAATGAGAACCAATCATGGTAACAATCAAATATAAATCAGCAGTAAAACTAATTGTGAAAATAATAAGCATCACAAATACATGTAGCAAATAGCAAAAAGATAAACAGTTTAATAATTCTAAACATATCAAAAATCTGTATGTAACCTAGGAGAAACTGGTAATTAAGAGGCGTTAAAAAACACATAATGGGTACTATTAGGTTGTCCTGCCCAAACCAATCGAAAAACGGATCAACACTTCTGTCAGATATGGATCTGATTGATCTGTAGGTGGATCCATACAGGGTACCCCCCCCCCCCTCCTGAAACAAGAGTTACAATTCATCCGTGGATTTCTGCGTTTGAAAACACTGCCCCCCCCCCCCCGCTTTCAGTCAATCCTAGATTAGTCGTTATCATCAATAATTTTAGCTGTCACTGACATAGTCTCCCGCTAAATAAATTGAAACAAATTATATAAAAATATTTTTTTTATAATTTGCGTAGCTCTTATACAATATGGCATGGGGAGGTCCTTCCTACTATATTCCACTCTTTCTCTCATATACATCTATATTGCGGCAATGATTGGTAATAATTGGTCTAGCTTTGAAGAGTTTCTCAAATTGGTATTTATGGCTTTTCTTCAAGGACGAACATAACTTTTTGGAATTGAGAATTTCCGTAATAAAAGAAAATGGAGGAAAATCGATTTTTAGTTTCATTGAATTGTTATTTATTCGGAATATATATTTTACTACAGTTGCAATTATGTGCATTTTATATTGATGAATCAACTGTCTAAGGATTCGTTGTGACAGGACATTTTCACATCGCCATAGTAACAATACCATGGTAACAATACCTTGTCAGAATCGTTCTTGGTGTTTTGGAGTTTTTCCAATGTCGGTGAAGTCTCCTTTCCTACTTCGTTTGCTAAAAAAGAAAAGAAAAGGTAAACATTGAAAATTAGATGATTTTATGTTTTATGAAAAAAAAGAATTAGATTAACATTTAAGTTCAAACAAACGTCACTATAATGTGTCAAATGACAATACAGTTATTATGTAACAATAGATTTACATTAAGTGATGTCGATAATTGAAGTGTTTGTTGTAACTCTGTAATATTTCGTCTTTATGGTAACTACGTCAGTATCATGCAATCTAAACAAGCATAGCACAACCTGATATGGTATGTTCTTACGTGGATTCGGATGTTGAAATGAAGAATCCACGTTGATGTAAGAATGATTCTGAAGCTTAGGAGGCTCGGTTATACATACAGATGTAAGTGATCGCCTCAGCAATGGAGCTAAATAACAAAGATATTACAATGTAATGGATTGTCAAAATTGGATCGTTTGTTAAAGTCTGAGAACATTCATTCTAAATTTTTGACGCATAATTGAAGCTAAATTCCATATATTTTGTCAAAACTTTTGGTAATACTGTTGTGTGTTGAATTCTGAAACAAGTGAACCTGAAGTGTTAAGGATAGCATCAGTCTAACTGAGAGGTCAGCCGTCGAGTGAAACCTTTATCTTCAGTAAGATTTATAGAACGTTATGCAATTATTGTTTTCTACCACGGGCGTAGACACGCATAATTATCCATTGTTAGTGGGGGACGATCTATTCATCATCCCCCCACTAACAATAGAAAGCGTGTTCGTGTCTACGCCACTGTTTTCTACTGTTAGTCAAAATTGACGAATAATGGAAGTATTATGAAATGTACTAGAAAATTAATCCATACATCTTTCGTCGTTTGGATGGTACAATATTTGCTTGAAACTTTCCAATATAACTGCAAATATATTTATACACTTTATGAAATCACCTTAAGTTTATTCATAGTCGGAAACGTTTAGAAGTAAGTTTGAATCATGTTATGGCCTTAGACTTACCTCTCTTATTTCTCACTTTGACGTTCCATGATTCAAGCTCCCACAAAGGCACGGTAAGAAACATCGAACTTTTCAGTTCTCTGATAAAGATCTCCTATGCAGTCAGATAAAAATCACATCAAAATTAAATAATTTGCTTTTAAAAGCCTTTCTAAGATTTGACAATGAAATACGTTTTGTTCATTCACCTCATCAGTGGCGTAGTGAGCCCAACATAGGAATACGGGGCACACATTCTATATATTGCTGCGAGCGAGCCAAAAAAAAAGATCGACTTTTTAATGAAAATGTAGTTCTGACATAGATTATTCATTTGGTATGTACTTTCTTTCTTTTTTTTTTTTTTTTTTTTTTGGGGGGGGGGGGGGGTTACAGCTCATATCATTGACAAGTAACTTATATTCATTGGCATTTCAGAATTGATTTGACTGATTGGTTTAGGTATTTTTTCAAACTTACACTTTTATACTCATGAATGTAAAATTACTAAAACTTTCTTTCTAAAACAGTAGGTCAGCAGAAAAGCGTAAATAAATTGAATACTGAAAAGAGATGCTCTGTACTGCAATATCGGGAGTTTCAGTATGCTTCTTTCCAGAAATTTCAATAGCTCGCTCAGTGCATAATAAACCTGAATTAGATATAGGAGGGTTGCAAAGTAAAACACCGGAAGTTACAAGTTCTTACAGCATTTTCCTACTTGTATTTCTATTTTTCCTCTGCTAAGCCCACCGACATGACTGAGACGTCTCCAAAGTTATAAAGCTCTATACAAAGATTCTCCAAAATTATCTAAATCATAATAATAGCCGATTCAAAATAAAATCTTACCGGAGGAATAATCTCTGCATCAACGACACCAGTGTATGACGCCATCAACTTTTGATATTTCTCTGTTTTTTCCTCCATCTCAAGTGAAACTCTCAGTAGGACATCGGAGTTTGTTGACATGATGACGACCGACTTCTTGTTCCCATCCCCTCCACTGACAACACCTATAGCAAAATAGGTAGTGGCCTCTTGCCCAAGTCTTAGATGAAGGTCTAGGGTTCGAATCTGTTTGATGAGTGAGGTTGCCTTGGGGTTCATCCATTTACCCCTGGTAGATGATGTCTCACGGACACGGACTGTGACTGGTAGGCCGTGGAAGGAAGTTAGATCCTTAAAAAAATCATGAATATTTAACAATCAATGATAATTATGCTCCGTTGTTGTAAATCGCATACAAATAGTTATGTCATATTTTATTAGGAGTCGCAGACATGCAATGAAGACAGATCCTGCCATACAGGAATATCTACAAAATATTATAGCCACCGATGTCCTTGTTTAAAATACAATGGAAAGCTTCTGAATAATATTATGTTAGAAGTACGATTTTCAATTACCAATGTCGAACAGTTCCAAGTGTCAACGACAAAACGTTCTAGCAACAAACGGTCATCAGAATAATATCCATCCAATATACTTGTGGACTGAGTAGAAAAAATCCTCATGATAAAAAAAATCTACAGAATTATAAATCTGAAGATATGACGAATATAAAAAATTGAAAATTTCTTACAAAAACACACTGATTTAAAAGATATCCACAACAATAACTTCGTTTCAAAGCTTTACTGATGATGGTAGACTACTTTTATTTGCAAGATGAGAGCACGATACATTATTTGAGGGTTTTTATCCCTGTATAGTATTATCTTGTACATTGTTTTGTAACATCTCCATCTTGGTGTGGGGCAGGAGAAACAGAAACTCTTCTTTCATATTCGTCGAGAAAATTTCTCGTGGACGTTTTGATTCTTTGGAGTTCTTCCTCGTTCTCAAGAACTTTATTTGCGCATCCAAGATAGTTTAGATTTCAGGCGCAGCTAATACATTGTCGAACAGTTCCAAGTAATTATTTCGTCACTATAAATACAATAATTACGGTTTTGTGTAAATTTCTGTTGAAAAATGGGAAGGAGATATGACAAAGTAATGTAATGTAAAGTAATGTCGTTCTTGATCAAAACGTACCTTGAGATGCATGAATTGTGGTTCAGGGACCGTCTCATAAATTCCAGTCCATTTCAAGTTTAGTTTGATGATCTTCTGTGGCTCACTGTTTTCCCGTAGTCGACATCTTACAGAGTTAAAATGAACGAAAAATATGTAATGATAAACTATGTAAAAATAAAGGAAATAATTCAACACTGGAAAGTTTAAGGGTGGGCCGAATCTATATTCCCAAACACCGTAATAGTTTTCAACATAATATCTGTTTAACTGGTCATAAGCTTTGGAACGATTTGCCTGAACCCATGAGAAAATCTGTGTCTCTGTTAAGCATCTCATGGAAGCTTTAAATATGTTTGATATTACCAAATAGTGTCAATTTTAACTACTTATAAAAACCAATTGAGACAATTCATCCTTATTCTCTAAAAATATTTATTTTGTACTTGTATTATCAGGCGCACCCGTTACAACAAGTGTAAGCTTACTTGAATTCGCATCTTCTTGCTTTTATTTAAAGTTATTTGATTCTAGAAATGTTACTTTATATTATATTGTACTATGTGAACAAATGTTAAATGCCCACACAATCGATGGAAGAAAACAAATGTTAATTCGAATTTGAAGTTCAATAACAACTCTTACATTAATATTCAGACGTAAAAGGATCCGCCCGGGGGCTTTCATCATAAGAATCGTTCTTTATAAGTTTAAGCCCACCGCACACTATACGATCGATCGCGATCCGAATTTTGAAATCGAAATCGAAATCGAATTAAATATGGGCATTTTAACCAACAAAATCTACCTGATTCAGGTTCTGAACAATGATATGAATACTAAACATATGGTTTTGGTTTCTGCCAGCTTTATACCCAGAATAAGAGCCAAATCCGTTTCAAATCGTAGGATTGTCGTAGGATTGTTCTGATGTTACTACGACTCGGAGCCGATTTAGCATCGCAGACCAATCGTATAGTGCGCGGTGGGCTTTACACTAAGCAAGAATGGCACAAGAAATAAACGGACAATGAGAGTAATGAATAGTATAAAGCTGAATAACTCGCCAGCCAGAATATATATTATATAGGAGAATCTAATTCCACAAGTATGTTTTGTTCATAATCTTTATTTCAGTTTTGACAAGAACTTTTTGAACAAGAAAATAATAACGGCGGATGGCAAAGCAAGAATGAATTCCTCACTAGTCGATACAACCAAAGAGTGAAAGTGGTAGTTTATTAGGCATGACAGCTTAAGTGCACCCACAAGTATTTGTGCATCCAAAGTACACTTTGTGTTTTTGCAAGACGAAGCAATGCCTTTACAAATATTACATTACAATTACATTTTAGTTTTGATCGCTTTATAAGTGCTTGACCGTGGTGAAGTGCGAATGAAACCGGAAATGTAAAATCCAAGTTGCTTTCTCATGGCCATTCGTAGAACTAAACTCCCTTTAAAAATAATATAAGACAACATGTTTCTTTGGTCAAGGGACAGTACTTACTATGCTGAGGTAAAAAATCACATAATGCATTTTACGTTTTAGAAAACAATTAACGAAGGATAATTATAAAAATAATAAAGTTCATTTATTGGTAACTACCAAGTCTTTACAACGATCAGTGGCGTATACAGACCTTACGAATGATATAACAGTATAATGTGCGCTTCATCTTTGTACTGATGGGCTTATATAGTTGCGCGCAGCTACTTACCACTTAAAGTTTGAAGTATAATGGTTGTATAGTATCGCGACAAGTCCCTCTACTCCCCCCTCACCCTCCCCATCCCCCTCCACCTCCCCCTCCAAGATGTTTAAAGCGACGTCTTTATGAACGAGGTCTTTAACAGGGAAGGGGCAAGGAGAATGTACTGAGGCAGCCCAGCCTGCGTGACTATAGACACACTGTAACACTGCAAAACCTTATGTGTGAAGGGAGAGGGAAAGGGGGGTTGGGGGTTGGGAGGGGGCTTGATGCAGCATGAACAGAGTAACCAGCGTCTACTAGTTCTATCCTGTGTTGAAATTGCCACTGGACAGATGGATGGCTGTCTGGGATGAAATTTCCCAGGGAGTTTGTCCTTGAATCATGAGTAGATATCACTAAAAAGAGCGTACTTACCTGAGATATTTGACAGCAAGCCTTTGACATTCGATGACATCTAGAATAAGAAGCTCGTTTCCTACTGAAAGATCTGGTGATGCAATCATCTGTGAAGGAAGTTTTATCACACGAACCACCTTAGGTCGATGTTTAGAAAGTGATCTCACACTGGTGAATTTCATCTTTGTCTTCTTGTTTAACCTCATTGGCCACCATAGACTGGATTTGTTGTTTTCTTTCTTCGGCATTGATCTTTTGAGCGTTGTATTCGAACCTTGATCAGTTTGTACTTTCATGATCTCGAGTGAAATGGATGTTAATGTTTTAGGAAGGGCGATTGTAGATGGGAAGGAAGAAACGAGACGCTCATCACGGTTTTCTCCATCACCCTGGTTACAGGCCTCAATCACCGATGCCTCAACGTAGTCGACAGCAAGAATAGATTCAATTTTAATCACTTCATTGGATGAGATCGTCTGGATTTCATTGGGACCATAGTTACCTTCTGCTACCGTGACAAGTAAAGGAAGTTGATATTTGCGGAGAATCTTCGAAATCGAGAATGAATCTGTACCCCATTTCAGATCTGTATTCGCTGAGATGTCTTCATGGAGATCGTCTTCAGGTGGAGATTCTTCAGCCATCTTGTGATGCAGCCTGGCTCAGAGATAACCCGTATCCGAGGCTGGTGTATGTAAGTATCAGGAAAACGTAAGACCTTGCTGTATTGTCTTTTGTGCATGAACGTTCAATATGGCGCGAAATCAAATCATTGTCGTCACCAGTCACGTAGGAAGGAATAAACCGTTGAGCAGAATCCCGTCAACTAGATAATTTATCAAAAACACAACGATATCAGCAGCAGGGTATTTAAAGGAATACGTCAAGTATAACTTGCATATTTACAAGAAGAAGTTCAAACTTTAGGTATACAGAAAACGATTACATACATGCGGAAGTAATGTCAAATGGAGGCTCTGCTGATGTGCAGGTCTAGTTTTACTCAAGCTTTTTTTTATGGCGTTCGACAATTCTGCCCATCCATTATTATGTATAGCATACGTTATTAATCACCATGCGTGCATTGTGTGAAGAGACATACTTAAAGAAGAAGTAGATAAAGCGTGCCTGGAATGGAAAGTGAAACTCAGATTGCCACTGAGTTGGTTGGTGGGTTGGTTCTTGGTATGATGGCGCTCCTCAATTTCTTCAGGATATTCGCGCCAGTCACTTTCGTAGGTTTGGCGTAGCTTCGGAAAGCCCACAAGGGACCTTTTTTTGGTGTGTGTGTGTGTGTGAAAATGGTGTTATTAATGGTCATCATTAGTATGGGAAGATGTTAGTAACCCATCTCCTAAGTTAAAAAAGCTGTCGATCGTCATTATTCGTAATTATTCGTAATTTATTCAATATAATATCAACATACAATGTGGAGGTGTTGTGGATCAGTGGATAAGTCTCCGGATTGTGAACCACGAGGTCCGGGGTTCGAATCCCACCGCAGCACTAGCGTCCTTTGGGAAGACGTTTATCTACATTTGCCACTCTCCACCCAGGTGTTAAATAGATTTAACAGTTGATTAATAGATATGAATAATAATAAATGTATTTCCTTAATCCGAAATGTGGAATTTCATGTCCTATATTTTGGGATTTAAGGTTATGTGCATAAGACTTTTTTCATACATATTTTACTATTCTCTAATTTTTTAGGTAAATCTCATTTTGGGTGTTTTTATTCTCTCCACTTCACGCTAGGAATTTCATTATACTTTGAGTGTGGATTCAGGGAATTGGCTTGATTGTCTTGTTTTGTCAACTCAGTTATTTTGACTGAGCCCAAAGGAATTCCCAGGGCATGAACTAAGAACTGTTTGCTTGTTTTTGTTTTGATTGCTTTTTTTTGCTTTAGGTTCATGCAATACCAACAGCCCTATAAACTCTATAGATTCAACTTCCAAACAATTGTGTGCTGTTCCCATTCAAGTAGCTGACCCGTCAATTACAGTTAGGTTTTATGCAGTGAAATGCTTGAAGATTGAATGGTATGCAGACGGGTCTGTTGTGCTATTGATGGAAACAGAGCTCAATTAATACAATTATACCAGGTTTAAAAAAAAAACAATGTTTGCTGCGTTTGTACTGTTCATGGACCCGTCTACCAACGTCGTAAAATTTTCCATCCAATTATTTGCACTTAGTTTGCTAGACGGGCCCATTTACATTACAGGATGATCCAGACTCATTGCTTGCTGAATTCCAGTTATATTAATTCACCATTGACTACATAGTGGGGGAGCATAGCAAACCTATTGTGCATTTTGTGATACAAGCACCAAATTTGGCACAGATGTACATTAACATATTGCGAACATTTTCAGATATTGAGCCACTTGGATTTCTTTCTTTATGTCCGCCATATTGGATTTCAAAATGGCCGCCACTTGAAATCTACATTTGCGATTAATTGTGGGTCTAATGCTGGTATTATTTTGATTCTTGTGTCTAAATGTATGTTTTTGGGGTCAAGGAATCCGATGGTAACAATCTTCATTGCATATTTTGTACCAATTGGCCGCCATATTGGATTTCAAAATGGCCGCCACTTGAAATCTACATTTGCGATTATCTGTGGGTGTAATGCTGTTATTGACTTGATTGTTGTGTCTAAATGTACGTTCTTTGGGTCAAGTCAAAGTGCCCACACAGTGGCCATGATACGGCATTCAATGAACGTTGTGAAGAATGCTGTAGAACACCTGAATCCTGGACAGACACACCAGTGATCACCTTTGATCAGCCACTGTTTGCTTTGGCCAAGCAGATCCAATGGAAGTGGCCAGAGAGTTATGGTGAAGACCATATAGTGGTGATGTTTGGTGGCCTCCACATAGAGATGGCGGCACTGAAAACACTGGGAGACTGGCTGCAAGGGAGTGGTTGGGTGCAAGCACTTGTACAGGCCGAGATTTCGACAGCAGGGACAGCAGACTCACTCCTGCGAGCATATCATGTCTTGCGCACAAGACGAGCACATCAAGTTACTGCAGCAGCACTTTACATCTTGCAACACCATGCTTACAACCACTACTGTCTGGGAGAATCCAGGGATGCAGAGGAACTTCCTACGTTTGAAGACTGGTGTCGCCAGAAACGAGAAAACATCCCCCAGTTTCGCTACTGGGCAACTGTGCTGGAACTAGAACTGTTGGTTCTAGTGTATGTGCGTTCTCTCAGGTAGGGATCGTTGACGATGTACCTCGATGCTCTGACAGAGCTGGTCCTCTGGTTCCACGCACTAGACCATACCCACTATGCTAGGTGGATACCTGTGCACCTGAAAGACATGGCCAAACTCATTACCAAACACCCAGACGTAGCCAGGAAATTCAGTGAAGGCCAGTTCACAGTTCAGAAAACACAGAGGGTGTTCTCTTCAATCCCGATCGACCAGGCACATGAGCAAAATAATGCCTGTATCAAAGGAGACGGTGGTGCAGTTGGGCTCACCGACAACCCTACTGCCCTTCGTGGCTGGATGCTTGCGGGGCCAGAAATTGCTAGGGTGATCAAAGAATTCCAGGACGGGAACAAGTACGGGAGACGGCAAACAGCAGACACACGTCATCATGAACAGAGGCCAAGTGTACAGGCCGCATTTGTGAAAGATGTTAGCTCTCTCGTTGGTGTCATAGAGGAGATGGGCAACCCATTCGAGGAGGAGAGTCAGGATCTAGTCATACTGGACACAAAGGAGATCGCATGTCCTGCTGCCGTGGAGACTGTGATGAATGCCAAGAGAATTGGCCAAGAGCAGTTCGAGGCATTCACCAAAGAGTGTCTGTTGGACAGAACAAAAGCATTAGACGACCCCATTCCTCGTAACAAGCTGAAGGTGTTTAGCATTTCTACTCCAAGAAGCAAGAGCAAAGGTCAGCAACAGCTCGCCTCCGTTAAAAATGACCGTGAACTTTTCGCACGCCTGTACATTGGCTGCCAGACGAGGGATGGAAACCTTGAGGAGTTCTTTCGTCACGAGAAACAGGCATGTGCTCCTGCACTGTCTGATGGTGGAAACCTTTCACTGGTACCAAGAGTGATCTCATCACATGCTTGGAAGAAGGCTCTGACGCCAAGAAAGAGACTCCTGTCACGACCTGTATCGTGCTTGATGGAGCAGCCATCGTCCAGATGCTGAAGCCGGCTGCATCAAAGACCTTTGCAGAGTATGCACATCAGATCTTCATCCCCTTTATGTCTACGAAGCTGCAAACAGTGACACGCCTGGATCTGGTCTGGGATACTTACCTTGTTGATTCACTTAAATGTAGTACACGTGCAAAGCGGGGACAAGGCGTGCGTAGACGTGTGGTGGCCAACGCAGCTATACGTATACGCGGCCCATTGGTAAAAACAACGCAATGCAGATTGTTCCCATTAGATTCCTTGACCCAAAGAACATACATTTAGACACAAGAATCAAGTCAATAGCAGCATTAGACTCACATATAATCAGAATGTATACTTCAAGTGGCGGCCATTTTGAAATCCAATATGGCGGCCCAATACTAAAAATACGCAATGCAGATTGTTACCATTGGATTCCTTGACCCCCAAAACATACATTTAGACACAAGAATCAAGTCAATTGCAGCATTAGACTCACATATAATCAGAATGTATATTTCAAGTGGCGGCCATTTTGAAATCCAATATGGCGGCCCAATGGTAAAAATACGCAATGCAGATTGTTACCATTGGATTCCTTCACCCCAAAAACATACATTTAGACATAAGAATCAAG
Organism: Heliocidaris erythrogramma; assembly: GCA_025617745.1. Classification (NCBI taxonomy): domain Eukaryota; kingdom Metazoa; phylum Echinodermata; class Echinoidea; order Camarodonta; family Echinometridae; genus Heliocidaris; species Heliocidaris erythrogramma. The sequence goes on from CM046862.1 coordinate 2,832,931, forward strand.
TCAATAGCAGCATTAGACCCACAGATAATCGCAAATGTAGATTTCAAGTGGCGGCCATTTTGAAATCCAATATGGCGGACATAATGAGAGAATTCCGAGTGGCTCAATATCTGAAAATGTTCGCAACATATTAATGTAAATGTGTCCCAAATTTGGTGCTTGTATCACAAAATGCACAATTCCTTTGAATATTTGAGCTAAGCCGGGCCACTAATACTCTCACAGTAGCTGAATCGAGTGCTATTCTTTGGTGTTTTTTTCAATTCCATGTATTTGTATAGGATTTTAACATTCTTTCTTGCTCCTTTAATTCCTAGATATATTATTTCCCGTTAATTATTCAAACATATCATTGGATCTACTCTGTGACTTCAATGATCTAGCACTTTGTAAATTACTTTCTTTTTTTCTAACTTAATCGAGATTCCCTCAACCACAAACGATTTTTTTACAAGCCGATCGATAGCTAACTTTCTCATGGTACCCCAATCTACTGATTGCTCTTTCATATTTACAATGCCAACAGGACTTCTTTTTATGTTTGCATCCTCTCATATGCCCTTTGTGTGTTTTTCATCCTTCTGTTTTTTCATACCCATTCTTTATAGGAGTCTTGTACAGGATTTCATCTCCTTAGCTGTATGTGGATGCCTTACTTCTCCGTTATTCATCTACCTTTTTGATAGCGCTAAAATCAATTTGACATTTCATCTTATCTTACTGCCAATTCATCTTATTCAGGCACTGTTTATCAATACATGATGTCTAGCTCAAGTAATATGCAGCAGCTACCCTTCTATAATTTAAGTGATGATGCGTTTCTTGATTTACATAGACACATTCATACCGAAATAGGAATAATTTTCCAATTAATTTATATGGCGATCTTGTCATGGATAATGTCAACTCCTCATTTGAAGAGCTTGAGTTTGATTTTGATTTTGACGATCCTGCTCAACGTACCAGTACTAAATATATAACTATCGATAAGTTTTCTGACATTCTAAAACAATTTAAAAATACCTTTTCTCTTTTTCATGCAAACATTAGAAGTTTGAATAGACATTTTGACGATCTTCTTTCGCTTATAGACATACAGTCGCAAAATCCACTGTCGATTATTGGCTTATCAGAAACATGGCTTAACCGTGACTCCTACCACCCATTTCCCATTGATAATTACGATTTCATTAATAAAAATAGGCAAGATAGAGCGGGTGGCGGTGTTGCTCTTTATTTACTAAGAACCCTGAATTACACTGTTTTAGACGAAATATCGGTATGTAATAGATTAATTGAATCTCTTTTTGTTGAAATCACTATTCCTGGGAACAAAAATATAATTGTCGGCGTCATTTACAGATGCCCCAATTCGAATGTCCATGAATTTCTGTCTTATTTAGCTGATCTATTACATAACATTAATCTTAACCACAAAGATTTCTTTTTAATGGGGGATTTCAATATAGATTTGATGAAACATGATCAGATCACTGCTTCTCAAGAATTTCTCGAATTAGTGTTGTCTGCCTCATTCTTGCCACTTATTTCTAAGCCAACACGTATTGCAAACACTTCTGCCACCCTAATAGATAACATTTTTTTCTAATGTCATCCCACACTATGATTCCTACATTGTTCTCTCGGATTTATCCGACCATTACCCCATTTTGGCACACTACCCAATTATCCAATCGTTAAACAACAATGGCCCTTGTTCCAGTAAACGTAAAGTTACTGCGGAGAATTTAGCTCGCCTCGGAGTCAATCTCGAGAATACTGACTGGTCCAGCGTCTATTCAAATAGTGAAGTGGATGGTTCTTTTGACTTGTTTTCTAGTATACTCACTACCCAATTAGATATAAACTTATCAAAGCAAAAAAACAAGTCAAATTATAAGAAAGGCCTAAACTCCCCTGGAATTCTTTACTAAAATCAATAAATCGGAAGAATAAGCTCTACTACAAATTTAAAACAAAAGGTACTGAACAGTCAAAGCGAAAATATACACACTATAAAAACACATTGACTAAAATTATTCGATTTGAAAAGAAAAATTATTTTATCACTCGTTTGAAAAACTTTAAAAATGATATGCAAAACACTTGGAAGATAATTAAACAGGCAATGAACATGGCAAATAACAGATCGGATGTGAAAAGAATCAGACTTGACAACAAATTAGTTGAAGACCCAAAAGCTATTGTCAATGTATTCAATACTTATTTTTCTCTAATTGGTGACAATCTTGCTAAAAACATTCCACTGGCTAATAAAAAATTTACAGACTTTCTAGGTCCTTATAATCCAAATTCTATTTTCTTTATACCAACAAATAAGCAAGAAATACTTAAAATTATTTCTGATTTGAAGAACAAGAAAAGTTCAGGATATGATGAAATTAATAACGTTATATTGAAATCTATAATACATTTTATTGTTGACCCATTGGTTCATATCTTTAATATATCACTGTCATGTGGTCAGTTTCCGAATGCAATGAAACTTGCCAAAATTATCCCACTATTTAAAAAAGGTGATCAACTTGATGTTGGTAATTATAGACCAATCTCTTTATTATCTTCATTCTCTAAAGTATTGGAAAAAATAATTTATACTCGTATGATTTCTTTTTTGAATAAGTATGATATTTTTTCACATTTCCAATTTGGATTTCGTGAAAAGCACAGTACGGTCCATGCGTTAATGTCTTTTGTTGAAAAAGTCACACACTCAATTGATGTATCGTCTCATACTATAGGAATATTCCTGGACTTCTCCAAGGCCTTTGACACCATCAATCATGAAATTTTACTTTACAAACTGTCTCATTATGGTGTACGTGGGAAGGCCTTGGAGTGGTTCCGGAGCTATCTTCTTAATAGAAAACAATATGTATTTTTAAATGAGTGCGAATCTGAATTACGTAATATTTGTTGCGGTGTACCGCAGGGTAGTTTATTGGGTCCGCTCCTTTTTGTCCTTTACATAAACGATTTTTGTAGATCATCGAACTCCTTATCGTTTATTTTATTTGCTGATGATACCAATCTGTTCTATTCCCACAAAGATCCTAATGTTTTAGTAAATACAATCAATACTGAATTATTAAATATATCGCAGTGGATAAGGGCTAATAAGCTCTCGCTTAATCTTCAGAAGACAAATTACATGATATTTAGCAACTCCTTAGTATCATTACCTTCCGACATAGTCCTCGATAACGATCCATTGAAACGGGTGTCTCACACAAAATTCCTGGGGGTAATAGTCGACAACCAACTTACATGGAAATTACATATCCTTTACATAAACGATTTTTGTAGATCATCGAACTCCTTATCGTTTATTTTATTTGCTGATGATACCAATCTTTTCTATTCCCACAAAGATCCTAATGTTTTAGTAAATACAATCAATACTGAATTATTAAATATATCGCAGTGGATAAGGGCTAATAAGCTCTCGCTTAATCTTCAGAAGACAAATTACATGATATTTAGCAACTCCTTAGTATCATTACCTTCCGACATAGTCCTCGATAACGATCCATTGAAACGGGTGTCTCACACAAAATTCCTGGGGGTAATAGTCGACAACCAACTTACATGGAAATTACATATCGATAATATTTGCAAAGTTATTTCGCGAAATATTGGTATTATTAATAAACTCAAATTTTGGTTACCTCAATCCTCATTACTTATGCTTTATTCGACACTGATTTTACCATACTTAAATTACGGTCTCTTGGTCTGGGGTAATACCCATCAAACACTAATAGAAAAAGTTTTGTTATTACAAAAGAGGGCTATTCGTATTATTTGCAATGCCCCCATACTGACTCTTTATTTTTCGAAAATAACATCCTCAGAATAAAGGATTTATATTCATTTCAGTTAGGTCAATTTATGTATCGTTATAAGTGATTTTCAAGACATGTTTGTAAAAAATCAGTGCGTTCACAAATACCCAACTAGGCAGTTAGATGAATTTCATTTACCTCTTTTGAGGACATTTAAAGCAAAAAATACGTTCATTTTTGAAGGCCCTAAATTCTGGAATTCCCTTGATTGTGTCTTGAAAAATTCCCCCTCCCTAAACAGCTTTAAGGGTAAATTAAAATGTTTTTTACTCAAATCTTACAATCATATCTAAAAACAAAACAAAAACTAAACTAAAAAACAAAAACAAAAAAACTAAACATAATAGCATTTCTTGTTACTGGTTTGTTTTTCCTCCCCAATTTTTTTAAAATGGTTTTGTGCGCCCACTACTCCTTTTTTCCCCCTTTAATCCACATGCAGCTTCCACTTTCATTCCGACTCATCTTTATTTCTCTTTATCTCCATCACCCTCCCCCTCTCTTTCTCTCCCCTCTCTCTTCCTTGCCCTTTATTTACCTCATTTCACTCCATTCGTTTTGTTTGTTTTCATCAGTTTAGTTCATACTTTTGGTTCCTGCTCACGGTCTCTGTTGGCCTTTATCGTGTTTTATTTAATTTTTTATTTTTCGCTACATAAAATTCATTTATTGCATTTGCTTTTTGAGGAGCCCACAATATACAAGCTTCGCTTTTTAGTGGGCCTCTCCATTTTCACAAAATATAAATCACAAGGTTCTATTTATTAATGCCACAGTCGTTTTGTTATTGATTGTATGTTCATATTTCTGTTAGCAACTTATCTCAACTGTTATGACGGCACTTTGTTATTTATCGTATTGATTTGAATTACTTGACTGTACTTACTTGATTTGTATTTTTTTGGAAATGAAATAAATCTAAATGAAATGAAATGAAATGGGTACCCGGTAGGATGCGAAAGTTAATGTCGTTTGTTTAGCAATTTGAGCGTCACTGTACTGCCCATTGCTGGAATACTCCCCAGGGAGCGGAGAATGTGCATACATTGTGTGCGGGCATGCCAGTATCCGATCTCCGGGGTAATAATATCTTCTTTGTAAAGCGCATTGATATAACCTTCGGTTATGAAATGCGCTATATAAAAACTACCTATTATTATTATACGCAAGCAATCAATCGGGAATTAATTTCCAACTGTTCATGGGAAAACCGCAAATATGTCTCTTTACCAAATTACTTCAAGATCAGTTATGTAAGAGGATTAAAAAGCTATCTAAAACGATTAGCATCATATATATATATATATATATATTTAGTTCTGCTTCGGACTTGCAAAGTTATAGACAAAGTTTCATTCCTATTTATATATATATATATATATATATATATATGAGCAACAATTGGCTCACACTCTGCGTTCAAATATCTTAGTTATTCTTTTTGCTGTTTCTGTCGTACTCATGTAGATCTGAAGAAGGGCTAATTGCCCGAAAGCTAATTAAAAGCGTGGTACCAACAGCTACGTCTGCAGATGTACTCATTTTGTTGCCTCTCTCTCTCTATATATAAAACCAATAATTTACGAGTGAATATTGCGTTAGACATCAGTAATGTTTCAGATTATGATTTTTCAATTTAATCCTTTCTTTTCAGAGACGTCTCTATTTATCGTATTTTGAACAATATAAAATTAAATGTTCAATCTTCTTAAATTATTGACACGCTTCACAGAGACCAGTATCATGCTGGTTAATTTGAAAAAGGTAATAAACTTAACCTACATTTACCTACTCTTAGATGTTGTATCAAGCATTCTGCTCTGCGAGACAAGCCATGTCTGTATATGGGCTTTGTAACGTCGCTTATATAACTTATAGAATTCTACCGTTTTCGGCATTGTCCCATTCTGTTAGCCGTAATTTTGTTATAATTGCTCAAACGAGAGGCTGCTAGTTCACATCTCGTATTTGGTATAACTATCTCTATACACTTTTTCATAGCTCCTTCTTTGGCGGCCCGATCTAAGATCTCGTTGCCATTAATATCGTAGTGTGATGGAATCCATTCAAAGGCAACACAAACATCCTTCAACTTCAAAATATGAATTATGTATAAAATGTCATTAACAATAGCACATCTATAATAAAGTATGAATCGATCATTTTGTAAAGCTGACAAAGAGTCACTAAATATTACCACCGATGAGGCTTCCATAAATGTATTAATCCACTCTAGTGCCATTAGCATGTCTACTAGTTCTGCTCTCATAATACAGACACTGGATAGTCTAAAATTTTGCACCACGTCCTAATGAGGCACATAAAATGCGGCTCCTGTCCTCCCATTTTCCAGTTTGGATCCATTTGTATAAACATGTAATTATCCATTCCATGAACTTCCAATACTATCTAGAACAATCGATTTTATTTCAATTTGAAGCATTTCCCTTTTCTGTACTTAACACTGGTGTTCCAGGGACGCTTGAGGTCGTGTTAAACACCATTCAGGGATTTTTGGTTTGGCCCTCCACCGCCACTTCGTCTCTGAAAGATCGCAGTTTAAGAGGTCCTTCTCCAGCCATCCATTCTAGGCTATTTAAAACACAACCATCACCTAATACTTCTTTTGTTGGGTGATTTGGGGTACCAGACAGCAAATAGACTCTAAATTTATCATTTAACAACCTTCTACGATGGCTCAGAGGCAGCTCCCCAGTCAAAACCTGGATTTGGGTAGGTATGGGTTTGGACAACTACCAAAAAAAAGGAAGGAGTGATAGAGGTTGGGGAACTTTTTTTATTCAAGGTCAAAGGTCAATGACCTTTTTCAAAATCACTAAAATTGGTATTTCAAGAAAGGAATATGGTATCTGCATGATTCTGGTGTCAAAATGCTTAGAACTAGGAAAGAAAATGATGTAGGGTAATTACTGACTATAAAAATCAAATCTTGACCTCCAAAATTGAGGTCAAAGGTCAATGACCTTTTTCAAAATCACTAAAAATGGTATTTCGGGAAAGGAAAGTGGTATATGCATGATTCTGGTGTCAAAATGCTTAGAACTAGGAAAGAAAATGATGTAGAGCAATTACTGACTATACAAATCAAATCTTGACCTCCAAAATTGAGGTCAAAGGTCAATGACCTTTTTCACAAAATCACTAAAAATGGTATGTCAGAAAAGAAATATGGTATATACGTCTACCTGATTTCGGTATCAAAATGCTCAGGAATACGAAAGAAAATAATTCAGAATAATAACTATTAGATTAAAGTCTTGACCTCTAAAGCTAAGGTCAAAGAGGGCCAAGGGTCAAAATTGATGTGATTAACACAGGGGTCAATGACCTTTGACCCCTGTTAAATTGAGCAAGCATTTGGTACAGTTTATTAATATAAAATATATTGTGTCCATAATCCTAGGTATTCATAATCCTAAAATAATTCTTTGCCAATCTTTTAACTCATTCAATCCTGATCAAAATAACGTTGGCCTGGTCAGTCTAGCTCGGCAGGGGTAAATAGGGACAACCTCCCTAGTCTACCTTGATCGACATTAATCTGAGTCTTTGCACAAGTAATATTAGAATGTAAAAAATATCCTTTGCCGATCCAGCCTGAACAGGTCTATTTAACAGAGTTTACCGATTGGCAGTAGAACCTTGCATAATTATCAACAATTTGAAGAACACTGCTCGCAGCATACAACCTGGGCTTATAACTTCTAGTAACTATTGACAACACAATAAAAATTAACGATACTTAGTCTGCTTCCTCTTCATCACTTCCAAATTCATTATCTATGAGTTCTGTTCCATTGGAGCAATGTCCAGAGCACACCCCACATGCAGATACACATGACATACCAGCTTTCAGGCAGCTACATTTCATGTTTGTCTCTCCCCTTCTTTGCAGTTGCAGCGAATTCCTTTTAGAAGGTTGTCTGGGGCTATACTACCAGACAACATCTTCGGTCTTAGCTTTCTGTTGGAATCCAGTTCCCATCCTCTTCCTTTGGGATCAAGAATAGAGGTGTCCAGATGTTTGCACACAGCGATTTGAAGATGTACGCGAAAGGAATGTTTAGCTGTTGCATTATCCGTTGGTGGGAGCCTGTCAGGATCAATTTTGCCCTTGGCTGCTTGCTTCTTGAACTTCATATAGCGAGACTATTCTAAGGGAGTACCCTCACAGCCATATGTGATTGCAGTTAATCCAGCTGGTCGAATCTCGGAGTCAGTTGAAGGGCTACTTGTGAATACAGTGATGACACTGGCAGGAAATCTGCATTTGTAGAGAGAACATTTGATATGTCCATGAATGCATGACACAGTGTCGTTTCCCGACCAGCCATACTTGAAGAGAAACTCTTCTCGATCCCCAATGTCTATGATAGAGATGTCGTAGAGACCATCAAAATCTGCTTGGAAATATAAATTAGTACACTGTATAGGCCTATGATAACAAAGCAATATCAAAATGTCAGTGTCCTGGGCAACAACAACAACAACTGGGCGATTAACACTTGCGACCAAGTCTATTGCGGATTTGACAATCAGTGTGTCACCATCTTCCCTTGCTTGGCGTACAGTGATATTGTGACTTGTCATCTCTGAAGATATCATTGTGATCAAGGCTTCTTTATTCTTCTCATTGGCCAGGAACACTTCTCTGTCACATGATTATGGTCAATTCTGATGTGACTCTCCGGTCTTCTTTCCAACCATCCGAAGCATTTGTTCATGATATTTTGTTGATGATTCTTCCCCGTAGCCAATCAAACACTACAGTAGCATCCTTGAATTTATTTTGAATGTATCTGACATATGTATCAACAATAGTCTTGATAGTTGCACCACTGCACCACTTAACTTGGTGAAGAAGCCACCCACCATCAACAACATGTGGTTAACAATGGTTAACAATGGTTAAGTCAAGTTTTGAAGCTGCTTCCTTGAGTATCTTGCCAAATTCATGTTTTTTTGTTTTCTCATCATTCGATCCATTGTGAAGAGAGCCGTTGGGACAGGAGTCAGCTCAAAATTGAATATGTGTTCAATGCCTTCATCTCTCTCTGCCATTATTATAAGTCTGTTGAAAAGAAGGGTCTTTTCAATGAAGGTCACCAAGATTTTTGCATTTCTTCATGCTCTTTAACGGTGACTCATTATCAAGATCCTCATAGGCCTATCCAATGTACTAATTTATATTTCCAAGCAGACTTTGATGGTCTCTACGACATCTCTACCATAGACATTGGGGATCGAGAAGAGTTTCTCTTCAAGTATGGCTGGTCGGGAAACGACAGTGTGTCATGCATTCATGGACATACCAAATGTTCTCTCTACAAATGCAAATTTCCTGCCAGTGTCATCACTGCATTCACAAGTAGCACTTCAACTGACTCCGAGATTCGATCAGTTGGATTAACTGCAATGCAAATCACATTATGTCTGTGAGGGTACTCCCCTTGTACAGTCTCGCTATATGAAGTTCAAGAAGCAAGCAGCCAAGCAGCCAAGCAGCCAAGGGAAAAATTGATCCTGACAGGCTCCCACCAACGGACGATGCAACAGCTCAATATTCCTTTCGCGTACATTTTCAAGTCGCTGTGTGGAAACATCTGGACAATTCTATTCTTGATCCAAAAGGAAGAGGATGGGAACTGGATTCCAACAGAAAGCTAAGACCGAAGATGTTGTCTGGCAGTATTGCCCCAGACAACCTTCTAAAAGGAATTCGCTGCAACTGCAAAGAAGGGGAGAGACAATGTCAAAACATGAAATGTAGCTGCCTGAAAGCTGGTATGTCATGTGTATCTGCATGTGGGGTGTGCTCTGAACATTGCTCCAATGAAGTTGGAAGTGATGAAGAGGAAGCAGACTAAGTATCGTTAATTTTTTATTGTGTTGTCAATAGTTACTAGAAGTTATAAGCCTAGGTTGTATGCTGCGAGCAGTGTTCTTCAAATTGTTGATAATTATGCAAGGTTCTACTGCCAATCGGTAAACTCTGTTAAATAGACCTGCTCATGCTGGATCAGCAAAGGATATTTTTTACATTCTAATATTACTTGTGCAAGAACTCAGAACAATGTCGATCAAGGTAGACTAGGGAGGTTGTCCCTATTTACCTATGCCGAGCTAGACTGACCAGGCCAACGTTATCTTGATCAGGATTGAATGAGTTAAAAGATTGGCAAAGAATTATTTTAGGATTATGAATACTTAGGATTATGGACACAATATATTTTATATTAATAAGCTGTACCAAATGCTTGCTCAATTTAAGTTTCGTGATTAGCACAGGGGTCAATGACCTTTGACCCAAAGAAGGAATTTCACCTCATCATCTGCTTTTGGAATAACCAATTTTTCCTGTTATTGCCAGAACAATTAGGAACGAGTAGGAATTAGCCACTTTGGTTTCTCTGCTCACACTTGAAACAGTAGCATAATTTTCTTAATACCAGGTTGATATATGATAAAACATCAATTTTGATCTTTGACCCTCTTTGACCTTAGCTTTAGAGGTCAAGACTTTAATCTAATAGTTATTACTCTGAATTATTTTCTTTCGTATTCCTGAGCATTTTGATACCGAAATCAGGTAGACGTATATACCATATATACATCTTTCCTGAAGTACCATTTTTAGTGATTTTGTGAAAAAGGTCATTGACCTTTGACCTCTATTTTGGAGGTCAAGATTTGATTTGTATAGTCAGTAATTGCTCTACATCATTTTTTTCCTAGTTCTAAGCATTTTGACACCAGAATCATGCATATACCACTTTCCTTTCCCGAAATACCATTTTTAGTGATTTTGAAAAGGTCATTGACCTTTGACCTCAATTTTGGAGGTCAAGATTTGATTTTTATAGTCAGTAATTACTCTACTTCATTTTCTTTCCTAGTTCTAAGCATTTTGACACCAGAATCATGCAGATACCATATTCCTTTCTTGAAATACCAATTTTAGTGATTTTGAAAAAGGTCATTGACCTTTGACCTTGAATAAAAAAAGTTCCCCAACCTCTATCACTCCTTCCTTTTTTTGGTAGTTGTTCATACCCATACCTACCCAAATCAGTTGAAATTAGCTTCTTTTAAATTTTTTCACAGATTGGTCCAATATAGGGCTAATTTAGGGTTACTAATACTTTCTTCCCCATGGTTTGCTAGAGACACAACGTAGCAAGTTTCATCTTTTCTTACATTTATAAATTATCGAATCTATATGGACAGACCAAGTTAGTTTAGAGTCAAACCACTGAGTTGGTTGGTTGGTTGGTTGGTTGGTTGGTTCTTCTTTATGATGGCGCTCTTCAATCTCCTCAGATTATTTGCGCCAGTCATAGTAGGTTTAGCGTAGGCTTCGGAGAGCCCACGAGTGACTTTTTTGTGGTGAAAATGGTGTTATTAATGGTCATCATTAGTATATTAAAAAGTTAATATCCCATCTCCAGAGTTAGATATCTGTCGATCGTGATTATTCGTAATTATTCGCTATAATATCAAGATACCCCAACAATCAATCGGAATTAACAGAGAGACGGGGGGAAGTAAATTCCAATTGTTCATAGAAAACATAAAACATACATATTTATACACAATTATACGCATACACATATACATATAAATATATACATATACATACGCATACATACACACTTTTGTTTTATTTTTTGTTACTCTTTACCCAATTTCTTCAACATCGTATACATAACAATGTCTATGATAAAAAAAACGGGCTATCTAAATCGATTGGTATCATATATATAACCCAATAATTCACGAGTGAAAATTGGGTTAGACATCAATAATTCTTTTAGATTAGGATTTTTCGATTTAATCCTTTCTTTTAAGAGACGTCTCTCTTTATCGTATTTTGAACAATATAAAATAAAATGTTCAATCGTCTCAAATCGTCTCAAATTCTTGACACACTTCACAGAGACCAGTATCATGCTGGTTAATTTGAAAAAGGTAATAATTTAACCTGCATTTACCTACTCTTAGTTGTTGTATCAAGCATTCTTCTCTACGAGACAAGCCATGTCTGTGTATGGGCTTAGTAACGTCGCTATGTAAGGCATATAGAAATCTACCGTGCTCGGCATTGTCCCATTCTCTTTGCCATAATTTGTTATAATGGATCAAACGAGAGGCTGCTAGTTCACCTCTCGTGTGTGGGATATTTATGTCTATAAACTTTTTCGTGGCTCCTAGTTTGGCGGCCCGATCTACGATCTCGTTGCCGTTAATATCGCAGTGTGATGGAATCCATTCAAAGGCAACACAAACATCCTTCAACTTCAAAATATTAATTATGTATAAAATTTCATTCACAATAGCACATCTAATAAAGTATGAATCGATCATTTGTAAAGCTGACAAAGAGTCACTAAATATTACCACCGATGAGGCTTCCATAAATGTATTAATCCACTCTAGTGCCATTAGTATGGCTACTAGTTTTGCTCTCATAATGCAGACACTGGATAGTCTAAAATTTTGCACCACGTCCTAATGAGGCACATAAAATGCGGCTCCTGTTCTCCCATCTTCCAGTTTGGTGTGTGAGGGTGTGTGTGTGTGTAATTGGGTTTTTACAGACGTGTATCAATCAGATATGATTATTTACGTCTGGGACCGACCTTTAACGTCACCATCCGAAAGACGTGACTCAGTCTCGAACCTGGGTCCGCTGAATCAGTTTATAACTTCCACTGGTAGCTGGATTACAGGCGCACGCCACAACGCCCAAATTGGTTGTTTTTGTTGTAGTTGAATATGATGGCGCACTTCAATCTCTCCAGATTATACGCGCCAGCCACTTTCGTCAGTGGGACTTCGGCTAAGGAAGGCCCACGTATAACGTCGATCCATTTGGTGATTATTAGTTGCATGAAATCATTAGCGAAAAACAAATTATATATATATATTCCATCACCTAAATTAGTACACGAAAGCCGAAGCGAAATAGCAATGGTGATATCAATCTCTTGCAACCTTGTGAGGGCGGTATATAATTGGTTTTGGCAGAGCCATGGGCAGGGATGTGGAAGAGAGATCCACAAAATTTGCAACTACTTTGTTCAAAGTTACAAAATGTTCACAGAAAGACAAGACTTGAATGCAAGTACATTTGTTCCACTCTGCACTTGTATTTCATACGGTATAACCATTATCATCATCATCATCATCATCATCATCATCATCATCACAATCATCATCATCATCATCATCGTTCTATCATATTAATAAAAAAAATGTAAAACAATTCCCCAAATCTATTATGATTACCTAGATCTTGTATTACCTACATGATATAGTGTTACTGCACAAAACAACCGAAATATTTTCAAATTTTACCTGCAAAAACAGCAAAGTTCCATATGTCTTGAATTCCCTGGAGATGATCAAGACGTATAGAACCGTTAAGGCCAAGGCCAAGGCATCCAAGTCCAAGGCCAAGGCATTGAACTGACATTAAGGCGCCTGAAGTCCAAGGCCGAGCATCAAGTCACTACAACACTGGTAAATAGTTTTCTAGAGTGCTTACAATGCATGTTGGAACCAGACAACTTGTCAGAATCATTGAACTAAGGATCAACAACGTGTGCCGAAAACCTGCTCATTGTATCTAGAATCAGCTTACACTACGAACACGATGACAAAAGAGAGCGGACAAAATATACAGCTCCTCATTGTACCCTCCCTTCATTGCTATTATGTAAAATAAGTAGAATAGGTGAATATGCATGTGACACTGTTCTACATATTTCTACATAATAGCAATGAAGGGATGTTCTGTTGTCTACCAGAACCAGTGTGGAAGGTACAATGAGGAGCTGTATATTTTGTCCGCTTCTTTGTTTGCCATGTTCATAGTGTTATCAAGAAAAAAGAACCCTTCATAACTCTAAGAACAACTTGCATAATAAAAGGCATATGGAGTTTTAAAAATGACGATGTGGTCACTCAGAGCTGTAATGCCTAGATCAACCAAATTTGGAACTTACAGCATAAACATCTGGAACAGCTTAAGTGTTAGGAAAAATGGAAGCTCACTGAAATAATTAAAGAGAAATGTTAAGCTGTATGCCTACTGGCTGTATGAGGAGGGGTGGGGCAGGTACAAAATGGCTGAAATTGTGGTTGTCCAGAGCTTTCTAATCTGGTAAAACCCTATTCCTTAGTTGGACAACCAAAAGTTGTGAAAATAAAGAACCAATTGATGAACATTAAATTGGTTTATTTTAGCATGTGTTCAGAGCTGTATAATTCCTCTTTTAATAGATAGTATCTCGCATTTTTGTACATATAATTATGTTTGATTTTCAGTAAATACACATGGAATTCCGTTCCTATATACCCCAAATCTAATACGTTTAAATAATCCCAAACAATACAGACATCATTATAGTATTCCGATGGAAAATTTCAACTGGGAATTTTCCTCGCATATCCGCTTGTTTTCCCGCTCTGTTGCTTGTTGCAGTGTCACATATTTCAGTCGTAATGCACAGTTTTCTTTCATGATGTAATACATGCCAAATTAGCCAATATTATCAACGGTCCAGCTGATTTACGTCATATCGTGAGAATCGTGCACTTTAAAAACATTTTGCAATCCTTTTCAAGGTCATTTCCTTGTACCAAAGAAACCCCGCCCAATATCTAAAAGGTCATACGTGATCCACGCCTCATCTGATATCTGGGGAACACAATCCTTAGGGGCACAATGTTCAACAAGATTGACAAGTGAAAAAAAGAAAGAAATAGGATTAAGAGGCATAAGATGCACACTTCGTTATATGTGTAAATATTTTTTTTTTCTGAGTTAGGTAGGGGCGGTTGGGGGGGGGGGGGGGGGGGAGGGCTCGAAACATCTGCCCCATCCCCCTGGATTCACCACTACATGATGATGACCAATTTTCTAAATGTGTCCTGTTACGATGTCCCAGGATTAGTGACTAGGAATAATGATATATGGAGGAGCTAGCGAAAGATTCTCTCTTCCACCTCCCTGCTCATACCAGGAAAACAAAACTCCATCCCTTCTCGCCAAACAACATTAAAATACATGGAAAGGGTGCTATTTTCTCACTGTCTCTCACTCCCATTCTATGTCAACTTCCTTTTTTGTCTCTTTTTATCTCGATTTTTGAGTACTTAATATCAAATGCATGTCGCCTTGATTTCACAGAAAGAGCACAATAACCATATTTATTATTTGTACTAGGCATTAATTAAAATCCAGTACAATATTGTAAAGTCTTCCATAGGCCTTGCGCTGAGTTCTACAGTGCCATTGTAAGAACCAAATGGTCACGTGTGAATGGCGTTTCCACATGAGTAGATAATAATAAACGTATTGATGCTGAAAAGCACACAAAAGGTTTAAAATTGATTAGTTCCTTTAGATATCATCGATTTGGTGGGATGAGCACGGATAACAAATACTTAGGTTAATATGAGTTTGGGGGAAATCCCTTTCAACTCGAATTTAACATTTCCAAATTACCACATTCTGACTAAAATGAACGTAAAATATTTAGGTCTAGTATTAAATAGTTTTTTGAGATGTTTTTGACACGTTTTAATTTCATTGTATCTAACACGGTCCTACATAAAATGAAACACTTCTTGTCCACTAGATTCCTGCCACCTTATACAATACAATACAATAAGCATTTAGTACACCCTTCCCTTCAGATTTCCCGTGACAACTCTCTCTCTCTCTCTCTCTCTCTTTCACATCACGTACAAGTAAAATAATCTGTCTCCTGTTTCTCCATCTCGGTCTCATTATCTATCACTTCTCCATTTTCCTCTTCGCGTCCACCATTATTTCACAGCGATTCATCTTTACCATGTTTGCTACCTCTCTCTTTCTCTCTCATTCTCTCTCTTTCTCTCTCTTTCTCTCTCTTTCTCTCTCTTTCTCTCTCTTTCTCTCTCTTTCTCTCTCTCTCTCTCTCTCTTTCTCTCTCTTTCTCTCTCTTTCTCTCTCTTTCTCTCTCATTCTCTCTCACTTTCTCTCTCATTCTCACTTCATTTCAATTTCAGAGTGATCCAGTTTTATTTGTTACTATAGTCCTCGTAAAAAGAACGAATAATTCGTATTAAATTGCTTAACGATCTAAATTGGTGGAAGACCTTGAAAAGTAATAACAATGGATGCTTTTGACAGGAAAAAACAGCTACAACTGACATATGTATTACAATGTCTATTATTTTTATTTGACAAAAATTTGACCTAAGAACTAATTGCCGTAGTATTGTATTGTAGTGTCCAATCACGATGATATACAGTGAAACATTACAAACAAAATAAAATGATACATATAACATCAGTATATTGTGAATTGGCTGGATGGCCCACTCAGCTATCCTGTTTTCCCCCTGCGGTCCAGATGAATACACAGTTAAAACACACACACACACACCTACATACATACATATATATATATATATATATATATATACCACTTATACAGCCATGGAAAAAAACATTAGACCAAGATGGTTACCGATAGTGTTATTTTTGTGGTAAGAAGGAAATAAAATATCATAAAAGCAAGGTATAATAGCTGGAATTTGGTATTCATTCATTGAAATACAAAGACAAATCATTTTTATAATTTTGTATGCATATTATGGTACCCTTATTACAGAAGCTTGGTCTAATAATTGTTGTCCAGGGCTGTATATATATTACTTATAGTCATGAAATTAAGAATATACAAAAACAAAATGCATTTAAAAAGAAGAGGGGAAAATATCAATACCCCCTCCCTAAATTGGCAAAACAGGCATATTCCTTTTAAAGATCATAGCAAAAATAATTCGTATATTTAATAATTTGCAAAATGTATTAAATTTATTAATCAATGCAACATCTATAGGTAAATCATTATATTGACGTGAGCATCGGTATGAAAACATTCTACGGTAACACTCAGTCTTGGGTTTTGGTAACATTATTATTCCCTGTATACAGCCAACATACAACCCTAAATGATAGTGATATTGATAGTAATAATAATAATAATAATAATAATAATAATAATAATAATAATAATAATAATAATAAAACAATAATTTACCTAACTGCGACCTAAGGCGAAACCTAACAATATGTTTATTCCGTCACAATAGAAACTCAACGTTCGGGCGAAACGAATGTGGGTTAGGGCGAAACGTAACAAAAGAATGAGATAAAAGATTTCGCCCTAAGTCGCAGTTAGAGTTATAATAATAAAAACAATAATAACATAATAATAATATTAATAATGATAATAATAATAATAATAATGCTACTACTACTACTCCTATTAACAATAATAATATATGTAACTTTTATAGAAAGTTAAACTTTTACACAGTGAAAACAATACTAGACGTATATCGATTAACTAGACGTATATCATTTAACATTCTTTAAATTCTTCTTAAGTTTAGGAGAGAAATTCTGATCATGTTTGAAAACTGCATCTAAAATGGCAAACGTATATTCGCATCACCATCATACAAACTAAACTGAATGCCCAGATTTAGAAAATCGTGCATGATATCACTAAGTCAGAAACTATTCCTCGACAAACAGTTAATAAATGAAATGAATTCAGTATATCAGCAATTACACATAGTCTTTAAATTACACATGTTATTGAATATATTGTGATTCAGTCAGCTTTAAAAGTACAATAATGTGTATTTTCTGCCTTTATTTCGAAGAAAAACCGGACATACTCCCGAAAATAAATAAAATTAAGCATTAATCAAATATTTTATTTTGTATTTCTTGGATAAATCATTTAAAATGAACTGGCATTGGGATGAATCTTTGCTCTGTATTGTTAGTTGTGATATAAACAAAAACTGAAAAGAAAACATAACACGGTAATGAGGATTAGATGTTGCATTGTGGTAGCAGGGCTGGGTCCAAATAGACACAAAATACGGATAGATCAGTCCTTGTGGACACCCTGCAATTCGCATTTTTTTCTTCAAAACTTGAATATGATCTCGTCTTTACATCAAATTTACAAATATTGAATTGATCTTCCTAAAACGGAAGGTACATTATTTTTCCGTACTGCGAAATACATGAATCATTTTTTTTTAAGTGAACGATTAAAATTATTATCTAAATCCTGCTTCACATAGACGGATATATTTAGATACAATGCACAAACATCAATTTAAAACAACTAATCTAAAATGCCACGATCTTGTATGACAGAGAGCCTTGTTCAAACTTGACGTGGTAAACCGCCTCAAAAACTAAAGAAGAAAGAAATCGGGCATCATGTGTGAACATGACATTACCAACGGATATAAGATGAAAGGTACTCATACAAAAAATTGAGTCGGAATAAATAAGGAGTCTTATGACTCGCACTATATAAGGAATTAAGAAAAACAAGCATCGAGTAAAAACGGAACAATTAACCATAATCATTTCTTCATTTATTTAACAATTATACATCAATTTCAGAACAGTTCTACAGAAGAAATAAATATATCTATTCTCAATTGAAAGTTTTAGATAAATACTTTATATAAAGCCATTCGAACCAAGAGAGTACTCTTATCAGAAAAAAATAGTGCAAAATTTTAATTAATTTTTGTTTGCACATTTTTGTTTGCACATTTTTAATCCCTATAACCGGAGAAGAATATAATAGTGATGTAGGAATTTAGGATCTTATTACTAGCGTATACACACACAGGCTACGGGTACACTAGTGATATCTTCTTTGTATTTAAACAAACCAGTTTGACCCAGACAAGAGTTCTCTGATCTAACAAGAACTTTGATATTATGATATACTTCAGTGCATCTTGAAAAAAAACTACGTATTTTAGTAGAATTATAACTCATGGGGTTAATACATTCACCGGTACAACTAAGACATCTTGCCTTATAGATAGTTTGTGGAATCCTGGTAGCGTTATGCTCGGCTATGTACTCCCATGGACATAGTCCAGCATTCTGTGGTGATCGTGGGACATCAGGCACGCCAGGTTGTGAGAGAGGATCACGACATACGAGCTCGGAGGTTGGTTGTTCGACGTCGGATCGGTAGTGGAGGACGTTTCTTGGATGGATAGCTACAGCATCTGGATCAGTTCTTAATAGAAGATCACTATCCTCATAAGAAGGCAAATATTCAGCTCTGGTAACAGGACAAAGTTGACTACTCACTGGGTTGCTAACACTCATCTCTGTCAAACATAACATCACCATCACCGTACGTACAGAGAATACGAGTTCCAGCTGAATGCATGATGAAACCAATAGTACAGAGTAACATCATAATAGCTGGCGATAGCATGGTCTGTATTCTGCTAAATTGTTAACCCGACCCTGGTTGTAAAGTTGAGATTTAACAAAGGAAGTTTGACGAAGTCTTCCTTTTGTTAAACGTGGCTTTAGACCAAGCATCGGGTTAAATTGAATTATAATAGATTTTTTTCTCAATAATACCATTTTTAAAAAGTTGATACTCGTTGGAACCGTTTTTAAATTGAGTCTGAATAACAGAGAGTGCGAAAAAGATAAAAGAGAATAGAGCACAAAGAAATATATGGGTATTGGGACAAGTAGGGACAATAGATAAGAATGAGAGACAAAAGGAGAGTGCGAGAGAGAGAGAGAGAGAGATAATGAATCATCATAATTACCTTCATTATTAACGTATATAGATCTATGAACAGAAGCAGACTTGTAGATCTTAAACAGAATTAATTCAGCTAGTAGAGCTTGTCAAAATGAGGAAAAAAACAAAACAATATGATATAGAGATGAATAATGATCTAATCAGAAGTCAAACCCTGTATTCAAGTGGCGCCTCTTTATATGTTAATTTGTCTTTTATAGTTTATTCAGATCAACTAAATCTATAAGCTGACCTGTTACAAATTCCCCCAAATACTATGAATACCAATCGCTTTCACGATCTGCATCACCAAAGAATTTATAAGAAGCTCTGCAGGAAAACACCCACTACCGGTTATATTTAGTGTTAGAAATTAGAACTGTATATTGCAAACCAAAAGGTGAATCTAATTCCATGCAGCTATCAAGGTCTTTTCCTTTCCCATTTGTGCATACTTGTCTCGAGGTCATGGTTGTTTCATGTCCATGCAATATAGGAAACCAGGATGTACAGTCTTTACATTTACACCAGTAAGACCAATACCAGACCGACAACGAACGGACAAAAAATTAAATTATCCCCGATGGTGAAGAATGGATCTGTTGGGTTTGGCGGTGTTGCTGATGAACTACTGTAAGATAGTCGTTTTTATTTTTTAGTTAATCCTGATTATTAATTGCTAACTTTTTTCAGTTTAACTGAATGTAAGCGATGATAGGGTCACCAAGATTTGACATGTTCATCTTACGATGGTTATATAGTTTTATCAATAATAGTAATAACGAAGTAACAATTACAATAGTAAAGTAACAATAGTAGGCCTAACGGATGTATTAGACTTATACGTTCAAAAATCGCCTGGAATGATTTCGAGATAACCTATGCAACAAGCATTGGCGGATCCGGGGGGGGGGGGGGGGGGGCACTTCCGGCCCGTGCCCCCCCCCCCCCTTTGGAAGAAAAGTATGCATTTTGACCATAGACGATCCGCCATTTTCTCCATTGTGCCCCCCTTTTAGAATGAAACTTTTTTTTTTTTTTTTGCTTATCAGGGAATTATGGATGGAAACTGGACCCCCATTGGAAAAAGTGGACCGTTCTGAGGGAGCGAAGCGACCGAGTAGGGGTGGCGGGTGGGGGTTGGTCAAATGTGAAGCTCGAATATGTGCTACCACTGTGTAGGATTTCAAATACTGCGAGCGAGCAAAGCGATCGAGAGAAAAATAAAAATGTACTTTTAAATGGCAAAATTTTATTTCATTAGTCACCAATAGGTGAAATGTAAAGCTATATCTCCGGTCATCTTGTTGCCACATGCAGGAATCATTCATATTAATAAAGTCTTTAGGAAGTGAAGCGAATGGGGGGGCACTTTACTGTTGTTCTTTTATAGAAAGTAACCCCAATATCTGGGCGCCATGGCGATAAGGCAGTGACGTGCCCTAAATTATCATAACATTGAATATTCATGGACCTCGCTGCATGAAACTATTCAAAGTTTTGTGAATGAGCGACGGAAAACGACATTTCTATCTCCCAAATGTTATTTCCAAAACACCCCAAGTGTTATGTCGGCGCATTTTTTTATTTCTGATTATAGTTTCCAAGAAGTCGATGTTTTATAAAATAATCTCATGGCACTCCGGTTGAACAGGCTGGATTAGAGGGCCATAATTTAAGGGCCTGAATGACTAGACCGGATCCGCCAGGAGTACTCAATGCAAATTGAGAGCGGGAATATGTTCCATTTTAAAGCGAACAGACACATATTACCCCTCTCTCTTTTCCAGTATGGTTTCTATATTTCACTATTATATTCCAATACCACATATTTCATCTATTTCCTTGTTTTGTCAGGATTTCCTGTCAAATCTAACACTTTTGAAAGATCAAAATGCTATTGAATTTCGTCCTATAGGCTGATAGGAATCAATAATCATCCAAATGTCAGATGTCAAAGATGTCAATCCGCTGCAAGATTTTTTTCATCAAATCCATCTTTGGGAAGTCGATTTCAAGAAATTGTCATTCAAATTCGTCACACAGACAAGACCTTACAACGAGCGGGTGACGATTTTCAATAACTCTTTGAACGCTTTCAGTCTTTGACAAAATCGATAGCAAAATGAAAAATAAATTCCGAAAATGAATTGCCAAAGACGTATTGACTAGGCCTTATTATGAAGTTGCAGGACAAAAGCAAATAAAAATGTTTTCAAATTGACTGGAAACCCGGCTGGAAACCTTATTATCTCACATTATTTCCACTTTCCTTCCTCTCTCCCCTTTCACGTGACCCCCTTGTGCGCCCTCCCCTATCTAAGCCAGTCGGTATATGAATATGTTTTAAACATTTTAACCTAAAAATCACTTTTCTGATGTCACTTTGGAGATTTGTTTCGCCTGATGATTCTTTTTTGTTGCTGTTCAAGCAGATTTGTGTGTGTGTGTGTGTGGGGGGGGGGGGGGGCGGGGTGTTCGAACCCCCTGAACCCCTCCCCCGCCTCATTACAGGCCTGCCATTGATACTACAAACGAATTTGAATAATTCTTTGAACTTCGAAAATGAATGGTGAAAGACGATATTGATTAATTATAGATTTGCCAGATTAGGTTATGGGAAAAAATCAAAAATCAAATAAATGTATTAAAATAGACGGAAAGACCGAAATTTTATCACGTTATTTTCCCTTTCCATCTCTCCCCTCGCTTCTTCTTTTTTTTATTCATTTTTTTTCCCCAAGCGGACCTCTGCTCGCCAAAGGGGGGGGGGGGGGGGTCGTTCGAGCCCCCTCAACCCACTCCCCCTAGTTACGGGCCTGCAATTATGTCATTTGAAATATGAAATAAACTGAAACTGAAACTGAAACTGAAGCTTCGTAATTCTGAAAATGAAAAGGGGTTCATAATTCCGAAGGTTTGTAATTTCGAAATTGCAAAAGAGCCCTTCATGACGTTTCGGAATTATGAACCCTATTTCATTTTCGGAATTACCAACCGTTGGATTAACGAAACTTCGGAATTATGAACCTTAGGAAAAATGGACATGTAACCAGTTTTTAATATCCTCCTTCCTCCCAACATTTATGACATATTTTTATGGTCTTGTAATATGTGTGTGACATAAAACTTGGCATCCAGGAATTTTAAAGATTCCATTGTTTGTACGAATAACGGTCTGTTCAATCTTTTTTTTTAAATCGCGTAGATGTATATGAATCGCATCTAGGCAGCGAGAAAAACAGCCAAACTTATATGTAATTTATTTGTAAGGGAGGACATATTAAATTTCAGAAGACAAATGAAAGTTCTACGGCCGCTGTTACATTCAGGAAATAATAAAGAACATAATTGCCTCATTTCCTCAGTAGATATAAAAAAGGGTTTTAAAATGGCCATTTTTGTGTAAAGTTAGATAATAAAAAAACATATAAGGAAATGCTAGCTATCTGACATTGTGTTGTCCACCCCTTCCTCAGATGAGATTGTCGCCCATGCTTAGAGGTGCATGAATGTGCTCTTTTAAAGTATATTTCCAAACTAATGCTTCACATATAATTCTAAACCTTTAAAAAAATTCTGCAATTCAAGTTTGAAGGGTAATATATCTCGTGTTGCTTTATCATCATACCTGAATGTGGTATTATTAGAAGGCTTCACTATTTCTCTTTACAAGGGTGTGTCATTTGCAATGCTTGTCATGAAATGCGCTGTCCATCTGAATGTACAACGTCAAAATGAAATGTTGCAAAATTCGTAGTTTTCAATGGTAAATTTGTTTTGAAGATGGATCGAGTTTGCATGATGATGCGGTGATATGGGCGAAAGTCACACATGGTGTATTCTTATCTGTATACGTGGATGTAAGCTGTTTTAAATAATCTTGAGCCTGGTCATAAAAAAAAATAAGGTGTTGAAAAGTTTAAGATGTTGGTTTCATTTCTGGTTAGATTCATGAAAGTTGCAATGTGTCTTTATGCACTAATTTTGCATTTTTATTATCATTTTAAATTTACTTTCATACGGAATTTTCAACGCTTCCATGATTCGATCACCTCAAACAAACCCTAAATCACGCATGGAAACAGTGTAATCACTTCTCTACAACAACACGGACCATTCCATCCAAAAATAATGACAAAACAATTAAGACACACATATTTTCTCTCTCTCTCTCTCTCCTTCTTTTCATGGGAAATGGTTACATCTCAGTAAGTCAGTAGCGGTACTTGCGCTCACTCCAAACCTGGCCGCAATCTCGTTTTGGGGTACACCTCAGTGGCGTATCTAGGTATTCTGGCGCCCGGGACAATCTCTGTCCCCCCCCCCATGCCCAAAATCAGATTATTAAACGAGCGCTTTTAATTTAGAAATGATTGCACTACACGTGAAAATGAGTTTTAATGAACATTTCTATTTGGGGGGCGCAAAATGAATGAAAAGTCTGAAGAAATATATTTGAGGAATTTTGTAAGAAAATTCCAAAGCAAATTTATGATTTTTTTCTAATGTTCTATACTTCGAAAGTGCTTTTTATGCACTTATATCCCATCTGGGATTTTTTTTTTGCATTTAAAACCCTAGAAAACACATTTTCTTACGCATTTTGTCCTTGAGTGCAGGGGTGCAAATAAGTCTCAAAGACCATAAATTTTCTTGTATATCTCCCTCTTTTCTTTCTCTCTTTTGCGGTTTTTGCGACCCCTTCAAGTGCCGCCCGAGGCACGTGCCCCCTTTTCCCCCGTAGATATACGCCACTGTACACCTACCTGGAGTTGTCCAATTGCTTGGGCATTTAGGAGATTCGATAAGCGTGGGATCTTTACATCTTACAAACGACCACTCAGTAAACTGCAGCACTGCCTCACACAAACATTATTCAAAGCAATCTTCCTCTTTGGACTACATCAATGATCATCTGAACTCATACAAACTTATTTCACCGTTTGAAGAAAAGAGTATTACACCATTGGCATTTATCCAAGACATGTACTGTTCCCTCGGCACTATTCAAAATACATTGCATCTTCAAAAGAAATGCATGGAGGTGTTGAAAACAAAGCATTTTGCAACATTTCACTTCTGACGTAGCCCTATATTCCCGAGTACTGCACATTCCATGATTGCATAATCACGGCAAATGGAGAAGAAGAATAATCAAGCTTTTCAATGATATCAGTTTCTTTTTTCATAGATCAGTAACAAGAAGGATATCATCATATCATCCCTCAAACTGGAATTAAAGAACTTGATGGGGTTATATTGCTATGTGTTTGACTTATTGATATAAAAGGTTGCTTGACCACACACAAATGATTTAAGAAATGATAAAAATAGAGTTTAAATAAAATTGATTTACGTGGAAATAGAACGTAATTTTGCAAGAGTAAAATAAGCATTTTCTTTACAAAGTGAAGCCCAGCAGCGAATAATAAAACCGCTGAATATAAAAAATAACAATATAAATACGAAGAAAGAAACGAAACTACTATCAGCAGTGGTCGATCCACAAGAAAAAAAAATTCTGGCATTCTTTTTTTTTTCTTCTTATGGCGTCGAGAAAGTGATGGATACTTGAGTTGTGAAGTATGTATTGTATTTGTATTTCGTATTTTATTTATTCAGTAAGCACGGTAAGAAAAAAATAAAACCGGCTTTCAGCTAGAAGATGCTTTTCAGTAAGGCCGTGAAAAAAGTTCAAACATAACGATACATAGATACAAAATGATATACAAAAAAAAATTACAAAATCATTACAAGAATTACAAGAATAAAATGAATACGAAAAACAACATAAAGAAAAATGGAATATGAAAAGTAACAATGGAAAAGTAAAAGGAAATCATATATATATATAGGCCTATATATTATAAATGAATTTATGAGTCTAAAATTATTTTGTAACAAACACAGATGGGAATGGAGGTATCAAGATGGGGATAGACCTCATAAAATTGCTGCCAGTTTTTTTCTGCTTGAATGTCTGCCGGAAGCTTACTGTAAAGCTTTGAAGCGGAATATGAGGGACTTTTTCTAAGAAATATTGCACGTGGGCGGGGTAATTTAATTTGACAGTTAATATTACGTAACATATATTCACGTGATTTAAGATGAATGAGTGAGCATAGTGAAGATGGGGCAATGTTTTTCACTTATTTGTATACAACTAATATCAGGGGATCTTAATATTGGAGTACCTACATCGTGGAACCAGCAAAGCGTCGCAAATATTCCAGGTGGCTCAATATCCATATTTGCTTGGAACATATTCATCTTTCTGTCTGCCAAATTTGGTGCTTTTATCATTAAATGCACAATTGGTCTAAAATTTGTCTCTATGCCGCCCCACTAAAGTAAACTTAAAGTTTCGAAACTACGAGTCCGTTCATAAGATCTGAAACTACAAGATAACTACAAGTTAATTTAAAGTTTTGAAACTACAAGCGAAACTTAAAGTTTAGCTCCCATCGTTTGAACCTGACTAGAAACTTTACTATTCTCTTACATGAGCTAATAGATTCAAAATACTATATGTTTTTATTCAGCACCGAGTTTGTTCGTGTTGTCAAATTCATAAAAATGTCTATATAATATAAACATATATGTCTTCAATAGTATATCATTCTTGCAAAATAAACTCTACAAAACAATTAAAGCTATACAGTTCTAAAAAATCTCACACAATTAGAGAATTAAACTTTGGCTCATCTAACAGCTACAAATGTGTTAAGAGATTACAAAAGAATCTTCAACTTACAATGATGAAATACATGTTTTACATTGAAACAACTATTCCTTGTTTTCTAACAAGGTAATACAAAATAGTATAAATTTCCTCTCTAAATACTGGATTTAAAAATAAGAAAACAGAATGAAACTAACTGTTAGCGTAACTTAGCTGACTTCCAAATTGTAATGGGTGTGGTTTCACCCGGAGCTGCCCCAGCTCATAGAAGTGTTAATCTCTTGCATTGTCTCGGTTAGAGTTGGTTGCAGATCAATTCAAGAATGCACCATTAACATGAAGGAGGACAAAGAGAGTGGACAAAATAAGCAACCCCTCATTCTACCCTTCACAATGGTTCTGGTACACTAAAGAACATCCCTTATCTGCTATTATGTAATAATAATAGAAGAGCACCTTGGTGCATGCCTATCATTGCAGTAAGAACAGAACTAAGGTCAGATCTAATTAACAGCGGTATCTAATTAACATAACCAATATTACAATGGTTATAAGACTAAATAACAGACCCTAAAATTAGCACGAAGATTGTGACACATGTCCAGGAAGTTGATGTCCTGGTATATGTGCACGTATAACAGCATATAGACTACCGAAGTTTGACGTCATACCGGCCAAGTTGTCAAGGTTGCTGGTTCTAAACTATTTTGTGCTAAACAATGGCGTGGTTATCATACCAGGGCCAAACACTGAAATAGACCTGTTTATTAATGTATTAAAATTTATGCATGGTTCTCTCCAAAATGCTTAGTTACCAACTATTTAGTGCACCTGCTATGCATAATGGCATCTCTATGGGTGGAATCCACTTTGCATACATTAGTTGTTGCTATGTCGGGCAAGCCTCTTTTGAGTCGTCAAGATAAACTTTTGTTCAAAAAGTATGTATAAAATTAGTAAACAGGTCTACTGCCCTGCTCTTGCCCGTTGCTTGCATAATTTCGCGGTGAACCTCATGCACGGTCTTTGTTGTTTGGAACCATGCAGTGAATACGAGCGAATATGACGTCAGCACTTCGGTACTCTATATCAAGAAGAGACCGAAGGCATTATATTTGTGGGAAAATATGTGATAGAATTGGGAAATAATTTCCAGATCAAGATTATACTTTGAAAACTGCCAGAGCGAATCGGCATGCGGATATTTGAGGATATTTCCCGATAGAAACAATTTGAATATTAAGGCCAGTATTGATTTGTATTGTTCGGAGGAAAGCATGAGATACTATGTCCAAAACCTGTTATAACTTCCTAGAAATGTTTATGAACTTTACCAGGCTTGGAATACTTTTGAATTCAGAGAATCAGCATAACATGCGAACCCAGATGATGAAATATTAATCTGATACTTAAAAAATATCCGATGAAAGAAAAACCTGCGCGAGAATTATTGATCGGTGATATCTTATCCGGTACATGTTTATTTAAGCATATAATGCGGAAACCGTAAAAAGAGTTTGGTAAAACTCATATAAGTTTTATATAAGTTAACACATCTCAGGGTTTATACCCGAATGTTTTGCTCGTTTTTATCATAGAAATCTGAAGTATTTTCCTTGAGGGCAAGATCCACTTTATATTTTGCAGAGTTGATAGAAAATGACAAGTCGCAGACCCGTAGTCGGGGGGGGGGGGGGGGGGGTCCCACCCCCAATAACCCCCCCCCCCCCCCGACAACCCTCCACACACCCTTACAAGCAAATACATTACATGTTTAATTACGTAGCATTTTTGTGTCCGTCCGTAGTATTATTATTGTACCGCATTCGCTGTATGTTGCAATTTTCTTCCTTCTTCTTTCCTCCTAGTTCCCCATCCCTTTCTCTCCCTTTCTTTGTCTGTCACTCTCTTCTTTTCTTCTATTTATATTGTACTTGTGTTTTCAGGCGTACTGGGATTCGCGCCTTCTTCCTTGATTAAAAAAGTTACTTGATTTTAAAAATGTTGTATTATATTGTATATTGTGAACAAATGTTAAATGTCCACATAAACGATGGAAGAAAATAAATGTTAATTTGAATTCTTAATACACAAAGCAGCCATGTGCATTCAAATTTGCTCATACTATTACATATAAACTGCTCATATGCATTATCGTTATGATCTTGTCAATATTAAAGTCAATAATACACTCTGTGCGTTTGCACATGCGCCAGCTAAGCTACTACTATACACTAGCTACTATGATGCATATTACATATATTAATATATATAAATACATATATATATATATATTTTAAAACAAATGTTATGTATATCTATTTAAAAAAATATATATATATTTTCTAGATGGTGTAACTTTGTAAGTGGCTGTTGCAATTTTGAAAATTGTGTGCAACATTTTTGAAGGTCATGACAGATTTAGGTTGTCTTATTTTATTCTTCGATATTCTAACTTTGCAAAGGGCATGCCTATTAGATCATAAAAATGGTAAGCAGATTTTTAAATGCCATTTCACTTATAGCTTGCTCTTTTTTGTGTGTGTGGATATTGTGACTCTGTCAGGGGCTTTCACTGAAAATGATGTGAAATTTTCAAATTACATTTTTTGGCTATGTGAATCTCATTAAAAAAAACCAAAAAACATGCAACAAGTACATTATTGGTTCGTAAAGTGCAGTGCTCAGATTTTGCCTTCAATGTGTTAAACACTACATTTTGGAGTGTCTGAGGATGGAAGAATATCCACCTTGCATTATTTTATGTATTACATTTGAAAAAATATCAGTAAATGATCACTTTCAAAGATCATTTGAAGATGTTTCCTGCCAAATTTAAAAAGCTAAGGATGTACCTGTATATAAGAATAGTTCAAATGAAGAAGTTACTAATTATTGACCAATATCTGTACACTCTACAGTATGAGTCGCATCACTTTCCATTTTTTTATTGTTTTAAAAATTAGAGAGTAGATGTCGATGTATGTGACATGATGTGGTAGAGTAACTTAGTCTGATTATTTTTATTTTTAGGAATGTTATTTCACTGATGTAACCGAGTTAAATCACCTTGTGCCAACTGCATTATGATGAATAAAAGAATGGGAAGCTCGAAGAAAGGAACAAATGACAAAAACTGAAAGCATTTTCATTTTGAGCTTGCTTGCATGCCTTACATTTTAATGCCAATAGCATGATGTGCTTTTTTTCAAGGGTTTATGTTTAATATTCCATATGGCCACCATGTCTCTCAATGCACTTCTCGGAATGCTGAAGCATTCATCTGAAGACACGGCGAAGAAGCTGTCTCTCTTCCCTAAGTACCATTCTCAACTGAAGCTCGTTGATGTTGGCAGGGGGTTCTAGAATACCTTCGCCATCAAATACCCCACAAGTCATGAAGAAGTCCAAGGGGTCAGATCCTGAGATCTTGGACGGCACTCTACCAGTCAGCTGAGTGCGATTACCCTATCTCGAACCAAACAAATCCTCCAACCGAGCCATCACATCTATCCTTCTGTGTGGAGGAGCTCCATCTTAAGTTCGTGATGAACTTTCCATTACCATGAAGTAATGCAAAGAAAATTTGGGGTGTTATACCTATCTCCGTCGGACAAGCCCTTGCGTGAGTTGGCGCGATTAGTTTTGACATTGTCTCTTTATTTCCCACCGTTCATTCAACCACGGAATGATGGTTCACACAAATTGTCTCAAAATAATCAGAAAGAGTTACTCTACTGAACCATAACACATAAAGTTATATTTACATTCTTATTTGTAAACAATGAGCAGTTGAAAAGTGTTGCATTTTTATTGATTCACTCTGTATATTTTCAAAAATAATTGAGAGATGTTTTCATAACAGGCTATCATGTTGTGTTGGGTTTTTTTTTACCTCATAACAAAATAATTATTGAGAATCAATATGGATTCATCAGAGGGAGAGGCACTCCATATAATCTGCCTTGGTTGAGTTTCAACAATCAACAGTCAGTTTATTTTAAGAATTGAGCAAAGCGTTTGGTACTTTAGATAGCGTTTGACACTTTATTATGGAATACGAGGTGTAATATTGACATTGTTTAAAGTTATTTATTAAAGCGTAAACAATATAATTATGAATCTCAAATGAAGTGCATACGATATGGGGTGCCCCAGGGTTCAATCCTCAGCACTTTATTTTTCATAATTTACTTCAATTATATATGTCATGTGTCAAATATAAGTCAGTGTATTCTCTAATTTGCAGATGAGAATATTGTGTAATTATCTCATGAAAATATATTCTGAACTAATGACCCTGACAGAATGGTTTAATATAATTAGATTAATCCTTAATATCATTATAACGAATTTAATTTTTTTTTTCAAATAATAAATATAATTTTGATAGTGTGTATCTTATGATGAAGAATACCAATTAAGTATCGACACTGAAACTTTTGTGTGTAATCATTGAGAATAGTCTCTCTTTTCATAAATATAATTAACACAATAAAAACTACTTTCGAAATATCAACTGAAGGCAATTTCAATAGCCCTGTCTATCACCTTTAGAAATGTGCGAACATTACAATCGCCTATTACGTAATCCGAACCTGATTTCTATGAGCAGTACAATAGGACTTTGAAATTGCCCTAGAGTTTATTTTTTGAAAGTAGTTTTGATCGTGTTAATTATTGGTGACATCTGCAACAAAGTATTAAAACACATAGGTGTTTTAAATAAGTTGAAAACATTCCCAACCACTATCTTTGAAATGCTCTACTACTCACTTATATATATCCATATCTCCACTACTGCAATTTTAATTCTAAAGATGGTTATAAGTCATTTTATGCACACACTCGGCCATTATTTCTTCATTATTTCTTCATTTGAAATAATGTAAACATCTATATCACTTCAATATTTATGTATCTATGTTCTAAGAACAAAACTAACCCTAACCCTAAACAATTTCATTTGAATACCACAACAAAAAAATTACTCAACCAGAAACTTCACATGACGATGACTAGACCACTAGCATCAGAGAATTCTATTTTCTTCAAGGGAAATTTGAATGGAAACCATTAATAATAATAATAGCTGTTTCTTTTATAGCGCCTTACCAGTTACAATGTAACCGACCAAAGTGCTTACACTATGAACACGATGACAAAAGAGAGCGGACAAAATATACAACTCCTCATTGTACCTTCCACAATTGTTCTGGTAGACAAAAGAACATCCCTTCGTTGCTATTATGTAAAATAAGTAGAACAGGTGAATATGCATGTGACACCTGTTCTACATATTTTTACATAATAGCAATGAAGGGACGTTCTTTCGTCTACCAGAACCAGTGTGGAAGGTACAATGAGGAGCTGTATATTTTGTCCGCCATGTTCATAGTGTTACAGCATTCTGCACATTTCAGTGCACTTTCTCCACTCCTCCGGGGAGCATTCCAGCCAGTCGCTTGTTTCCAAAGTTTCTAAAATGTATATAATGTAAATTTATCTTAAACTAATTATGGAGTTTCGATTGTTGTAACCAAACTAATGATTAATTGAATTTCTTTTTTTCCTGCAAATTACATTGTAATACAACCTGCCATGAACCCGAATAGGTTCATGGACCTGGTTTTTTATTATTGCTATTTTGCATGTTGCAAATTTGTATATTGCTTTACTTTTCTTTCAAATAACAAAATGATTACAAGAACCCATATCAATCATTTCCTAGTGTCTTTACCCTGCATAATACACATTTGAGCAGGATTATTCAAATTAATGAAACCACAGAAGCATATTCACAATTACAGGTTAAGATTTTCATTTGTGTTTCAGTCTTTTTTGTTTTGTGCTAAACTAACGTTTATTCATTAAAATAAATTTGTATATTGTCATTTTGCATGTGTTTTTTTATTTGTAGTACTATCACATTTCAGCAATCCCGCTGAAAAGATATGTTGTAATAAACCTTGAATTAAATTGAATTGAACTGAATCAATTTCACCATTTTGCAATCAGTTTTGGCAAAGCGTTATTCAAATTACTCACTCGATCGTTTGCTACAAATTAATATATTCATTCTATTTCTTGTCTTGTAATCTGGTAAAACATTCACGAAAGAAATGCAAATGCAAATTAAAGTTTTGTATTTACCTTTTCATACATCTTATTCATTAAAATGAGAAAAAAAAAATACATGAATTATAACAAAAAAGGTGTTAGCTTAGTCCTTTGGATCGTTTGGGTTTTGTTTATCTGGTGAAAAAAGGAAAAATAAAATCTGACAAAAAAAGAATGTACAATTCTTGAAATTGATTGCCCATTGACCAACTTGCATGACAAATTACTAAACTGACTTTGACATTTACACATTCCAGGGTTCTCAGGATGAAAATAAAGTGAACATTGATTACGTGAAATTGAATGAAGTCTTAAAAAGGACGGGAAAATCTATACTATGTTTCTAGAGACTTCACACATTCATCATTAACCCTGTCATTGGATTCATTTACCGTCCGTCAAGCATAATGTACACTATCTCCTCTTTAAAGGCGCGTACATGCTTACAATATAGTCAAACATAATTATCATACCGAGTAACCACTTATACACCAGGGTGGAGAAAAGCAGGACTAGATATACTGTTAGGTTGACTTTTAATCTTATATCAACCTATTTATATAATGTCTTGCCACAAATGTTCTGTATTCCCTTTTTACAAAAGTGTCATGATCAGACGTAGGACTGCGCTGGCCCAGCGCCAACAAGGAGGAATTTAACGCATCAGATTTGAGTTACAATATAAATGTTTCATCTTTATTAGAAACCTAGGCTGAACATAGCCGACCTAAAAGGGGCGCCTAACTGTGCTACACATATATGCCTAACTATAATACACATATAATGGCGTGATTGATTTTCTTTCTTCCATCTTGTTTTTTTTTAATCATATGAATACTGATACGTGTACAGTGTATACAACACTACATAACTCTGAGAAAATACATGGACCGGTGTTAGCATAACCAAACACGTATATAAATACATAGTTCATACCTAGTTTTCAAGCATTGTGAGAAAAACATAGAATAAGTTTATCCATCTGTGTATAGAAACAAATATGAATTAAAGATAAAGCAACTGTGTAGTACATACAGGCAGCTCCTGAGCCAGAACATAAGAGAATGATAAAAGATAATACAACATGTTTCTATATGAAGGCTTAATACATTTATCTTGAAACTACACCTTATTTACCTGACTTTTAAACAATTAAAAACTCCAGCTACCCTTGCAAGGATACTCAATATCACAAACAACATTGAAACGAGAAGATCACTTTACTTTCAATATCCAATTACCTCGGAAAAGTTTTAAGATTTTAAAGCGACAATCAATGTGGAATAAAAATCAAGCATATATGCTATGTACACAAATACAGAGTTTTAATACAATTGCTTTGACATGGTTGTTGTCAATATATAATCCAATACTGAATCAACTACATACGAGTAACTGTGTGTCCCCACTGCATAAAAGCAACATAGTACATGTACATGTAATACATGTATCTCATATTAGTAAACCAATAAGTGTATAAACCTGGCCTTTTAACTTTCATCTTCTTCTTTTCTATCCGTACCAAATTGCCTTGTTCACCTGTCTTGTTCTCATGCACTTTCAGCACGTGTCCATCTTGTTACAGTAATCAATAAATTTCACCTACTCATCTCTTGTAACCTTTTTTTTGTCGCAGTTATGAATATAACTGGACAAAAATTAGGGTCTAGCAGTCCAGTGAGGGAGAATATGAATGTCCAAAACAAATCAGCAAACCAACACTGGATGAGGATGAGATGAGAGGACAGATGGAAAAGTGAGCAACTCCACTGTAGAATAAGCCAAAGGAGCTCTATCCGGATGAGCAATGAAACTGAGAAGCAACTACAGTTCCAGCAATATAAAAAGTTGACATGGTAGAACAGGGAAAGGGAAACGCGTGTTAGAGTCATCTTATTCCTGAGGCTTTGCCAAGCTAGGATGAGGCGTCGTTACACTATAGCGTCGGCGGTCATTCACATCAGGATGACATGGAGGGCGACCTTGCGAAACTACACGCGAAGCAGAGGTGGCCAGAGCCTGGGTGGAGACAGTGGTGGAATCTTGGTCACTGCTAGACGTGGAGGGAGACCGAGAGGAGCTTGGACCTCCTCGCACTGAACATAGGCACTGTAGTTATGAACCATGGCAGGAGAGAAGGTACATGTAAAATCATCGAGCTGCAGGCAACCGGGGGAATCTGGCCATGGGGGATGGTCTGGAGGAGCCTGGGCCTTCCCGCGCTGGAGATGGATCCCGTTAGTGTGCATAATGGAGTCAACTACGGGAGGGGGTGAGCTGATGTCGCAAACCCCACGGAAGTTGGGGCGGTGATGCCTATCTGGAGGACGGCCTAGAGGAGCAGGGGCCTCCTCGCACTGGAGATGAGCTATGTCGCTGCCATCCATGATAGCGGCGGAGGTAGTATCATCAACCCGCTTGGAGCTGGGGGTATGACGGGGACGGCCTAGAGAAGCTTGAGCCTTCTCTCTGTGGCGGTGATGAAGTTCCCCATGATGACAGGGATCAGAGATGTTGGTGGCATGGATCTGGTCCATGGGCTGATTGTCTGGGCTTGTGAAGTGTTTGTCGTTCTTCGTGATGGTCTCCAGCGCTACACCTGACCGAACTCGAGGTGTAGTAAGGATACTATCATGACCATAGCCTAGGATGACGGTAGCCTCAGAAGAGGAGTGATCGGAGTAAGCCGAGGATGATGTATGGATAGCGTGATCGGAATCGAGGAGAGTGTGCGCAGGTCGAGTTTAATCGCGCTGATGTGTATGCTGAGGACGCAGCAAATCAACTGAGCCAGGAGGCTCTGCAAGGGGGGTCTAGTCGATATAAGATCACTTGGCCATTCATGATCGCACCCATATACAACTGCAAGGCTATACCAGTCTCATCTTTCTCTGACGAGCCAACAAAACAGCTAGTCAAGGGGGGGGACACACCGCAGACCATTCGAGAGTGCACCAGCATGGATAGTCTTAATGCAACATAAACATCAGAACTGGGAAAGTTGGCCACATCATTGTGGACCTCGACCACAGATAAATCATCACTAAACCCACAGAGCTCTTGACCATCATGAAAATCGCACAAAGCAGCCAGATCACCATGATCACGCTCATCTACACAACTCTCTAGTTTAGCTTGTAGTTCACTCTCTACATACAACACACCTCATTCGTACACTCGGAACTCATTATCAGATTCACCATCGACATCATAGTTATACTCATCGTCATCGACATTCACACTCATCATGAAACCAAAATAAAGACAAATGACCTCCTAAATGTGTGATAGGGATGTTGAGGTATTGACAACAGAACTCCTAGAAATGACTGGACAGTAGCGTGAAATCTGCCCCAGCATCAACTCCAACAACACCACTTTCTGGACAGCAATCTTGCTGCCACAAGTGCCAGACAAGCCAAACAAGTCATCAG
Organism: Heliocidaris erythrogramma; assembly: GCA_025617745.1. Classification (NCBI taxonomy): domain Eukaryota; kingdom Metazoa; phylum Echinodermata; class Echinoidea; order Camarodonta; family Echinometridae; genus Heliocidaris; species Heliocidaris erythrogramma. Next base: position 2,868,713 of record CM046862.1, read on the forward strand.
CAAAACCCCGCAAAGGGTCTTTCTGCTTTCTGTGACTTTCGTTTCCGTGAGAGGTCGTTTACAAGGAATGGAGCAAATTCAGAATAAGCATTCAGAGAAGCGAGGAGATTTTGTCTCCACTGGCTCAAGGAGTCGAATATCTCGTCCTTCGATCGTTAAGCGCCATGGCGCGGGCGCTAACGCAGATAGTGCCATAGTATCTGTTCTATACGTTGGACTATCAGAAGTGTTTTAACACTTGAGGTTCGTGATGAACAGCCAGTTCAAGATGTACAAATCGTTACAGCTACGTACTTAACTGTCGATGCGGTGGCCCAGTATGTGGCCTAAAAATATTGCTTGATGGGTGGGAAACGATCCCGCCGCTGCCACCACGCCAACAAAGAAGAATTTAACGCATCAGATTTGAGTTACAATATGAACGTTTCATCTTTATTAGAAACATAGGATAAACACAGCCGACCAACAACATGAAGATAACTCATGCCACAAAGGGGCGCCTAACTGTGCTACACATATATGCCTAACTCTAATACACACATAATGGCGCAGCGACTGACGCATTCTTTGAGGGGCCATGTGAGTGATATCCATAAAGAGAAGGAAAATGATCTGTGCAAAATATTAAATAAAATAATTATATGCATGCACTAAATTACCTTAAAGGAGACCTAACCCCAGAATATAAATGTACTCATGTTCAAAGGTGTAATAATACCCAGGTCGAAAATCCCATAGAAAAACCAGTAGAAAATTTCTACTGGTTTCTACAAACCTATTGGTTTGTACTGATAATTTGCAACAGGTACTGTTTTTTACTGGTCAATATCTACTCGTTTGAATATGGAAAGTGGACCCCCTAACCAGTATAAACCAGTAGAATTATTTTTAATGGCTCCATTAGAAAAACCAGTAGAAATCTCTACTGCATGGGATCATTACAAACCAGTAGAAAACCAGTATAAATTTCTACTGGAACCAATAGAAAATAGTAGAAAACCTACTAGGTCCATTCGGAGACCAGAAGGAATCACTTCTAAAACCATTAGGATTCCAGTAGAAATTTCTAATGGTTTCAGCCAGGATTTCTACTGGATTCCTACTTATCACATAATGGTTCCAGTAGAAAATCCTACTGGTCTGCTATTGGTTTCAATACAATTTCCTACTGGTTTGTACTGTTTTTTTTTACTGTTTGACTTGACTAAACCATTAGACTTGACTGGTTTCTAGTGGTTTATACTGGTTTGACTTAGTGTTTTTAATACCTTGTTTAAACCATTAGTCTTGACTGGTTTTTAATGGTATTTACTGGTCTTTAGAACCATTAGACTTTACTGTTTTCTACTGGCTTGACTTATTTTTTTTAACACCCTGCTGAAACCATTAGACTTGACTGATTTCTAATGGTATTTAATGGTCTTCAGAATGATTAGACTTTACTGGTTTCTAGTGGTTTATACTGGTTTGACTTGACCAACTTGCTGAAAACCATTAAATGCAACTGTTTTTTATTGGTCTTTACTTGTCTCCTCAACCAATTGACTCTGAATGGCTTTTAACAGCTTTTACTGGTTCACCAATATTCTCTACTGGTCTTTAAAAACACAATAGAAACCAGTACACAGTCACTACTGGTTTCTACTGGCTTCTATGGGAATTTCGACCTGGGTAATCATTGTCCTGTATCACTTTAGAAATGAAATATCAGAAAAGGTTTTAAATCAAGACATTCTAGCACACGGTATCGTCTGCTAACACTTTACATGGGGATGCCATTTTCTTGATGATATGGAGTTGTACATGAACCATTGGAAACCGTTCCGGTCAGGAAGATATTGTTAATCCTAGAGCTAAATTGCTTAGCATTACAAAAATTCCCCATATATGATGGAAAATACATAACAGGTGTATACATGTATTCTAGAATTTGAAATTTATAGATTCTTGGTTTTGCTAAGTAGATTTCTTGGTTTTGCCTGGGAGAGCAGAACGTAATTTATACAACGCGCATTCTATTGAAGTCCATGATCTCAAAGCAGGTGAATGCATATTTTGTCACTATTGACGCTCGGGAAAGTTATCATCCATCAATTTGAATTAATTACGCTTGATTGGAGTCAGTGCAGGTTTTCCCGGACAATTTCATCAAAACAGCAGCCAAATTAACGAATGCTGATCACAGACACCAAGATCAACATCAAAATGTCTAAAAGGAGCATTCGATTTGATTTTTATGACAAGCGATAGCATAGTTTCTGTCATCAGGCATTTTGATAGAATGAGCATTCAAATTAGAATTGTACCCAGTGAGCATTCAAATTCACGGGAGCTTCGGTTTGCCAACATTTTGGGAATTTCAATTCATCAATGGACAAACATGTTCGCGATCTAAGCAATGTATTTAACAAAGCACCCATTCCATTCGAATGTCAAATTTAAATTGTTTTTAAAAGATGAGATTTATAAAAAGGTTTTATAAAGCCGTGTTCTTGCAATGTCATAGATAAGGAATAAATGATAATGATTATTATATTCTACAAAAGGTCAATTCTTGGAACGGAACAAAGTTGATAAACAAACGCAAGCATCGCAGAACGATTTCTGATTAAAGTTGGTCGCTCGAGCCCCGTTTAGGGGAGGGGTCAGGGGATTGTGGCTATCATAAGCAAAAATTAAGAAATAACAACGCTGATTGTCAACTGAAAAAAAAAATGAGACAAAATAAAAAGACAGACAATATGATGTGAAAGTCTGCATATACTTTACACATTTGAAACGATACAGTATATCAAAAGTCAAAGGTATCCAATAATTTGTTTTTACACCCATATGATGAGATGACATAATTTTTCCACAACAAATTACATTCGAAAACATTAGAATGCTTAAAGACGAAAAAAATTGAGAAGTTAATTTTCATAAAAAGAGGCAAAGCCGGGCTATTTTCTAATGAACAAATTAAAAGTACTGCTAACTTGACTACCTATTAATGAAAAAGAAAGTAAAACTCGAGCAAGAATCCCAACCCAAGTCGTCATTAATGAATTTGAGTGACGCTTTAGCCTCTTTAAATAATATTGAACGACGATCGGATAAATTAATTTGAATGTTCGAAGCACATTTTGGACCATGGAACATGAGTTTGAATGATTGAAGACTAATATGAACCAAAGGAGTAAACAGGATAAGCAGATGGCTTGGAAATGAATTTAAAAGCTAATCTAGCGAATTGGATCGGGATTATTAATGCAATCTAAATTACGTCCCTTGTGTAATGGGCATTATGGATGAGATATTTGGAATGATAATAAATTAAGAAGTATGTTCTTCAAAAATATTCATTTAGTGTAGAAAACAAGTTATTCATTATCACCACCTGCCAGTCTTAGAGTGGGACTTATTGCCATCTTTCCATGCTGTTTATTGAAAACTAAAAGCGGAGTTTGCAAGATAAGGTCAGGAAATACTACCTCTTAAATTCAGCTATGACGCAACAAAATGAAAGAATAGTGAAGGCTATCTGCGGCAGTTATAGTCATGTCAACTGTGTAATTTTGATAAATTGCCCATTATATTCCCTTTTTGCTTCTTTCGAAACTTTGAGATTGCATGGTTAGTCATGCATGTAGGCGATGTCATACCAAAGACTTCTATACACAAATTATCAAATAAAATATGAAAAAATATTTCCCATATTTTTCAACTTCCGTATAGAACGGGATACAGGGCTCAACACTTGACGGAAAATCATCTGGAAAATTAATCGAAAATTAAGAACAGTAGGGAATAGGAGCGAAATCTCATCGGTACAATGTTATATACAAAGGATACATGTCTAGCAATGTGGTGAACATAGATTATAATACAGTAAATATTTCAGAAAATAGAAGGAGGCGAAAACCCAGAAAGGAAAGCTTGTGTTGGGAACGCCCTTTGCAATCAAACACAAGTTACTGAAAGAACACCATTATAATTATGAGTACGAGTTTTGCATATACAGAAGGAATAGATTATTGGAAAGATTATAGGAAATGATATGAGAGCGAGGAGAGAGAAAAAAAAATAGAAGGAGAAGAATAAGAAGAGAAATAAGAAGAAAAAGTAAAGAAAGAATGAAGAAGAAAGAGGAATAGCAGGCAGTGTATGCCAATCCTTTCGACGAGATGAAAGGCAATATAATCAACTAATAGGATGGTAATATAATTCATTATACACTCGGCTGGACTTAAAAAGATCACGCGAACAGATCGAAACCAGGGAAAACCTCGTAATAATCGTCTAGCACGAGAACCCCATCCCAACTTCCTGGCTCATCATCTATACCTATTCATAAAAGAGGAACAGGTAAAATGACTGATTATCCCTTTGATTTGGTTCAATAACTTTCCTATCTTCCCGATTTTATCGTATTATATATATTTACATATAACAAACACCTAAAAATAAAGTGTTTCTTATTCTTGCGGAAGGTGAAGGGGATTTTTAAATTAAATCCAAAGGAGACGATATGAGGTTTAAACTGTTCAGAATATTCTAAAAATATAACCTCAAATCAACTTTACCGATTGGCACGTTACACTTTCGATTCAACATTATCATGGTTATATAAATGACTTCCCATCCCTTTTTTCTCATAAGTCTCAATTTTAACACTTGATTTTATCTTCACGTAGATCGACCATCAAGTTATATTCACCTGCTAAATACCTATAGATATCGCTTCTGATCCGTTCTGCCATACACTTCAATTTGTTAACTTTCAACTCAAGTTTATTCTGATCTTTCATTTTTTTCTGCTATCTGATTTGTATTTCTCTTCGTTCGATCATGAAGGTAAGTCAGTCTGCTTATTCATCTGAAAAAATTGAGATGCCAAATAATGTTTGATTAAGCATATCTTCAAAAAGCTAATCCCTTTTAAAGATTTTCCTTATAATTTATATATATATTTATATATATACTCGCATGTCTCTAAGAAAAAGGAACAAATTGTCTTTAGAGTTAGGGTTAGGGTTAGGTGTCGGTGTTTGTATCTGGTGTAGCCGGACACCACTCAACCCGCCTCCGTGGTATAGTGGTTACGGCGTTTGGTGTATAGTGCCCAAGACCCGGGTTCGTCTCCTGCAGTTATTTCCACAAAAAAGCAAGTCAGCAAGGAGGAACAATGAATTTAGCTTCGCAAATTATTTCTCTCGTTCAATTTAATTGATTTCTCTCTCTATATATATGTATTTTTGTATTCATTATCAGGAAATTTATCGTTTCATTTTAATAAATAAAATACATACATTCAAGACCAGTGAATCATAAATCATAAATAAATGAAAGGTATAATATGCTACAATTCAGCAACTATATGATGGTACAAATTCAATGCTTTCCATTTCTCTTGGGAACTATAAGTTTGCATTGTCTAATTGCAATAACTCGCAAATTTTTTCTAGAAAAAACATGCCTTGTTGAAAATGCTTGAAAACCAATGTTTTATCAATATATTCATAACTATAAATGAAGTCCTTACCTTAAAACAAAACTGAGTTGACCAAACCATTCCTTGTATGAACTCCAAAACAAATATCTAAAACGGGAAGTGGTAAGAAAGTGTAAATCTATCAACCATTTCTTTACTTCGTTCCAAAATATTTTACCAACTGAACACACACGCAAAAACCAACAAACAAACAAAACAGGTGCATAAGATTCTGACTTTCTTACTGACAGAAACTTCATATTTGAGAACTTTTAACACCAATACGAAACAAAAGTTAATTGGTTTCGATTCTTTTATGCAGGAGCTTAAATTTAAAAGTACGTATCTTTGTCTTGAATAGCATGGTCTTGAATATCTTTTTAAATTGGTCTTGCCACTGAATTAACATTTCTAAACTCATACAGATTACTTTCATAGTTATTTAAATTATTTGTATTATTCAAACGTAAACATACCTTATTTACAAACATAGTTACAAAATAACTGCAGTTTTTGGTCATCGGAAGCATAGACAGAATTAACTTGTATTATTTTTCCACATTGACTTGATAGCATAAACAATAGCACAAAAACGCACCAACGTTGTGATTGAAAGTGAGTTGCTTTTCTGTAAATGATTTAAAACCGTTTTCCTTCAAATATTGCTTCAATATTCCTTCAAATATACCTCTATCAAACCTTTTTCTGATTTTTGCCAAATAAATTATTCCATATAGATTTTGATACAAATTCCTTGAATTTGACCGGATTGCAGTATTTATAGGAGTGCCAGAGTTGACTAACTTAAAAAAAACACGTTATAATAATAATATAATTTCTTATATAGCGCTATATCTAGTTACAAACTACTCAGATTATTACCCTGGCTTTAGGCGCTGAAAGTTCAAGGAATAGGTTCCTACCAGGTACCCATTTAGTACACCTGGCTGGAGAGTGGCAAATGTAGATTAATGTCTTGCCAAAGGACGTAAGTGTCGCGGCGGGACAAATATTACCATTGAAAAATAAATTTTCCCCTGTTGGAATTCATTTGATATTGAAAAAAATGTTTTCCACGTGCCTTTATTTTAGTTATCTAGTACCCTTAAGACCCATGAAATTTTGAATGCACTACATAAACTTGTGATATGGGTCATTTTTAACCCTCTTTGTTGTATTCTTTGAAATTTCCTTTTGTTACGGTCTTTTTATCCATTCCATACAAATTCGAAGAATATCTTTTGCAGTGCACGTATCAAAAAGACTTTGTGGTGGGTCTGGTAAATTACTGAACAAATAAACAAACTTGGGAAGAAGCAATGATTTAAGTATCATATTTTTTTCCCTAAAATAGTCAAGTTGCGATATTTCCACACTAGGAGAAGTTTGTGCGGGTTTCTTTCAATTTGACGTCTGAAAATTCATCGAACAAATATTTGACAAATCATGTACTGGAATCTGTGTTCTTATTAAAGTAATTAATGACATCATCTACCCCATTCTAAATTTAGTTATCTACATTATTAATCTTGGAAATTTCTTACCCTAACCGTTTTACTCATTATTGACATTAATTTTTAAACCAGACATATTAGAATATTTGGATAAAATATCAAAACATTACGCTCATTAGCAGCAAGATAAATCATTGTTTCACCAGAATAATGACTTAATCCCTTATGCCCTGAATCTGTGTAATCTGTCTCAACATATTAATTCCAAATATCTCGGCTCCAATCAGAAACGAGTACGGGGAGAGAGGAAAATCCTGTCTACCCCACACCTGTGAAGATTAAAAACAGATGATGAGAATCCATTATTTATGCCACAGCTTTTGATATGTATACATCAGTTTAACGAAATATTCAAATTACCCATATTTTGGTCAAACTTTCGCTGATTTTTTGTTCTTCCATTTTCTGTGCTCATTAATACCAACTTGATGTCAGGATGAAAATGAATGAAAATATGCTGGGGCTTTACTTTACCTTTTTTTATGCGGGGAAGAGATGTCAGACTAAATTTTCCAATTTTCTTGAAGTTTTCAAACAGACTTCAAAAAGTTCTTGGGGATTCAAATTCATGCTTGCAGAATTGTGGAAATTTTTCAACTAGCCAGAAGGAGTGAAAAACAAGACGATATGAGCTCATTATTGTTACGCCAACAAATTGTGAAAACAAGTAAGATTTGCCAACAACTGAATAGCAGAGCATATACACGTACGGAGCAGAGGCCGTAAGATATATTTGGCAACCTCTACTTCATATTCGGGCATTGAGGTGGTGGTCTCTTTCAAGTTTTTCTGACAAAATTATACTTCTAATGTACTATAGTGTCAAAATTTGTTCTCATTCGCTTCGTTCCCTCGCAAATATTAGTTAATTTACAGTTAACATCACAAAGAACTTCTTTGATTTGTTTCTTGCTTGTAGGTGGAACTCACTTTACGTACGGTGATGGTGATGTTATGTTTGACGCGGATGAGTGTTAGCAACCCAGTGAGTAGTCAATTTTGTCCTATTGACAGAGCTGAATATTTGCCTTCTTATGAGGATAGTACAGTTCTCTTAAGAGCTGATCCAGATGCTGTAGCTATCCATCCCACAAACGTCCTCCACTACGGATCCGACGTCAAACCACCGACTTCCGACCTCATATGTCGTGATCCTCTCTCACAACCTGACATGCCTGATGTCCCACCATCACCACAAAATGCTGGACTATGTCCTTGGGAGTACATAGCAGACCATAACGTCACCAGGATTCCACAAACTATCTATAAGGCAAGATGTCTTAGTTGTACTGGTGAATGTATTAACCCAATGAGTACCAATTCTACTATACATAGATTGTTTTCAAAATGCACTGAGGTATATCATAATTTCAAAGTTCTTGTAAGATCAGGGGACTCTTGTCTGGGTAAAACTGGTTTGCTGAGATATGAAGAAATTGCGATGAGTGTACCCGTAGCCTGTGTATGTAAGCGTCCTGGTTCCTTTCTAATGTAACTTTGAATATGTTTCTTCCTTATCTTCCTGGACTGACATTTTGAGAATTATTTTATCTTGATTTGAGTGAAAAGATTTTATTTGTCATAACAAATTTTAAATTGCAACATTTCATTGGTGTTTGCGCTGATTAATTCCGCATACGCAGCCACTTGCGCAGTCATTAACCAATGATGCCCAATAAGTGTACATTTTGTTATGACATTTAAAATGATTCACTAAAATCAAGATGAAATAAATCTCAGAATACCGCCCCTGGTCTGACAATAGTATTTATTATCAATACTATACTTTGATAAGGTACAATCATATAAATTGTTGATATTTTGAATATTGATTGTTAGTTCATTGTTAGTGTGCCTTTTCACAGACTTTAATGATGAAAATATATTTTGTCAGAATCTGTATCATCTGTCTACGTAATATGAAGTAACTTTCGTTTTAGAAAGATCTCCTGCTGAATACAGAAATCCAGGCAACATGCATGCGCAATGATGAAAGAATTAACTGCAATACCTTCAATTCATGTTTGATATATTTGAATTAATTTGGATGGGAGAAGAAAGTACGCTATTGCCTGGATTTTTGCGATTCTTTAATGATACTAACTCGCTTAGTCTACGCGATTGAATTTAAATCTCTCTTAGTCATGTACGATTATGTTGCGGTTTTTTAGTATGAGAGAAACATGGGCACAAATCCAGGGGACAGGGGGACGTGTCCCCCACATTTCTTTTTTTTTTTGCTTGACAGAGAACTTCGGAGGAAAACTAGAGCAAAAAGAAAATGCGATAACTTTTTTTTTTAATTTGAGGGGGGGGGGGGGGGGGGGGTTGCAGACATTTCGGACAGTTACAAAACTTAAATCATGTGGTAACCCCCCCCTCCCCCCCAACCGATATTTCAAAATGGATTTGCGGAGAGATAAATACTTTACTTTTAATTGCTCCAAATATTTATGAAGATTGCTATCTTATATAATGGCCTTTGGTGTCGCTAACAGTCATGTTCGTTCTCGTCTCCTTCTGTCAGAACCTTGGCCACTTTTATTTCCATATTTCTTCTTCCTTGTCGTTGTTCGTTGTTGCTTTATCATTAATGTAATCCAGTTTCCTCTTTAAAAATATTAATTAAGAAAGAGAGTTAAAGAAAGGAAGAAGGGAAACGTAACATGACAACATATGATACAAGTCCTATTACCCCTCCCCTAACCCATTTCATCCACATAGGAAGTCCGCCCCCATGCCCAGGACCCCCCACCCCAAGTCACAATGGACTCAAGGTACTAGTATATTAGTGCATATCGTTGGCCTTATGCCAAAAGGGCCTTATCACTGTATAAAGTCTATGGCCTTAAGGCCCTTTTGGCATAAGGCTGACGATATATGCATAATAACCACATAGAGAGAATTTTGTTGTATTTAGTAACTGAAACCACAAGACATTTAACTCCGGTTCGATTGAATGCGTGCATATAGTAGGTATGGTACACTAAACAAAACAAAATCCTTATAATACATGTAAGAAGGATGTGATGAAATCGCTTAGGTGTTACTAAGCTCTTAATTGTACTCACTATGTGAGGTTTATTCTAGACATGTATGTTAATCACATTGCGTCTATTGCAAATTCTAGTTCATGTCAGTATAAGCCATATTCACCTTTGTATATTTTTACGAGACACCTGGTAACAGTTTCATTGTATATGTTAGATCAATAATGATCCGTTTGTGTCAATTATGTTTTGTACTCTTCTTAGTACCCTTTATCGTTGTATGTTAGTTTGATATACATGTACTAGACTTATTACATTGTTTTATGTTTAATCATTTGATCGATATGCATTATGTATAATTATTTTGAAACGGAAAATATATCAAATCAAATGAAATAAGTGCATACAAGTTATCACATCCAGGTAACAGTGAGTATAACAAAGTATACCCAACTTTCGTCGCGTCGTATTAAAACCTTACAATCTCGGTAACCCTGACATTTATTAAGTGTTAAAAAGTAACAAATAAAATGTGAATGATATCCTATTCATAACTTTGAGACTACAGATATACCCGATGACCAGTGTTTTTAAAAATTCGTGCCAAAACTTTTGTAACAAGTTTGGGATGAAGCAAAGCTTGCATGTCAAAATCCATTCATGACCCTATGCATTATCACTTCAGTCTGGAAACAATTGCTAAGTTTTATTCCTTCACGGTTCATGGATTAGACGAACAAAAGTGTAAATACCAACTCAAGCTTTAGAAAATAGATTTTACAACTAAGATGGCTTCTTACGCATTCCATGTTCAGGTAAGCCCTTCAACATGGAGTCATTCACAGTGCATGGACAATTCTTTTTTTCAAACGTTTTCTCTATCATTAAGGTCTACTGTCCATTACTTTGGGAGTCCACCCGGTATCTTTGAAGGTAATAAACCATTGTGTTATTAGAGATAAATACTTAATGCAGGCGAGATGGTGCAAATGGCAAATCAGGAGAATGTTTTGTGCTGTCATAACACAAGAAGCTGTGTGAAATGATTCGCCTATGACTTGAATCCATTCCCTGTCCTGAATGACTTGAACCGTTTAAGCGCGAATCAAAATTTGAACATTTGAAAGGATTTTAGGCCAAAGTACCACAAGCCTTTGGCTTTGACCCACATCTGTTGCATCAGCTCTAAATTGGAACAATGAGATTGTTAGACTCTCCTTGGAAAGTTACTCGGTCATCTGTGGCAGCGAACTTTCGAATAAGGCATCATTGGACAGATTATTAGTTACTCTTTATCATGAAATAAGTGGCAAGGCCAAAGAGGATACTAAATACCAAGCTTTCAAAGTTGGATATCCTTTTTTTCTATACGCACTGTATTAGTAAAAGTCACTATACAGCATTTTACATAATTCATATACGAATAAAGAACACACGTATTTTGAAATGAATTCAGTATTTCATTGTCTGTAAGTGTTAACGATTGCATTCTCTATAACGATTTACTATATACGTATAATAAACTGTGGATGAAGTGTTTTGTATTAGCCTCTTAAATAAACAGAGAAAGAAATATACTTGAATAGAATCTTTTATTTATGAATTGGTTCACATTATGGCATTCTAACCCAGAAGAATAGGTACAGAATGTGCAAGAAAGTTCTAATTAACATTGTAAATCAGACGTGTACAATTCAACTGTGGTTAGTTTAGGGTAATTAGTCTCCATGAATTAAGTCCTAATATCGTAAAGTTGGCATTTTTAAAAATCAAAACTGCTAGACCAAGCTCCATTATATCCTCTGTTACCCAGGATTGTTCGATTTTAGCTGTGTTTGCTGGTTATGTTTGTCGTGTAGCGAGGTGCACAAGAAAAATACAGAGCCTAAGAGGAACATCTATGACATTTACTTGCATTTTCATTGTACTGAGAAAATATATGAGTTAGCAGTCACACAGCTAAAGTGGTAACTGCCGTGTAGTAATTGAAACTTTTAAAGTGTAAAGTAATTTTCGTGATAGAAGCTCAATTAACATAATAATAATACTTTGCAATTACCGAATTATAGACAGTCCTGAAATTGTTTCATCAATTTGTTTTATTGCTGGTTTTCTAAATCACTGCAATTGCCCATGCATGTTATCATAATTACCTTTGGACCTGACTTATACATAACTTATAATTATTTATCTAACCTCTATAAAATAGATGAATGATACAAGATTTTGACATATAAACTTTTTGTGTATTCGGGATAGGGAGGAGTGGGGGGGGGGGGGGTGTTATGTAAAATACAGAAGGTTAGGGTATAGGGGCATTGGGTATTGCGTAGGCTGTATAATATATTTCTTACATTTTATATTACAGTATGTATATTTTTTCTTTTTTTTCTTTTTTCCAATTTTGTTTGTTTTGTTTTGTTTTGTTTCTTTTTGTTTTGATTCTTTTTTTTAAATATGTGTTCGTTTTTTTCTTTTTCTGGACCTCTAGGAAAAACAGAGTCATTAAGTTAATGGCTCTGAATAGAGCTTTCCAGCCGTTATTTTTTAATTTTTGTCTTTGTGTTAATTCTTGATTTAATTATTAATTTTTATATTCTTGTACATGTATATTTATAAGTGTGTATACTGATGATCTTTTTTATACGGAAACGAAAACCAACCAACCAACCATGCACACTGAACACACAATCTACCTTACTTTGGTAATGTTTCGTAGATATATACTTTATCACCATTTTATTATGATCAGTGTTCAGTTCTTCTTTATTTTGTTATTGATATGTTGCATATTCATAAGCTTCTTTCATATTTATTGTAGTTTATTGTAAATATGACAATTTTAGTCTTTGCACTTTTATCATGTTCTTTTTATATAATAAAACCGAAATGGAATTGAACTGATACTATAAATTGTATATGGGTCATTTATATCACAAAAAGTTGGACTCTAAATGTAAGGGGTTTGTTTTGGTCGATGAATTTGTTTTCCCAATGTTTCGATAAAGTGGAAAAATTTCCACTTTACCTTTGTCTTTTCGAAAATTAACTCTTTCGCCATTACTACTACTACTACTACCACTACCACTAGCGTAGCTGAGGGGGCAGACTGCCCCCCCCCCCCCGAGAACTTTTCTCCCAATTCTTTTTTTGGTTGTCAGAGAATTATAGAGGAAAACATGCAATAATTTTTTGACAAGTGGCGAAAAACATTGCCCCCCCCCCCCCCCCCCACTGAGCGAGTTTTCGAGGGCTGGCAAGAAGACAAAATACGGGTCACCCTTCAAGCAGAATTTGCCCCCTTGTCATAGGTCCTAGCTACGCCACTGACGACTACTACTACCACTACCACTACTACCACCACTGCTTGATTTTAATGTCTTCTCCTAAATTTTCGGCCGTCGAATCTATCGACTTGCTAATATTCCATCATCTTATAGTGGAAAATTGCATTATATCCAAAGCTAACAAGGAAATGTTAAAATTTGGGCGCTCCTGTTAGCAACTTTCATTACATCGCCCTCTACTCTGATCTGTATTTCGGCTTCTAATTTTTCAACCATAGAGCCTATATCTACTTGCTAACTCTGTCATATTGTAGAAGACATTCTTCCACAGATCTTGGTGGTGTTCGATTATCAACCCAGTTTAAATAGACGAATAGAGTCATAGTACCAATCACCGTTAATATGACACTCTTGGTCAATTTAAAGGCCAAGTCCACCCTAACAAAAGTTGATTTGAATAAATAGAGAAAAATCCAACAAGCATAACACTGAAAATTTCATCAAAATAGGATGTAGAATAAGAAAGTTATGGTATTTTTAAGTTTCGCTTAATTTCGCAAAACAGTTATATGCACATCCTGCTCGGTATGGAAATGAGGGAACCAGTGACGTCACCAACTCACTATTTCTTTTGTATTTTATTATGTGAAATATAGAATATTTTAATTTCTGCAGATTTCACAATTAGGAAGAGCAATGAATTGTGTATAGGTTGCAACAATGGCAATTACACATGTTCAGCGAGGAATCAAACCTTGTTTCACATTATAACAAGGAAAAATTAAAATATTTCGTATTTCATGTAATAAAATACAAAATAAATAGTGAGTGGGTGACGTCACTGGTTCCCTCATTTGCATACTGAGCAGGATGTGCATACAACTGTTTTGCGAAATTAAGCGAAACTTTAAAATACCATAACTTTCTTATTTTACATCCTATTTTGATGACATTTTCAGTGTTATGCTTGTTGGATTTTTCTCTATTTATTCAAATCAACTTTTTGTTAGGGTGGACTTGGCCTTTAAGGGACATTATATTGGCGCCATCTACGTTTGCAATCGTGATATTGGTTTCGGCAGAGTTGAGGTGGAATGAAGTCACTAAAGCGTTGTACGCAATAAACCGAAATTCTGAGGAGTGAATGAGGGGCGATTTATTTCACGATAACGCCACTGTTTTACACATTTCCATTAAATAACCTTGAAAAACAAGACATACTTTTAATGCAAAAATTGACACAAATATTTAAGATCGATTCAGCTTTCTTGGGTAACTCGGCCAGATTGCAAACGTAGATGGCGCCATTATAAATGCCCCTTAAAGATCACATTACAAGAAAATTCCATCAAAATATTGGCTTAATACTTATTATTGCATAGATGGCATAAATTAAACAAGGTTATCCAAATTCAACGCTTGGAAACATTTGAAGTAATGATTATTATCAATTATAAAACGGTAAAATACAGCCCCCGATATAGCAGCTGCAGAGCTCCTCGAACGCTGCTGAGATGTGTGACGATACACCAGGGACCAGTCCTGTCGGACGATGTTTTGTCAACTCCTCTTCACTTATTTATCTTACTTGACTAGCGTCAGTCTTAATGTTAGTCTGTTGCCTCACTCTTAATTTCGTGTATGGTATTATTTTGATGAAAAATGCAGCGTTAAAAAAATAAAGGAATCAGTCACTTGTAAACAAAATAAGACGCCATTGTATTTTCAGCTGCTTGCACCGGGGCATGTTCGGCGTTTCAAGAGGGAACGAATACCATCCGTGCTATTATTCGGAGGGCTTTTCAATTTGAAAGTGGGGTTTATTTCATTGATCATTGACCCTTCTCCTGTGTATTTACAATCAAACGGTTTTAGTTATCAGAATCAGTTTCACTTTCCCTTTTAGAATGGTGTGAAATAAGGTCATGTTTAAATATACCAAACTCTTTATAATTTGATAAATAATTGCATTGCAATTACGTTCATTCATTATAGGACGTCGTCTGCTTAAGCAGGATTGGTCCCTAGTGTGACGACATCAAAACATCGCTATATTTCTGGCGAATCCTCGGATATTCCAGATGCTGAGAAGAGCTTTTATTTATGTTGTTTTTTATAATCATCAGATACGCAGTTGACATAAAACTTATACGATTGCCATCTGTAAGCTTCCCAGTTTCTAGTGATACATTAATTGCCGTATTTGTGATTTTCTTTGTATAGCTACTTTAAATTGACCAAGAGTGTCATATTAATGGTGATTGGTACTATGACTCTATTCGTCTATTTAAGTGTGAGACTGGGTTGTCGATTATTATTCGTCTTGTTTCTATTCAAGTGACAAACTGCGCTTATTTTCAAATTTTAACTTTTATCTACTGTAAGAATAAAGCACTGGCTATCATGCATATAAAAGCAGTTTGTCACGCGAATACAAACAAGACGAATAATCAAATACCACCAAGGTCTGTAGCCGATTCTCCTCTACAAGATGATGGATTTGCAAGTGGCTAGATTCCGTGGACATGGTGGAAGAAAAGTGTGGAGCCGACATACAGACCAAAGGAAAGGGGTGATGTAAAGAATGTTGCTAACAGGAGGGCCCAAAATTTAACCTTTTTTCTCCGGTAAGCTTTGAATATAAGCTTTGAATATAAACGCAGTTTCAGAGTTACATTGGTTATAATCTTATAATGAGAAGCTATCAAAGTTGGGTATACTTTTTTCTATACGTACTGTATTTTCTGCTTTTTGGTCCTGGCCGTGGGGTGCGGCGTGTAGCTTTTGGTGGGTGTGTGTGGTGGTTCGTCACTAAATATTTGGAATAAAATAATTTGCATTGAACTTGGATGGGAAGGCTTTGCTAACGAACTTTTAAAAATCATAATATATAGCGTATTATATATTTCAAGTCTCCGTTACACTACTACAACTTGAGGTGCACTTTGCACTGCCTTGTATTCCTTCTTTCTCATTTGGAACGTAAATATAAATGGTCTTCATCCTCCTCTCACTGTATCTTTCATTCTTCTACTTTGTTTTCTTCTACCCCATCACTCTCAATCTTGTCTTATATTCTGTTTTCTTTCCTTTTTCTTCTTCCTCATGCTCTTTTTCTCTGTCCTTTTTTTTTTCTTTCCCTCTCTTATTTCTCTTCCCATATATACACGCCTCAGTTCACTTTCTTTTTTTCTCTCTCTCTCTCTTCAACACTCTCGTCAACGTTTCGTTCCCTTTCTTTTTGTTACCTACTTTTCTCTCTCCTTTCCCTATTACATTTGATGGCACAAAAGATTTAATATTTTAACATTTTGAAGTCATACATGTATATTGCATTTGAGTTTTATTCATTTTCGTATTATGCCTGACCTATGGTTGTATGTTCTAGTCATTCTTACTTTTATCTTTATTTTGTACATTTGACTTTGTAAATTGAGCAATTTCAGCTGTCCAGCTGCATGTTCTTATATTTCAAGAAACCGAATCAAATCAAATAACAATCAAAAGCACAGAATGTTAGCATATGAAAGCAAACATGGCTATTTATTGATGAAGAAACATAATATTTTCATCTCATTATATACAAAGAGGCACATTACAAAGCTTAGCTGGATGTGGACAAACTTATCATTCTAAACAAATATCGGTCATAAAAATAGTAATTTATTTTCATACAAAACCAAACAACTTTGATTATATCCCTTTCTCACAATGGTTATATTCAACAGGACTTTGTAGAAATAAACAAAAAACATACAAATTTCCTAAAAAATAGAAATGTACTGTTGGCAGAACTATAGTGGCTAAAAATACTTTTACGACATATCAATACATTAAGTGAAATTGGACTAACATGGAACAATTAAAAATGAAAGGCTGCAAAAAGAGAAAACCCAAGTACTATCATATATTATACATACACTGTAGTTACATGTATTTCATAAAGTAATTTTTCAATATAAAAGTACTATCATATATATATATAGATATAGAATGCTATTTGTGATACATGTATCACTAATAGCAGCCCATAATACTTAAAGGGAACCAATTACAAAAAAAGAAAGAAAAAAAGCATAATTACATGACTATGCAGTTGTAATACATAGAATCTCCAAACTACAGTGTATATGTGACATTCAAATTGTTCAGGATTAAGAAATTATACTATGAAATAATTATTTCATATCGGAGCCTGCAAGTATTGTCAACTCATAGCTAACTTGAATGCGTATGTGTGCATGTACAGATGCATCAACTAGTCTAGAGCAAGTTGATTTAACTATTACTTAGAGTGTATTTAAACTTCTTTACATAAATATTAATTGAAGCCAATATAGTACACTGGCATGGAACCCCAAACACACTAATTATTTGTTTGTGTGTGTGTGTGTGATGGTTTCCTTAAGATATGCTTATGACTATTTGCAGAAATTGTCCCATAATAATGTACACCCATAATGATTTACTTCATCCATTTTAATGCTTTTTCATACATTAATTACAAAGAAAATATAAACAATTAAAACTGCAGAAAGAACACAGTGTCCCACAGTGTGTTCACATAGTCGACTCTGTGAAGATGTGATTCACAATTTTAAAACGCTTGAAATGAACCACTTGACTGCTACTGGGCTTATTACACATTGATAGCCTCTGTGCTACAGCACTTCTTTGGTATTACAGTATTTCCACACTTTTTTTATGTTTTGGAGTTTTATCATAAAATTTTGGTTATTTAATGGTTATAACATTAAAAAAATTGGAAGAGCGTCAGCTATTGTCCAAACCCTGTATATCATCACAGCAGTGCTACTGGCGTAAGGGGGCAAATCAATCGGCGGTGCTATCGTTCTGAAAGTGCAATAGCCTAAAGCACGTACATGTACGTGGAACGCAGTCAAGTGGTTAACAGTGTGAAAATGATTCCACACTGTGGACACCTCCAGTGTGATTTAACAAAGAGTGTTCACATAGGTGATGTTCGATTTCACAATGTTAAAATGCTTGAATTTAACAGTGTGAAGGTGATTTCACACTGTGTTTCACTCTGTGAACACACTGTTCTTTCTAGCGGGGAAATAGCATGTTTTTGACAGCATGAGTTCTATTATTCTTCTTATTAATTACTCTGTCATAATCTTTTTCTAAAATCAATATCTTTTTGAGCTAAGCTCAATAGGTGGTTAGTAGATTGTGGTTAGTAGATTGTGTGGACTATTGATGAAGATCAAGTGTAAGAGGGTACCAATCAACTTAAAAATACTGTCCTCTGTAACAATAAAAATAATGATAATAATAGCCGTTTTTTATACAGCTGTATGTTAGAGGTTCTATGTCGCTATACCATATTTGAAATTTGGGCTTGGAATATTGCTTCTATAAAAAGATAATACGAGTTTAAATGCACTAAATAAACATGAGAGAGCGACTGGTGAGTAGACTAGTCGACGCAACCGTACGCACTTGAAAGGAATTGGGCCCTGCGCGGAACTGAACTCTATTAAAGTTGGGTTCCGCGCGAGCATGTTTGTGCTATTCTTTATTTTCTTCACATTCATTAACTGTTAACCCATAAAATGCCAGTGTTTTCAGGTTAATTTATTCATTCTAGCTGTACACATGTTATTTTATCAGTTGATTGGTACACTTTAATTCTTACATTATCAAATCCATTATTGAACATTTTATTGAATGAGAAATATATCACATTGCATAAATTTCTAAAGGTGATGAAAACAGAACTTATCTAAAATTATCTATGTACTCACATATATACACATGCTTAATACTACAAAGTCATTGTCGAATGTATATTACAATAACATTTTTACTTCTGAAGTTATAGTAAGATTACCATGTTTCCTGCGCAACTGTCTTCTCTGATACACAACTCAGTTCATTGCAAAGCTCCCCAAATGGACCTGAATTTGATTGAAAAGTGAAGCTTTCTGGGCACTAATGATTAATTACATGTATGACTGTGTTATAATCAAACATCTACAAATCTTGATGTTGGTGAATTTCAGTGTACATACAGCATTCAGTAAATTTCCATAAGTTTGTCAGTACTTATTGGTGCTAAGATCCCCAACTGTTTCTATTGAAGTACAGTTTCAGTTCAAGAAATCAAGATCCTTCCAATAGACCCTTTACTTCACTGCTCTCTATAACTCTGAACATGAATAATCTCATCTGATGGACTGTTCCATTCTAAATCTCAGGAATGGAATGATCCATGGAGCTCTTCACCAAAGATGATGCCATACTAAACAGAGAAAGAGAGATGGAGAAAAAAAGAGATATTTAATCTATAATAAATTATAATATAAATTTGTCATTGTTTCATGAAAATAAAGACTAACCCTCAGACCTTTTACATTCCTGCCTCACTTGACACAATAAGCCAGTTCGGGGTTAGCGCATGGTACAAATGACCCCAAATATCCACAGATATTTTAGACATGGAGGGTCCCTTTATGTGCACACGTTTAAGAAAAATAACTCTGGTAGTGATAGAGGTGCCTCATGAATAGCTTTTGTTTCCCCCTTTAAAAAGAATACTTCCACCTGGATATCATGGAATGCACCATTAGTGCATAATTGAATAATGATTACATGACATTCATGAGCACATATCGAATATTAATGTCAGTGGGTTTTAGAATTTGGTACAGATGACCTTTATCTGCTCATGCTCAGATTGCATCTCCGAAGTGGCTTATTAAGCTCAAATTTCAAGATTGATAAGACTGACTTTTTGTTTGCCTTATTAAAGAAAAGCTTGAGTTGTGGTAAAGGTGAAAATTATTTGTGATTTTTTTTCATTCTTTTAAAGTCTTCTGAATTATATATATCATAAAAGAAATGTCCCCTAAAATGGACTGTCTTTAAGTGCTCTCCTATTCGAAAAAATGAAGAGAAGTAACAGAAAAGTTTTGACCAAACTCTCGTGCTACATGTGTGTCTGGTCCCACATGCAAAAGGGTGTGTCAATTTTCTTTATCATTCTGATGATTCCACAACATCAAGGGTATATACAGGAAAAAGTCGACATAACGAGGTTAGCTATAACGAGGTCAGCTATAACGAGGCAATGGCTATAACAAGAATATTGTCACGGTCCAAAATTTACTTGCGTGTAATTCCCTTGTATTTTGAAATATCTACCGAACTAGAGAAGTATGACTACAAAACCATGCAGCTTAGAGTGGATTGACCAAGCAAAACAAACAAATTAGATGACTTACCTCTTCATCATATGATCAAAGAAACAATTTGGCATTATGGTGAGAGTAATGGTCTGACCACAACCATCTAAGATCTGAGAAATATCTTTGTCCTGTGAAGAGAAAAAGAGAAAAAAAGCTTTTAGTACATACAACTAATCACCTAAGTAATGCTAGTAGTACAACCAACGTAAATCACTTTTTCTTCTTTTAAATAATTACTTTGCTGCTTATTAATTGATGTATTATCAACATTCCCTGATACAATTATTGAACAGCATCTCAATATCACTTTATAAGGAGAGACCTTCAACAACTCTTCTACTGCTTATCCTTCTCCTCCTCCTCCCTCGTAATTGTTTATTTGTAATAACATCAAATGCACTTCGCCAGAAAATAAATTACATGAAATAGAATATTAGTAATGCTAAGTAGTAGTAGTAGCAGTCTTAGGATCGTATAGTTAGCAGGAGCAGTAATGGTGGTAACATAGTAGTTGTAGTAGCATAGTAGTATAAGTACTATTATAAGTAATAGTGGTTGTGCTGGCTTGGTCAGGGTCCTGCCAAACTAGTGCAACCAAAATAATCAGCAAACTAGAATATCACTGAAGGTGATTAATTCCCCCGCCCCAATGTGTGTGCGAAATTTCCTGGGGTGGTATTCTGAGATTTATTTTATCTTGATTTTTGTGAAAAGATTTTAATTGTCATTTTTAATTTTAAATTTTAAATTGCAACATTTCATAGGTGTTTGCGCAGATAAATTCCATGTACGTAGCCACTTTTGCGCAGTCATTAACCAATGATGCACCTAAAGCGTACATTTTGTTATGACAATTAAAATTATTTCACTACAATCAAGATAAAATAAATTTCAGAACACCACCCCTAAGCATTGCTCGAAAAATGAGGAAGTGGTTTGATGTGCAATATTTTCCTGTTTTATTCCCATATGTCGTTACCATGGTAATGCAGTTTTCCACACAATTAAACAATACCTCTTGCACATCTTCATCCCAAGACAAATGTGTGTGCCAAATTTCATGAGCATTGCTCGAAAAATGAGGAAGTAGTTTGATGCGCAATATTTCAACCTGAATTATTGCCATTAATATGCTGTTACCATGGCAACAGAGTTTCCGACACATTCAAAAAATATGTCTTGCATATCTCCATCCCAAGACCAATGTGTGTGCCAAATTTCATGAGCATTGCTCGAAATATGAGGAAGTAGTTCGATGCGCAAGATTTGCAACGGACTGACCGCCCGACCAGCTGACCACACACTGATTCCTATATACCCCCTTCCAACTTTGTTTGTTCGGGGGTATAATGATTGTACATGTATGATGCCAACTGAATAAAGCTATACCTTGAGTCCGATGACATTTTGACCGTTGACCTCTAGGATAGCATGGTCAATCAAGAGACCATTCCTTGCAGCCGAGGTGTCCTTGGCTATCTTTGTGATCTTTCCATTCTTATAGACAAAACCAACATATCCAGCACTGTCCTTCTGTAATGAGATGGTTCTCTCAAATGGTCTGATAAATGAAACAAATAAATATAATATTACATGCAGGCAGGCTAGGAAATGAACACAGCATGAGGAACCAACCAGAAAATATTCAACATGAATTGACCATTTCACTGATTATAAACAGGCCATTCATCTAACAAGTGGAGAGGAGGGGGTCAGGATTGTATTAAGAATCTTGAACTAAAGATATTGCAATACATGTAGGTAGGAAGGCCATAACATTTTGATTTGATATCCTTTCACTTTGAAATTATGTTTACATGAAGAGGCAATTCCTAGTATTTTTTAGATGACTGAAGCCTGTAAGCTATACGCAGGAACCATGGAGAGTTTTTGAAAGTGGAGGGGCTGAGCAGGCTCGGATCTGGAAATTGCTGGGGGTGAGGTTTGCCAGCAATTTTCTTGATTTAATCCTACCCATGAAACACACCTGATAAATTAGATTTACTATGGGAGCAAGTGCTTTGACTGAAGACAACATTTTTGCATTTTGTAGTTTGCAGATGTGCATTTCATAGCACTATTGTACCTATCTACTTCACATTCCTCTCTCCATTCTCACAATGGGGGTAGACAGGCGAGCTTTAAATCAGTATTTATAGACACCATTTCTAAATTACGGAGGGGAGAGTCAACTTCTTTTAAGTCGATTTTGATGGGACTGAGTGAAATGTGTTGATTTAGGCGATTTTTACCTGTCTCTGATGGCAAGTTTGATGCTGCTGGGACTAGCCTTCTTCAAGACTCCCATAGCTTTATCTTTGCTGTAGCCTGCTACATTTTCTCCATTGATCTGAAGGATTTGATCTCCAAATCTCAAGCCACCCATAGATGCTGGTGAACCCTTCATGACAAATGTGATGAAAATACCCTGCATACACACAAACAAAAAATTATAGGGAAGAAACTTTTAATTCAAGGATATCAGAGCATATTATGAAATTCATAAGCTTTCCATGATACACACAAATGAATGTAGTCTTTCTTCATGCCAGATTTCAATGAAATAATATTGATGAGGGTTAGGGTTGGGGTTAGTCCCTTTCATTAACCATATTCTACAAATGGATCAAAGTGTGAGTAAATGATAAGTGAGGGATATCATGACAGGAGTTATTCAACATATTAAATGTACAAATATAAATAGTACATTCATGTATAAATAGTACATACCACAAACATTCAGATATTATATGGTAAATTGCCTTTCAGAAAAAAACAGAAAGGGAAAAATACATAGGCAAATAACAACCATTTTACTTGTAAATGAACAGCACATGGGCATTTAAAAAACAATCTATGTGCAACGTAAGCCTCCGAGCCTACGCACTTATTTGTGCTATATATAGCATTTACAGAAATGTAAATAAAACAATGCTACATGTCATTTAATTTAATTGCTTTGCTGTTTTTTTCAGGGAGCTTACACAGTTAACTGTGATATAGGATTTACAGAAATGTGAATAACAATGCTATGTCATTTCATTTAACTGTTTTTATTTTAAGGTGGTTTACAAAGTTATATGTGATTTATATGATTTACAGAAATGTAGATAACACAATGCTATGGCATGCCATTTCCTTTGACTGCTTTGTTTTCTTTAAGGTTTTTTACTGCATCATAAACTGGCGCTAATTGAATAGTATACTGGTAATACATGGTTGGGAGTGCGTTGGTACGATCTGGCAGCACAAAGGTTTTTATCGTGGTGTACTATACGCACGAGGCGCAAGCCGAGTGTGTTTCACACCACGATAAAAACCTGCGTGTTGCCGGATCGCACTAATGCCCGAACTCACAACCATGTATTAATAGTTTTATAAGACGGTCGGCAATATGATTATGAAGTCTTTAAAAATGGTTACGAACCCCATAGAAACGCCAAGAGTCGCACAGTCATGGGGGCTGCCATTTGCTTAAATTCTTGGATGACATTACATAAGCGCAGCCAACAAAAGTCATGCGCATTTCAGTAAAATGAATTAAACTACATGTACGCAATTTCATTGCATTTTTTTTTTTGCACGGTCATGTGGTGTTATTTGACCAATCAGGATGGCTACATTGTTTAACCCGTTTTATAACAAATATTTTTTACCTTGCTGACATC
Organism: Heliocidaris erythrogramma; assembly: GCA_025617745.1. Lineage (NCBI taxonomy): Eukaryota > Metazoa > Echinodermata > Echinoidea > Camarodonta > Echinometridae > Heliocidaris > Heliocidaris erythrogramma. Next base: position 2,892,859 of record CM046862.1, read on the forward strand.
TCTGACCCTGAGACCAATCTTGCCTTTAGCATCTTTACAAACTACCACCTCTCTTACTCCTTGTTTGATCTCTGATCTAGTCACACCCAAGTTCTTATTGCCTGTTACTGGGGCAACCATGTTGTTTTGTGAAGGGACAGCAACAGTTCCACCTGAGCTGGGAACCACTGCTTGCTGTGAGATAGAAGAAATGTTAAAGGTTACATGGGATTTTATGTGTACATCTACTTAACTCCACAAGTCACCATTTTTTCCATGTCTATATCACTAATAAATAAATCCTAACAATGAATTTGGTTATCAACAACTCGCATGTACATGTATACTGCTTTATCATTACAATTATTTATCATCACAATTATTTATTATTTACAATTATTATAATTACTCAGTAATTGTTCGCAGCATTACAAGAACATGTGCATGTATGTTGTTAGCATAAATTTCTTGCCCAATTTTTTATTACATGTAGGTAATATTTTTCATATGTATTGTATTTTATTTTCATATTTGGAGAAATTACATGGAAAATATCAAAGACGAAAAATTTGAAAAAATCTACTAATTTATTACACACACATCCTAGAAAATTTATATTCCTGATTATTACCAATAATTCATTTTGAAAAGAATTATTTAGATTTTAAAACATTTGAAATTACAGTATTTACAATGTACAATGCAATTATATAAAGTTAGTCAGACTATGGGTGCATATCATGAATATGATATTTCTAAAAGCAATGACCTTTTCTCCACATTTGTCATCTATCTACATGTACATGTACACTAACTGAACTGTACTGTACCATTACAAAGCCTAGTTTCAGTATCATGTGATAGCCTGTCTGAAAACAGCACCGTGCAGCACAAGGATTGTACAACATGGACTTTGACCGACACACTCATCTACAGGTATTGTACATATTGGCAGTGATATCATACCTTTATATGGATATATGATGTCATCATTGGTAAAATCAGTGTACAGAGATAAGATCACAAGATCACGAGATCTTTGTGTTTCTACATCTTTTAATTGTAACCCATCATGTGACTCTTTCTAAACAAAAATATATAAAGCGACCATATTTTTGTGGGGTAAACAATTAATCCTTGACATTATAAGCAAGTTTACATCTCAACTAGTATCAGCCCCTTCAATAGTACCCTCTAAAACTACAGGGTAGTTTGGAAGGATATTTGATTATCAAGTTCATTCAGATTTATTCATATGACTACACTGAAATATAATACATACTGATTGTTGAGCATAAGCCTGCATCTCAGCTGGAGGGAGACCCATCCATTCCTCTAGGGAAGGATACAGAGAGCTTGTTGTCATGACAACAGTAGATCCTGGCGGAGCAGCTGCAATAGCATGAGCAGCAGCCTGGGCCTGCTGATTGAAGTTAGCCTGGGCCTACAATCAAAAACATTGTATGAGAAATAGTTTGGTCAGTAACTATCTTGTGCCTTCATAAACATCATACCTCACATAACAGTAACTAATCAAACAAATGCAATGATGCAAGTAAATGATGAATTGAACATTCCATCTCCCAGGATTCAGTTAGAAATAATAATCATTACAAATATAAATTGCATAATTACTGACAAAATTGAGTCTTTTAGGTTCTGTATGCATGATCTCTACCTGTACATGTACATTTATTGAAATGCAGGGGGGGGGGGGGGGGGGGGGAGTCCTGATTGAGACTTTTAGGTTCAGTATGCATGATCTCTACATGTACATGTACATTAAAATATTGAAATGCAGTTGGTGGGGGGGGGGGGGGGGGGGGGGGGAGTCCTGATTGAGTCTTTTAGGTTCTGTATGCATCATCTCTACATGCACATGTACATTAAAATATTGAAATGCAGTGGGAGGAGTCCTGATTGAGTCTTTTAGGTTCTGTATGCATGATCTCTACATGTACATGTACATTAAAATATTGAAATGCAGTTGGTGGGGGGGGGGGGGGGAGTCCTGATTGAGTCTTTTAGGTTCTGTATGCATGATCTCTACCTGTACATGTACATTAAAATATTGAAATGCAGTTGGTGGGGGGGGGGGGGGGGGGAGGAGTCCTGATTGAGACTTTTAGGTTCTGTATGCATGATCTCTACATGTACATGTACATGTACATTAAAATATTGAAATGCAGTTGGTGGGGGGGGGGGGGGGGGGAGGAGTCCTGATTGAGACTTTTAGGTTCTGTATGCATGATCTCTACATGCACATGTACATTAAAATATTGAAATGCAGTGGGAGGAGTCCTGATCGAGTCTTTTAGGTTCTGTATGCATGATCTCTACCTGTACATGTATATTAAAATATTGAAATGCAGTTGGTGGGGGGGGGGGGGGGGGGGGGGGGGGGGGGGGGGGGGGAGGAGTCCTGATTTAGACTTTTAGGTTCTGTATGCATGATCTCTACATGCACATGTACATTAAAATATTGAAATGCAGTTGGTGGGGGGGAGGGGGGGGGGGGGGGAGTCCTGATTGAGACTTTTAGGTTCTGTATGCATGATCTCTACATGCACATGTACATTAAAATATTGAAATGCAGTGGGAGGAGTCCTGATTGAGTCTTTTAGGTTCTGTATGCATGATCTCTACCTGTACATGTACATTAAAATATTGAAATGCAGTTGGTGGGGGGGGGGGGGGGGGGGGGGAGGAGTCCTGATTGAGTCTTTTAGGTTCTGTATGCATGATCTCTACATGTACATGTACATTAAAATATTGAAATGCAGTTGGTGGGGGGGGGGGGGGGGGGAGTCCTGATTGAGACTTTTAGGTTCTGTATGCATGATCTCTACATGCACATGTACATTAAAATATTGAAATGCAGTGGGAGGAGTCCTGATTGAGTCTTTTAGGTTCTGTATGCATGATCTCTACATGTACATGTACATTAAAATATTGAAATGCAGTGGGAGGAGTCCTGATTGAGTCTTTTAGGTTCTGTATGCATGATCTCTACATGTACATTAAAATATTGAAATGCAGTTGGTGGGGGGGAGGGGGAGAGTCCTGACTGAGTCTTTTAGGTTCAGTATGCATGATCTCTACATGTACATGTACATTAAAATATTGAAACGACCCTACAGACTGTATGTATCTTTTACAGACTGTATGTATCTTTTACAGACTGTATGTATCTTTTACATTGTAAATGTCCTTGAAATTTCCTGCTATCATTTTATTACGGCATATTTTTTTTACAAAGATCAAACAAGAATGGCAAACTGATTGTTAAAGCTTCATTGTGATAATATATACAAAAACAACCTTTATGAAAGAGTTTTATCTCACCTGAGCCATCTGGTCCACTTTCATATCTTCTAATGACGGATACAGAGACATGATGATGAGTTGTACTGGATTCTTGCTTGTGTACTATTGAGTATAAATCTGTAAGCAGAAAAAAACCCCAGAACAAATGGACATGACGTTAAGGGGATATTAAAATATGGCTGTAATACATGTCAATATTTTATCATTTTCTTTTGAATCCTGCGCATACTGGTAAATATTCACAAAGAAGACATGCATTTCTAGTGGTGAAGCCTATACATGTACTATCAGAGATTCTGTCAGAAGAAGAATAGTAACAATTTGAAATGAGAATGATGTCATGCACAATCACATACAGGGTTTTCTTAACTTTGAATCTCTAAAACTTTAAGCACAAAAGTGACATGCAAATGGCATCATTTTTTAATTATAAAAAACATGTATTGTATCTTGTGTTTTAAAATTGTTCAAAATGTTCCATTGCTATGTCATCATAAAGACGATAACACTTTCCTCATTATTAAGCTCAATGAATTGATGATTTTCTTCCTGTTTTTACCAGACAAAAATTGTCATCTGGCTTACCAAGTAAATCTCCTATAGTCATTTATATTGTAAGGAAATGATGTTTGAGTAGAAGAGGAAATCCTACTGGTTATGATAACCATTATCTCACTGTGTAATGGGATCTTGCAAAATTAGTTCTAAGCTCTTTATAGTCAACCTTGGTAGTCATCAAAAAGAATAGCTGAAACATGACATGCTTTCTGCACAGTCATATTAAACATTCACAATTCATCAAATACACTGGCATTTGCATTCCAGGCCTTACAGATTTGTGACTATTTTTAGTACAGATTATACATGGGCAATTCCATGAAAAATGTTACCCAAGGGTGAAAAAATGAAAATCAAGGAACGACTGTGTTTTACCCTGGATAGTATTCAGGAAGGGTCTCAGGCCAAAGTCGTTATTATGCCCAGCCGCCATTAAACCCGCCTGAACAAGTGAATAATTGGTCAAGTTTCTTGGTTTTCATTGTTGAAATCCAGTTATCTATAACGGAATAAACGCTATCGTTATCGAGTCATAACTGAAAAAATTATCAGCAAGAAAAAAACGGGATTCGAACCCGGGACCTTAAACGCGAGTACAGTAAAGAAAGAGAATACTCCGACAGTCTGACCAGACACCTTTACCACTAGACCACGAGCAATTGACAGCGAATGATCTTGCTGCACTAGATCTATTACTTAGTTTCTTAAGCCGCTTTATACCTCCGCTCCATACAAATCGTGTCTATACCTCCGTTCTGCTGTTTTTTGATATCCTAGGTAGGATTCTTGCCAATTTGAGGATTACTGGGCATATTAGCCATAATAGCCGGGTCTCATATCAAAATTATATAATAAAAAAAATGTGGCCCAATTTGGAAAAAAACATTTTTTTTAGCTATTGGAATAAAGTGTTTGTTCAAAGAGATTGCAGTAAAATTCAGTGTGATTTGCATGCATTTCTTCTAAAGTAAAAATTGTCACCACATAATGGCTTTCAGGTACATCTTATGCTATGATTAAGCTGAGGACTCATTTTAACATCATCCTGCTGGATACCAGAAGAAAAAAATTCTTTTCTGAAAAATGGCCATTACAAATTTTTCATTTCCATCTCGGCGATCTCGCTCAAAGTGTAATGTCTGTAACGTTTTAGACGTAAAAGGTTTTATAGCACATTGTCTTTTGGTCCACTTTTGTTCTAAATTCAAATGCAAAGCTAAAATGTGATGTCACACAATGTATCTAGAGAATTTTTCGAGAACTTGCATAATTCATCACAAAAACACAGACATATGATTGAATGAAATAGTTTGGATTCTACACGGCAATATTGATATCTGTCATAAATGGATGCCCTGGCCATATTAATTTGGGACATTTCCTCAGCAACATATTTCACATGATAAGGTTTTGACTAATGCTCTACAATCTTATCTACTAGTATGATGGGGGACCCTGAAGCTATGCACTTTGTTTCCAGCGGCTAAAAAGTCATTTTTTCAATTATATGTAAATGCAAATTTTCTTTTATATCTTGTTTCTACATACTCTGAAATTAAATCCCTGAGAAAATTACGACGAATCAATAACATTAATTTTCAAGTCGATGTCGATACCCATGTTGAATTTGGTTGACAAAATGAATGCTAAAGCTGTGCACATGTAAAAACTAAATGCAAATCTTGATTTTGAAGCTTATACTGATGTGAATTTCACCCTGATTTTCAAATACATGTTGTGATAATGTCACAAAAATAAAGGAAATTTACTCATTCTTTTTGGCTAATGTATGATAATCTTGTTGCTCAGTCACATCAAAGTTTGGAGCATTGAACGCGTCGCATTGCGTGTATTTGCGAGGCGTAGCTTTAGGACTCCTTGCCATACTGCTCTCCTTGCCAATCATTATTAAAGATAAGACTCTCTCAGGCATGGCTGCAAAGTATGTGTAACAGCAACAGCTTAAATTTTGGGTATCATTATAGAAAGTCAGATCTACATGCCATTTTAATATAGATCACCATTCCATTGCAGACAATAAATAAGTCTTTTAGATTCCTATATAATAGAAAATTAAATAAACTAATGAAGTAGGGGTCTATACCTAACAAATAGTCCTCAAATTGGCAACTCATTAAATTAAAAAATCTCATGAAAGTGCTATGGCAGCATTTTGAAATGTGTTTAAATTGCCATCCAGGTGAAAGGAATAAAAAATATCAATAAAAGTATATACACTACTTTAATGAAAGTGGACAAATCTGTAATGTCCATAACACTTAAAATGTAATGTCCGTAACACCACAATCATGGATCTAGGAGGTACATGCTTCACTAAATTAAATTTTATTCTAATTTAACATTTCCTTACCTTTCAATTTATGGGTAAATTGGTCTGCGTGCTTAAACTCACAGATTTTTCAATGAATGTATAGGCATGCAAAAAGTCAAAAATGTAAAGTCCGTAACGGCAAACATTATATGCGATAACTACAACACGATGTGTGCCCACATGTATCACTCCATAAAAGACGGGACAAGATGGTTATTTGGTAGTCTAGTTTTGAAATCAAAAGACTAAGAGAGAATGAAAATTAGAGAGAAGCAGTACTTATCATTTATTTTAATTTAATTTCAATTTAAGTAACTAAAATGAAATTATGCCTTAAATACTATCTGACTGGTCAAATTTACAACAGTTACTGCCTCAGGAGCAAACCATAATACAAATTCAATGTGCATGAAGTTAGTCAACAGTAAAGACACACAATAAAGGTGTATCAAACAATTAGGCCTTCAATTTGAAGTCTTAACAATTTTGAGATCCCCGTTCAACCACTGCCCATGTACATGTAGATACTGTACACAAATCCATCCATGAATTTCCTGATTGCTACAACATATTCCCTGCTTGCTAAGTACATGTATAATCACATTATTATTCCCTGCTTGCTATGTACAATGTATGATAACATTAGTATTCCCTGTATGTATGATAACATCACTATTTCCTGCTTGATACATGTATGTATGATCACATCATCACTATATTCCCTGCTTGCTATGTATGATCACATTCCCTGCTTGCTATGCATGATCACATATTACTATTTCCTGCTTGCTATGTATGATCACATCACTATCCCCTGATTGCTACATGTAGGTGTACATGTACATGTATGATATTCCCTGCTTGCTATGTACATGTAAATGTATTTCACATTGTTATCACCTGCTTGCTACATTGATGATCACATTATTATTCCCTGCTTAATTGCTACATGTATGTATGATCACATCATCACTATTCCCTGCTTGCTACAGTGTATATGTAGGTATGATCACATTACTATTCCCTGCTTGCTATCTGTATGACAACATCATCAATTCCAGCTTGCTAAAAGATGTATGATCACATCATCACTATTCCCTGCTTGCTATGTATGATCATTTTATTATTCCCTGCTTGCTATGTATGATAACATTAAAATTCCATGCTTGCTCTACATACATGTACATGATCACATCACTATTCCCTGCTTGCAATGTACATGTATGATCACATCACTATTCCCTGCTTGTTATGTTGACCACATCGCTATTCCCTGCTTGTTATGTATGACCACATCGCTATTCCCTGCTTGTTATTTGATTACATCATCACTAGTTCCTGCTTGCTATTATTTATAATGTATGATCACATTACTATTCCCTGCTTGCTAAGTATGATCACATTACTATTCCCTGCTTGCTAAGTATGATCACATTACTATTCCCTGCTTGCTAAGTATGATCACATTACTATTCCCTGCTTGCTGAACGATCACATCACTATTCCCTGCTTGCTACATGTACATGTATGTATGATCACATCACTATTTCCTGCATGCTATGTATCATCGCATTACTATTCCCTGCTTGCTATATACATGTATATGATCACATTCCCTGCTTGCTATGTATGATCACATCATCATATTCCCTGCTGTGTAAGGTATGCTGATAGAAAGATGAGGTAATAAAGCTTCATCGTGCTAGCAAGTTTACAGACATTTACAGTATGACATTATCGCATTTTTTCTTTCATTTTCATTCATACAATTTATATACATTGTACATGTAGGGCCATTCTTGATTTAACCACTATTCCACGTTATCTACATGTAACTTCTGAATTCATGAACATGTTTTTAAATTCAAGACCCCAATTTTTTTTTTTTTTTTTTTTTTTGGGGGGGGGGGGGTAGAAATATAACAGTACCAGTACATTCATTATAAAAATTCAAGTATCGAAAACAAGCTGCTGAAAACTGCATATCCAATAATAGCGAGCCAATGGAGTAAAATGGAGTCAAAAAGGGCCTGAGATTTCGATCCTAGCAGAATCTTCGTCAGAGGCAAAAAGACAAACATAAAAATTAAAGTAGTTACGAATCTAATATAAATTCTTCTTTGTCATCGTTATTAATATCAGTATAAATCAGTATTTCATTCTGGGAAATTATGTAATACCAGGTGTACAGTGAGAAAAGTAAAATGAAACTAGAAATTTAATTCGTAATGAGGACGAATTAGGTGGTCTGTCTTTCAATTTGTATGATCATGATTGTAATCAGGATGATCATAATAATGGGGAAATGCTAAACTGTTTTGTAAGATATGATGATGATTGGGCAAGATAGTAATCGTGATAGGGTCGAACACAATAATGGTAAGATGGCCATATATGGGATGACAGTCAAATTGACCATGCGAAATATGAAAGAAAAATGACATTTCGTTATGAACATATGACCATGAGTTGATTTTCACAAAATGGGGCCTGGATGACGTTAAGATGACATGATGACCTTGTGTTTTTCACAGTTAAGTTTTCTTACAAAGCCCAAATTTCAGAAAGATTCCAAATTCAGTTTTCAAGTAATGGGCCTCGCAAAAAAAAAATGGTGGTTTTGGTGGTTTTCGGGAAATTAGTATGAAATTTTGCGTTTTTTCATTTGTCAATGGGAGGAAAATAAGCAAAAATGTGAAGAATCTTTAAGTTGGAAGTAAAATGGTCAAATATTTCCTCTGAAGTTCAACCATTTTTTTCGTTGTAGATGGCAGGATGGACGAGAAATTAAGGAAAAGATGGACAAGAAAACGACGTCTGCACTGCAAAAAAAAAAAAACTGATTGAGCTATGGATCTGCTTTTTAGTGTGCATGATGTTTGGTCAAGGTGGGATGATTGTGGCAAGATTCAGAAAGATCGACCAACTTGTTTAGAAGTTATCGGGGTTGGCATTTTTCATTGTTGTGTGCGCACTGACGCGCGAACGTAAGCGTACGCACGCGTTTAATTTTCTGAAATTGACCGGATTGGTATTGGCTTTAATCCTGCCAAATATGAATGAGAAATGACTTTCCGTTACGAAGATATGACCATGAAAACTAATACACGACAGGGAATCAAAATTTCCATAGGGTTGTACACAAACTACTGCAGACTACTTTCCAATAGACATAAAACGCAAAATAAGGCAGTTTATTACATGGTTTGTGATTGTTTATGTTATAATAGTCAAAGAAGATGGTAAAATGAAAGGCAAAAAGAAGCAAAAAAATTTTTTTTTTAATGGACCCACCGGGGATCGAACCTGGGTCACCGGAATGGGAGGCAAGTGCTTTGACCAATATACCAAAATATTTCCCATAGAGATAACACGTAAACGAAAAACGGGATTCTCAAATCCCATTTTGTAGTTGAAAATTGGGCATGATCCTGACATCTGATCAAAAATTGGAGACCACATTTGTGAAAGCTTATACTCTCAGCTACAACATATTAAAATCTGGAAGGAAATAGACCCAAAATAACTGAGATACTGCCCAGAGAACAATGTCATGAAGATTCATGAGTCGAAAAAAAATCATCTTCCATAGACATAACACGCAAATAGGGGAAATTCTGACATGGCGTCTTTAATTGCAAATTTCACTATGACGACCTATTCCTGAAATATTATCAAAAGAATACAAAAATTATATTTTTTAGTTCATATGCAAAGATGATGACGTCAGAACATGCGATAAGCAAAGAATCTGCATGAATTCAAATCTACAACTCACAGGCTTCCAGAATATGTAAAGAAATTTTGGGGTATCCGCACATTCTGAGGAGCTATGGTGAATTCTAGATAGGCATATTTTTACCACCTTTTACATTAGAATGCCCATTGACGCGCGCACGAATTTCAAAGTTTGAAAGCGGGCGTACGACATTATGGAAGGTCGAGAATGACTGTAAATAGTTGGAAATTGTCAAGAATAGTGTCAGGAAGACAAACCATGCGAAAAAACAACGTTTTTACGCGTCTGTACGCGCTGCGCGAGCGCATAACGCGCACGCGGACGGGCAGGGACGGAAATTTAGAAATGCTTAAAATGTCCTGAACCGTACTCTAATTTGATTATAAAGGGATTTTGAGCATTTCTAAATTTTGACGCGCGCGTATGTGCGCGGATTTTGTTGACATTTTACGTTGGCCCTTGACCTGAAGTTCATGTGTGTCAAATATGGTTCATTTTGATGACTCGTTATGAAGATATGATTGATAATGTGATTTCACAAAATGGCGCCTTGATGACGTCACGATGACCTGTTGACCTTGAAAAAGATTCTGGAGCTTGATGACTGACGGAAATGTCATGAAAATTGATTGGAAAGTTTTTGAGATTTCGTGGGCACAAGAAAGTGGGAGAAAAAAAAAAGGCCAAGAAAGGCAATTCGTACAAAATTAAAAGATGATCTGTCTACGACAGACCACCTAATTAACAAGACAAAACAAGCTAAGTGGTCCTGAATGTTCCCCTTAGCTGACTGGAAGGGAAAAAACAAAAAACAAACAGTATCGCATCTGTTGCCAAACAGCAAACTTTTGGCGAACTTTTGGAGTCAAAAATACGAATGTTGGACTTTTCCATTTTTCTTTCGACATTCACATCCTTCGCGAATCGTTTGCGTGACCCATGAAAACCGACTTACAAACTGGAGACCTCAGTAATAATTGCTAAGTGTAGTTTTAACATTTTACAATACAAATTTGGTAATTTTGATAAAATTTGTATTTCTAGTCACAGGAGAAATAGAATAATGCTCTGTAAAGTGAGTAGAGCACTATTGGCAGTGATCACTTTGCAGCTGTACACCGTAGCTGCAGTATCTTCCCCCGCAGCCTCCCTGACAGCTAAATGCTGAAACCAAAATAAGGCGGTGTGGCGCAATCGGATTGTCGTCAGGCTCTGGATATATGACTTTAGTCATATGCATGGGTTCGAGTTAAGCGTCCGCGCTAACCCGACAAAAAGATTGTTGCCGCGTTGTGTGTAAGCGTACCCCTCCCCTCTTTTCCTGATGCGGGCTCAGGTTCAGGGAAAACACTCCATACCTCGGCCAGAATGTTAATTTGAGGCCCCGTGTGTAGGAGATTCACACCCTATGCACATACACGTAACACATGTACGCTACACTTCTTGCAAAGAGTAGGGTGTCAACCCGGTGTGCCTGTAATACACAACGGGAAGTGATACCATTGAAAAGACTGCAATAATCTTCAGAATTGAAGGAGGCAGTTGTACCCAAGGAAGAAGAAGAAACAAAAGTGTTCACCAGTTGCATACTTCAAAACAAGAGCTGTATATTGGGGCAAATTTTCCGCTGATCTTGTACAAAATCGATTGATAAAGATTATTCTCCCCTAAGACTATACTACATGTATATTCACTAAGTTTCTTGGTTATTAAATTGTCCGTTGAACAGAGGGGTCAAATGTTTCGTGTACAATGTTATTAAATGTGAATCAGGATTGCTGCAGCCTCTTTCTTTTCTGACGTGTGACGCCAATAAGCAAATCAGCTCACAAGTTTTAATGAACTGTTCCAAAACCTCTAGTTTTTCCCCCGTTTCACCAAAATGAGAAATAATTTTGACAAGCAATTGCCAGAGTTCTGATTGCAAGACAATAATACATGAAAACAGCACCATTTTTCTCTCTAAATAGTCAACTTTAAGGTAATAGTGAGATTTTTAAGAGCTGAATTTGAAAGGAAGCATTTGAAATATAAATCTTATTTCCTTCCATACGTCTAGGTCCACATACAGGCCTACATGCAATAGAAAATACAGTTAGTATTTTGGCATTGTTCCTTCTTAGTGGTCAACGACCACTGTGTTTTCACCATCCTGTTTTTGTTATTTTTTTCTGCTTTCAGTTTCACCGGGGTTGGACTGCTCTGTAACTCATGAGTGTAAGACAGGCTCGTTTTCAGAGAACTCTCTGGCCCACTCTTCCAATCCACCTTTATGGCACACCACGAATAGTGGTCATATTGACCACTACGATATATGTGTGCAAAAATAGTTGGTATTTTCTGTCGCATATACTAAAGGTATGGGGGCAAAATAAGATAAATATTTTAAATATTTGCTTTCAAATTCAGCCCTTAAAAATCTCACTCCTACCTCAAATGTTAGGAAGAACTTTTGTCCAAATTCGTTATTATGCCCAGCCACCATTAAATCTGCCTGACCAAGTGAATATTTAGTCAAGTTTCTTGTGTTTTTATTATTGAAATTCTGTTCATTTTCAACAGAATAAACGCTATTGTTAATTCATAACTGAAAAAAATATCAGTCAAGAAGAGTGGGATTCGAACCAGCAACATTGTAGAAAGTGCGGTGTAGAATAAGGATACTTCGACCATGTAGATTTCTTTACCACTAGACCACGAGCAGATGACGGTACAGCTCGTTGCTCTTAAGGCTTTATACCTCCACTCTATAGAAATAGGTCTATCGTAGGTACATGTTTAAAATTGTGAGACCCACGGAATGTCCCGGGGCTAAGATTAAGAAAGTACATGTAAGATGTATGATGGGGAGCCCCATGTCTGCGCACCTAAGGTTTTGACCTCAAAATGAACAAGAATTTCTTCAATATTCCTCTAAAGCTTAATTTTATATTATTCCTGATATTCTAAAGAGTAAGTCTGCAAAAAATCTCATCAAAATTAGAGCAAGAACAATACCATTTTCACAAGAAACGGTGGCCAAGTCATTTCAACATTGCAAAAAACAATGGTGCCCATGTCTGCGCACTCATTCATTATACACGCAGATCGGGAGTTTTGATGTGAAAGACAACATTTTGTTTTGAGGCTTGTGAAATGTGAATAAAAGGTTTGAAATAAGACCCTTTCATGCCTTTTCTCATTATTTTGACACGATTTTTGCATGAATACCTATCGCTATGATAAAGATGAAAAGTTTGTGTTTGTTGCGTGACAATGACAATGATTGACAATGATTGACAATGATTTTTATTGGACCCATGTCACCCTCGTTTGGGTATTGGGGACACTAATCATAGAACGTAACATATACAATATCATTTCACAATAAAGTTAGTGTATAAATTTACAAGGTATTTACAATAAGTTATTTACAGAATAATGAGATAAGAAATATAAATATTACATAAAGTGTGCAAATTGATGATTCCATGACATTTGCTCCGGCGACAACTGCTCCCATGGAACATTCACATATTAAACATAAAACCCAGCCACAAACTCAACCCCAACCTCATTCTCCTCCCAGGTCCAAACTGAAACCCCCACCACAACCCTAACTCTAACCCTACGTCCTCGGTGAAATTAAGACCGGAGCACCCTTCGAAGGAGCAAATGTGCCACTAAATTGATTGATGAGAGGAAAAAAAAAAGAAGAAAAAGAAAAGAAAAAGAAAAGGAAAGAGAACGAGAGAGAAGAAAATAAAGAGTAGATAACATGGTGATAACAACAACAACAATAATAATAATTATTATTATAATAGTAGGCCTAATTATAATAATGATAATGATAGTAATAATGATATTAATAATAATAAAAAAGAAAATAATATAATAATAATAATGATAATAAGAATAATAGTAATAATAATAATAACGCTATCTGCGGATTAAGGGGAATCGTCCAAAACTGTAACTTAAGGGGAAAATTCATGGTGGTCACATGGTGGTCAAACAGAAGACCCAATAACTTCATTTTTCGATTAAATGATATCATGTGCAAATAAAAGGCCTATGACTTGAAATCTAACTTAAAAGATGAACTGACCAATATAACTATTTTTGGCTTCCCCTTTACGTTTTTTTAAGCACAACTGCAGCTTATGGAGAATCCACAATATTTCCCCCTTTAAAAAAAATAGAACATTGTTAAGGGATCACGGAGCAACCCGGAAGCCGTCGGCACGCAGAGGAACGCTCTTGCACGGTTGCACTAATTGCTTGGAACGCCCCTGCACGCCAGGAAGTTAATGAGGTTGAATTTGCATAACAATAGCCACCCACCGAGGGAGCCTTAATTGTGGCGTGCAGATGCGTTCCTTTTGTCGAGATAATATCCTTTCATGTTTGCCGCTGTCCAGAGACCGATCAATAAGTCATTGTAAGCCATTATGTAACCACGCACATCCGGCATGAAGTTTAACGATGTGTATACTTTGGCAGAGTCATAGTCAAAAAAGGTCCGAGAAGGAAGCAAAATATGAAGAAATCTGAACTTCTAATTATTTTCCTGACCACGCAAATCGTTTCTAACAGACGACGCTTGAATAAAAAAGATCCGAATAAGAAGCAACATATGAATAAATCGGAACTTCTAATGATTATTGTGACCAAGCATATCGTTTGACTGACGACGCTTGAATACAAATAGTTCCGAAAAGGATGCAAAATATGAAGAAATCGAAACTTTTAATGATTATCCTGACCACGCAAATCGTTTCTAACTGACGACGCTTGAATAAAAATAGTTTCGAAAAGGATGCAAAATATGAAGAAATCAGAACTTTTAATGATTATCCTGACCACGTAAATCGTTTCTAACTGACGACGCTTGAATAAAAATAGTTCCGAAAAGGATGCAAAATATGAAGAAATCGGAACTTTTAATGAGTATCCTGACCAAGATATCGTTTCTGACTAACGACGCTTTAATAAAAAAGATCCGAATAAGAAGCAACATATGAATAAATCGGAACTTCTAATGATTATTGTGACCAAGCATATCGTTTGACTGACGACGCTTGAATACAAATAGTTCCGAAAAGGATGCAAAATATGAAGAAATCGAAACTTCTAATGATTTTCCTGACCAAGCATATCGTTTGACTGACGACGCTTGAATACAATTAGTTCAGAAAAGGATGCAAAATATGAAGAAATCGAAACTTCTAATGATTTTCCTGACCACGTAAATCGTTTCTAACTGACGACGCTTGAATAAAAATAGTTCCGAAAAGGATGCAAAATATGAAGAAATCGGAACTTTTAATGAGTATCCTGACCAAGATATCGTTTCTGACTAACGACGCTTTAATAAAAAAGATCCGAATATATAGGAAGCAAAATATGAATAAATCGAACTTCTAATGGTTATTGTGACCAAGCATATCGTTTGACTGACGACGCTTGAATAAAAATAGTTCCGAAAAGGATGCAAAATATGAAGAAATATGAAGAAATCGGAACTTTTAATGAGTATCCTGACCAAGATATCGTTTCTGACTAACGACGCTTTAATAAAAAAGATCCGAATAAGAAGCAACATATGAATAAATCGGAACTTCTAATGATTATTGTGACCAAGCATATCGTTTGACTGACGACGCTTGAATACAAATAGTTCCGAAAAGGATGCAAAATATGAAGAAATCGAAACTTCTAATGATTTTCCTGACCAAGCATATCGTTTCTGACTGACGACCCTTGAATAAAATAGATCCGAATATATAGGAAGCAAAATATGAATAAATCGAACTTCTAATGATTTTCCTGACCACGTAAATCGTTTCTAACTGACGACGCTTGAATGAAAATAGTTCCGAAAAGGATGCAAAATATGAAGAAATCGGAACTTTTAATGATTATCCTGACCAAGCATATCGTTTCTGACTGACGATCGACGTTTGAATATAAAAAGCTTAATTTATCAATTATCAGTTACTGTTTGAAATCGTAGAAAGCAAAGAGGAAAGATGTGTCAGCGATTTAGAATAAGGAGTGAAAAACAAATAGCGGTGGTCCTCACTCGAGATCAATGGAGAATCGAAACTTAATTGCAAGTTCTGAAAGTATATTGCTGAAAGTTTGAGCAAAATCCGATAAATAATAAGAGAGTTGTGAATTTTGAAAGTTGTAATCACTATATATACGGGAGTTTCAAATTAACCAAATTGGTTATGGTAACTGTATGCCCTTGACAACATCTCCCATTCGCTCCAATACACAAAACCAATATTTTTTTTTCAAAATGTGCTACTAAGTATAATCTTTTACTTTTATGAGGACCTGTAAGAATATGCTCACTACAATATATTCTGATTACTGCCCAAAGGAAAGAGCGCTTCGGAGAAAAGAGCAGTTAGTGATAATGTTGTGTATATATATGACAAAATGGGAGAGTTGTCCATGTCATAATATCACAACCAACTACATGTATAACCAAAATGCCAATTTAAGATTTGCATACTTCTAGTAATTGCATTTTCAAGCATTCATAACTTTCTTTGTCTGATTCCTTTCAAACTTGTGTATGTTTCTCTATGTTCAAACTTCTTCTTTCACACAAATCAACTTGCTAAGAATGTGGATTCCCCTTTAATTATCGGAAAACTTCAGAAAAAAAAGATACTCCAGAAAAAGAAGGCAACCGGGCAAGGCGATTTGCATGTGATTTGAGAGCACCTTTTTTGCTTGAAATATTGAGTTCATCATGTCAGTATTTCTTTAATGTAATACTGTAGATTAATAATTTTAGCCATCTAAAAAACAAGAAAACGTACCAGCTTAAGGGGGAGAGTATTGTTCACAAACGATACTCCCCCTCCCCTCCCCCCCTCCCCCCCCCCCCCCCCCCCCCCCCCCCCCCAGTGCTTTATCTATCCCGAACGAATCGACGCGCCTGGCCTGCGCATAGGAACGTGTGGGCAAGTAAAATGCATCTCGTTCTCGAGCGCTTAGAAATTATGCGGTGACGAGAAACAAAATGCATAAATTATATGCCAAATTCGTGACATTTTTTTGTCACAGCTTTTTGTTTCCTCTTCTCTCTCTGAGTCTCTCATCAAAGACAGTGTCGCTTGTTGGTGAAAGCAGAGTGACTGCGTGTGCTAACCAACAATTTGCGTGCAAGTGTAAATATGTCAATCATTCTAGCCGTCCACTGTAGCGGACCCTGTTCTTCATTTAGTATTACGATTTTAATTTACATATTTTATTCCCACATACCAGGTCCGTAGTCCATTTTTTCAATGTAATGTATTTCAATAAGAAGAGTCAGAGAGGTTCTTTATGTGATGCATGCTTAAACTGGTTACCCCCCCCCCCCCCCCCCCCCCCCGACTGAGCGAGTTTTGGAGGGGCTGATGAGAAGAAAAATATATGGGTCTTCCTCCAAGCAGAATTTGACAGTTGACAAAATTTGCTTCCCTTGTAAGAAAAATCCTGGGTACTCCACTGAAGATCCGTTTTCTTGATTGACGCACCCCCCCCCCCCCCCTTTGAAAATCATGGCTACTGGCCTGCAAACGAATATAAAAAGGTGTATTGAACCGGGCGTATGAGAGGCAGGACACAGCAGGGGGGGGGGGGGGGGCAAGATGATGAAGATTTTGGGATTTGAAATCATAGGGCCACAATGGCTATTACGCCCACCCCAAGTTGTAGTATTTTTTGTTAGTCACCGGATATCGGCACAATAGCCCGTTGCATTGCGTCGCCCCTCGTCAGGGGGCTGCACAGGTTCTGTGGGGGGGGGGGGGGGGGGGGGGGGGCTGTCGCTTTCTGAAAGACAGACACCTCAAAACCGCCTGTTGTATATTTCCCCTATGCCCCGACGCTACGCGACGGCCCAATTAAAATGGACTAACCTCTTTCCTACCCAACCCGGATGGAGGCAAAGGCGTTACGGTTGGTAAAATTTAACTTCGGAAAATTGCTTTTGATTTCAGTCCGGCAACATTTGAATATATTTGTCACATAAATCGGCGACTTCCCATTCCATTTGCGTTTCAGAATTCTTTCCTTGAAGTCGGCCCGACGAAATTATTTTGAATGTTATCAATATTAATTTGTCCAGCAAATTGCCTCTTTATCGTTTGCGTTTCATTATTCCTGAAGACAGCCCGATCAAACTATTTCCAACTATAGCTAGAGAATTAATTCGTCAAGTAAATCGTCTCGCCTGTTTAGTTTGCGTTTCATAAGTCTTGTTCTGAAGACGACCCGACGAAATTATTATCGTTAGCGAGAAAATTAATTCATCGAGTAGATCTAAATTCGTCTCGCCTTTTTCGTTTGAGTTTCATAATTCTTGTATTGAAGACGTTTCTTACAAGGCTCCTTATACACTCCCTCAACAATTCTCAACGATTAATTCATAAAACCTTCGTTATTTTTATATTTGTCGCATATATAGGCGACTTCCCATTCCATTTGCGTAATTTTTCCCTTGAAGGTGCCCGACAAAATTATTTTGAATTTTATCAATATTAATTCGTCCAGCCAATTGGGATGAAACTATTTCGATCGATAGCTAGAAAAGTAATTCGTCAAGTAGATCTAAAATCTTCTCACCTTCTTTTCGTTTGCGTTTCATTATTCTTGTATTGAAGACAGCCCGACGAAATTATTTTGATCGTTTGGAGGAAATTAATTTGTCAAGTAATTCGTCTCAATTTTTTTTCGGACCGTGCACAACCCAATTTAACACTCTTATTTTACTATTACTTACATTCCTCCTTACTCTCCCAACAACGATTAATTCATAAAACCTTCGCTATTCATATCTCATATCTCGGCTGCCCCCCCCCCCCCCCCCCCGCGCGCTCTCCCTTCGCCCAATAAGAAGAATAAATAGTAAATGACGAAACAAAGGGAAACGGTCCATGGTAAACTCCCCACATATTTGTGTTTTAACTTTTAACACAAACATAAATTCGACAAACACGCCGAGAGCATGATTCATTGTCTCCTTAATAAACTTTGCTCGGCTGGCCTGGCCGCCAAAAAGGAGACAGATTAGAAATGGAAACAAAGCCGCATGCGCATCTTTTTTTGTTATTCTGCACTTCTTTGTATCATCTACGGGAGTTTATATTTTACAATTTGGATTCACAGTCCATCCCGCTCCTGTGTCTCGTATTTACGAATGCCTCATGTCCAAATCGCGGGTACAACGCAGGGACCGCGGAACCGGGGGCTGCAGGCCCCCCCCCCCCCTTTTTCAGTAAACACGTGCAAACGTATGACAGTGCAGAAATGTGGTATACACGCCCCCCCCCCCCCCCCCACTAAGCCCCTCCACTTTCCAAGACGTTCCAAGGCCCCTTGCAACGTACAATATCAACGTTGAAGGTTCAAAGTTTCTTTTCATCAACGCTGTACATGTACTTGGTTACGTAATCAGTTGGCCATTGACAGCAGTTGTATACAGAGTCGCTATGAGTGGACAAAACAAACCCTCATTGTATACCCTTCACAATGGTTCTGGTAGTCAAAAGAACATCTTTTGTCTACACGAACCATTGTTAAGTATAGAAAGACGAGTTTTTTTGTCCGCTATCCTTTGTCCGTCACGAATGTTGGCGCTAACTTTTTACCCAAAACAGACAAAATATGTCTTGTTAAGCTGACGTTATTGTTAATGTCCATGTAATGGAAGACGTGTATTTAGGGGAGGGGGTAGGGTCGAGGGTGCACGCTGGACATTTTCACTAACATTGTAGGCCTATTTGGCTACGTAATCAGTAGAGTATAAGCCTACTCTACTGATATTGATTCTTTCAAACTTAGGATATTGATGGGGGGGGGGGGGGGGGGGGTACAACGTTGGCTATAATTATGATGGACCATCATATTATAAGGAAAGTCAAATTTGACAAGTAATAGCCAACAATTTGTACGTTTAGTATTACAACAGAAATCGAGGAATCTGGCCAGTGAAAGTGTAATTACATAAATTATATATAATTAACAAGTAGAAAATCCGAATAAGTTCGAAGATCAATCTTGTTTAGTTCCGATGTCAAAAATGGGTTAAGCAAGGACATATTTAGGAAGAACATGTTCCCAATTCATATTTTCGGACACATTGGTATGATAGAGGGAAAAACAAATTTCTTGGAGGAAATGGTAATTTATGAAAAAAAATAATTCATTCAATTGAGCAAGTTCCTTGAAAACATCGTTATTTCCTTTTCTCACTACAAGACTTTTACATCAATATTATACAAAATAGTTACAATATTGGCGGAACGTGACAGAAAGGTGAAAACTGGAAGACCAAAAATGTAAACAGATTAATAATAAACAGGAAAATAAAAAACGGAAGTATATCATGCAAAAAAAGCAAGTATCGCAGAATATTAAAGAGATTCAGCGGGGTAGTATAGAGGTATCGAATAAGATGAATTAGTCATAAAGAAAAGAAAAAATAACTGAGTAATAAAATAGGAAAATTCCATCTTTGTCAGGCTGTTGTAGTCGATACGCAGTATAATAATTGTTTGGAAACAAACATCGAAAGTAGGGGAAAGGAATGCGCGCTTGCCTACATGTATGTCCATTGTTTGCCAATTCAAGGAGATGAAAAGGCACCGCGCGTGCGGCCAGTGAGCGATGACAGACAAGAAGCAGGTCATGACCGTGCTTGTTACGTGTTTCGCAGAAAACTACTAACGCTAGTCGTAATTTTCAGACCCCGCAATTTCTTTACTCGCATGAACCGCTGAATTGAAATTTTCGAAAATACAAGCTATTAACCTTCAACACACGCTCAAAGTTGCACAGTGTTAATCGTCATGAACAACGAATATGAATAGTTTAATTGCCAGCTATATCTGGGTGTTATACAAGTGCTTGGCTCAATGGATAAATCAAATTTGTGTTTTCTTCATCAAAGTACATTTTCTCCCACCAAATAGGTATAGGGACTTGAATATATATGACAACCCATTCATTTGATTTATTTTGTATGTCCAAAATAGTTAACAGTGCTTGTCTAAACATTTTCAGACTTGTGCTACTCCCCTTGTACGAGACCCTGGATCATGCCCATGCCCGTGCCTCTGTGAGGCCAAGTAGAACTGATTCCTATAGTTTCTCATCCGGATTTTTCGAAAATGAGGGGGTACCACGTTATTTGAGATTTGATATTTTTCCAAGATGGCCACCGCACATAGCTACTGCGCTCGTATTCCCGTTATACAGCTGTATTTATATTCTTCTTGGGTCCCTGACCCCCGAAAGGCATCAAAAGGCGAAAAAAAAAGGATGCGGGTGGGGACGAGAAACTAGGAATAATTTTGATTTGGTATGACCTCCCTCACCCCCGAAAGTAGGCCAAGTATTCGTGGCGATATGCATATTTGCGACGAGAAGATTAAAAAAAGCGAGCATAATCATGTTCACTGTTTTTTTGTTTTTTTTTAGAAACACCACTCTTTCAGAAAAGCTCCGCGTCCCCTAAAAATAAGGCACGTTGACATGCCCGCAATATGTTGGTCGATCGGTGCATGGCGGCAGGTGTAATTCATGAGGTCCATATACGGATGGTTCGCAGTAACGTTGTGTTTCGATCTTTCCTTTGTTTGAAAAAAAAAATCCAGTGACTGATCTCAAACAAAATACATGTACGATTCGTGAATAATAATCCGTGTCGATAGCACATATTATTCGGTGGTGGCATATAAAGTCATATAATATACTTTTGTTCTCAAGTTCTAACTTTTTCGACCGATTTATACTTTTATGTCCGGCGAGCCGGATTAATTTTCCTGAAATAGGAATTTCCAATTTCCAATCAGTAGTCAATAGTTTAATAGTATACTGCTAAGTTTCCTGTCAAAATAAAAACGACTCTTCTTTTTACAAGACTATAAAGTATAAAGGAGTTAGAAAACGGGATGCATCGCAATGTCACGTCGATGTCCGCAGTTATCTGAAATTAGTAGGCATAGGCCTAGATGTACTCTCAAATTTCACTCGATGTTTACTTATATAGGTTAATTGATATTGATCATTTGGATTGACTTTGAATTATTTGCCAAAGTCAAGCCATTAATACGGACTAGACAAAAGCCTAGACTTATGGACTTCACTTCAACACACTTGGCAAGAATGTTGGATTTTGCGAGACATTCTACTTCTAGAGCGAGCGTCATGAGAGCCCAGCACAGGTGGACACCTGCGTTATCATCATCATCATCATCATCATCATGTCATATAGAGCAACTAGAGTCACAATTTCATGCATGCTTGATCAATAAATATATATATGGTTATTGTGCTTGGACTCAGCCAAGTCCGCTAACTTATTCTTTCCTTGCCCGGTGATTTTGCTTCTTGATGTCAATCGATCTCGTCCGACTACTTGAATTTTAATACGTGGATTTATTAATTATTTTTGTTTTTCTTTGATTTTTGTTTTCAAATCATGAGATGAAATTATACAGATTTCCTTTGTTTTATATTGAATAGGGCAGATATAAAATGCAACAATAAATATTACGACTGTCATAGAAATAACGATCCCTAATTATTGGGGTAACATTTATGTTTATAAAGACATATATTCTGCCGATAATTATTATACGAAGACAAGAAAACGCTCATGAAATGGTTTTAAATAATGACGGAAAGAGTATAAGAAATCTAGGACCGTAGCGAGAAAATGATTTTAATTAAACCCGCTCTGGAATTGCTCACATCGCCAAAAGTAGAAATCCCGACGGTAATTTGGAAGAAAAAAGGACAAATATGTAGAAACTTGTAATACTATTTGAACGACGGATAATGAGATTAATAATTATTTGAAACTTATTTCAAAATTTTCAGTTATGCAGTTTAACAATTTATCCGCTTTTACAGTCGGTAATCTTTTTAAAGCTTGTTATGCCAATTTTTTTAAGCAAAGTCTTCGCCCGCCAGCGCCTGGAAAATGAAAATGAACATGCGCAGCATAGTGCATTATATGCGCGGTATACGGCCGTGCGCTCTCGAGCAGCATGTGACTTTGGTGTTTCCAAACCGTTACCCAGAAACAAACAAAAAAAAGATTTTATGTGCCGACGGCGGCAAAACGTTCACCGACGTGACTTATATGTTAAGGATCAAGGATTCTCGTTTTATTTCAGTCGTTGCAGAAGGCTACTTCAAGTTCAAAATCTACGTTCCGAAGTGCATATTCCCGCATAAACAACTTCAGAATAGTCGCATAGGGCTGCTGTGCTCGTATATATTGCTCCCGCGGGAGCGCTAGTGGGTTCTTAACTTATATCCGGCTTCTCGAGGAGCGATCGATATATGGTTTCAAACTCTGTAGATTTTGATTGCCCCGTCGCCTGGCGTGCAAACCGTTTAACAAAGGATTATGCAAATGAATCTCGGACCGTATATAACGGTACCTCCCCTCGATAGTTCTGCACGCTCATGCACGCCCCAATCAAAGCCTCTATTGTTAGGAAACAGGAACGGGTTTGCACGCGTTCCCGAGTTTCTCCGTGATGCCTAAATTGTGCCTTTAAAGGGGGAAATATGTTATTATTCCCCTTATAGGTTATAATGGGTTAAAGGGGGAAATATGTTAAAACCTGGTCAATTTACATTTCCAAAAACTTTAAAAATTGTCCTTTATTGTTTGAACTTATTCATTATGATGCTACAAAATTTTGATAAGTTTATTAATGTTGAAATTTTGGGAGAATTGAATAATTTGTACATTTTTATTGCATTTGGACGGCTTTTATAGCAATCATCAACATACTTGTGTATAATAATATTGCA
The DNA here is from genome assembly GCA_025617745.1 of Heliocidaris erythrogramma. Taxonomy (NCBI): domain Eukaryota; kingdom Metazoa; phylum Echinodermata; class Echinoidea; order Camarodonta; family Echinometridae; genus Heliocidaris; species Heliocidaris erythrogramma. The sequence goes on from CM046862.1 coordinate 2,916,612, forward strand.
TGTTTTGTTTTAGAATCGCGCAGTTACGCGTGTGCGCAGACATGGGCACTGCGCACGTACTTACACTGTGTCTCATCTGTGCGTGCGGCCATTTTCTCATTTGCATACGCGCGCGTTGGCTCATCAAACAGCTGATCAAAAATATTGAAAATGAAAAGAAATGGTATGGAAAAATCAACCAATCAAAATTGATATCCCCCGATAGGTAATCTGAATCTCATGTTTATTCATCTACTGAATATGTATCTTCAGCCTCTTTCAAAATGATGTGATAAAATCTTACGTAGCTGCATAAAAATTCATACAAATATACTCTTAAAATGTTGAAATAATTTCGCAATTTACAGGAAAAATGGTAGGTATTGGAATTTGGCCCAAATTTTTAAAACTGCAGTTTTTTAGAAATTATATTTAATGAATCATTATTATTCAAAATATGTAAATTACAGTCAAACCTGTCTTAGCGGCCACCTGTCTATAGCGGCCACCTGCTTATAGCGGCCACAAAAAAATCCCCCGCAGGAAATTACTGTGTTGTAGACCCTGCATATAGCGGTCACCTGCCTAACGCGGCCAGCGGCCACCCATTATGTATCCCTCGGACAATATCTGACCGCGTATAGCGGCCACTAATATCGAGTCGAGCCGTAGCTTCATGCACAAAAAAGTAGTTTTTGCCATAGGCGCGATGTGTTTACCGAGTCCTAGCTCAGTCACACTCTCACACAAACATCGTGAATAGATTCTACAATGGCCATGAAGATCTAATAGTTTCACCACATTGCCGACTAATTAGAGATTAAAAGTCTTTTTAGTAAGAATTAAGCACTAGTATTGTTCGTTTACGTAATCTTCGCACCATCCAGCTGCAATCCCCTGCACTTTAGTTGTATTGTTCTCCTAAGCTATCGCGGTCGGCATGGCATTGCATTGATATTGATCGCCATTGCGCAATAGCACAGGCTCGTACACTTCAATATAATTTTTTATTTTTAAAAGATTTATAAAAAAAAGAATTTAAAGCGTTCAAACTTTTGAAAAAAATAATAAAGGAGTGATTTTTTTTTAGAAAGTGAAAATAATAAAAGACTACCCAAGTATTATTTTTTTTAAAGATCAATAATAACGATTGTCCTGCTGAAAAAAGGCGTGAAAACTCGACTCGGATCGTGATCCACCGGCGATCCAGGCCATTGTCGACGTTCGCACTTTCGACGAATGCAAGCGAGCACCTTCTATCGCCTGTTCTCAAAAACAGTTAAAACTTCTTTTAAACCATTCAAAAGGCAAATATTTATTGAATGAAAATTGATTGCACGATTTTATTCAAAAGATAAACTTATTATTGTAATTTTTTGACAGGAAGCAAAAGCATGATTAGACATCGTTTTTAGACTATAAAAATCAAGAACAGCAGTCTACCGCGGGTGGTACGTACGTGGTAATTTGAGGGAAAATTCATTTTACACAGATTGCTCGTATATCTATTGTTTTTCTCATTTATTGACAACAAAGCATATTATTTTAGCATTTATATATCATATGACATGTTTTACGTCAAATCTGTTGATCTATAGCTTGTTTTCCTAAGTCAAAGTAAGTGATATATATGGATGCATGTACACTAACTTTGTTGCGTGTAACAGTGTATGTGCAAATAAATAAAAATGGCCGCCGACCTGTCTATAGCGGCCACTTTTTCCGTTTCCCTTCGGTGGCCGCTATAGACAGGTTTGACTCTACGTAAATACAAACCAATTCCAATACTCATTTTTTCTCGCAGAGCTAGTGAGCACGAAATCAAATGGAAAAATACAAATTTTTCTTCTTTTTTGCTCCCACATGTGGCAACAGGTTGGTTAAACGGAAATGTGTTCAAGGAATCATCTTCATATCGAATTTAAGCTATGAAATGTTCTCTCGAAGTATATTCTTAAAGAGTTATTTCCACTTTCAAGTCCGATGTCTGCAGATATTTCAGACAATACAAACTTTTATCCGAGACTGCGAGCTGCAGAAACGGCTTTCCATCGAAGTGCCACGAGACCGTACGCCAAGCGTTTCGGCATCAAAAGCCAGCCCCACTCCGTGGGCGGCTCAGTACTTTCGCGTGCTTTTTCAGATGAGAAGGGGAATAGTTCAGCTTAAATATTTACATTTGTAATTGTGCTGATCCTATGATTATGAAAACTTTAGCAGTATAATCAGAAATATATTTGTCATTTTATCATTCGTTTAAAAAGTTGTTGAGTTACACAATTATTTTTTAAAAGCTAAATTTCTCCGTGTTTCTTTGCAAAACCGGGGAGCCAAGTCAACGAGAGGTTGACCTTGATGCGGCGCCCGCACTCTCGGCGTACGGTTAGGGTGCGTCGCGCTTCGATGAATTAGCTGTTTTTGCGAATGTATGATGATCATATTCATGAATATCTATTCACATTGGACTCAAGAGAGTGGGAAATAGCTCAGAAATATCCAGTACTTTTATATTAGTCAAGTTATATTCGATATGAGGGTGATGCTTTTAACATAATGGCATTTTGACCTACCTGTGTCCGATTATCTGGGCAATATGTCGCCCACTATAACACGTACGTGAATGGAATAAATTTACCTGTGATGCCCAAATTCAGAACGTTGGGAAAGAAAGAAAAAAAATGAGTATCCATTGCGACTCATATTATTATTAATATTAATACAAGAAGGTATTGAATTTTCAATAAAAGTATACCATTACATCGGGAAAACTGCAGTCAAAAAGAAAATATAAGAAATATGTCCAGTAAATTACACAAAAATGAATGGGCTTCCTGGCCACCTACAGTGCACTCTCGCGCAGTGATTACGTCACGGCGCGATACACAGATGAAACAGCGCCCATAGGAGTGTAAGTACGTGTGCGCAGACTTGGGCACTCTAGCCATATTAGATTCTACACACGACATGCACGAAGTATAGGAATGTATGAATTATGATGAGTATGAGTATGAGTGCTTTATGGTGTCTTTTGGTGGACATGGTGGATATGAAGTTATGAACCAAGGGCATAATCGTGATATAGTCCCCAGCATACCCTAACCCTTACTGCGGCAGCCCGAACACGTAGTGTTCGGGCTGCGATCAGCAGTCCTTTGATTGCTTGGATGTCTCTTAATTACAAGGTCGTTTGTCAAAATGATAGCCATGAAACATGACATTATTTGATTTTAGGCTACTTTAGGTACTTACAATACTTTACGATTGACTGTCGTCTTTCTTTTCAATGAAGATGATACAAAAAAGGCCTATTTATCTCCAAAAGCCTGTACTAAAAACTTCCGTAGGTCGGTGTTTTGCTTGCAATGCGCATGCGTCAGACAAGAAAGGGAGCATTATGAATATTCATTAAGACGAGTGGCAGGCAGGAGCTCGAGCGAATAGAGATCGCCGGATCACAGTGGATATATGAATATTCATTATTCCTGTGACGAAAACTATGCCGTCGTTGTAATAAATATTCATAGGCGCATGCGCAAGTGCCTATTTTCGCTTCTGCTTCAACAACATGGCGAATGGGACTGGTTTCGAAAATTGAGAGTAAAAAGTGACATTCATCGATTCTACACATTTTTTTAGGAAAAGCTGATTTGCGGAAGGTCTGTTTAGGTAAGTGGCATCGTATATATGATACTTTAATTTCAAAAAATAACTTATATGGCTATATTTTCAATGGTCATTTGAACATTGGTAAATTGTGAGACCCACCGAATCGTACTGGTTTCACTCAGGACGCTGCCACTTCGTGGCAGCGTCCCGGGGCTAACCCTAACCCTAACCCTAATCCTAAACCCTACCCTAACCCTAATCCTAATCCTAAACCCTAACCCTAACCCTAAAACCTAACCCTAATCCTAAACCCTAACCCTAATCCTAAAAAAACTTCAATTTTTTTTTGAAGCGGGGACTATTTCACGATAATGCCGAACCAAGTACCAAATGAACGAGGTTATCTCTGGCCCGTTACTTAGTCTTAGATGGCCACGGAGTTGCACTGGAAAACGCAGGGGCATGACCGTGCGTCGCGCACAGCCGCGGTGCCGGTGGCGGTGGCGATGTTCAAGCCCCCTATAATTCATGTTCACGTCTCATGGACTGACGGTAAACCGTAAAGAAAACGAATCTACATCCCACTACAATTTACAAACAAGGACCTCCTTGCTACAACATACTTCAGTAACCACTAACGGCTACATATCGTGGTTGAGGAAACCACTCGTTCAAATGTTTATAGAAAATTGAAAAAGAACTTACCCTTTCTCTTGAAATGCCAAAATTATAGTGACGAATAGTGCACTGATATTTCATCCACCAGTTCAGTTGAATAATAGTGTAAATAATGATGACGTCAGGGTCAGCTGATGCAGCATGATGATGTCATTTTGATACTATTTCAGGAGAAATATGGGCGGTGACATCGTAGTGATACAATGACGTCACTAGTAAAGCTAAAGCTCTTCTGCCGAAATCGGCAAGGCCATATTAAACATAATACACTTTTGAAAGGGTAAAGTGGATTATTAAAACAAGTTGATCATGATTATTAGCAAGGTCGTAGAAACCATTAGGATAAAACCAGTAGAAACTTATACTGGTTTCTACTGCGGAGTGGTCCATTTTCTACTGGTTTTAATATGGAAAGTGAATAGATTCCAGTAGAAAAGCAGATTTTTTTTAACTGGTTTTAATATGAAAATTGAATAGATTCCAGTAGAAAACCAGAAGGAATTTTACTGGTTTCAATATGTAAAGTGAATAGATTCCAGTAGAAAACCAGAAGGTTTCAACATGTAATGTAAAAAGATTCCAGTAGAAAACCAGAAGGAAATATGTAGAGTGAATAGATTCCAATAGAAAACCAGAAAGAAATTCTACTGGTTTCAATATGGAAAGTGAATAGATTCCAGTAGAAAAAAAAAAAAAAATCTAATGGTTTCAATATGGAAAGTGAATAGATTCCAGTAGAAAACCAGAAGGAAATTCTACTGGTTTCAATATGGAAAGTGAATAGATTCCAGTAGAAAAAAAAAAAATCTAATGGTTTCAATATGGAAAGTGAATAGATTCCAGTAAGAAACCAGAAAAGATATTCTACTGGTTTTGTGACAATATGTTTATGTGATCTACATGTTGAGACTATAATGTTTATAGCGAGAGAGGGCGCTAGAGCGCACCTTTCATTATGGTTGAATAAACCTGCAGTCATGCATGATTTTGGTCCACGACATGAACGTTTGATATGTTATCATTTGTGACTCCCTTACCTCATATAACAGTCAAATGACACATGGTGGCAGCGGTGAACTTTTGAAGAGGATCTGAGAGCCTACTTTCAGTGAGTACTGCTATGACAGCATTTGAGGCCGAAGAAAATATGCACTGAGTTGACAAAGGTCTCTAGATCTACGGGAGCTTCTTTATGTTTTATTTTGCTGAATTCGATCTCGATTTGCTCCTTTATGTACTAGTAAGAAAAACCAGGTTTCCAGGATACCCTGGAACTTAGGTGATCCCAACCTCAAATCTGTCAGATTTTCTCATTCAAAACTTCAAAGTAAAACACTTGAGTTGGACACAAGTTGGCGCTATGTCAGTAAAAAACCTTGCAAACCCTACAATGAATTGGTTAAAAGTGCTAAATCATTTGTGTTATAACTAGCAATAACATCTTGATCAGATCATGAAGGAAATATCAAAAATGATATTATCAATATCAAAGTAGAAAAAATATATTTTTCAATCAACTTTCACTACATGGCTCCCTTAAATTTCATAAATTTACCCAACAATTTGGCTTGAAAAATTCACTAGATTTACACTACCTTCATCTTTACATACTACACACATGTAACACTACCTTCAGCCTTACGTAGGCCTACTAAACACATGTAACATCCCAGTAACGTATTTACAAGGTTTCTACAACAAATCGGATGAATGAATTTAAAGAAAATAACAATTTACTGTTACAGTAGGTAATCAATAATTTAATAACCTTGAACCTTTATCAATTTCCTTGGTAATCAAACAACAAACATAAAACCATTATCAATTGCGTTGACAATATACATAGCCATAGAAATTTATGGAAATAAATCAATGTTCAATAAAAAATGACATTTGTTTTATCCTTTATCCACATTTCAATAATGCATCGATCTATGTTTTGTCATTTTTGATGATATAACAATGTTTGAGTTTAGAGTGAATAAATGGTGCCAGGTAAAAATACCAGAGGTAAAAATGCCAGAGGAATAAATGCCAGAGGAAAAAATGCCAGAGGTAAAAATGCCGGAGGGAAAAATGCCAGAGGCAAAAATGCCAGATGAAGAAATAAAAAGGTTTGATGCTAGACTAGTTTATCTAAAATTTTATCAGACATGTATTTGATTCCAAATTTAGAGAAATATGGGTAACGAACAATGATTTTGTGCAAGTGAAGCAGAAATCGTGCCAAAATTTATTCGGTTCGGTGTAAAAATGCCAGAGGTAAAAATGCCAGTGGTAACTCACATACCGAGTGTGCCAGGCCATAAAAAGCACAATACAAAAGAAATTTTGGTAAAGTAAATTACCATTTCTAAATACTATTCAACGTAACAGACATTCAAACGTCCTTTCCTTTGACAAATATTTTCAATAATTTGCTTTCTTCGATAAATTACAAAGAAAAACACCAATATACATGTATTCCTAAATCTTGGAAATATTAGTCTTAATTTAGACTCTCAATGAGATAAAGATAAATACGTATAATTTTGACATTCAGACTCTTTTGGAGTTTCAAAGTTGAACAACAGTCTTCACATTCAGACCCTGTAACAAGGTGAGACAAAATATGTAGTCTGAGATTCAGACACGTATAAAAAAATACAACAGTTACCAGTATGTGTGTGTGTAATTGGGTTTTTACAGACGTGTATCAATCAGATATGATTATTTACGTCTGGGACCGACCTTTAACGTGACTCAGTCTCGAACCTGGGTCCGCTGAATCAGTTTATAACTTCCACTGGTAGCTGGATTACAGGCGCACGCCACAACGCCCAGTTCCTAGTCAGGTATTAGTCTATAGTTCAGACGCGACTCTTCGATTTACTAATTCGCGTGTTCATGGCTCCTTGTCTGGGAATCCTACTTGGTATTCACATGGAAGTAACAGGACAAGTTTGTGAATTGGGCGATCCAAGTAACTTAATGAAGTAGTTCGCTTTCCTGATGCTGTTAGATTTCGATCACCCACTGCTACCTTGACCTTGCGAACCCGATTATCTTCGCATTCATACGCTTCGACGACTCTTCCTAGAGGCCATGTGTTTCGGGGAAAATGATCATCTTTGATTATCAGGACGTCACCAACTGTCATATCGCGCTGAGCGCGAGTCCATTTCTTTCGAGATTGCAGTTGGTTCAGGATTCCTTTCTCCATCGGCACCAAAAGTCATTGGCCAGAGGCTGAACCCTCCTCCGCTTCTTTAGATATACGTCTTCACGAAGAAACTTCCCAGGTGGCGGTAGAATAACTTTCGACTTCTGGGCCAATAAGTGGTTTGGAGTGAGTGGTTCTGGGTGGTTTGGCTCGTTAAGGAATTCTACCGCTAACGGACGACTGTTGACGATAGCTGCTGCCTCACAGAGCAAGGTACGAAGAGAATCGTCATCAAGTTGCTGACCGTTTTTATACAACAGTACATCGAGTATGGTGCGTACTGAACGAATTTGGCGTTCCCAAACTCCTCGCATATGGCTTGAGGCTGGGAAATTGAAGTTGAAATCAAAGTAGTAACATTAATTTTCTTTCTAAGCAGACAGGATTTCACCTTCTCATGGTCCATCTCTTTCCATGCTTTCGTGAGTTCAGTCTCTGCACCGACAAAGTTTGCCCCCCCCCCCCCCCCCTGTCTGACCTCAGCTGCCGAAAAGGACCTCGAACAGAAATGAAACGTCGTAATCCATTAACGAAGGCATCAGCAGTCATCGAATTTAACGTTTCTAGATGAATTGCTCTTGACGCCATGCAGGTGAAGATAAGGCCATATCTTTTTTTCTGCCTTCTTTGATAGTCCATGGGCCGAAACAATCTACTCCACAGTAAGTAAACGGCGGACTAGGCGTGAGACGATCTATGGGTATATCTGCCATCTTTTGTGTTAGGGCTGGTTGACGAAGTTTATGGTAGGTCACACATCAGCTTGGAGACAAAGTGGCTGCAACCAAGGATCCAGTATCCCTTAGCTCGGATGCAGTTGATTGTCATTCCTCTTCCCTGGTGAACTATTTCTGCATGGCAATGGGCTCTGTAAGATGAGACTGAGGAAGAATGGCAGGATGCTTAAGCTCAAACGGTCCCTCGACACTTGCTAGTCTTCCTCCAACTCTAAGGATTCCTTCTGTGTCTACGAAGGGATCTAATTGATGTAGATGACTCTTAGCTTTGCAGAGACGTCTTCCTTCACGAGCAGCGGCTCCTTCTATGCCTCCTAATATCTGTAGCTCCTCTTTAAAAGCATCTTTCTGAATATGCCGGATGATTTCTTTCTCAGCGTGGACAAGTAGTTCAGTAGACAGAGGTTGAATGATGACTTCATCCTTCTTTGAATTCGCTCTCCTTTTTTGGCAGCATCTATGGAGGTAGGACTTGAGGCAGAGACAATTGGCTATATACTGCCTTCCTAGCCTGCTGCCAAGTAGAGAATCGTTTGAGTCTCTCAAGATCAAATTCCTCTTCATTCTTGATTGTGGCATGAGACTGCTGCCCCTCAGGATCGTTCAGAAGGATCATACTCTCATCTTCATTATCCTCATCAGCGATATCGTCCTTCCATAAGAACTCTGGGCCAGTCAGCCACTTCGTCACCTCTATCTGGTCGACTCTAATCCCTCTGGATGCCCCGTCAGCTGGGTTATCTTTGGTTTCGACATACTTCCACTGAGATGGTGATGACAGGTCTCTGATTTGTCTCGTTCTTTACATAACCCAGCACTACTCTACTGTCGGTCCTAAAGACTTCTTTGTCGGCTGTGAGACCCAGTTCCGTCTGAAGAAACATGCTTACTTTAACTGAGAGCAGGGCTGCAGTTAGTTCAAGTCTTGGAATGGTAACTGTTCTGACGGGGGCAACTCTGGACTTTCCCTCAACTAGAGCGCAGTGTACTTCACCCACCCGATTTGTCAGTCTCAAGTAAGTGCACTGACCATATCCCACACTGCTAGCGTCTGAGAAATTGTGTAGTTCGACGCTCTGGATCTCACCAAATTTCTTGGGCTTGAAACATCGGTCGCTTGACAGACTCTCAACCTTTACAATGTCATTCTTCCATTTCTCCCATCTTTCTTTGAGGTCGCCACTCAGGGGGTCAACCCAGTCAGCTCCACTTCTGCATAATTCTTGGAGAATCAATTTGCCGGAAAGAACGACTGGAGCCAGTAGGCCTAGAGGGTCGTATACCGACATCACCGTTGCCAAGACTCCTCGTCTAGTCAAAGGTTTCTGGTGAAACGTTAACCGAAACTGAAATGTGTCTGATTCCACACACCACTGCCTTCTGGATTGGAAGGTCGCTATGGAACAATTCTTTGGTAGTGAGATCCTTTGCTCTTTCTGCTTCAGATGCATCTTCTATTACCTTCGAGAGTTTGAAACGAATTTGTGTAAGTGTAGCCCACCTCTCTCACACATGAGGATCTGAGGATCAGATCAGTAGCTTGCTCTGCTGTAGGGACCGACTTCAACCCATCATCGACGTAAAAGTCATGATGTCCAAAGTCCTCATGATCTGTTGCTATCTGGCAGAAATTTGAGCATCCTGGCGATGACGAAGCTCCGAACAGGTGCACTCTCATACGAAGATCGCATACAGGCTGCCTTCCACCATAATCGAAGATAGTCTCGGTGATCTGTTCTGACTTGGAATTGTTAGAACATCTCCTGAATGTCGCAACTGAAAGCAACATAATCAGTTCTGAATCTGCATTATACACCAACTAGGTTGTTGGTCAGATCTGGGCCAGTCAACAGAGGCTGAGGGATATACCAAGCTGCGTCAGCTTCCTTGCACGAATTTGGAACATATTCAGCATAGCCCTTCTCTATCAGTGCTTGAATCTTCTGAGAATATAGCCTGTGATACTCAGAGTCCTTTTCGAATTTCCTCTTCAAGATGCTTAACTCTTCTTAGCCATGTATCTGTTGTTTGGCAGCTTAGGATTTGTTTCCTTGAAAGGAAGGGGTGTTTCGTAGCGTCCATCATCTGTGATATGAATCTGCTCCTCCATCAGTCTCAGAAACTTGACATCATTCTGCAAGTAAGGCCGTTGTTCCCTTTCAGGGGCGAAGTCTGCTTCTAGAAACTTGATGACCTGATGAGGTGCTATCTCCTCTCTAACTGTGGATTGACATGAGTACACTACTTCTGTAGGATGACTATCTATTTGTACTTCCTCAGGAAAGAACCTTCACCATTGCACGATGACTTACACCTATTGGGTCATCTTTGTAGTCATTCTCTACCATGCCAATTACACTCCACCCTAGGTCAGTCTGCATTGCGAAAGGTCCTCCATATACGGGTGAGGGAATGACAGCTCGAGGAGTAAGGGCACTTGGACAATCATAGCCTATAAGTAAAGCTATTTCACAATCCATCATTGGCGATAAGTGGCCTGTCATGGACTCCAGATACGTTAGATTCTTAACGACTTCAGGCGTAGGAATGTGATTTCTATTTGCAGGTATGATATCACGGGTGTAAGACGGTGGTAACATAATTTCCTTATCGCCATTCAAGGCCCTCACTTTGAGACCCTTAATCTTTTCGCTTGCAACTCTTTCATCAGCCTTTGTCATTGTTGAGAGAAGTAGGCTGACCTCCGTACCAATGATTCCCATTTTTTCCTTTGTCTTTCGGAGGATGAAGGTTGTGTCAGATTGGGTATCAAGCATGGCGTATACCAACCGCTCCTTTGGCGTTGAGGCATGAGATAACCATACCGGAACAATGGTAGAGGTTTTTGATGTATGGGGGTTACCTGTGTTGCTTAACGCATGGGACGAGTAAGATTCATCTGTCTCTTGCTGAGTGTCGCCTTCTCTTGACGGCCGCTTATCACTCCAATTATCATCATGAAGTACAGTGGGATGCCTTTTCTTGCATGAAGAACAAGTGCTCTTATAGCGACATTCCTTGGACCTATGACCAGGTTTGAGACACCCGAAGCACAGATTACGTTCACGTATAAGTTTTCTCTTCTCTTCCATAGACTGTGATGCAAATGAAGTACAATCTGCGAGACGGTGCTGTCCTTTACAACATGGACAGGTGAGCTTCTTCCTGCTCCATCAGACCTAGCGTTAGATGATGGCTTCCTCTCCTGAAAGGACGTTACTGATACGCAGGCTACCTCTGCTTCTTGTACGACAAAGTCCACAAAGACAGAGAATGGAGGGAATGAGCCTGTATCATGTCTCCATTGAACAACTTTCCGACCCCATCTATGAGTAAGCCAGTCCGGAAGCTTTAAAAATAGCCTTCTATTCTCTCTCTCATCATCAAGATGGCTCAGATGGTGTACGAATAAAATCTCCATATCTCCGGAGGCCATTTGATCCTTTGCGCCTATCTTAGGCCAGGCATCTAACTTGTCCCGGAATGCATTGGAGAAAACGAACGTGTCTCCATAACGTTTGTCGAGTTCCTTTCTTGCTATTGTGTAGGCATGTTCATTGCTAAAGAGTGAATATCCCTGTACATACTCCAAAGGTTGCCCCTTCAGCAGTGTTGTAGTGGTAAATATTTTTGGGGGTATACTCCCTTATATTGATAGCTCAATACTCAATGCACCAAGCTAACGACGAGGCGATGCACCGTGATGTGGTGGTGATTCACAAACACAACACCAGGGGTGTATCCAGGATTTCCCAATACGGGGGCGCCAGGAATTATTGATCGCCGTCATGGGGGACAAATTTTTGCTTCTGAAGAAGGGCTGAGATGCAAAATAGTGCTATATGGTGCTATAATTTTTTTTTACGACGGCCATTAGGGGGGGGGGGGGGGGGGAGGGCGCCTGTTGCACCCCCTGGATATGCCACTGCAACCCCCCCCCCCCCCGTGACCTGACAAGAAAACACACACACACACTCACCCCCACACACATCCTCACACACACAGCTTTACATGGCTTTACTTCCGAGGACAAGTAGTGTTCCTCTATTGTTCCTCGTCCTCGGACAGTCGACGGAATAAAGCACAAATTCATTGTTCGACGTTCGAGGACTATTGTCCGGCTTCCGAGGACCATTGTTCTCATGATTTTTTTTTTGTTCTCTGTCCGAAAATGTCCTCGGACATACTGCTAAACAGGCCCACACACCCTCACATACATTGATTTGTGGGGAACATTATTGTTCTCTCCTATTGTATTTTGTACCCCGCAAGCACTTCTCCTATTGTATTTTGTATCCCACAAGCATGGCGGAATAAAGGCCATCATTGTGCTCTATTGTTCTCTGTACCCCACAACTGAATCCATGTAAGCCCGCACTCACATACACGCTCACATGCACCCACCCTCTCTCTCTCACACACACACACACACACACACAAATCATCTGTCACAATATCATCTCAAAATGTTAAAATTAAGTTTTGCAAAAAGCATCAAAATTTGAAACATTAGGGAGTTATATTTTCAGACCAAAAAACATCAAGTCATTTTTTCAGACCAACCTTTGCATAAGCCCTATAGATCTATACATGTCTAAATCACCAAGACTAAAAATTATCCAAGATGATTCAAGTCGTTGTCATAATAATTTTTATTTCTAGTTTATGCAACAGTCATTTACATGTAATTGCTGATACAGATTTTTATAAGACATGCTGTCATAGATCTCCAAATGTCTTAATTGTTTGGTACTGCAACTTAATATATTATATAGTTATTTCATACATTTTGTTGTGTAGTTTGAAATAAACTTACCCTCTGTTAATAACATTCACCGTTGTATGTGTAATTTTCATATGATTTAAGACACCTGTTCAACAATTAAATAAGATTGAGTTGTGCTCACATGCGTAGCCAGGATTTTTCAATAGGGGGGTCACAGGCCCTGATAGCAGAAAGTGGTAAAAATTACGTGATATTTACGTCGTGGTTTTCGTCTTTTTTACGTCCTGTAATTACGTCAATAAGACGACAACTTGCACCAACGCAAGACGTCAAGAGGACGTCTTATTTTGACGTCATCTGTACGCTGCAAAAACTGAAGTGCTGAGCACTTTTTGAGGGCATGCATAGGGACTGCACTCAGAGTGCTATTGCATGCACGCAGTGTGCTATTTCAGCACTTTCACGGGAGCTGGACCGGCTCCTTAAACTGCTAAACATTCATTAAAAAAATGATTTGGGCGAGCTTCGAACCAGGGTCCGCTGATCGAGAATTGCTGGCATTACCGCTAGACTAACTCACATCGTACGATTTAGAGCAGATCATATTGTTACATAGTGAATTTACGACACCACATAGTTCATGTTATCTACTTGACTCCCATGACTAAACTGGATTGCAAGAAGCATTCGTTAGTCCATCGGTAACGTCAGCGCCTCTCAATCAGCGCCTCTCAATCAGCGGAACCTGGTTCGAGGCTCGCCACGGTCATATTTTTTTTGCTGGTAAATTAGCACACTACAAGTGCTATAAACAGCATTTCAGGTGCAGTCACCATACATGCCCCTAAAAGTAGCACTTTAGTTTTTACAGTGTACAAGACGTAGGGATGACGTCAAAATAAGACGTCCTCTTGACGTCTTGCGTTGGTGCAAGTTGTCGTCTTATTGACGTAATTCCAGGACGTAAAAAAGACGAAAACCGCGACGTAAATATCACGTTATTTTTAACACTTTCTGCTATCAGGGAAGAGGAATGAAGACGTAGAGATGACGTCAAAATAAGACGTCCTCTTGACGTCTTGCGTTGGTGCAAGTTGTCGTCTTATTGACGAAATTACAGGACGTAAAAAAGACGAAAACCACGACGTAAATATCACGTCATTTTTTAACACTTTCTGCTATCAGGGGGGGGGGGGTGTCGATCCGTGTTCATGATCGTGGGGGGAGGGGGGGGGGGGGGGGGGTTGACCGGCAAGGGAGCGAAGCCAGTGGCGTATCTAGGGATTATGGCACTCGGGGCAAAAAAAACGAAGTACCCACACCCCCTCCCCCCCCCCCCCCCGTGCCCAAACCTATCTACGTCAGCGAGGGAGCAAAGCGACCGAGGGGCAAATTTTTCAATTTTTAAACTTTCAAAATCTAGATTTTTAGTGCATTAACAGGCCATTACCCCCACCTCATATTTTTTTTTTGCATATATACCCCTACCGCTCCCCCCCCCCCCGGATCGACACCCACTGGTGGGGGAGGGGGCAGATGTAATCCATCCGCACAGCCAGGATGTCATTTTCGGCGGCAGTTGTGAGCACGCGAAGAGTGCGAAATTGGTGTGTGCTCCCCAGGGGGTGGGTGCAGGGAGGGTTTTACAGCAAATTTGAGAGAAAGATAACTGCTCGTAGCATCCCCCCTTTTTTTAGGGGAAAAGGTATTTCGAGGTCAGGACTGCTGTACATTTATTTGGACGCAATACAGCATTGTATATAACAGGGGTGTGTTCAGGAAGAGGGTAATTTCCCCTTCCCGCTCTGAGCGCGAAAGCTCTGACGTTTTATAGCAAATTTGAGAGAAAGATAACGGCTCGTAGTACCTTTTATAGGCGGAAAGTTATTTCGACGTCCGAACTGCTTTTCAGTTATTTGGGCGTAATACTGCACTGCAACAGGATGCAGGGAGAGGGGGGGGGGGGGGGTTCCCCCTTCCCGCGCAAAGCGCTATAGCTCTGACATTTTAGCAAATTTGAGAAAAAGATAACGGCTTGTAGAAAACAATCTTTTAGGCGGAAAGTTATAGTTCGACGAACCGACTGCTTTAACGCTTTTCAATTATTTGGAGCAATATTGCACGGTATGTAACAGGGGTGGGTGCAGGGAGTGGGAGTTTCCCCCTTCCCGCGCAAAGCGCAAAAGCTCTGACGTTTTAGCAAATTAAGAGAAAGAAAACGGCTTGTAGCAAACAATTTGTTTATGCGGAAAGTTATAGTTCGACGTCATGACTGCTTTTCAGTTATTAGGACGCAATACTGCACTGTATGTGACAGGTGTTGGTGCAGGGAGAGGAGAGTTTATATTTCCCCCTTCCCGCGCGAAGCGCGAAAACTTTGACGTTTTTGCAAATTTTGAGAGGAAGATAACGCTTGTAGCGCCTTTTTAACCCCTTTTCTCTCACTTCTCCCGCTTTTTCGCTCTCGCTCTCGCTTTTTGTTTTAATGGCTGAAATAGGGCATGTAAGGGAGGGGGCATGGTCCCCTTGTGCCCCCTGTCGACGCCAGTGGTTGTGCTTTTTTAAAGCCTGCATTTATAGTTGTAGAAGTGAATGCAAGTAGTCAGTTTGTAGTTTAGACAGTGTAACATTCACAGTGCCCTGATTATAAACACGATTTCAAAGGCATTTTTTCACAATAAATATCACATCAAAATATAATTAAATCTTAGTTTTTGCAATTGGCATCAAGCATTAGTGAGTCGTATTTTCAGACCAATCATTGCATCAACCACATGTCTAAAATGCACAAACTAATCCAAAAATTATCAAACCGTTGTCATAATAATGATTTTCTGCAAATGTTCATCACCTGTAAAGGTTGTGCTATCACAAAGAGTATGAGGTAATTATTTAATTGTTAATACAGATTTTTATAAGACACACTGTCACCTCCAAACGTCTTGTTTATTATATAGGCAATGTACAAGTGTACAACATCTTTACTCATTTCATACATTTTGTTGGGAGCTTGAGCAAAATATTCATGAAGATACATACCCAATGTTAACAACATTTTTTTTTTTTTACTTTTTTTTTGGATGTGCAAACAGTGCAGTTTTGGTAATTGAACACAACGAACTGTTTAACAATTAACTACAACTGAGTTGTGCTTTTTGAGACCTGAATTCGCCTCAATTTTCCTCAAACTTCAAAGGCTGAAATTCCTTAGTTGGTCCTGGGACCTGGCCACTGCACGAAATCAGCTCCGCCTCCTTTTGGCCTTGAAGTTGTACATTGTATATTTTGTACGGCGCATGAGCCATGATGATGGCCTAGCGGCAATGGGACTAGCATATAGCCAGCTCGCGCCTAGCCTAGCAGCTAGCCTTGCACTTGCTACCTAGCCTCGCACACGCCGTCCGCCACATGCACATCACAGGCGCGCCGCGAGCCCGGCCGGATATGGATCAGATGTACGTAAAAAATAATACGCAATCATACTGCAATACGTACGTTTGATTTGTCAAAAGTTTGTCGAGTATATGGATCGCCAACACACATTAATTCTGTGGAACACAATTCACAGAGTATGAATTTCAACGATTTTTCATAAATTTCATACAATTCTTCTTTTTTTTCCTATATAATATATTTTTTTAAATTTTAAAACCTGATAATTATTCTTAAGTATACGCGCGTATACCCGAAAAAGTCCAATTTCTTTTTTACGTATACGGCGTATACAAGCGTATACGCTCCACTACACCACTGCTGGCCTTCAGGTACTTCAACAAGTAGTAGAACTTATCTTCAGATGAAATTCCCTTCTTTTCGATGAGCATGTCGTAAGCTCTCTTCCAAGCCGGATACTGCAGTGGACTTCCATCGAAGACTGGTGGCTCTGGTAAAGGGAGTCGATTTAGGCGCATCTGCTCGATCAAACAAGCTGTGAGGAATTTGTCTGGTTCTTGATGATGAAGCTCTTGTAGAGAATTCCAAGGTTCAGATGTCTGTTGCTGTCTTATTGGTCTAAGATCTTCCTCTGGTAGTTGTTTGTCCGCATTACCTTTCTCTTCAACCCTGTTTTCTTGATGTACTCTATCACTCTGAACGTCATCCGTATTACTGGGTTGCAACTGTTGATCAAGCCATTGTTGACATCGACGTTTTGACGAGGAAGAACTCGTTGTAGACAACCTCAAACTTCCCTGTACAGATCTCACTCTATCGTACGTCTGTTTAATTAGAATGGAATGTTCTTCCTCAAGCTCATCGAGCTTTGCTTCGCTATTTTCCTCTGTAGAAAGCATCTGCGCAGCAGTAGAAAATTCTTCCTGAGCTGTTATAGCACCGTCCATAATTACCTGCAGAGCATCTCTCTGGGATTTTATGGCGCTAATTTCTGCATCACCATCAGTGAGGAGAGTCCTTAGTTTCGTTGATGATCTTCTCCATGAGGTAATGCAACCTTTCCATTTCTTCTGCTTCATTTCTAACTGCCATTGCGCTCCCTTATTGGTAAGTTGTCGAGGTCGTTTACTATCTCCAACAGCTGCACCAGGATCTGATGAGCTTTCCTCACGATGAGTAGACATGTTCAGATGACTTCCGTTGACAATTGTCAACCGTTCAATCTAACTCTGGGTTCTGATGGAGAGTTTACTCGACTGACGAATGAGGAAGATTTACCCTATCCGTTGAACAGACTGGTTCTCTTTGTAGTGAGCAAAAAGTTCGTTGATCATGCCGCTAGTGTTCCATGCTACGTTGTGAAGAACATCACTCTTCAGAGTGTCGAAAGCATTCACTCTTCAGAGTGGCTAGAGTTTTCACTATGACAGCATTTGAGGCCAAAGAAAATATACAGTTGACAAAGGTCTCTACGGGAGCTTCTTTTATGCTTTATTTCGGTGAATTCCATCTTGATTTGCTCCGTGAAAACTGTATCAATAAAACATATATGAAAGCATCATAAATACAAGTGCATATTAATAACAATGATCATAAATCAACCTGATTTTCAAACATGAATCTAACAATATTTGTAATAAGTAGCGTTAATGCATTTTTTTGGGGGGGTTAAATAATTTTATGCATTTAACATCAATTCCTCTTTAGCTAATCCAAAATAGCTGACGGATTTATTTTTTATTATACAGCTGGTGACAACCAGCCATTTCCTGTACGTGTGTTTTACATTCTACTTGTATTACGTAACATTACACCTGTCTGGATCTCCCTGTACATACTAAATTTTCCATGACAGTAGCTATTTCTATGCTCTTTTGTGTTTTGGTCATGTGAACATCACATGCCAATTTTTACAGTACTTTTCCACTACATGTTTATATAAAGTGAAAGTCTGTGCTTTTTTTACTCACTACTACATCAGTCACTGAGAAGGTACACCAAATTATTGAAGCTTATTTTTTAACCGGGTACGACTCCCGTGGAACTTTCTTCGGCAACCTGCTGACACCTGGCTTAGCCGTTTTTAGCCAGCTTTTGGTAACGGACTTTTATTTCACGGCATACAACGAAGCTCCTTCATCTCTGCAACTAGATTCTTCAAGGGAGCAGAATTGGGAAACTTTCTGGACAACTTCATTCCATCGAGTACCTATAGAGCCGTAAACCTATCTCATCTGAACTCACAACAGACTCGGGCTCACCGCTGCATTCTGCGGGCGAATTCAACATGTCCATCTACGCTGTCCAAGGTTTCAATCAACATTCTGACTCTGTTGCTGCCGTGAGTTTTACACCCAAACATTCTTGCCAAGCAACCCAAAACTGAGGGCATATTATTTCTCACTTTTTGAGCAATTTATTATATTTGTTGTACCTAGTGCTGAATTACATTAGTGATCATTTTTTTTTTAAGAATTGTTAATTTGAATTGGCACCAGTTTTGATTGCCATCTTGCACCAACCAGGCGCACATATTTTTTGATATATATATATATATATATATCACATAAGTTATACCCATTTAACGATTCCTTTTTTTGTATTTCGTTTACTCATATTTTGTGAGCCATAAGTTTCGCCATATTAGCTTGTGCTCACACTACTCTACATTTTTAATGCTTATTACAGCGGCGGCCTTCCGCTATAGAAACAGAGCCACTTAAGCATTTACTTTGTATATTTATTTGAAATTGTTTTGGTGAATATATATAAAACATTAAACCACCAGCAATTAATTTGATTGTGTTAATGTTCATTCATTTCTTGTGAGATCAAATTAAGTTTAAATTTAGTGAGGAGGTTGTTGAACACGCATATATATTTTTAGTTTGAATTTTTTGTTAAATACACCATACCATCCCCACAAAAGTGGTGACCCCGACGTGATCTCACAAGGGTTGAAGTATATTTGTCTTTGAATTTCATTGGTTTATCGGACCTGGTTTTGTCAACGCACGTGCTACGTGGTCACAAGCCATGCCTGACAGCGAGTCAGACAGTTCAACTTCAATAGTTGGGGCCGTTAGCATAAAGCTTCCGCAATTCTGGAGTTCCGATCCGCAACTTTGGTTCGCCCAAATTGAATCTCAATTTGCTACGCGCCAAATAACAGTGGAGACAACAAAATACCACTATGTTATTTCTGCTTTGCAGCCGGAAGTTGCGCAAGAGGTACGGGACCTCCTCATAAATCCACCCGCGATTACGCCTTACTCTATTCTAAAGGAGCAGCTTATTTCCCGCACCACGGCTTCCGAGCAGCGCCGTGTACAAATGCTCCTCACTGAGGAAGAGTTAGGCGACAGAAAACCGTCGCAACTCCTGCGCCGCATGGAGCAGCTTGTTGGAGCTAAGAAAATTGAGAAGGGAATTTTGAAACAATTGTTTCTTCAGCGCATGCCCTCTAACGTGCGCTTAATTCTCGCTTCGACTAGCGACACATTGTCATTAAGCGAATTGGCCGAGTTAGCCGATAAGATTATTGAGGTCCACGTCCCAACCGTAGGGACAGTTTCCGCAGAGGTACCTACCACCTCACTCGCCGCACAGGTGGTGCATCCCACCGTCGCACCAGTGACCGCAGCCGCCGGTCCTGACCCCATAGAGGAGTTGCGCAAAGACGTACACCAGTTGTTTAAGATGGTGACGGACTTGCAGCGACAAGTTTTTCGTTCACAGCGCAACATTCGTAATCGTAGCAAGTCACCGTCACGTTCTAAGGTGACCGCTGAATCACAAGCAGATGCACTAGCATCAAACTTGTGTTTCTACCACGAACGCTTCGGGGACAAGGCAAACCGTTGCCGATCTCCCTGCGCCCGATCACGTGAATTTTCGGAAAACGCCAAAGCCAGTCGGTAGGCGCGACGACCCGAACTGGTGCATGCGATGGTCGCCTATTCTACATTACGGATGTAAATTCACGGAGGAAATTCTTAATTGACACAGGCGCTGCAGTAAGCGTTTTTCCGCCATCCAAGCAGGAGACGAAAAAAGTATCAACGCTTACTCTGCGAGCCGCGAATGGAACGCCCATTGCCACATATGGTCAACGGTCACTGACCCTTGATTTAGGCCTACGCCGCACTTGCCGCTGGGTATTTACCATAGCGAACGTGCCCTCCCCGATCATAGGCGCCGATTTTTTGCACCATTTTCAGTTCTTAGTTGATGTGCACAAACGCCGACTAATTGACCCGCTAACCAACCTGTCAGTGGCTGGTAAACCGTCCAGAGAACCGGCTATTAGTCCAGTCTACGGAGATCGCGAGACTGACAATCAATTCGAACACATGCTCATGCACGACTTCGTTGATATTACCCGCCCGGTATATCACTCCGAAGATGTTAAGCACAATGTGACGCATCACATTGACACAAACGGACCCCCTGTCGCAGCACGCCCGCGCAGGCTTGTTGGGGACAAACTGCAAATTGCACGCGACGAATTTAATCACATGTTGGAGCTAGGTATTGTTAGACCTTCTAAAAGTAATTGGTCTTCGCCGTTGCACATGGTGCCTAAGAAGTCACCGGGGGACTGGCGCCCGTGCGGCGATTACCGTGCTTTGAATCGGATCACCATTCCCGATCGATACCCTGTTCCGCATTTACATGATTTTGCGTCCGAACTCCACGACAAGAAGGTCTTCTCAAAAATAGACCTTGTTCGTGCATATCATCAGATCCCCGTCGAGTCCGATGATATGCACAAGACTGCCATAACAACTCCGTTCGGTTTGTACGAATTCACGCGAATGCCTTTCGGATTGCGTAATGCCGCTCAGACGTTTCAAAGGTTCATAGACCAAGTCTTGCGTGGATTACCATTCGTCTATGCGTATATAGATGACTTGCTTGTTGCGAGTGAAGACATGCAGCAGCACGAGCAGCATTTGCGCTTGCTGTTCACGCGCCTGCAAGCATACGGCGTCGTAGTGAACCCTAGAAAGTGTTCATTCGGGTTGACCGAACTCGATTTTCTTGGCCATCACATTGACCAAGAAGGCATCCGCCCTTTGCCCGAGAAAGTAGCGGCAATACAGAACTGCGAGATACCCACTTCCGTTAAGCGTCTGCGAGGCTTCTTGGGCCTGGTTAATTTTTACCGTCGATTTATTCCCGACTGCGCCAAGACGCTGTTGCCACTCACCGACCTCCTTGGTGGGCACGGTAAGCGTTCAAGGAAACCTCTTAATTGGACACCTGAATGCGATACAGCATTCAACGCGATCAAGGAGCAGCTAGCACTTGTTACGATGCTTGCATATCCCGACACGAACGCGCCTCTCAGTCTCATGGTAGATGCATCGGACCGCGCTATAGGCGGAGTTGTACAACAACTCAAAGGTACCGCTTGGCAGCCGATCGCGTTCTTTTCACGAAAGTTACTGCCCGCAGAAACTCGATACAGTACTTTCGGGCGCGAACTTTTGGCCGTATATTTGACCATTAAGCATTTCCGCTACATGCTTGATGGGCGCACGTTTTGCGTCTTTACAGACCATAAGCCGCTGATTCACTCGTTCCGCGCTCATCCCGACCGTCATAGCCCGCGCGAGATCAGACATCTCGACTACATATCGCAGTTCACAACTGATTTGCGCCATGTCAAAGGGACTGACAATGTAGTGGCTGATGTTTTATCGCGGCCCGAAGTGAACACATTGCACGCATTGCACTCTGACACGCAAATCGATTTCAAAGCCATGGCGCAGGCCCAGGAAACCGACCCAGAGTTGCAAACGTTGCTAAACTCAACCAAGCCATCCGGTTTAGTACTTGAAAAAGTACCTCTCATCTCTGTAGGAGGGGAGATTATGTGCGATGTATCACACAATATGACTCGACCGTTCGTTCCCGTTGAACACCGTCGCGCAGTGTTCAATGCCATACATGGGTTATCACACCCTGGCGTACGCGCATCCGTGAAAGCCGTCACTTCACGATTCGTATGGCCCAGCATCAAAAAAGACGTCCGGAAATGGGCCAAACACTGTGTGTCGTGTCAAAAGTCGAAAATACATCGACATGTGAAAGCGCCTATGGGCACATTCAGCGCACCTGACGCGCGATTCGCACATATACATCTTGATTTAGTTGGTCCGCTGCCGCCGTCAAACGGTAACATGTACCTTTTGACATGTATAGACAGATATACCCGATGGCCCGAAGCCATTCCGATACCGGACCAGTCTGCAGAGACGGTAGCACGCGCATTCGTGGACAGGTGGATTGCTGTGTTCGGGGCACCGGACACCATTACTACCGACCGTGGTAGGCAATTCGAGTCCCACTTATTCAAGGAGCTCGCGAAGCTTTTAGGGACCACGAGAGTCCGCACCACATCGTACCATCCTGCGGCCAACGGGATGGTGGAGCGTTTTCACCGGCAATTGAAATCTGCTCTCAAAGCGCACGAAAACCAAACGAATTGGACCGAGCACTTGCCGCTAACACTACTTGGTATCCGCTCCACGGTAAAGGAGGACTTAGCATGTTCCCCTGCCGAGCTTGTTTTTGGCACAACGCTGCGTTTGCCTGGACAGTTCATTGCTCCAGTGCAAACTGAACTCGATCCGAGGGATTATGTTTCTCGCTTGAAACGGCATATGAACGCATGCAAACTTACTCCGACTCGATCTAACCAAGGGACTACTTATGTTCCAAAGAATCTGTTCCGAACTTCGCACGTGTTTGTTCGCGACGACACGGTACGTAAACCGTTGCAGCAACCGTATAAGGGACCGTTCCGAGTCTTAAAGCGCAATGAAAAGTTTTTTACGCTTGACATACGTGGTAAACGCGAGCAAGTCAGTTTGGACCGATTAAAGGTCGCCTACGTAGAAAAGCAAGATGGAAACGAAACCATGCGAAACTTCCATGCGCTGGCTGCTCGTAGTCCACCAGCAGCCGATGTTGGACAACCGTCCGCTGCAACGACTAGTTTACCTGCAAAGCCGCAAACTAGTGCAGCAGCACACAGCGCTGATAAGACACAGGTCCGGATAACCAGGTCAGGACGACATGTCCACTGGCCCAAAAAGTACAAAGATTATTGTGCTTTTTGATTTAGATATTATGTCGTTCTCAAGTAATTCATTTCATTACTCGCTCACTAGGAGGGGGTTAATTGTAGCGTTAATGCATTTTTTTTTGGGGGTTAAATAATTTTATGCATTTAACATCAATTCCTCTTTAGCTAATCCAAAATAGCTGACGGATTTATTTTTTATTATACAGCTGGTGACAACCAGCCATTTCCTGTACGTGTGTTTTACATTCTACTTGTATTACGTAACATTACACCTGTCTGGATCTCCCTGTACATACTATAATTTCCATGACAGTAGCTATTTCTATGCTCTTTTGTGTTTTGGTCATGTGAACATCACATGCCAATTTTTACAGTACTTTTCCACTACATGTTTATATAAAGTGAAAGTCTGTGCTTTTTTTACTCACTACTACATCAGTCACTGAGAAGGTACACCAAATTATTGAAGCTTATTTTTTAACCGGGTACGACTCCCGTGGAACTTTCTTCGGCAACCTGCTGACACCTGGCTTAGCCGTTTTTAGCCAGCTTTTGGTAACGACTTTTATTTCACGGCATACAACGAAGCTCCTTCATCTCTGCAACTAGATTCTTCAAGGGAGCAGAATTGGGAAACTTTCTGGACAACTTCATTCCATCGAGTACCTATAGAGCCGTAAACCTATCTCATCTGAACTCACAACAGACTCGGGCTCACCGCTGCATTCTGCGGGCGAATTCAACATGTCCATCTACGCTGTCCAAGGTTTCAATCAACATTCTGACTCTGTTGCTGCCGTGAGTTTTACACCCAAACATTCTTGCCAAGCAACCCAAAACTGAGGGCATATTATTTTTCACTTTTTGAGCAATTTATTATATTTGTTGTACCTAGTGCTGAATTACATTAGTGATCATTTTTTTTTTAAGAATTGTTAATTTGAATTGGCACCAGTTTTGATTGCCATCTTGCACCAACCAGGCGCACATATTTTTTGATATATATATATATATATATCACATAAGTTATACCCATTTAACGATTCCTTTTTTTGTATTTCGTTTACTCATATTTTGTGAGCCATAAGTTTCGCCATATTAGCTTGTGCTCACACTACTCTACATTTTTTATGCTTATTACAGCGGCGGCCTTCCGCTATAGAAACAGAGCCACTTAAGCATTTACTTTGTATATTTATTTGAAATTGTTTTGGTGAATATATATAAAACATTAAACCACCAGCAATTAATTTGATTGTGTTAATGTTCATTCATTTCTTGTGAGATCAAATTAAGTTTAAATTTAGTGAGGAGGTTGTTGAACACGCATATATATTTTTAGTTTGAATTTTTTGTTAAATACACCATACCATCCCCACATTTGTAATAAGTATTTTAGATAAATGAAAAGGTCTCAAAAACAGCTTAAAATAATCAGCATCTCATTTGCTATCATTACTAAAATATATACTATCCCAAACTAGGCGACTTAATATGTTTAAATTATAACTTGACCTATAGCTGACCTACATGTACATGGTGTGACCTCCCTTGTCATTCACCTTGACATTAACACCCACAATCAAAGCCTGAATCTTATTTCAGCTAACTAATTATTTCAAAGCCAATATCTTAAAATGAATCTCTTATACATGACAATATCATATACCATAATCATCAATAGTCATAGCATACAAAATACATTTATATAGACTTCACCTTATTTCTGGCTATACATGTAATGTACTATGTCTATGTATGTGTGTATGTATAACATACATGGAAATATACAATGTACATGCATGTAAACAATGAATTGGTTAAAAGTGCTAAATCATTTTTGTGTTATAACTAGCAATAACATCTTGATCACATCATAAAGGAAATATCAAAAATGATATTATCAATATCAAAGTAGAAAAAATATATTTTTCAATCAACTTTCACTACAAACTACATAGGCTACACATTCGTTACACATGCGTTTCATGTCTTTTTTATTTAAAAAACAAAATTACACTGTGAAAAAAATGGGTAAATTTACGTTGGTAATGTTTCTTGTTGGGCATTATCTGACCAAAATTTGGGTAAAAGTTTTACCCATTGGGGGTCCGATCGCATATGTCCAAATTGTTGGGCAAGTCCCACAAGAAAATGTTCATATTACCCAACTATTTTGTAACACGATATGATGCGAAATGTGCATGTGGACGCTGTTGGATCCGAGAATTTGACAAACAATGACTTCTAATACCAAATTTTTAGTAAATGTTTGTCCAAAAGTTGGGCACATTAATGTCCCAACAGTGTTGGTCAGAGCATTACCCAATAGTTGGTAGGGTTGACTATCGGCCCAACGTTGGGTAAAATATTGCCCATTTTTTTCAGTGTACCTTTCAAGTTTTAGGAATTTTGTTTACGTGTGTCAGTTAATACTACTACAAATCGCGTTATCAGTAATGAAGTACGCATGCGCGACATGCTAAAATCGCAGAGTGTGAGACATGAATCGCAGATCCTGTGGTAACGAGCGATGGCCTGCGATATCGCTTTGCATTGCATCGCATCGCATCGCATCGCAAGTGATTGCTTGAAAAATCGCACAGTGTGAGGCGGGCTTAATAGCCCCCTCACACCTAACCGAATTGCCTGAAATATGCCTTGCGATGGCTGGCGAAAGGATTTTTTTTTAAATCGTTTTCAATGGTAACTGATAGTAAATTATATTTACCCTTCGTGTCTGGGTTCGTACACCTTCTGAACTAACAGCTGCGATTATTCAAATTCGCGCGGAAATTTTGAACATGTTTAAAATTTCCCGATGAATTGAATCGTTGGTCATCTGTTTGAATTCGCATCTCTTATTTTGTCTGCGGTAATCGTTCGTTTATCGTTCGTGTGTTATTGTCGCGCATAGTCCCTCATCGTGCTTTTGCCAAAGTGGACCGATCTCGAAAGAACCCTTAACGAAGCAACACGATGACAAAATATGAGTTGCGCATGGAAACGAAGACTCTATGACAAACGGATTTTCGCTTGCCATCTTCTATATCTTCTAAGTTTTACTAAATTTTAATAGCGATACATACACGAAGACAAGGATGGATTGCGAATGGTTGTGAGCATCCCGAGGTTGTGGATTTACTCCCGGTAGATGCAGTCTTTCGTGCCTTCCCTCTGCCTTTGCCTCTTCCTTTCACTGTAGGCATGTTGCGTGGATGACTTCTCTGGCCGTAACGTACAAGAACGCCCGATCTATTCCCTCGTCTTCGTTTCTAATCGCACGCCATATCAAACCATTGCTCACTGTTCGTTCGTCTTATTTGGTTATATCAACCCTTCGCTCGCCTTCGCCTGCAATTTACTCAAAGAGGTGAACCGAAAAATCGATATCCTTCGCATGTCATATTTATCCTTCGCTTACCGTTCGTTGATAAAATTTGACAATAGTTACTGATCGCATGATTTGACGGAAATTTTATTTGAATTCGTTGAATTCGCGTGCATTTCGTGCATTTCTCCCATTCGTCACCCTTCGTCCGCCTACATTCGGTCAGGTGTGAGGGGGCTATTAAGAACCCACTGCACTATTCGTAGAATAGTAGGGGGAAACCTTGGTGTATGTGGCACACCTGCACATCCCAATCAGTTATATCGGGAGGAGAGACCTGAAAGAGTGATTCAGTTCGTTTTTCTCCTCCCAGGCACAGGTGACTCCATGTCATTTATAATTATAATAATAGTGGCAATAATAATAATAATAATAATAGGCTAATTAACCAATGCGTTCTAGCAAGATATCATGAGAAAAATAAATGTACCCCTCCCCTCGTCCCCAAGAAGAAAATTGGGGGGAGGGGGAAGGAAGAAACGTATATTAAGAGTGTGTATGCGTGTATGTAAGTGAGAGAGAGAGAGCGAATATTTCAATGAAAACGACTAAGTACAAGAAAACGGATAATGGTTCGAGTAAACTGAATTATTACAACGCTATTTTCCTTCATATCATTGCTTTCCTGTTCTTGATGAAAGGCCTGCAAAAGATATACTATG
The DNA here is from genome assembly GCA_025617745.1 of Heliocidaris erythrogramma. NCBI lineage: Eukaryota > Metazoa > Echinodermata > Echinoidea > Camarodonta > Echinometridae > Heliocidaris > Heliocidaris erythrogramma. The sequence continues at coordinate 2,944,082 of CM046862.1, forward strand.
CCTTTAAATCGAAAGTCATTAGGAATTTTGCACAGGGTGATTCTATATCTGGGCATTTGTATTTTTATATACCAATCAGGAAGACTAGGCGTTGTAGTGAATAACATGATAGTTGAGTTTGAAAAATCAATTTCAGAATATTGGCAATAGAGCCGTAATACAAACAACCGTGTTTTATATAACAAACAGGATTAATCAAGTGTTGGTAGTAACTTTTCTTACTGCCACATTCGATGGATCTTTGATCCTTTTAAATGACATTTTCGAAGTAGAACGACTTACTTTGGCGCCGTGCAAGTAAATTGAGCGTACACTGGAAAAAAGCACTTAAATTTACATCCGTTAGCAAGTGTTATTGTTAATTTGGATATGCATTGTTTTCGATCCTGAGGTATAAGGGCGTGGCGGAAGTTAGTATTTTTTCAATAAAGTTCAGTTTAATTCAATATAATTCAATTTAATTGAATCTAATTCAGTTCATTTTATTTAAATTCAATACAAATTCTCTACCAAGACAACCCTATCGCCTTTCTTTTCTTCTTGGTGGTGGTAAGGATTGTATGATGGTTGTTGCATGCTCTGTGGCTGGGTGATGGTAGGCGGTGGTGGGCCTCCATATGTTGATGAAAAGGGTGCTCCTTGTGGCATTCCCATAGCAGTATCTGGATCATAGTAAGGGTAGTGTGGTGCATACATGACAGTACCAAAATATCCTTCTTCGCCTGCTATTTCTTGTGGACCTCCTACTGCTGCTACATATGTTGGAGGAGGTGACAAGGCTGCACCTGTAATTACATGTTCATGATTGTATCAGAAAGATCTTCTCTACAGAGTTACAAGTTGACAGATTTAACTTCATACGTGTCAATGTAGATTTACATCATTTTGCCGTTGAAGCACGGCAAAAGACTCTTCAAAATGAGCAAGTCAGACTTCTTCCAATAGTAGAAAGAAAGCAGAAAACTTACTATCATGAATAGTTGCATAAATTTTATGAAAAATGGAGTAATAAAAACGGGATCAGTTCGCTATTCATAAGGACCGCTGTTCATAGGAAACCGCTATTAATTTAACAAGCGTTTTGAATAGCAGTCCTTATGTAATAGTGCTCTTTATAAATGGAGATCTTTATGAAAAGCAAGGTAATTTTTCTATGGTTTGCTCGCTATTTAGAAGGACCGCTTTTCATACAAAACTGCTATTCATTTAGTCACGCGTTCTGAATGAATAAGTGGTTCTTATGAATAGCGGTCCTTATGATTAGTGAGGTTACCACATAAAAACAATGATATGACACTCGGTTCAGTTAGAACTCAATTTCTATTTGTCTTTATCAAATGAATGATAAAACATTCTATTCCATGTAAATATGAGACGAGTAATTCCATATTCAAAGGAACATGACCACACTAGTTTTTCTTAATATTTGGGACTTTTGTCCATACTCTAAGATTTTAAGATGGACTATATCCTTCCCATCATTTGATAATGTATCCTTTCAACATTAGAAAATGAGAAATAATCATATATGGGGGGGGGGGGGGATGATTGCGCTGTGTGTGGCTGAAATTCTTCCCTGGCCATTTTTTCAAATGTCAGGTGTTAAAGGGATACTCAACCGCAGATTGTGGACGTTTTTATGCCGCGAGAGGGCAGCGTGCTCGTTACCTGATCATGCCGTTGCCCCACGGGGCGCACACTTCGGCCAGACTGGTGGCCGCACAACATGCACGCTCCGCCTGAGCTTGAGCTCTCGTGCGAGATTCGTTCGGCTTCGTGCAATCCGAAATGTAATCCCAGCAGTCCGACGGACGCGTTCGACGCACAAACTTTGTATACCAGTGAACGGGGCTTACGCAATCCTTAATTTCCCCACGGCCGCCCGGTTGCGTATCCCTTTAAGTTTCACAGGAAGGGAAAGTTTAACGAGAGGGAGTAACCTCTAAAAGCGTCACTTGTTGAAATGGCAGATTCTAAGTGTATCAATTGAACTGAGAAGAATAATAAATATATGATACATAGCTTTCATCTCCAAGTCAAGACTTACTTGAATCAGTTGGTTGTTCTGATGGGGGCGGTAGATAGCTTGGTTGCTCCGATGTGGCAAATCCTGGATGACCTGATCGAGGGCACACTGATGTTGGTTGTCCTGTATTCAAGGCATAAGTTGTTGTGCCTTGTGGAGCTTGAGAAGGATCCTTCAGAGTGTGATGGAAGGCTGGAATAGTACCAATCACAATGGGAAACTTCACCTCGGCATCAATAGGGGTTCCATAAACACCTACCACGATCTACAATTAGAGAATCACATTAATGGAACCATATACGTTAAGCCCCGGTCACACAGAACTCCACGTCTAAATCACGTACAAAAAAAAAAAAAATCTGGTGGACGTGGTCATAAGTGGTCATTTTCGGTAAATTTTGGTTTGGCCGTGCTTTGTACGGGGTATGGCCGTCGGCGGCTGTTCCACTGCTGAAGCACTGCCTAAGCACGGCTAACCACATCCAGCCACGTCCAGCCACGTGTATGGCTAAAAGAAGTACGCGGAAAAATCCATTTGTCAGTGATAAGCCGCTAAACACACGCTATTTCCCGTGATACCAACGCGTAACACCCGTCCGATGACCGTGCTCTGCCCGTGACAGACCGCTAAACTTCCGCGTCTTACCGCGTCTCCCCAAGTTTTCATCACTGCCGGAACACGGATTATCACGTGTGTTTCACGTGTGTTGCACGTGTGTTGCACGTCTTTACCACGTGTGCCGCCCGTGGTTGTCCGCGGGCTAAAATTTTGAGCAGTTCAAAACTTTTTGCCGCGTCCGACGCCGTTCCGATTTTCCCCCGAGTCCTGCCACGTCTATAAATCGACCGTAGCACGTCTTAAACTCGACATCAACGCGAACAACATCGTCTGCTTCACGGGAGACCACTTTTTGACGTGTTTTGGCCGTGATTAAGCCGTAAAGCGCTGTGTATGTCCGGGGCTTTACATATATTTACCTAGTTCCTACTTAACCCTAAAAAGGCCGGGACATTTTGCCTATGCCACAGCCCGGGGGGGGGGGGGGGGGGGGGGGTGGAACCCCCCCCCTGATATCTCGACCGTTGACCGCGCGATCGCGCCGAAAATCGACACGCACATCGTCCACAACTGAATCTACAAAACTGTATAGTTAAATGCTGCGAAAAATATTCACATTAATTAATTATGCAAATTTATGTCTGAAAGCAAAATTTTGCTCTAAATCATTAAATAAAGCTCAAAATGTGCTAATTTTTGGTCTAGACACTCTTTCCAGTATTTTTGGCAAATATACTTCAAAAAAATTCGGTATAAAAATTGATTTCTTATGTATTTTATTGTATTTAAAATTTCTTTGTTTTTTTTTTGCCTTTTGTTTTTTATTGTTTTTTGGATGAAATTTGTCGGGGAGGCTTTCGCGAAGATAAACAGCCTAAAATAAATTAATTTCAATCAGCAAATGTAAAAATATTAATAGATTTCTAAATTTTGGCTGAAAACACATTTTGTATTGAAATTATACATGAAATCGCGTTTTTGAGCAATTTTCGGTCTGACGTACAAGTACAAAATGTTGCGTAACTTCAGAACCGCATGCCCGGACACCGCGAATTGGGTTTCAAAAGATGCGTGAGATTCGAAAGAAAAAAATCATGAAACGCCGCGGCGACTGCTTTGCGCGTTGCGGACATATCGCGAGAAACATCGGGGGGGGGGGGGTGGATTCCACCCCCGGCCCTTTTAGGGTTAAGGCGAAATTATCAGCAAGAAACATTTGAATGATAGGGAATGTGGAGTTAAGAGGAATTTTTCAATTCCCATTTCGCTAGAGATAGGATGCATTACGTCTATATAAACGCAGAGAGCGCCAAATTACCTAAATTGCTACGAAGTGTTTTTCGGTATTGAGAACTCATTTTCGTATAACGTGGAAAATTATATGTATAGCTCTTGGGGATCTTACATTATTTTATGCATTCTGGTATGTGTTGCTTCTTTAACAACTAAAAACCTACTGTAGATGAAAATGTTTCGTTAATTTATGACGCCTTTTGTTCCATTGCATATTTAGTTTAGCTCAACATGAATTTCACGAGCCTACAATGGATAATTTACTTACCTCAATGTAATACTCCAGTTGAATATTTCGGCAGTTATCATACGTGCAAGGAGGAACAGGAGGGATCAACATCTTCATCCTTTCATAGTTCACTGAACCCATGGCTTCACATCCATCTAGCTTCAACTCAGCAATGATCTTAGTTACACTCTTATGGTGTGTTTTACCATGATGGGATGCAGAAAAACGGGCTATCTGAAAGACCAAAGAAATGCAGCTAAAATGTGTTACCAGTCCACGGATATCCCCAACCAAAATGTAGATGCCAGAGATTGGACACCAAGGTATTCATAGATTTGAAAATGAAATGGCTTCAGGCAGCGAGACTGACAGTAAACTAGACTGACTTGCCCTCGAGGTCGAAAGGGTATAAGATCGACAACCAATGCGACATATAAAGTCAGTATCGTAGGCCGTCCCATATAGATCCGTCAGTCCCGTTGACCGTCCCATATAGGTTCGTCTGACCCGTTGACCGTCCGTTTAGCAGACCTCGTGGCACATTTTTGAAATGTTATACTGACATTATATTTGTTATCCATGCTCAATACTTCAAAACTTAAGTTGGATTGGACAGCAAGCCATTCTTAAAACGTTTTAACGTAACTTTTATGTCATTCCCAGAATGCATCCATTGAGAAGTATTCTGAACAGAAATGCTAAATTTGCTATTGATGATATGACTTACTTGTAGCAGTCTTGTGGTGATGTCCACGATTCTTCTAGAACTGTTGTTGTTAAGGTCCAATGAAACCAATACGTATTCCCCTGGTACATAGCCTCTTTTGTCTATGAGCGCTTTAAAGACAATAGGTCCTGATGCACAACAAAGACAGCAAACTGTTTTCTCAACTTGGTGACTTAGGGGATCCTATGAAAATAAAATCAAAGTTTACGATGTACCAGTCATACCGTGAAATTATACTGTTACGATTTGTCATACCGTGGAATTATGCTGTGGATCGAGATAGACGCTATGATAATAGCCTGCGTTTCTAATTGGCACACCATTGTGTGCCAGCAATTATTTCAAAGATTAAAAAAATGACTTCGCTAGCCCTAAAAACCAAATCGATTGCTCATTTTAAGCATTTAGACGTTGATCTAGATGAGCATGCAAATTCAAATGAAATCTGGCCACTCTGCATCGATTTGGCTGCAGCTGCTTTTATATATTTGACCGAGAAATTCTATATTATGTACGAAATCAACAACAGAGTAGGAACCATATGGAATATCGAATAATGTTTAATGCGTCCTATTTCATGTGCAACAGACTGAAGGCCTGATTCAGTTGGTGTTTTACCTTTATGAAAAAAGTTCATATAGAATTTTAATTCTATATTATATTATATTTTATATTTTATTCGCTTTAAAAAGCGTTACGTTATGCAAGAATTAATGCCAGCGTTTACAATATACGATGATTTGACCTGTTTTAAGAAACCGTTTGTTTTATATGGACTTTGGAAGTGTCGTAGGTATATAGACATTTGAACAGAAAGCTTACTATCCCAGTGTAATCATCATTTCATACCCCATAAATGAGACATTAATTTTGGAATATGAAATTTACCTGGGATTTCCTGTCCATGTCAACACTTTTTCATTCAATTTCATACCTTTTTTTTCATTCGATTTCGTCCAGAAAATTCATAATCTTGCACATCTCATGGTCAGTTTCATCATATTGTATCAAATTTTGTCGAGGTCATCCCAGGCTGCTAGTGTACGATTGCATGAATCAGTTTCGTCATTTTGCAATCAATTTTGCCAAAGCGTCTTTCAAATTCGTCGATCGTGCTTCTGCTGTATGGATAATTTCTATTCGATTTCTTGTCTTGACATTTGAAGAAAACATCCATGAAAGTAAAAATGTCGGTGCTCATGCAAACTAAATGTTTGTAGTTACCTTTCTTATCTTATTCATAAATGAGGAGGCGTATACAAATTATTAAAAAGGTGTCTGTTTAGTCCTTTGGATGTATTAGATCAATATCTTGTATTTCAGATGAATTCGAATGAAGCTCTTTTGACATTAATTGCACAACGACGAATTCGATCTTTACATTCTGCAGTGGATTGTGAGGTTAATCGAATTCGAATGAAATATGACGAAAATGAATGGACAAACGTTGAAGTTTATTGCACATTGACAGGCCTGAATTACAAATGACGAAATTAACTTTGACAATTTCAAATTTCAGGGTTCTCGGGGACGAAATTTAAATGAAAACCAAAAAAATGGACGGGAAAACGTTAAGCTGTAGCCATGGTTACGATGTTTCACAATGAGAGTAATAACCATGGCAATAACCAACCCCTTTACGTAGTCAAAACTTACTAATACGTCGAGTTGATAGTTGAGATCTTTGAGAGTAAGTATGCTAAATAACCTCTGCGTATGATGGTCAAACCTCCATGGTCGGGAAATAGAAGCCTTGATATAGTACCTTACATATCCATAATGACCCTCAAAAGGTGCAGGTAAGGACATGTTAGGAATCTGAAACTGGAATGGAAATAGGTGCTCTCCAGCTGGTAGTGAGATTCGGGATGAACTATTACCATCATTCGCTGTGGGACAAAAAAGAAAGTCATATATATATATATATGAGATTCGGGCTGACCTATTACCATCACTCGCTGGGGGACAACAAGGAAAGTCATATATATATATGATATTTGGGCTGACCTATTACCATCACTCGCTGGGGGACAAAAAAGAAAGTCATATATATATATGAGATTCGGGCTGACCTATTACCACCACTTGTTGGGGAACAAAAAAGAAAGTCATATATATATGAGATTCGGGCTGACCTATTACCATCACTCGCTGGGGGACAAAAAAGAAAGTCATGTATATATGAGATTCGGGCAGATCTATTACCATCACTCGCTGGAAAACAAAAAAGAAAGTCATGTATGTGAGATTCTGGCTGATCTATTACCACCACTCGCTGGGGGACAAAAAAGAAAGTCATGTATATATGAGATTCGGGCTGACCTATTACCACCACTCGCTGGGGGACAAAAAAAAAAGTCATATATATATATATATATATATATGAGATTCGGGCTGACCTATTACCATCTCTCGCTGGGGAACAAAAAAGAAAGTCACGTATGTGAGATTCGGGCTGACCTATTACCACCACTCGCTGGGGGACAAAAAAGAAAGTCATATATATATGAGATTCGGGCTGACCATTACCACCACTCGCTGGGGAACAAAAAAGAAAGTCATATATATATATATATATATGCGATTCGGGCTGACCTATTACCATCACTCGCTGGGGAACAAAAAAGAAAGTCATATATATATATATATATATGAGATTCGGGCTGACCTATTACCATCACTCGCTGGGGAACAAAAAAGAAAGTCATGTATATATGAGATTCGGGCTGACCTATTACCACCACTCGCTGGGGACGAAAAAGAAAGTCATATATATATATATATATATATATGAGATTTGGGCTGACCTATTACCACCACTCGCTTGGGGACAAAAAAGACAGTCATGTATATATATATGAGATTCGGGCTGACCTATTACCATCACTCGCTGGGGGACAAAAAAGATAGTCATATATATATGAGATTGGGGCTGACCTATTACCACCACTCGCTGGGGAACAGAAAAGAAAGTCATATATATATGAGATTCGGGCTGACATATTACCATCACTCGCTGGGGGACAAAAAAGAAAGTCATATATATATGAGATTCGGGCTGACCTATTACCATCACTAGCTGGGGGACAAAAAAGAAAGTCATATATATATATGAGGTTCGGCCTGACCTATTACCATCACTCGCTGGGGGACAAAAAAGAAAGTCATATATATATATGAGATTCGGGCTGACCTATTACCACCACTCGCTGGGGGACAAAAAAGAAAGTCATATATATATTAGATTCGGGCTGACCTATTACCACCACTCGCTGGGGGACAAAAAAGAAAGTCATATATATATTAGATTCGGGCTGACCTATTACCACCACTCGCTGGGGGACAAAAAAGAAAGTCATATATATATACCCTGATAGCAGAAAGTGTGAAAAAATGACGTGATATTTACGTCGTGGTTTTCGTCTTTTTTACGTCCTGTAATTACGTCAATAAGACGACAACTTGCACCAACGCAAGACGTCAAGAGAACGTCTTATTTTGACGTCATCTCTACGTCTTCATTCCTCTTCCCTGATAGCAGAAAGTGTTAAAAATGGCGTGATATTTACGTCGCGGTTTTCGTCTTTTTTACGTCCTGTAATTACGTCAATAAGACGACAACTTACACCAACGCAAGACGTCAAGAGGACGTCTTATTTTGACGTCATCTCTACGTCTTGTACAAAAATGCTGTTTATAGCACTTGTAGTGTGCTAATTTACCAGCAAAAAAAAAATGTGACCGTGGCGAGCCTCGAACCAGGTTCCGCTGATTGAGAGCCGCTGACGTTACCGATGGACTAACAAATGCTTCTTGCAATCCAGTTTAGTCATGGGAGTCAAGTAGATAACATGAATTATGTGGTGTCGTAAATTCACTATGTAACAATTTCTGCTCTAAATCGTACAATGTGAGTTAGTCTAGCGGTAATGCCAGCAATTCTCGATCAGCGGACCCTGGTTCGAAGCTCGCCCAAATCATTTTTTTTCCAGCTCCCGTGAAAGTGCTGAAATAGCACGTTGTGTGCATTCAATAGCACTCTGAGTGCAGTCCCTATGCATGCCTTCACAAAGTGCTCAGCACTTCAGTTTTTGCAGTGTACAGATGACGTCAATATAAGACGTCCTCTTGACGTCTTGCGTTGGTGCAAGTTGTCGTCTTATTGACGTAATTACAGGACGTAAAAAAAAACGAAAACCACGACGTAAATATCACGTAATTTTTACCACTTTCTGCTATCAGGGTATATATATTTATGAGATTCGGGCTGACCTATAACCATCTCTCGCTGGGGAACAAAAAAGAAAGTCATGTATATATGAGATTCGGGCTGACCTATTATCACCACTCGCTGGGGGACAAAAAAGAAAGTCATATGCATGTATATATGAGATTCGGGCTGACCTATTACCATCACTCGCTGGGGGACAAAAAAGAAAGTCATATATATATGAGATTTGGGCGTACCTATTACCACCACTCGCTGGGGGACAAAAAAGAAAGTCATGTATGTGAGATTCGGGCTGACCTATTACCATTATTCGCTGGGGGACAAAACGGAGAAAGTCATGTGTATATGTATATCAGTGACGCTTCAGTCATCATCACAAAAGCCCAACAAGAAAACATGATATTCATCTCAAGATATAAACTCCAACTTGGATAGCAAGGAATGCATTCCAGCAATTACTTCTGGTTCAGAGCAAACAGGTAACGTAGGGCTTCTGTTGCAAAAATTAATTCATTAGTAATCATATAATCCATAGCTGAAAATCGCATAATGATGACAAATAATACGCAGTGTTAAATAGACCTCAAAAATATTTTGTTTATTCGAAATAACAATTCCATTTAATTCATATGAAAGGATAAGCACGAAATATAACAATTACGTTTATTACATTTTTACCATATTTTGTTTCTTTCTTCTAAAATATATATAAAAATAGACCAGTTGACATACAAGGGCGAGTTTACGCATAAGCTCTACATTCCATAAAGCACCCCCCCCCCCCATTACTGGTTGTATCGAAGGGGTGTGATAATCAATAACTCTATGCTTAGACAATACGGGGTGGTGCTGATGGTAGGGGTTCTCGAATTGGTTCAGGTGAAAGCGAATATGTTACACCACGTAATACACTTTCGACATGAACCAATAAGACCATCTAAGACTTTGACATAAATTCTAACCTAACCATCGGGTTTTCTTTGGAGAGTCCCCGAAAGGAACCCCCCAGGTCGGGCCGATTTCACCCTAGCTCGCCCATTCACCAACGTTTTTATTTTGTTTTATTTTATTTTACTGTTTTTAACACACACAAACTGACAGAAGCCTGGTTTAAAACCATTACCGTAACCCTAAGTTTTTCGTATATTCATATACATTCTTTTCCTTTTGTTTAAAAGTAAACCCATATTTTTTAACTCTAAATATTGACATAAACTTTCCTGGTTTAGTGATGTGTGACTATTATAACAATTATAGTCTGATGATAGCAACATGATACTTTGACTGAATGGACTTTGAAATGTTCTATATTGGGCGATTATGACATTGACATGATCATTAGACAGTTATCATTAGAAGTATATATTGTTTACATAAAACAAACTGAGCGTACATGAAATGGCATATAAAAAGAAATATGTACGGACTAATTCTATATAAGTCGGAAAGGCAATTCGACGTACAGATTATTTGGAAAAATGGCTATGAATTAACTCGGTTGAGACTAAATGATATTTGATTTAAAGGACAAAGTGATGTTTGACCAAACGGATAATTTCAACCCCAAAGTGATAATCTGTTACACTCACCTGTTCCCTTAAGAATGACCTCGTGTTTAAAGAATTCATAGTTGGTTGTGTAGTACTCTGTACGTGTATGACGGTGTTTTCCACTTCCAGTAGTATGTCTTTCTGTCCAGTGTGTGTATGACTTACCTACACACTGTATCAAGATACCTACAAATATTATAGAAGATATAAGATATACACATGGGGCTTGCGTGTATCGTAGTGGTCCAATATTATACATGTATGTCGTTCAATATTTATATGCGATAAACTTCATTTGCGCGGCAGGCGCACGGATTGCATTTTTCACTTTCTTTAAGATATTTACACTGGAATGATTCTAAATCCAAGACGAAATGTGGAAATATTTATCATATTTCCCAGGAAAACAAATAACTCGCATAAAAGAATAATGTCTAGGAATACTGGTGTCATACCTTGCCAAAATCTGTTCTCCTCATGTTATGCACTAATACTGCCATTTCTTATTTACTGGATTATGGTTTGGGCTATAAACGCTCATCCGACGAAATTGCACTTTTTATATATTCTACAGAAAAGGACTGTAAGAATAATAACATTGTCTAATTATCGATCCCCATTCTGAAGACATGTGAACAATACTTATACTTACAAAACTTAAAAAGTCAGCTTCCTAACACCATATCTGATAGGTTAATAATTAGCAGTGCCATACTAGAAATAAGAAAATAAATAAATATCGTCGATGGAATGTAAATCCAGAAATTGCATCATATTCGTGCAGATATCATACTGCTGTGATTTGGAGCTGGCTTCCCTCTGATCTAACTATAATTTCATTTTGCAACCGTTTTAAACATGATTGTTGATTCTTCTTGACACTGCACGAAGCTGTCTAGACAAAACCTATTCTGTTGTATTAACATCTGTACCTTATTCCGTGTCTTAGTAATATCTCTATATACAGTCATGTATTGTTCCAATTGTGTACTTTTTCATTACGTAATTACACGTTTTTGTTTTTGTTTTTCAAAATGTTTTTATTGAGATGGATTCAAATGAACCGACCTGAACTAAAGGGTTATTTGAGACTTCATGCTATGAAATCTTAACATTACATTTAGCGTCCCATGAAACTTTGTGATAGAATGACAAATTGCAATTATTCATATACAGGTATGAATATTCCTAAGGCGAAGAATACTCGAAGCATAAACGAGTAAATTTGTTTAAGTATAGACAAATTCACTGCTCTGAGGGATTCTTATTATTGCTAGTAACTTTGCTATGTACCAAGAGAAATTAAAAGGGTGTACTAGGCTATACAGTCTAAAAATCGCAAAACATTATAACAGTTCCAACGGGATAACCTCGCTAGTCATAAGGACCGCTATTCATAAGGACCGCTATCCATAACGCGTGACTAAAGGAATAGCGGTTCTGTATGAATAGCGCTTCTTATGAATAGCGAGCAAACCATAGACAAATTACCTAGCTATTCATAAGGACCTCCGTTCATAAGGATCGCTATTCATAACAAGTTCATAAGGACCGCTATTCATAACTCGTGTTAAATCAATAACGGTGTTCTATGAATAGCGATCCTTATGAATAGCGAGCGGACCCGTTTCCAACCATGACCCGAATAATTACTAGTGAACTAGTGAATATTACCACATCCTGCTTATGAATCCTTGTAAATGAAATTTGAATGCGAAATATATTTATCCCTATAAGCCTAACCCAGATAATAGATAACCAGATCATGTAAAATAAATGTCTTACGAATTAAAAAAAAATGAAAGTAGTTAAGTCACCGGACCGCAGATCACAGGCTACGAGGTTCCATTTGGTTTGGTTTGGTTTGGTTTTATTTACCTTATAAAAAAACACATCGATACAGACATACAAATATATACAAGAATTGATAAATCAAGAGTTTGAAAAAATGGCGACTGGAAAGCTCTATTCCACGCCATTAACCTTTTTGGATCTGTTCACGGGGATTATCCCTTATGCTACAGTCACACGGCCATGTTACGGACCGGCGGATGCCTGCGTATATTTGGATAATGAAAATGCGTAATTTTTACCCCCAAATAACGCAAATTTGAGCAAAAGTTACCTATATTCTGCGGACGATACGGATTAGTTACGGATGTTACGTATGAATTACGGATGTTACGGGTAAAACCTGTTGATGAGCCCATCCGCTGCCAACCCGCTGACACATGTCACGGACGACTTACGGATGACTTACGGACGATACGTATGAGTTACGTAGTTTATGTATGGATAACGTATATTTTGCGGATGCTTACGTATATTTCATCCGCAGCAGAATTTTGAGATTTTCAAAATTCACGCTGCGGATCTGCGTATGTCTGCGGATCCTGCGGATTAGGTTACGGATGGATACGGACGTTTTACGCAAAAATACGCAAAGATACGGATCAATACGCATGATACGGAACAATACGCAAATTCTACCTAAATTCTGCGCAAAAGACCTTGCGCGGGAAATTTAAAATAATTTTGAGATTTTCAAAACTTTTTCGCGGAAGACCTCGATTCCTGCGCACTCCCACGGATTTTTACGGATGCACTTACGGATGATACGCATGATACGGATTGCTGCGGATTTCTACGGATTTTTACGGATGCACATCCGCAGACATGCGTATCGCGCGTATCTGTCCGTCTGACCATAGCATTAGCAAGACTTTAATCTACATTTGCCAGACTGGAGCCCGGTCTCGTATAAAAGGTACATGCATATGGAAGGATTCCTTGGATGCACTGAGCGCTACGGTTGACGTAAGACAGTAGGGATGTCAGGGAGGACATCAAGACTATAATGCGTATAGAATTAAAGTAAACCCAACTTTGGAAGATTCGACCTGAATAGGTATACATTGGTTTGCGCAGATTTAATAAATCAGAAATGCGCAGGTAGTGTTCAGTATACGCCCATTTGTCAGAGAGTGAGTGGGCAAGGCACTGCCTAGTACATTTTGATGTCCACGCGCCCTTGATTGGCATGATTAGCATTACGACATCGTCACTAGAGTTATTTGAAGGGGCAACAGGGGCAGTTTGCCACCGCACCTCCCCATCATGACAAATTTCCAACCATGCAAACAAAAACAAAATATTTCTAGGAGTTGTTGTCAAAACGTCATAAATTATGGACATTATTCTCAAAGATTTTCTGCTCGGCCGCACCACGGTGACGTTAAATATAGGTCAAAAGTGTGGTGTTAAGTATAGGTTATGAAGGCAGACTTAAAAACAAAGAGATGGGGAAACGTTTGCGTATTATCTGAAGTGTCTTAAGAACTGAATTCAGTCTGACATATACTAATGAACATATTTTACAAGCATTAATCTGTCCCCAAAACTGCAAGAGGAAATGTGGGTAAAAAATTGTATTTCTTACTTCGCTTTCTCTCAAATAAGTATGAACTCTTTGAATACCGCCGTCCCTAATGGTAATTAAATATTGAACAAAAGAAATAAAGATCATGCCATTTACCAATTCGGAAGAAATAGTCCCACATCCTACTCCCCTCAGCCCCCCCCCCCCCATCGCAAATTCAGGCCAAGGAATGGACTTTCTCGCTGAAATATCACAAATGGATATCTTGGATGTTTTATACCTCCCTTATCCCTTTCTGCGCCCCTACCCATTGGGGCCCAGAAAGTGCTTTCTTGCCCCTCCGCTCCTTCCCGCTGAAGCCAAGGTCTAGATACGCCACAGAGCATAAAAACAAAATCATAGTGACTCGTCATTAACACTATACTCACAACGTATGTCTCTTTTTTCTTCGCTGACAACTATCTTTACTTCTCCTTGAATGGTGTCTCCAGGCATGTAAATATCTTGGTTGCCGGAGAAAAGAACTCCGAATACCTGTAGCTTTCCCATGCTGAATCGATTCCACTGTGTGAAATGCAGCTGCGATGATTATGCATATGTGTAGAGTTTGTGAAAACAGCAGTTGCACTGCGCTATACCCTGCGCTTTTTTTTTAACAGTAACCTTTGCCCTTGAATTCCTTCTAAAAATAATTATGATCGAATATATTTGCTCTAACCAACATAAAAAACAGGTACACTGTCGCTTGGTCTACCACCTCTTGGTCTTATTATCAGTTCGTCGAACTCCACTTGGTCTAACTTCATTTTGTCTACAACCAGTTTGTCTACTTACCATTTCGTCTAATTTCCATTTGGCCTAATAACCAATTCGTCTAATACCCAGTTTGGGTAACCCCATTTAGTCTAAAACCCATTTGGGCTAATTTTCACTTCGGCTAATTTTCACTTCGTCTATTTCCAAATAGTCTAACAGTCATTGTAGCTGTAGCCAGCCAGATTTCGAGATAAAATAAGACAAAGGTTTCGACTGGAAGTATTAGAAGTAAACTGGATGGATTTATTGTTACTTCATCTTGTCGTTTCACATTTTCCACATTTCATGACGATATGCGAGTTACTATACATGTAGAAGTACTGTATCGATCACAAATCCAATATTCCTTGATTCCTTACTTCCGTGAAAACTGTATGAATGAATGAGACATTTAATGCATGTTAGGCCTATCTGAAGTATAATAATCATCTAGATGGCTTCTATCTCATTCAACGTTTACATATTGAACTTAAATATCAGATATGCAATTCAATATTAAACTATAAATTTAGTACTTGCAAATTAGTATAAGTGAGAATATCAAGCAGAGTGATCAATAAACCAGAGTTATCAAAGTTAAGAATCTTTCTCACTCTATAATCTGCTAAATAACTATCTTTATTTTTTCCATTAATATTCTTCTTTATCATTAAATAAAAGCACAATGCAATGTGTATTTCACTGACTTAGGGCCTATGCCTATTTTCTACATGTTTATTATAACTCCTGTATAAATGCATACAATTATTTACTGGCATGGGAATAGGGGGAAAATCAATCTAACTTTAAAGGTTCTCTTTCTCTTCATCAAATCAAATTAAAAGTGTACTTAATAAACAATAATGAACTGACCTCTTTGCCTCTTTTCGAACGAATATAACTTCAAAATTCTGCAGGATGGCTGTGCATTTTCTGGACTTCAAATGACTGTCACATAGCTATACTGTCTCTCTATCTGCAGTGTCATAGTACAGCTGTAGGGAAGTGCTAGTCCTATTACATAACAAATAATCCTATAGTGCATGGGTCAGTGCATGGGTCAGTGTACCTGACTGAAAAGTAATTCTTTAAAGTGCAAACAAATTTTAGTGTACTTTCACTACATGGCTCCTTTAAATTAATAATTAATTTACCTTATAACGAAACAATTAAGTTTCTTTGATCATATTGATACAAACGTGCCAAATAGACATACACTTTGCTTCTAAAGTTTATCAAGATTAGATAGAGCCCTTGCTTTACTAATTCATATAGAAAATGATAGATAGTTGGCAAATTCAAGCAACTTACAGTTTTATGTTTTAAACACTTTACAAGGCATAATAAACTGCATGAAACTTAACATTCAGCATGAATCTTTATATGCTTTAAGTGACATCCGTCAAATATTTCAAATTTGAAAAATTCTAATAAACTCATGATTATTTATCCATGAATTATAAATAAATGGTTTGTTTTTGCCTTTTCTATCACTTTCAAATTGCTTGAACTTGATAAAATCACCAATAAGTAACTGAATTTTCCAAATGGTTCTTAAATTACAAAAAAAAAAATATGTCCATGCTTCACAAACCCAAAACCAAAATTTTAGACGATATATAATGCTTCGCTTCAATAATTTTCTATGTTTGAGAAACATGGATGTTCAATATTAATCAATCATCGAGTCCTTTATTCATCGAAATGGCTATATTTTCTTTTGTTCTATTTCCTTGTGAAATTTAAATTTGTGATTCTGTTTAATTTCTAACTTATCATTGAATTAGAATTTAGCTATTTGTGCCAGTTTTGGTCAATTTAGCTTCAAAATAGCAAATACAGTAACCTTAAGACCAATAACAGTCATGTTGATTGGAAAGATGGTCATCAGTCCGCATGCCCCCCTTGGATCCCAGACCTACTATAAACAGACGACTCCCAAAATTACAAACATGCACAAACCAACCAACAATCAACAATTCCACATAAGGCGATAGCACACATGGTCAAGTGAATGCTGCAATTATCAACCCTCAACACGTATTTCAAATAACAGCGCCCTTATGTTCAATGTGCCTCAGATCCGATGAAATGACTTTATCAGACGATTATCAGTTGGTTCCTTGGCTGGGAATTACCCTTGGTCTTCGTTCGGAATAAGGAGGACTAGCTTGTGGATAGGGCGATCAAGATAAGTAATTGGGATATCTCGTTTTCCATTACTGTCCAATTTCTTGTCTCCTACCATAACCTTTACCTTGCGAATAAAGTCATCCTTTGAATCAAATACCTCAACAACTCTTGCTAGAGGCCATTCATTGCGGGGAGTATTAACATCCTTGATAATTACCACATCTCCCACTCTCAAGTTGCGATGTGGCTTGATCCATTTCTGCCTTGACTGAAGTGACTGAAGAAATTCCTTCCTCCAGCGGCACCAGAATTGGTTTGCTAAATGTTGAACTCTTCGCCAACGTTTCCGTGCATAAATGTCCTCTTGAGGAAAACTTCCAGGAGGAGGGAGAACGACTCTCGACTTTTGTGTCAAAAGATGGTTAGGAGTCAGTGGAGTTGGATGTGTAGGTTCATTTAGAGTGTCTGTTGTGAGCGGACGACTGTTCACAATAGCTGTAGCCTCACACATCAAAGTTCTCAGAGATTCGTCATCTAGTTGTTGACCTGACTGATAAAGCATAGCATCCAAGACTCGGCGTACTGAGCGAATTTGGCGCTCCCATACACCCCCATGTGACTAGATGATGGGACATTGAATTTGAAGGTGACGAAATCACATCTCTCTTTCAGAAGAAATTCTCTTACTGGTTTCTCGATGGATTCAGCACATTTTCTGAACTCAGACTCTGCACCTACAAAATTTGTTCCCCTGTCACATCTCAGTTGTCTCACAGGGCCTCTTAGAGAGATAAAGCGCCTAAGACCGTTAATGAAGGAGTCTGTGGTTAGAGAGTGAAGAACTTCAATATGGATTCCTCTCGATGCCATACATGTAAATATCAGCCCGTAACGCTTCAGTTCTTTCCTTCCTTCTTTGATTGTCCAAGGACCAAAGCAATCAACTCCAGTATATGTAAATGGAGGCTCTGTAGAGAAACGGTCCTCAGGTAAGTCTGCCATTTTCTGCGTTTGTGCTGGCTGTCGGAGTCTGCAACAAATCACACATTTGGAGATTATTTTTGCGACGAAGTTGCTACATCCTAGGATCCAAAATCCTCTTTCTCTAAGACGATTGATAGTCATACCCCTGCCTCCATGGGCGACATCTGCGTGACATTGAGATACAATCAATTTCGTCAGATGGCTTTGGGGCAAGATGGCTGGATGTTTACTGTCGTACGAGATATCAGACCTTCTCAAGCGTCCACCAACTCGCAAAATGCCATCATTATCTAAGAATGGATCTAGACAACGCAGACGACTAGTACCCTTGCATTTTCGTCTTCTTTCTCTTTCGTTGGGTTGTTTGCTGATCTCTGCTGAATTCAGATCGCTGAATGCCTTCCCTTGAGTCAGCTTTATCAACTCTTTCTCAGCCTGAAGGAGCAGTCCAGCAGTCAGAGGTTCCATCACTGCTTTCGCAGGATCTTTGCCATTATGCCTGGCATGGCAGCATCTCTGTAAGTACGTTATTTGCTTTACATTATTTGCTCGATACCAACTAGAGAGATGATCAAATCGTTCCAACTCGAACTCATCTTCCTTCTGTGTGGTAGTACATGTATTGCTCTTCACTTCAGGATCCTTAGGGAGGATGGTAGTGTTTTCTTCTGTTTCCTCTGGAATTTCCTTTGTCCAAAGGAAGTTCGGACCTGTGAGCCACTTTGACGCTTCAAATTGGTCAAAGGTGAATCCTCTCGAAGCCCCATCAGCTGGGTTATCCTGAGTGCTAACATGTCTCCACTGCGAGGGTGACGATTCATCTCTAATCTGATGAATTCTATTGGCAACAAACACATGAAAACGCCTCGTCTCATTCTTGATATAGCCTAAAACCACTCTGCTATCTGTCCAAAAGACCTCTCTGTCGACTTCAAGATCGAGTTCAGTTTGCAGAAAGGAGCTAACTCTCACAGACAAGACAGCAGCTGAGAGTTCTAATCTTGGCACTGTAACTGTCTTTATTGGAGAAACTCTAGACTTGCCAGTCACAAGTGCACAGTGTGCTTCTCCCTTCCCATTAGTCATTCTCAAGTAAGAACATTGGCCGTAGCCAAGGTTGCTGGCGTCGCTAAAATGGTGAAGTTGCGTATTCTTGATCTCCCCGAACTCACATGGTTTGTAACATCTACTTATGGATATCCTGTCGAGCTGCAGAATGTCAGACTTCCATCTATCCCACCTGGCTTGCAGCACGTCTGAGAGTGGATCATCCCAGGCAGCAGAACTTCTACATAGATCCTGAAGAATTAGCTTACCAGGCAACAAGAGTGGAGCTAACAGTCCAATGGGGTCATATATGGACATGATTGTTGACAAAACACCTCTCCTCGTCAGCGGTCTGTCTTGGAATGTCAATCTAAATCGGAACGTATCAGACTCCACGCACCATTGCACCCCTAAAGCCTTCTCTATAGGAAGGTGATCAAGAAGGAGATTTAATTCTTTAACTTCCTTAGCTCTGTCTTCTACTGGTACTGATTCTAACACTTTCCTTGAGTTAGAGATGACCTTGTGTACATGAAGTCCTCCATGTTTACAGATTTCCTTGGTTTTTGAGATCAGTTCGATGGCCTCCGTTTCTGTCGCTACTGCTTTCAGTCCATCGTCAACGTAGAAATCCTGATGAATGAAGCTGGCCGCTTCTTGACTTACTTCATCTGCCCTGTCAGTCGCTATCCGTTTTAATCCAAAATTAGCGCATCCGGGAGATGAAGCAGCCCCAAATAGGTGTACATTCATGTGATAGTCGACAGGTTCTTGGTGGTAGTCTCCATCTGGCCACCATAGGAAGCGTAGGTAGTCACGACACTCCTCGTTCACCTGAAACTGGTGAAACATCTCTCTGATGTCACACATAAAGGCTATCCCTTCTTTGCGGAATCTGCAAAGCACTCCAGCAAGTGCATTCGTCAGGTCTGGACCTGTAAGAAGGTGAGAGTTTAAAGACTCTCCATGGTACTGGGCGCTGCAATCAAAAACCACCCTGAGTTTGTTTGTTTGCTGAACGCCATGATGTGGTATATACCACAACTTTCCTGCTTCTCCGGGTTCTGATGTCCTTACTGCATAATTCTTCTCTAGAAGATTGTTCATTTGTTCACAATAACTGTCATAATATGCAGCATCATTTGTGAATTTTTTCTTCAAGTGATTAAGTCGTTTGACTGCTGCCACCCTGTTATTTGGCAGTGTTGGCAACTCTTCTTCCTTGAAAGGAAGTGGCATCTCATAATGTCCACTTTCTGAAACGTGAATTGCCTTTTCCATAAGTCTGACAAACTTCAAATCATCTTGTGAATAAGGTTTCTGTTTCTTGTCTGGAATGAAGTCAGCTTCCATTAGTTGGATGACATGGAGTGGAGCAATCTCTTCCTTCATTGTCGTTGGATGAGTGAAGATTACTTCTGAGCGCTGATCCTTCATCTGTAGATCCTCTGGTACAAGTCTTGTAGATGTACGATGGCTTACACCAATAACATCGTTTGAGTCATCAACATACTTTGACCGCACCGAACCAACAATACTCCAGCCTAGATCTGTCTGAATTCCATAAGGACTGCCATCTTCAGAACGGATAACAGCACGTGGAAGTAAAGCCTGAGCACAGTCATACCCAATCAGCAATCCGATTTCCACATCTTGTAAAGGGGATAACCTATCAGCGATTCTTGATAAATGTTCAATTGACCTTGCTGTTTCGGGAGTGGGAATGTGATTTGGATCTGCAGGAATGATATCTCTAGTGTAGGTCGGCGGGAGATTGATGACCTTCTGATGGTTTTGGTACGACTTCTCCTTTAATCCTGTAACCTTTTCACTTGATACCCTCTCCTTTGATTTCGTTAGTGTTGACAGCAAAAGATGCAGTTTCACGCCTTTAAGTCCCATAGCTTCCTTTGTTTCTGTGAGGATAAATGTCGTGTCTGATTGAGTATCTAATAAAGCATACACAAGTCTTTCTTGACGGCACGACTCATGCTGAATCCACACTGGAACAATCATCGACCACTTCTTTTCATGACTGGAATCAGAGTTTGATGCATGGGATTTTAACCCCAGCGTTTCTTTGTTATCGCCGTCTCTCTTTGTAGCATCCTGTCGTTCTTTCCAATCATTATCATGGAGAGCAGTGGGATGCTTCCTTTTACATAAGGAACAAGTATCTCTTTTCTTGCACATCTTGGATAAGTGTCCCCTCTTTAGACAGCCAAAACAGAGTCCATTTTCCTTCACGAACTGTCTTTTCTTTGGCATAGTCTCTGAGTTGAAAGAAGAGCAGTCACTGACATGATGTTGACCTTTGCAGTAGATGCATGAGATGCCTACTTTCTCAGCAGAGCTATCCTTGGTTTTTTGCTTGGACTGTATCTGCAGCGACCTTGATGTGGTTGACTTCTTCCTCTCCATAGGGGTCCTCAATAATTGAAGTGAGGTCACGGGATCGCATGCGATGATCGCCTCTTCCTCAACGAAATCGGTGAAGACAGCGAATGGTGGATATAAGGCCCATTCCTTTCTCCATTCAACCACTTTCCTCCCCCATTTTATGGCCAACCATTCAGGAAGTTTCCTTAACAGTTTCTGGTTCTCTCGTTCGTCATCTAAATGACTGAGATGCGGAATGTACTTCGCTGCCGTCGCACATTGTTTCAAGAAGTCACTGAGCCGTCTTAGTCCAGAGGCATCTCTTGAGCCTATCCTTGGCCAAGAGTCTAATTTATCTCTATATGCATTTGATATCACAAATGGGTCTCCATATCTTTGTTCAAGGGCCTTCTTCGCTTCCACATATCCTGCCGCGTCCCCTATTAGAGAGTATCCCTCTACCAGAGATTTGGGTTCGCCAGCTAAATATTTTAGAAGAAAGTAAAACTTCTCCCCCATAGGGATGTTTCGATGCTCGATCAGCCCATCATAACTCCTCTTCCAGGCAGTGTACTTTAATGGATCTCCATTGAAGACACCTGGTTCTGGAGGGGGAAGTCTGTGAAGAAACAAGAGATCTTTAAGGCTGTTTCCTATGTCATCGGCCATCGCTGCTTGATCACCAACGACATCTACAGGAGCACTTGCAGAATTACTGGTGCTGGGTTTCGGTATTGTCCGGTTGCCATTACTTACAAGTGATGAAGTCTCATCCTTTAACTGAAGAATAATTGTCATAGTTTCTTTCATTAAGGAGGAATGTTCACCTTCAATTTCATCGAGTAGGCTTTCTCCGTTGTCTTCAGATCTTACTAATGCAAGTTCTTCTTGAGAAGATATGGCATTGTCCATGGCTTCTTGAGTTGCATTACGGGATTCTGTAATACTTGAAACGTTAACTTCTTCGACTAAAGTCTGGCGATGCTTGTTCGCTCTTCTTCGCCAAAGACGGACAGAGTCCTTCCAATTCTTAACTGTGGTTTCAAGTCTATGTTGAAGACCCTTTGCTGTTGGCCTCCTATCCCGTACAATCTCATCTTCTTCGGACATCTTCACGAGATCCGAGAAACACCAAATAGAAAAACACTGTCACCCAAAACACCAAGTCAAAGGCAAATTACCACAACAATCACCAAACCAAACGTACTACCATCCAACATACAAGCACATGCAATATCTAGCAATGGCTTAATGAACCGCCAATCATTGTGCATATACCCACTATATTGGAAATCTTTTGACTGCCCATTTTGATAATCAAGATAAACAAGAAAAACACCCAGACTGCCATCAGTACCTTCACTAAGATAAATCAACCGTTGCTGGTCTACTAATAAAAAGTAAATCCCAATAAAATATGAATGCAACGGTTTCCTGATTGGAAGTTTAACCTAGGTTAATAATTGAAGATTCAATGATGACGCAACTTGGCACCACAATAGCTAAATTCTCATTCAATGGAATAAATATTAATATTTCAGATTAAATGAGAGATAAAATAAGATAAAGGTCCCCTATATCTTCAGTTTCTAAAGACGAGTTTGACTAATAAAGTTCAATAAATTCAAACTGAATAGTGATTGTGAGTTTGACCAAGTGTTATTTATATCTTTAGAATAAATGGTGAGTTTGACCCAATGAACGAAATCCTCTAAACCATGATAATTCATTGTCTGTATTATTCATGCATCTGATATGATTTTACTATGCAGGAATCCTTTTCTTGATGACGGCGTCGAGTTGGCATCAAAGTTTCGCGTGCGAAGTGGGCGTCAATTCCCTCTAATAAGTTGCCGTAGAGTTGGCGTCAATTTTCCATGAAGTTCACGTTCAAATTAAGTTGGCGTGGTAGCTTGCATCGATTCATTCATGGTGGTGTAGATTTGGCATCAAATTTCCTTTCGATAATTTTCATCCAGCAGAATCTAATCTTTCAAAGAATTGTGCAGAGTTTTCACTGTAGCTGTAGCCAGCCAGATTTCGAGATAAAATAAGACAAAGGTTTCGACTGGAAGTATTAGAAGTAAACTGGATGGATTTATTGTTACTTCATCTTGTCGTTTCACATTTTCCACATTTCATGACGATATGCGAGTTACTATACATGTAGAATTACTGTATCGATCACAAATCCAATATTCCTTGATTCCTTACTTCCGTGAAAACTGTATGAATGAATGAGACATTTAATGCATGTTAGGCCTATCTGAAGTATAATAATCATCTAGATGGCTTCTATCTCATTCAACGTTTACATATTGAACTTAAATATCAGATATGCAATTCAATATTAAACTATAAATTTAGTACTTGCAAATTAGTATAAGTGAGAATATCAAGCAGAGTGATCAATAAACCAGAGTTATCAAAGTTAAGAATCTTTCTCACTCTATAATCTGCTAAATAACTATCTTTATTTTTTCCATTAATATTCTTCTTTATCATTAAATAAAAGCACAATGCAATGTGTATTTCACTGACTTAGGGCCTATGCCTATTTTCTACATGTTTATTATAACTCCTGTATAAATGCATACAATTATTTACTGGCATGGGAATAGGGGGAAAATCAATCTAACTTTAAAGGTTCTCTTTCTCTTCATCAAATCAAATTAAAAGTGTACTTAATAAACAATAATGAACTGACCTCTTTGCCTCTTTTCGAACGAATATAACTTCAAAATTCTGCAGGATGGCTGTGCATTTTCTGGACTTCAAATGACTGTCACATAGCTATACTGTCTCTCTATCTGCAGTGTCATAGTACAGCTGTAGGGAAGTGCTAGTCCTATTACATAACCAATAATCCTATAGTGCATGGGTCAGTGCATGGGTCAGTGTACCTGACTGAAAAGTAATTCTTTAAAGTGCAAACAAATTTTAGTGTACTTTCACTACAGTCATGTTGTCTAAAGGCCACATAATCTAATATCCATTTGGGCTACACCTACTTTGGTTAATACCATATGGTCTACCTATCATTTGGTCCGATTCCATATAGTCTAATAACCAGTTGGGCTACTTATCATTTAGTCTAACTGTCATATGGTCTAATGACCATTTGGTCTAATGTCCAAGTCGTCTAATAACCAGTTAGGCTACTTATCATTTGGTCTAATTTTCATATAGTCCAATGACCATTTGGTCTAATTACATGTACTATTTATTCTGAAGAACATTTAGTAGCAAGTTGAGAAAGGACAGGGAAACAAAACTTTAAAGACATGAAACTTCAAAGAAGTCATCTACGTAAATGTGCATTAAAAGAGTTATTCACCTTGTTGCTGCTTATATCAATATCAATCAATATCCCTACATTTTATATATTAATTATTTAATTTATTAAATAAAATCCTCTTCCTTTTATGACTTAAGTAGAAGAACCTGATTTTGTATTGCACTTCAAATTATGTTTGTTGGGTTGATAATCTGTTATTTATGTTTCTTATTTGATATCCGATGTACAAATGTTTGTGCAAGTAGTCAATATAAGC
Source organism: Heliocidaris erythrogramma (assembly GCA_025617745.1). NCBI lineage: Eukaryota > Metazoa > Echinodermata > Echinoidea > Camarodonta > Echinometridae > Heliocidaris > Heliocidaris erythrogramma. The sequence goes on from CM046862.1 coordinate 2,968,968, forward strand.
TAGGGGCGGTGCTAGGGTATTTTCACAGGAGGGGCAAGACGACCCACAGGCTTGGGGTTTCAATGAACTGGGTATCTTTTTTTGAAAAGGGGGAACTTAATTATAAAGGGTGAAGATAAGAATGTAAAATGGCGTTTTGATACGTTGCTGTACCCCTACACTGTATTTTCTAATCTTTGCATAATGCTCTACCCCTAACTTGCAAGCGAGCGACCAAAAATACTATGCTATTCTTGAAGGTCATGCATGGTGCTTGCATTATACAGTGATTTCATGACGAAGATACCGCAAAAGCGTTTAATTTCAAGCATAATCTCTTAATAAAAGAGATAGACATGACTTTATGTTAATACTGCCATGAGTTACAATCAGTGAGTGCGAGCGAGCGTAGCGAGCAAGCTTCGGGCGGGGATATCTTAAATTAAAATTTTGGGCACTGTGTCCCCAGCTCTCGCTAAGTTCCTGCTCAAAGGTGTCACAATGTTGTCACATCAAGAACTAAATATTCTGCGCTTAAGCTTCTCTTCTATTTTCGGGGGCGGTGCTAGAGGGGGGGGGGGGGGGGGGGGGGGGGCAGGGGGCGATTTTCCCCTTTGATTTTTCAAGTGACAAATAAGAGGTAGAGAGAGAGGAAAAACGAAAAAAGGAGAAGAAGAAAAAAAATTATGCAATTATTATGATTATTATTATTATTATTATGAATATTATTATCATTATCATTATTATTATTATTATTTGTTCATCTAAAACGTAATTAATTCGCTCGTTGGTAGGGGGCACAATGCCCCCCTCCCCTCATCTTTCCATGCACCCAAAAAATGTCTCCTGCTACCCACAAAAATGCAGCTTTTTATACTTGTTCACTGCCTTCTTTTGCTTTTTATTAAGGCAGTTGCGTATCTATATTATGACGCCCTCGGGAAACCATGAATTTGCGCCGCCTCCCCGACTCAAATTATGTTATGCGAGGAAGCGAAGCGACCGAGCAGCAATTTTTATTTTTATATTTATTTTTTTACCCTTCCACAGGGTTCCTTTATTCATCATGAACGTAACAATTTTTACCAAAGATCTTACATATATATATATGTTTTTTCCATGATTAGTCATGTGAATACTTAAACAATAGAGTATACCATAATATAACAAAATATGCAATTAATATGCAAAATATGGCAACCAACTGCACTATTCTTTTTTTTTCTTGAAGTATTCTTTTATTCTTTCCTTTTCATTAAAAATCAATATTGTGTACACAATTTTAAGGTACATTTTAGTAATTTAGTAAATATTTAGAGTCTAGCAAAAATACAAGTTATAAATAAGCCCGGCATACAAGACATATTACAGATATCGGCATTTTTTTTTTTACCTCAGCTCAGGATAGAGTCGAGTCAGGACATCAACCCCCCCCCCCCAGGCCCCCTAGGTCCTTTGAAAAAACTCTGGCCACAACTTGTCCGGGGATGGCCAACAAAATGACGCATAGTGTTGTTGGTAGGTGCGTAGACGAAAAGGAAATAGCCCAACAGGCAATTAGCCTTAGTGATAATTAGACAAAGTGATGTTTAGACAAAGTGGCATTTAGACCAACTGACAATTAGACTAAGTGGAAAATGGACTAAATGAAAGTTAGACCAACTACACATTAGACCATATAAATGCCATGTAGACCAAATGGATACTAGACCAAGTGGATTTTAGACGAAATGCCTGTAGACCAACTAGTTTTATACTTACTGGGAATTAGACAAACTGACATAAGACAAACTGGTAGTAGACCAAGTGACAACAAAATAAAGTAGACGAAATGTTAATTAGACCAAATGGTAATTAGACCAAGTGATAATTAGCCCAAGTGGTCATTAGACCTTCTGGTTATTAGACCAAGTGCAAATTAGACCAAATGAAGAGTGGACCAAAAGGGTTAAGCCCGAATGAAGGTAGCCCATCTGGAAATTACACCAAATGGTTTTAGCCCAAGAGTGCATAAACCAAAAAACACACTTTACAATTTCAGAATTCAGAGGTGTCGTAGTCTAGTGGATACGTCACCGGACTGTGGCTCACATGGTTCGCGGTTCGAATCCCGCCACGGCGCTAATGTCCTTTGGCAAGACATTCATCTACATTTGCCACTCTCCACCCAGGTGAAGTAAATGGGTACCCGGTAGGAAGAAATTCCTTGAATGATTTAGCGCCTATCATGGCAGCTTGGCTAAAGCCGGGGTAATAATGTGATACTTTGTATTAAGCGCAGTAGAGTATATTCATATAGTAGCTGCGCTATATAAATGGAACATATTATTAATTATTTATAACTAGGCTAGTAACTATAGGGCGGCCGGGAATGTTAAACCTAAGAAGTCAGCTATCCTAGAAAAGCGAAGCAATCATAGGCAGTGGTGCACCCACGATTTTTTTAAATTGGGGTGTTTAAGATTACTCTTCATTTTCTCATAAGCAAAAAAAGAAAGACAAAAAAAAAAGGTTATCAGCATTTTTGGGGTCTGATTTTTACATCCTAATTCTTTGTCACCCCAAAAAATAAATAGAATAAAAAAATGTCTTCACCATTTGAGGGTCTCTTCTTACACCTAAATTCTCACTTTTAACACCCCAAACACTGCTAAAGGGGGATGTTGAACACTTAACCACCCCCCGGGTACGTCTATGATCATAGGTAATCCCATCCTAGACTTCAGATTACCGTTGATGCACACATCTTCGATCCGAATTTTGAAATAAAAGTGATGGATGAGACACTGCATTTCAAAGGCGATTGTTAGAGGGATGATACCTCAGGTTAACCTTAATTAAGAACATTTTGAGCTTGGAAAACGGTAAGGCGTCTATGATTCAATAATTCAATTCATATATGAGGCGCGGAACCAGAGGGTGGGGGCGCAAGGGGCGTGCCCCCCGTTTTGTCTGAAGTATGACCGTTTGGCTTCGTCAAATGGAGGGTTCCTCAGTGTGCGCCCCCCTTTTTTAAATGCACCCCCTTTCTGAAAATCCTGTATCCGCCCCTGTATATTATGATTTATTCGTATATTGGGTTAAGATCTATAATGACATATTCTATTTCTGATTCACGCATTGTACATTTCACGTGAAAGGCAGCAGGGCTGGATATATTTTGACATGAATAACTGACATTACAAATACATGTATATACATATATTTTTAAAATCCATGAAATATATTTACACTGTTGATTTGATTTGATTTATTTATTTACCACCAACAACATTTAATTACAATACATTTTTTTTTACATACAATGATATTTTACATATAAATGAAGAAAAGCATTGGTTGGTAAAAGGGGCCAGATAATAGCACATGTGCTAGTCGAGCCTGACCCACAACAACAACAAAAAACAAACAAACAAGTATTTTGGTAAAGTTCAATTAATACCCAAATTAAGAATAATAATAGTTTACAATGAAGTACAAAAAGTAGAAAGTAATGATGTTAAATACATTTCTTGTACATATACAGACTACTTACATAAACGTTTTCACTTATGATTTACTCAGCAAGTGTGTCGTAACAGAATTCCGAAACCTACTTCTAGACCTGGTTAATTTGATTTTAAAAGGTAATCTATTCCAAAATTCACTACCAATGAAAGACAATGAAAATTGACCTTGCGTCGTTCTGAATTTTGGTAGACGCAACTGTCCACTTTCCTTTTGCCTTGTGGAGTACCTATGCTGTATAGTGTCACAGTAATTTACTAAAGTATGAGGCAAGTTGTTATTATACAAATCAAACATGAAAGTAGAAATTGACAAGTCATGCAAATCATATACATTAATGATTCGCAAACTTTGGAACAAAGGAGTCGTATGAGTTCTCCATTCACTGAATGTTATAGCACGGACCGCCATTTTCTGTGAATACAATATGCTTCTTAGGCTAGTCTTATAAGTGCTTCCCCACACTTCTATTCCTTAGGTAATGTGTGGTTGTATAAAGGCTTTATATAGCAGTATTAAAGTGCGCCTGGGTACAAAATGTCGCAACCTGAATATCACTCCAACTTTCTTTCTTATGCACTGATTTACAAAACGAATGTGATTATTCCAATACAGATGTTTATCAATGTTGATTCCAACAAAAGTGGCAACATCATCTTCTTTGATTTCCTCACCAGCTATTTTCAATTTACCATTCTTACCTATTTTTTTCCGCCTGCTACTTATTAGCATGAAATTAGTTTTCATTGAGTTTATCGTAAGTTTATTGGCCATGCACCAGTTTCGTATCTTCTGTATGTTGCCATTCACTTCCTCTGCATCAATTTCGACCTGGTCAGCTGGAAAAGTATGGAAAAGGTTCGAATCGTCGGCAAACAACCGAAAATTGAAATACTCAGTTACTGAAGGCAAATCATTTATGTAGATCAAAAATAAAGTTGGCCCTAGTACTGATCCTTGTGGAACACCACATGTTATCTCTTTCTTTTTGGATAATGTTTGTCTACATTGAACAAATTGAAATCTGTTACTAAGATAGTACTTTAACAATTCAAGTGGTAACCCTCGAATGCCGTAATTGGAGAGTTTACCTAAAAGTATATCATGATTAATGGTGTCGAAAGCTTTCTTAAAATCAATGAAAACACCAAGGGTAACTTTCCCCTCATCTATAGACTTCAAAGTTGCATTTATCAAATTGATTAATGACAATTTGGTACTATATTTCTTCCGAAATCCGTACTGATGGTAATAGAAAGCATCATTTGTTTCTAAAAACTGTACTAATCTGATATTTATTAATTTTTCAAATATTTTACCTAAGACAGGTAGAACCGATATGGGTCTATAGTTACCTGGATCCTCTCTGGAGCCATTTTTATGAAGGGGAGTAACCTTTGCAATTTTCATTTCATCCGGAACCTTGCCAGTCTCTAATGATAAGTTAAAATATATGCCAGTGGATGTGATATATAAGGAGAACTATCTTTAATTAATTTTGCTGGAATATTATCGTGACCACAAGCTTTTTTGTATCTAGTAACAATAATTGAGTTCTAACTTCGACCGCAGTTATTGGTTTCCAAAATAAAGAATGCTCAGTATTCTGTCCCAAATATTCACCATATGTTGTAGCTCCATTTGGCAATTCATCAGCTAAATTTGGTTCAATGTTCACAAAGAAGTCATTAAATCATTAACAATGTCAGACACAGATGTCAGTTGCTCACATTTTCCATGAACCTGCTTGACAAGTCTGTCCACCTCAACACTTCCACCTGATCTATTTTTTACCAGCTAACAACTCATTGATTATAGCCCATGTCTTATTTGTGTCATTCTTATTATTATTTAACAAATTGCAGTAGTAATTCCTTTTCGCATTTTTTAGTATAGTGGTCAGTACATTTCTATACTTTTTGTACTTATCCACAAGATCCTGACGATGATCTGATTTAATAACATACATAACAGACATACATTGTGTGTTTTACACGAATCGATTTCATGATCCCTCGAGATATCCATGGCTTCCTTTCTCTTTCCTAACTGCTTAGTAACCAACGGTGCATGTTTATTACATATGTTCAAGAAAGAAATGCAAAAATTAGAATAAGCTGTGTTGATATCATTTGATTTAAATACTGTTACCCAGTTAAAAGCATCAAGATCTTCTTTGAAAGTTTCTATATCATATCTTTTGTAACATCTATACCGAATTACTTTTTTATTAGACTTTACTTTCGATATGTTCTTGAAAATTGCAAAAACTAGGAAATGATCAGACACATCCGATTGTATTATACCTGAGTGAATTTCAGATGTGTTGATATTTGAATATATGTGATCTAATAATGTAGAGGAATCTTTTGTTACCCTTGTTGGTGATTGAATCAATTGATCCAATCCTATACATTGTAATGATGTGAGAAACTCCTCGACAGTGTCATCTTCACCCAAAGAATTAATATTGAAGTCGCCCAGAAGAGCACACTTACGTTGATCTACTTTACATTTTTCTAACACACTCAACAAACCATCTTGAATTCCTTCACATTAGTATTAGGTTTTCTATAGATTATCCCAACTCTAACTTTTATATCATCTGTAATATTGATTTCTAACCAAAGGGATTCTGCATGATTAATGCTATATTCCAAACACCTGTACTTTAGTGATGTACTGACGTGTGCTCCAACTCCCCCTCCTCTTGAATCGCTGGGGCGACAATTTACTTCAAGAGAATATCCTTCTATACCGAATATTGACTTGTTGGTCACATTCCATATTTCAGACATACCAATAACATCAAACCTTGTATGAATACAATCTTCAAACAATAATTTAAAAGCTTCAAAATTTTTAGACAAAGATCGAACATTAATGTGAGATAACTTTAAGGAATTCGTTCTATCAAATTTAAGAACATTATCGAATGAATTTGGCGTCAATTTATGATAAAAATGTGTATTATTCATTTTAAGGACGCTTCAAAAAACGCCTCCACACGGGGAGGTGGAATGATACATTATTCCATGAAATGCAGTTTGAAATCTTTGTAATTAATGTTGTCGACGCCAACTTCAAAGAGGTTGAAAACATGCTTAGTAATGTTAACTGACAACATAACTGTAGTCAATTTCCGGTAATGATACACAATTAGGACACTCCACCGATTTTGTGCTGGGTATGATGTAACGGCCAAGGCAAGAGCGCCCAACAGCGTTGGGTGGGTAAACTGACGCATTGACTGTGTACAAACCACTTGGGGAAAATTGATTGATTGATTGATTGATTGATTGATTGATTGGTATATTGCAATACAAACATATCGAGGTACCATGACAGGATAGCCCATGAAAGCCGAAATGGCTTATTTCCAATGGGATCCTTACCTAAATAACTGATACAAAAATACTACAATCGTGAGACAATCGTCCAAGTACGACAAGTAATAAGAATGTACTAAAGTAGCAAAATAAAACATAACATTTTTATAAAGTAGGCGAAGATTACATAAATGTGAAAACAAGACTTACTCAACGGAAAAAACTATATACAGAAAATCATAATGAAACTATCCATAATAAACGTTGGTTACATAAGTCATATAATATAGGAAAAAAAACCCCTCTGAGCTACAACAAGGAGAGGAGAAATACAGTTATGGAGTAGACACATTTTTCAGATGATGCTTCAATACCCTTTTAAAATGTAAAAAAAATTCTTAACTGACTTAACATGATTTGGGAGGGAATTCCAGAAAAGAATACCGTTAAAATAAAAGGAATTCCCAATTTTACCTTTCCGCTTAGGCACTACGAAATTAAATTGACTATTTCTAGTGTCATGCCCATGAATACTTGAAGAGCGAATAAAATTATTAGAAATATAGTGATCTGCATTAGAGTAAAAAATCTTATGTACATGGTGAATTACAAGTTGTTGTGATCTAAGGTTTATATGAATAAGAGCAGCTGTTTCAAGTTCACTCTTCCCGATGTGTGTTCTTGGTGGTAAGTGATTGATAAATCTTACATTCTTATTTTGAATTATTTTTAACTTGTTTTGATCCACCTTGCCTAGACTGCAGTACCATGCATTAGCATAATCAAATAAACATTGTATTAAGGAAAAACTTAAAATGCGTCTTGATTTTAAGTTCATGCAATTTCGATAACGATACAAAAATTTTAGACGAGCATTAGCTTTTTTGACAATACTGTCAACCAAACTTGAGCAAGAAAGATCACTAGCTATATTTAGTCCTAAATACTTCACAGAATCCTGTCTCTTAATGAGTTGATTGTTATAACTTATATTGAAATCATCAGTATACTTCAACCTACCCCGCGAACAAAACAAAATACTTTCGGTTTTACCAATATGTAAGCTAAGCTTATTTGCTGTCATCCATTTAACACAGTTTGATAATTCTAAGCTAAGTTTTTCCCCGATCAGCTTAGGATCAGTACCAGAATATAGTAACACACTATCATCCGCATGTAAAAGTAATTTACTGTCGTTGACACAAACACACATATCATTTATGTAGCACATGAAAAGAATGGGACCTAATATTCTCCCCTGGGGAACTCCGCATCTTATGGGCATAGAATCGGAGAGTACATTTTGCAACGAGACAACTTGATGACGATTGGTCAAGTAAGACCTAAACCATTGCAGTCATGCAGAATTTAAACCCATTACTTCTAATTTACTTAAGAGTATTATGGTTAACGGTATCGAAGGCTTTTTGCAAGTCAAGAAGAACCATCCCGACAAAACGTCCTTGGGAAATTTCGTTCCTGACAAAATCTAACAGGTGAATAAGACAAGTTTCAGTGGAATAACCATTTCTAAAACCAGATTGAAATTCGTATATTATTTTGTTTTCTTGAAAGTAGTTCTCTAATTGGGCATACACACATTTCCCCAGGACCTTCGAGACTATACTTAAATCGCTAATCGGTCTATAATTGCTAACATTAGTTTTATCTTTCTTTTTGTAGGGGTGTTACTTTTGCAATTTTCATTTCATCAGGGAAGGTGGAAGTTGAGATAGATTAGTTAATAATGTAAGTTAAAGGTTTATACAAATATTTAGCTCCATCCTTCAAAAATCTGGCAGGTACCAAGTCAAGCCCGGTACTTTGTGATATTTTCAACTTATTTAATTCATCTAAAACAAACTTTTCTTTGACAGGAGAAAAAAGAAAAACAACCTTTCGATACACCCTTACTGTCGTATAATTTTTGTAATTTAACACTGTCCGTTCCAAATTCATTTGTGTTGCTATCTGGCAGATTACTAGCTAATTATTCTGCCACAGATGTGAAATAATCTGCCATAGATGTGAAATAATTGTTAAATTTGTTCGCTATCCTCATATTATCATGACATAACTCCCCTTGGATATTAATAACATTCTCTTTAATATTCTTTTGTTTGTTTTTACAACCTAAATCTTTCAGATTCTTCCACAGCTTTTTAGAATAATTTTTATGCTCATCAATTTGATTTTGGAAGTAGTCATCTTTAGCCTGTCTCATTTTCTTTGCACCAAATTACGTAAAAGAAAACGTATTTCTTTTCTAATTCTAAATTACCATAATCCTTTTTCATTCTTTTAAAAGCTATATTTCTTTGTCTTATTAACGAAATAATTTCAGCATTCGTCCACTTATCGGTTCTTTGGTTAATTCTTACTTGTTTTAATGGAGCACATTTATCAACTATAGACATGAAAATATTTTTGAAAATTGACCAGTATTTACTTCTTTACATTCTAATATGTCAGACCAATTGACTTGAGATAAAACATTATTAAAATCATCTATACAATAGCTTCTCATACACCGAATATTTATATTTCTATGCTGTCTGAATACAGGTCTCATAAGCTTCCTAGAGCAGTAGGTTAAACAATGATCACTTAGGCCATTTTCAATAACACCACTTTGACTAATATTTTCTTCTTTACTGCTGATTATATGGTCTATTAATGACGAAGTGGCCGATGTTGTTCGAGTGGGTTTAGTTATAAGTTGACTCAAACCTTTTAAATTCAAAATACTTTTGTATTTTTTGATAATGAAGACTGCTGCAAAAGGCAGATATTCACGTCCCCTAAAATTATAACCTCATCATCTTTTGTTAATTTAGTGTCAGTGAGATATTCAATAAAATAATGGTCTGTAGGGGGTCTGTACACAACACCTAGAGTAATGACCCAGGGGCTGAGATGCTGTAACAGGAAGGAAACCAGGCATCTCTATGAATTCAGAAAATGAGGGAAAAGGCTTGAATATCAATGAGGAGAAAAAAAAGGTGTTAAATTTAACTGGGGACATGCAACTATAAAAATGTTGTTCCATGTCTGTGCCCATTTTTCTTTCTTTATTTAAAAATGTATTGGATTTTCAAAAGATGGACAATAGGTAAAGATTGTAATCACACACAAACACACAAGGGCTCCGGGTGTAAGGGTGTGTGTGTGTGTGTGTGGGGGGGGGGTACAGGGTCCAGACTTTTACATGTACCCGAAATTTGCCCCTTTGTTTCTGATAATTTTGATAAATCTTGCCTGACTTTGTTTAAATTATGGGCACGTTCGAGTGAGTGGAATGAGACATTGTTGAGAGAGGGGATGGGTATTGTCCTACCCCTCTTAACTCGAGCCCTTTTTGATTCCAGCTGAAATAACAAGGGACATTTTAGACAGTGGCAGATACAGGATTTCTTGAGGGAGGCGTCTCAATATTCACAAAATTTTCCGACAAGCCAAAAAAAAAAAAAAAAAAAAAAGGTCCTCGGCATTTTTGGGCCCCCTTTCTGGTCCTAGGGGAGGGGGGCCTCCCACCCCCAGGATCCGCCACTGCTTTCAGGGTCCTTAAACAAAGGGCACTGCACTATATATTTATCACCTATATATAGATTTCCACTTAAAGATAACAATCAAGGCCACGAAATATCTGTGTATCAGTAGTTATTCAGAGCACAACAGTTTTCATTGGGCTCTTTTAACCCCGAGTCATAAATCATTATTAGGGAGCTTTCGAAATAGGACGGTAGCTCGGAGCACAACGCATGCGGGAACGCCACCGCACCCCGTCCAACTGGTTGTCAGGACTTTATTCAGCCAAAATAGGACGGAGCAGTGTATTTAGTGGCCTACTACCAGGCCCGTAACTATGTGGGTTGGGGGGGGGGGGGGTGGGTTCATTGGGTTCGAACGACCCCCCCCCCCCCACCCGTTGGCGAGCAGAGGTATGCTTGAAAAAAAAATTATAAAAAAGATTATTATTATAAAAATATCGATAATTTTGTGTATTTTACATTTCATTTCGATTTTGATTATCTTCCTAATCTGGCAATTCTATAATTAATCAATGTCGTCTTTCACCATTCATTTTCCGAATTTTATGCGTTACACCGTGTTGCAATCGATTTTTTTAAAGCGTCATTCAAAGAATTATTTGTAGTAGGTCTGTAAGGGGGGAGGGAGGGGGGGGGGGGGTGGGTTAGAGGGTTCGAATATTTAAAAAAAATCCAAAGTGATATCAGAATAGTGATGCTTAGGTTTAAAATTTTAGACAGGGGAGGGGCGCACAAGGGGGTCACGTATAAAGCCCGGCGCACACTGCACGATCCGACTGAACTGGGCGTTGTGGCGTGCGCCTGTAATCCAGCTACCAGTGGAAGTTATAAACTGATTCAGCGGACCCAGGTTCGACTCTGAGTCACGTCTTTCGGATGGTGACGTTATAGGTCGGTCCCAGACGTAAATAACCATATCTGATTGATACACGTCTGTAAAAACCCAATTACACACATACACACACGATCCGACTGCGATCCGATTGCTCTGCGACTGTGAGACCAATCGGATCGCAGTCTCCGACTGCACCATAAGACATTATTTTTGCGCATGCGCTGTGCGCACTATACCCTTGACAACGTAAAATGGCGGCGAAGAAGAACCTACTGCACGCGATCGCCCTTTGTTTAGAGCGTCGTTAACGTTGCTTCGTGCGATCCCAATGGGTGAAGCCATGGATCACGGCCAGGCCTGCGTATGGGGCCTACATGAACCTCATACAGGAATTGATGTCTTAAGACAGCGATCGAGATTTTAGACGTTTTGTTAGGATGGATATCACTGCGTTCCATGAGCTTCTGCAACTGGTAAAGGTTAAAATAACTAAACAAAGCACCCAGATGAGACCATCTATTTGTGCGGAAGAAAGACTTTCCATCACCCTTCGATTTCTTGCGACAGGTATAGGCCTATATATAGTTTTTCACTGTTTTTTATATAACTTTAAATATTGTTATCACCATATTGTTAAATATGAGAACATGAATTTATTGCAAATAATCTACTCATTTAATGAATACCATGCTGATATAGCATAAGCATCCATGGTGGATTCTATTGCAAAATCAATATACATACATGTATAAAGATCTATAAACTCAGTAATGATAACACTTTCAATAGTAGAACTGCGTAATCAGAGTGTCATATTAATTATCCAAGTTTGATTATACTTCATTATATAATTTAGAATATTCTAGATAACTGTCTTTATTTAAAAGATGAAAGTGTAGTAACAATTATCATTTACATTTTTTTCTAAAAATAAAAAATAGTGGCAGTTACGAACACAGTATAATTTAGTAAGCGTATCAACAATTATTAAACTCATTTTCAGAACGTGCATGGGGATGGTAATTAATAGATCCAGATTCTAGTATATTCATCATTTAACTAATACTTCCTTGTCCAGCGGCCTCTCAAAGTCGCTAAAGAACCGCCTTTCCTCGTCACAGAGTTTAAGGCGGTGACAAGTTGTAGGTAAACCGTAAAAATTACGTAAACGGCGTTCAAATTAACGTATCATATTTTCTGCTTCTAATTAAGAGGTCTCTACAGCCAGCTTTGGCAATATTTATAATACTTATTTCATAACACTTTCAAAACTTATGTCCGTACCATTCTCATCAGAGGCGTCTATTCGTTCGGTATAGATAAAACATTGGCAACCATTGTTTGTGAACAATGCTCTGCCCCTCCAATGCTTAGTGTATTTCGAACGAATCGACGCCTCTGCTCATCATAACGCTTGCCGACCCCCTCCCCACTATACTCATCATTAATGATATCAACATCTTTCTGGCTCCCCCCTACCCGTTCCCTTCTCTTTTTCTCTCTCGCTCTCGCCTCTCCCTTCCTCCCTTTCTTTATTTCTATATCTTTTTCCTTCTCGCCCCTCTTTGCTCTTTTTATATCTCTCCCTTATTTCTCTTTGCTAGTTCAGACACGAATTCTTCCACATCTATTCGTACTGTATTTTTACATGACCTCTGTATGGGAGTAAGCCAATTGCAGGGCCCTCAGGGAGAACAAACAGTATAACAAGACATATTGCTATTATCACTTAAAATATTATCATCATTATTATTATCATTATTCATATTATTATTCATATTATTATTATTATTATTATTAATATCAATATTATCATTATTATTTAACATGCCTGTAGCGGAAAGCTTCAGAAGCCTCTCATATCTATATCGAGTAGGAGAACGCACTATTTCTGGCATCGTTCTGGAGACATGTAATGCGATTTACCAAGGCCTCCAGTCAACATACAACCATATCAAATGAGGTAATCATAATGAAACATTGCAAAATACCAACAAAATTTTAATAAGTTAATTTGCATACAAGAAGTTACATAGTTGAATCAGAATTATTGATATAATGATATTTCTATACATAAACCTATATTGCAGTTTCATGTGCATCATACATGAGAGTGCTGCAACCTTTTACGACCTCTCAGAAAGAAATTAGCACTAGAAAATTGTTTCAAAGTAACCATCGCAATACCAGGATAATCTAGGATCACATACAAGCATTATCTTTTCATTAAAAATAACATAAATTGTGTCATAGTATTGCGATGAAAAATGAAGACTTAAAAAATAATAAGATTTTAATTATGAATTTAAAATCATTTTAAATGAAACCATAACTTTATACATCTGTAAATGGCTCAGAATAAAAAAAAAATACAAAACAAAACAAAACAATATTATCACAAGTTGAACATGTTGAGAACACAGTGTACTAACTTCGAGAAGCGAAAGTTTGACATCTTCATATACATACAGATTGCTGATGATATCGCTGTCATTTTGCAATACACCTTTTTCATTTATCAAGCTCTTGAAGCAAGGGTGATAACTTTTCTTTCAGAATGACAATGTACAATTTTATCCAAACTTGGTATAGGATTCGACACTTTTAACCCGTTCACTACTGAATTCTCTCTTTTGCTGGGTTAATTACTTGTTCCAAAATTACTGTGCAATTATAACCATGTTTGAAAGGATTCATTCTATCATAACTTTAAATTTATTTAATTACTTGTTTCATCTATCTTATTTATTGTTTCTTTTCATGTCAAAGTTTGGTCCCAAAATGCCTTGTTGTAACAAAAGTAAAAGCACAAGAGAAATTGTTGAAAAAGAAAGTTCTGCTTAATTTTCCAACTGAGCAAGAAACCAATTTCTTTACTAACATGAAAAGGGAAATTCATGGCCAGTCCAACATTTTTAAAAAGGTAATTTGTGTTTGAAAGGAGAAATAAAAGGGGAAACAGGATCGTGAAAGTTTAAAAGAAATCTGACAAAGGATAAGCAAGTTATGAATATTTCAAAAATGATATCACTACATCTATACGAATCTCAAATTGGCAATTTGGTGAATCGATTGCAACGTATTCATTGTCAACCCTGCCATTTGTCGTACACTAAATGAAATTCCACTTTTCTCCTGAACGCCTCTTCCCTTACGGCAGTACTCAAAACATATTGTAAATAGCATATTGATAAAGGTTCTCCAAAAAGAAAAAGATCCTACTTACATACATTTTGGAAATATTGTCATTTTAGTCATTTTGTGTGTTGGAGTGAATGGGAAAGTGTACCGCCGCTACATCACAGTGACCGTACCGATGCATCCAATTTGAAATTCCAGTATTTACCGATATAGTGATTACAACTTTTACAAATCATAGATTTCTTATTGTGTGTCCGATTTCGTTAAAACTCCTCCTCTTCTCCGTTCTTCCTTTTCCTCCTCTTTAGAGCTTCATTAGGATGTTTATTTGGAGCTTCCTCCTGGTCCTTCTCAACCACGTCTTCTTCCAAAACAATGTCAACATGGTGGTCAGTCTGAAATAAGAAGAAAAGAAAGCTGTAGGCAATATTAAAATAAGATTGGGATATAACAGTAAGTGTTTTGTGTCTGTCGTTGCAGGTTCCAAATACTGCAGATGAATGGAGAAAGATTTCCAAGATGTTCAGTGAGAGATGGAACTTCCCTAACTGCTTGGGGGCACTCGACGGTAAACACATTCGAATGAGGCCACCCGGCAACAGCGGGTCTAAGTATTTCAATTATAAACATACATTTAGTGTAGTACTCCTCGGCCTCGTAGATGCCAATTACAATTTTCTCTACGTGGATGTTGGTACTAATGGCAGAGTCTCACATGGTGGCGTTTTTCCTCAAAGTTCCCTGTATGATGGTTTGAACTCACAGGCTCTAAACATTCCGGAAGCAGAGCAGATTGATCCCAACACCTGCACGCCATTCCCATATTGCATTGTGGCAGACGAGGCCTTTCCCCTTCGGAACGATCTCATGAAGCCATACGCACGTCGTAAGACCCAGGAGAAGAGAGTTTATAACTACAGACTATCTCGCGCCCGCCGCGTTGTTGAAATGGCCTTTGGTATTTTTGGCCAATCGTTTCCGAGTACTACTAACTGTAATAGCCCTGGAACCAGAAAAGGTCACAAAGATAGTCCTGTGTACCTGCGTTCTCCATTATTATTTGAGTGCACGTAAGACTGCTTCCATGGTCTATGCTCTAGCAGGATACCTTGACACAGAGAATCCAGTATCCCGTCGAGTTGTTCCTGGGACCTGGCGTGCTGACGATGCACTGCCAGTGGAAAGAGTAGGTCGGTCAACAAACTGCACCATGTCTGCAAAGGTTCAGCGAGACCGAATCCGAGACTACTTCAGCTCTCCGGCTGGAAGAGTTGAATGGCAGGACAAAATCCTGGAGTCAATTTAAAGAGTCTCTGATACATTTAATTCCTATTTTGATGAATGGTTTTATTGTTCCTAATGTGATGCATATGTCACATATTTTATTAATAAATTTTATATATCACCTGTTGTTAATATCAGATTTTTTTAAAATCAACTGACACGTATGTGAGGTTTACAGTGCAGCATCTTTACATACATGTAAATATTTATTTCTTTCTTTATTGTTTGTCATTTATTTCTATATATATATATATACGTATATGTGTATACATGTACATACTGGTATGTTTGATTATTACAAATATATTTATAGCTTCAGATATAATTATGAGGTTCATATTTTTATATATCTCGCTAAAGCACACTGACCGAATGAAACCATATTTATCTCATAACTTTTTAACATTCATTGAGGTTAGGACGTTCCTCTTTATCAATTGATATTGTACCTATTTTATTTTTAATGCAAATTTTTTGTCACATGACTTAATTATTTCTCTTCGGTAGATTATATTTTACTTGAATAAAGTCCAATTACTATGGATGTACTGGTACTTCTGTATTCAGGCTGATTTATTGAATCTGTACAGCAATACGTCATCAATCAGTGAAATCATGATTCAAATATTTAATCAAATGTAAAGAAAAGTTTTCTGTTTTTTTTAATTCTTTAATTGAAACGCACAATTAAATCTGCTGATAACATTAGCTGGTGTGTGTCTGTTACTATGGGAAACAGTCATATGTTCTACAGTGAAGATTTTTACAGACTCTATGTTATCAAATATAAGTGATTAGGTGTAGTGTTTGGTCCATGATTGAAGTAATGAATTTGGATGTGAGACTGCAGGACGATTGCTGGTGAAGTACATGTATGTGTCATTCAGGTGTGCCAGCCTAGACTCTGTGTGTAGAGTGTTGACTACTTGATCCCTGCCAGTACTTCATGACCAATTCGATTTTGTATTTTCTCGTGCACTTGTTTCATCTAACTCAATACAGCATGAGCACATGACAGGGACATGAGTTTTGATGATAATAGCAATCCGTGATCAGAATGAGGAGGGGGGGGGGGGGGGTGGCATTCCCTCTGCGTGCAGGATCCAGGATTTTGTCAGGGAAGGGGCCACAATCTGACTTGCTGAATTTTCCAACTTGCTGAAAAAGGGACATCAGCATTTTGGGTTGTTTTTCTAATTCCTCAGTTCTGTGACAAGCAAATTCATTCTCTTTTTTTAAGTCATCAGCATTTTTTCGTGCCCCTTTTTTACTCCAATACCTCTGTGAAGCCGAGATTCAGTTGTAAAAGTAAATTTCTTTCCTTCTTGTATCAAATGAAAGTAAAGTTAATTATTGAATTTAACTGCATTCAACTGAAAGCGAATATTGCAAGAGTCTCCAAATGTTGAACACCTTAAGTTTAAAAACAGACAAAAATGTTTCCTTTGCTGAAAACACAAAACAAAAGGGGGCCACAACATGAGTTGCATTGTGGAGATCATGTAGATCTCTGCCACTTCGGCTGAACAGGCCATAATTATTACCCCGCCCCCCCCCCCCCGAATCCAAGTGGTAGGCCTTTGTAACATAGGGTGTATTTGCTGTATAACGTTAATTTATTGAACTATTTGAAGATCAGGAATATAATCAATAATAATGAAGAATTAATAAATTATGTCTTGCTTACCCAAGCTCATGTAGACATCTACATACATGCACATGTAACTGTTACTTAGTGTTAAATTTAGCCGCGACTACTTAGACATCGTTAGGTCTGTTTGTCTAATTTAATTACATTGTAACTGAGTAGATGTGGATGTTTTCGGATAAAAAATATAGAAGAAAGTGAAGAAAGACGCGTTTCGCAGTCATTTTCCAAATTACGCGCGTGTTCGTCATTGACGGACTCGCACGACGTCTGCGATAGTTCGAATCGTCTCAAACCACGCAGGTCAATGGCGTTTGGGCATGTAAAAACCGTTATTTTGAAGAAAACGGGACAAATACAGGCCAAACGAATACCGTTCCGCACATCCAAGCAGAGAGCCGGACACGATGCAACGGAAGACGACCTCCGGGGCGAAGCGGGGAAAAAAGCCTTTCTTCGACATAGAATCCCCTTTTTACAGCGTACGAATCCCGTTGACTTACGTACGGTACCCCTCTCGACGCCTTACAGTATTATGATTGATTATTATGTGCCGTCATTAGCCAAATGTTGAATACATTAGCGTAATATAGATTAAGCGGATTTTACCTTTCTTAATGCGCATGCAAGACACTGATCCACATTTATATTTTACTTGCGTATAAAACATATACGCGGTAGGGAAGCATCTTACAAAATGAATAATGCATAGGGGCTTCGGGCGCGTTCAAATCGTGCTCAAATGGTACAGTGTAATGGCGGCCGATTTAGGGGCTGACGTGACATACATATGTCCACGTCACGCGCGCTAGGCCTAGCTAGGAATGGGATTAGAGTTCGGTGAGCAAGGCGCGTGCGTGCAGAGCAGGCATGCAATAAGAGTATGCAAAAACCTACCCTGCATGCTCCTGGTAAAAGTGGCCCGGACGGGCGTACGAGTCCGGGGGGGGGGGGGGGGGGGGGGGGGGGGGGGGGGGTTACAATTCCTACATGAAGCATGAGGTATTTGCGTGTGCCCTCAGGGTTTTGTACTGTGACTTATAGGGTTGTTGGTATCTTTAGGGGCTGAGGGGGGGGGGGGGGGTGCATGGCCTCCTTGTGCCTCCCCTGTCTACGCCTATGGCAGGGACCTATACAGTAATTCACTGGTTATGAAAGTACGCCTACTCCTGATGACGTAACAAATAATGTAACGAAAAGGGTTTCGGAGTATTCAAATATTATCAGAAGGCCCTAAAAACTGACAAGTTGGTGATGCGCTCCAACGTATGCTTGGGAGACAACTGCTGCATGTTTTTGTACAGGTTATGGTTAGGTAGAGTGTTTGATCCAGGGTTGAAGGTGAGGATTCGGTTTGTGTATCGTATTGACCGAGGATTATTCGGGTATACATCAAACTATATACTGGTCAAGCTTTGCTTTATAGAGGACTTTCACCAGAGTATGTGTCATACAACTGTTGGTCCCATGAAACCTCATGACAACTTTACAGAAGGCAAGGCAGACCGACATTAGGGAGTTTTCGATTGTGTCAACGTGAACGCCGTCCTAGATCCTCCCAGCTACAATGTGTTAACTGCATACTGTGCTTTGTGCAAGAACGGCTCACCCCGTCCACTGGCTTCTCCCTCATCCACTAGTCAGATCGAGAACGCGTAAAACATGGTATTGCCGTCTTCTCTAAAACGTGAACCTCTCTTCACCCATTGTAGCATCATGCTTCACCTACTTTGTATGCAGTTAACACAAAACAGTCCATTGTCGCTGGGAGGATCTAGGACGGCGTTCACGTTGATACATTCGAAAACTCCCTATTGTTAGCCTCATGGGCCGTCGGTCAAATGAGCTGTCGGTCTTCTCTCTAGCCTTTGTGACACAGCATATATAAACCAAACAAGACCACAATCAAAACAAGTGTTACATTTTAAGAATAGTGCGCAATTTATCAATTCATGCACTTTAGAAATAACAGACATAAAATTATTGTTGTGCAAAAAATGCATGAAATATAATACTAAGCAGGAATACAGCAGAATCGTAACAATGGTATATTATTTTGTAGGACTCACAAAGCAAGTTGTCTACATATGCTGTATCTTAACTTATTTTGAATTGGAGAAGAATTCAGGATTTGCATAATTGTTTTTTAGAATTCTTTCTGAAGTAAATTTTTGGTATTACTTTTTTCCTTTTTTTTATTACTGGCAAAAGCAAATATGTTGAGATTGTTTGAAATGTAATAGAATAAAGTACATACATAGAGTAAATCTACAATGCTAGCATTACTAATAAATTATCTCTTTTGAGTGAAACTGTTATCAAATTCAGGACATTAACATCAACAAATTTTGTTTGTAGTGTAGTGAAATAGGGTATACCACTGGGGCTTACCCAGATTTAACATGTGACACTGTGTTCAAAAAGTATACGCATCTCTATACCAGAGGCTTTCAATAGGTCTTAAAACTTGACACCGAACATGACACCTCTGAGAACACCATAACATCTTTCACTGATATTACACAGTTAGCCTTTAGGCTCTCTTAATGTGCCCCCCCCCCCCCCGCCAAATCCGCCACTGCTGTTAAAAGATATATACAAATATTGATACGTTATAATTCATTGGGTTTTTTTCTGGTTGATAAGATTTGAGATTAATAAAAGCTTGTAAATCTTCACATTGAGCCTGCCTAACATGTCAGAGTTCCCGAAATTGCTGTATTTGAACATTGTGTATTAAACATGCGCAAAAGTTGGAATGATAAAAAATAAGATATTTACAATGTACCATTAAAGTTACACCAGTTGGATAATTAAAAAAAAGTATAACATGTATGGAAAGCACAAGCCATAAGCAAACATAAGTTTTATTCAGTGATATCCATGGTTTCCTTGCTATTTGAAAAATAGGTAAAGAAATATGAGATTGAGATTTTCTAATAGTTCCTGTTTACGGTTTGCTACAACTCCCCATCACACCCTTAACACATATCGATTAATATTTTTAGAGAGAAAAACAAATCTTTGAATACGAATTAATAAATAGTTGTTAAAGATTTCTGTCAACATATGACCAGATTTAGACCAAGTTTTATAAAACCATAAAATACAGTTATTTTTCTTCAAACAAAAGGGCAATATATCCCATTAATTCTGTATCTAACACAGGCCTCAATCTAATACATGTTTTACTTGCCTATCAAGGGCAATGTGTATTTAGAGTTAAACTTAAATGATATATATGTAAAGTACAAAGATGTTACACACGTATACCATAAAAAGTGAAACTACATTCTCAGAAGATCGGGTAGCTTTATAGCAAAAACAGGAACCCATATACATGCTTTATGAAACCTAGAGTAATGTAAGAAGCTCACAGGATGTGCCCGAGTATTAACAACTATCTGGCTACAGCTGCAAAAATACTAAACTGCTAAAGGCAACAATAAATACATTAGGCAACGTACAGACTGTATACAAGGTAGGATGGTTCTAGAAGAAGGGCCCCTGGACAATTGCCCCTGGACTACCCAGCCCCATACAGGACAACACTCCAGTTAGGAGATGCAATTTGCACATAAGCAGGCAAAAGGTCCTTTGTAATTTGTACCAAATGATAAAACAAACTGAGAAACAAATAACAGCCAAATGATCAGGAGAGATAAATATGTAATCATGTGTTATTTATTCATCAACATTGCATTTTATAGTACACGGGTAGATTTTCTCTCCCCCCAAAAAATAAATTAATGTTGTCGTTCACAAACAAAGGTTTATCGGTTATCAGTGGCACACAGACACAGGTTCGTCCGACTTGGTAAATTAATGGTCTCGACACCCCCCCCCCCATCTCCGACTCAGAAAGGCCTAGCGACGCCCACAGGTCTATCCAGTCTTTCATGATGACATTGTACTTTGAACCCCACTAGGATGACTTTTCCCCTCTTCATAAGAATCTGAAGTCACCGGCGGATTCATGCAGGATTTATCAAAGTGGGGGGGGGGGGGGGGGGGGGGGTCTCGATTTGATAGACAGATAAGCGAAAAAAGGAAAGAAAAAAGGAAAGGCCTCTGTCACCAAAACAGGGGGCCGAATAGATGTCAATCAGGGATACTTTTAAAAAGCTCCGCCAAAGCCCCCCCCCCCCCCCCGATCCACCACAGGGTGTCACAGCCCGCTATGCACGATTGGACATTAAAGGAATAATTATACAGACAGATGGCTTCAAAATGTAGGGTATATAATGTCTAAACTTATGTATTCACTTTAACGTTTCCATTTATGCCTTTCCCTTTTCCCTAAAAAGTGCCTTTTCTGGTAGTGCCCCTTGTGCATGCCCCCTTTCCCCCAGAAGTTCTTTTTCTGCTGATGTCTATTTACCCCCCCCCCCCCCCCCCCCCCCCCATCACGAGACGCTTTGTCGCCCTGGTCTGTGACCAATATGGATTAGTTGCCAACTCGTGATTTTAAGTCGCTAAACTCTACATCAACGCTAAATTTGTGATTATACCGTATTTAGTTGCCAGCTAACCTTAATGAATATCGGTATACCTGGGTTAGTGTGCAGTGGAGTCTTGTTCTCGTCACATGGTTCTTGTTTATTTGGTAGATATGCACCTGCCAGAGATTACAGATTCATTCACTTATATTTCATATTTTTGTGTCCAAACACGATAAGAACTACTTTCGAAAAAAAAACTCAACGGCAATTTCAAAGGCCTTTGTACTGGCCATAGAAATCAGGTTTGGATTATGTAATATACCATTGTAATGTTCGCACATTTATAAAGGTGATAGGCAGGGCTATTGAAATTGTCTTGAGATTATTTTTCGAAAGTAGTTTTTATCGTGTTTCCATCTCATGATCAAAACCATATTTGTGTGGCTTTCAAAAATAAATTTCAAAAATACTCAGACTTTTTACGGTTCTTATTTTAGATGACAATCCACAAAGTTACAGGAAACATGTATGGGATATTTATTAAATACGGGTCATATTTTTTTGTTGTAATCCTGTAGTCTCATTAGTACATGGATGTTATCCACATTAGGCTTAACATTACATAATATACTCCATTGGTTAGTTTTGACATATTCATAGCCGTTTATTATTGCTGTGTTTACTTGTTGAATTAATTTTTTTTATTATGTAGCTATATTACTTGTATTTTCTTATAAAATTGTTACCAATTTATGCTATACCTTATTGTTTATTCCTGTTGCATCAGGAACATGCAAAACAGTTTTATACTGATCATGCTTTTATCCTGTATGAATAAGTTCAAATAAATAAATAAATGGATACATAAATACAGTGCGTAAAAAAAAAAGTGTACACAAGTCTGATAGCTTCTAATTAAAATGCAATCGATGTGACTTTGAAATTTATTTCATGATGAAAAATAGCTTATTTTCTGTCTTGTGGTAGCTCATTCATGACATTTCTGCCATGGATGACTGAGCACCAGGGTTTTTAAAAAGAGTCAAAAAATCAAAATCTCCTTGTTCCAAGTTTTGGCTGACGCTGATGCAACGAATGTGAGTCAAGCCATATGAATGTGCTACTTTAATCGAAAATAATTTTAAAAAGTTAAATTCTCCTTTCTGTTTCAATGCTTCATTGTTTAAAGTAGAACACTCAAGAAAATCACAAATATGGCAATTAATGTATCACTAGAAATTGGGAAGCTTACAGATGGCAATCGTATAAGTTTTATGTCAACTGCGTATATGATGATTATAAAAACAACATAAATAAAAGCTCTTCTCAGCATGTGGAATATCCGAGGATTCGCCAGAAATATAGCGATGTTTTGATGTCGTCATACGAGGGATCGATCCTGCTTAAGCAGACGACGTCCTATAATGAATGAACGTAATTGCAATGCAATTATTTATCAAATTATAAAGAGTTTGGTACATTTAAACATGACCTTATTTCACACCATTCTAAAAGGGAAAGTGAACTGATTCTGATAACTAAAACCGTTTGATTGTAAATACACAGGAGAAGGGTCAATGATCAATGAAATAAACCCCATTTTCAAATTGAAAAGCCCTGCGAATAATAGCTGGATGGTATTCGTTCCCTCTTGAAACGCCGAACATGCCGCGGTGCAAGCAGCTGAAAATACAATGGCGTCTTATTTTGTTTACAAGTGACTGATTCCTTTATTTTTTTAACGCTGCATTTTTCATCAAAATAATACCATACACGAAGTTAAGAGTGAGGCAACAGACTAACATTAAGACTGACGCTAGTCAAGTAAGAGAAATAAGTGAAGAGGAGATGACAAAACAGGCACTGAAAAATGTGTATAATGTTATGGGACATCGTCTGCTTAGACAGGACTCGCCCCTCTTGTGTCGTCACACATCTCAGCAGCGTTCAAGGAGCTTTTCAGCTGCTATATCGGGGGCTGTATTTTACCGTTTTATAATTGATAATAATCATTAATTCAAATGTTTCCAAGCTTTAAATTTGGATAACCTTGTTTAATTTATGCCATCTATGCAATAATAAGTATTAAGCCAATATTTAAAATCATCAGTGTTCTACTTTAAAGTGATCTAAGCTTCCATATGACCTTGTTTCAATCCACATGACAATATTTAATTTATTTCAATAAGCCACTTCGGAGTTGCAATCTGAGCATGAGCAGATAAAGGTCATCTGTACCAAATTCTAAAACCCACTGACACTAATATTCGATATGTGCTCATGAATGTCATGTAATCATTATTCAATTATGCACTAATGGTGCATTCCATGATATCCAGGTGGAAGTATTCTTTTTAAAGGTGGAAACAAAAGCTATTCATGAGGCACCTCTATCACTCCCAGAGTTATTTTTCTGAAGTGCACATAAAGGGACCCTCCATGTCTAAAATATCTGTGGATATTTGGGGTCATGTGTACCATGCGCTAACCCCGAACTGGCTTATAGCCTTCTAACTTCTTGTCCCGTGATAACTAAAAACTGTCTGCTCATTCGCCAATAGCACCATTTCACCTGCATACGGTGCACACGGTGTTTTTTGCGAATAACACATGGACTGAAAGGTTTACTGACCTTAAAGACTAAAAAGAAGAAAAGGAAGGATACGCGTTGAGAATTAACAATGTCCTTTTTAATGACTCAGTGAAAAGACTTTCCTTAAAATGGGGATGCAGATGAAGCCAACATGTTCGGATTACGTAATGTGACATCGTAAAGTTCGCACATTTCAATAGGTAATATACAAGACAATAGAAGTTGCCCTATATACAGTAGGTTGATTTTTCAAAAGTCTTGGCTGTAGAGGTGAATTTCATTTGATTTGGCTTGAATGCATTACAAACCTGGCACTTATCCAGATAAGTGGTTCTATTAACTACCACACAACAGATCTACCGATTTCTATAATTAGTTTTGTAAAATGTGTGAGGGTGTGTGTGTGTGTGTGTAGGGAGGGGGGGGGGGGTGGTTAACAGGTTCGCGTCCCTAAATGGCATACCGTATTGACCCCCCCCCCAAACCCCCCTCAGAATGTCTCTCAATCTCCGTCTATTAAACTGTATCGTAATGCAAACGGAAAATAATCCCATCAGTTAAACATACAGATCAATGTATGGACAGGTCACAAATCTCTACTATATAGAGGTAATATGAAAATAATTTATGAAGATAATTTGAAAATATCATTTGAATGTAGATACATTTTACATAGTGGTTTTATCATGTTGATCATTGTAATCATGTCGGTAAAGATAAAATGGGTGCTCCTTTTATGCCGAGGAGTGGAAGTCCACTCTTTTAGGAGTCATAACAGGGTTACCCTGTTATCAGGTATCACTCCTTTTAAAGATTGATTCCACTCCTATTCATAGTAGAATTCCCTCCAAAGTATTACTCTTTCCGGCCTTCGTTTTTCACTCCAACAAGAAGTGATCACTAAATCCTAAAAGAGTAGATTTGCCCTCTTGTCCCTAAGGGATATCTTAGTAGACCGACAACCCACATGATCAACAGCCCTTGATGTGTGTCTCTGAACCCTCAGATAAATTACCAGAAGGCCTAAAAACTGACACGTTGTTGAGGTGCTCCAACGTATACTTGGGAGACAATTGCTGCATGTTTTTGTTCAGGTTAGGGTTAGCTAGAGTGTTTGATCGAGGGTTGTAGGTGAGGATTCGGTTTGTGTATCGTATTGACAGAGGATTATTCGGGTATACATCAAATTATAAACTGGTCAAGCTTTGCTTTATAGAAGATTTTCACCAGAGTATGTGTCATACAACTGTTGGTCCCATGAAACCTCGTGACAACTTTACAGAAGATAAGTCAGACCGACATTGTTAGTCTCATGGGCCGTCGCACAGTGGGCCAGGTGTGAGCAAAAGTGCACCAAAATAGGACTTTGGTCAATGGAACAGAATTAATAATTTGCATGTTCTAAGCAAAGATTACAACGTGTAGAACACCCCTGTGCAGTATTTTTTTCTTGAAATTAATTTTAAGTGGGTCATTTCTATTCAAAAAGACCCGAAACTTTGATTATTTGTTATGCTTTGTGTAAAATGCAATACTGCGTTTTATTAAAGGCTTACGCAAAAAGGGTTGTTTAATGCACTTCAAATTGAACATGCTTATTCCACAATAGTTATTTTGGATAATGATAGAGTTTACAGGCGAACTCTTATTCCTTTCGAAAGTAATTTTGGATGAAATACAAAATATTTGGAGAAAATAGCATATTTTTTTTCATGCGCAAAGATGGTCATTATTTCCGTCGATTTCGGAGCTGAAAATATCATGATCGCATTCTCTTATAGTTCATGCTTTACACTGCTACCAAAATTATTTATTTTTATCTATCTACACGTATCCCATCCACCTAGCCTATCTATTATCCATTTATCTATTCATACACGCATCCCTCTATCTTTCTGTCTATCTAATTTAATATCTATCGACCTGTATTCCTCTACCTAATTATCTTTATAAAAATATATTTTTATATAAGCATGTTTCTTATTTGTTATTACTTTTTTAATTTCTTTTTAAGTAGTGTAGAGACCTACATGTACATTTCCCCTCTACTATTCGATTTTTTTTTTCAAGGCTTTGGAACTGTTTAGTTCGGACATGTAGACCCATTGTTGAGAGGGCGCTACTATTAATGACGGTCATGTAGTTTGAAATTCATTACCGGTTGTTTGTAATTTATATAATGTTGAAACCTTTGGAGAAAGTATGATTTGTATCATAATTTGTCCAACACCGAAACCCAGCTATCAATTTTTTTTTTTTTTTTTACAGACCCAACATTCTGAGTAATTCACAATGGCTACAGTGAATAGGCGAAGGCTTTTCGAAATTATTCACTCTTCTGACAGTATAAACAATAGGGCTAAGGGACTCAAAATATGCATGGACTTTATCAGTCAGTAGTATTAACTCGATAGTACCAACATAATTACTTTTTATGGATACAGCTACGTTCCTCGTGTGTGTGTATGGAATTGGGTTTTTACAGACGTGTATCAATCAGATATGATTATTAACGTCTGGGGACCGACCTTTAACGTCACCATCCGAAAGACGTGACTCAGTCTCGAACCTGGGTCCGCTGAATCAGTTTATACCTTTCACTGTCAACTGGATTACAGGCGCACGCCACAACGCCCAGTGTGTGTGTGTGTGTGTCTTTCGCAAAGTTATCAAGGCTACAGAGGGCGCTCTTTCATTTTTTTAAAACTTCATTTAATAATTCAGTTTTCAGTTACCTGAATATGGTTATTTTATTAGTAGGCCTTTATTCATTGTCAAAGTTTACTTTCAAGTAATGACATCATACATAGCAATACATTGCAAATTTCTCAATATTACAAATATTTTCTAGTAGGGCGCCCCCTCTCCTTTACGGTCACTCTTACGTGCCATATGCCTGAGTTTTAAGTTAACACCGTATTCATTTTTAGATATCCAAGCGTACTCGCATTATCAATTTTCTGAAGTAGGAAAATCATTGTTATACGAGAAATATGTTATTTTCTATTGGATATTGGCAGCCAATCAGAAATCGGTATTTTAATGACGTCATATGTATTTGAAAATGTTTTCATTGGATTCTACGAGTCTGAATACGCATAGGACCATCATGTAAGTTTAAATTCTAAGCAAAACTCAGTGAATATGAATTTTGGCGCACTTTGGAGCCATTCTGGCCCAATGTGCTTCGGTCTAATGAGTTGTCAGTCTCTTTCTCTCTAGCATTTGTGACACTGTATACAAACCAAACAAGACCACATTAAGAGCAAATGTTGCCTTTTAAGAAAAAAAAAAACGCGGTTTAATTGAGTATCTGAATATAAAGTCCATGGAAGTTCATTTTGACAACTAAAAAACAAACTTTTTTGTCCAATAACATTATTAGACTTTGATGATAAAGGCAACATGGGAGGGGGGGGGGGGGGGTGGTCTTTTTGTTTGGTGGTCTTGGTCTTATTTTGCGTGTCCGGACAATTACCCCCGGGAAAACTACCCCCAAGGACAATTACCCCCCGAAAATTACCCCCCAAGGACAATCACCCCCCCCCCCCACCCGAGGACAATTACCCCCCGAAAATTACCCCCAAGGACAATCACCCCCCGAGGACAATTACCCCCCCCCCCCCCCTCAAGGACAACCACCCCCTGAGGACAATTACCCCCGGGTAATTACCCCCCCGGAAAATTACCCCCCAAGGACAACCAACCCCCGAGGGCAATTACCACCCGGAAAATTACCCCCAAAGGACAACCACCCCCGAGGACAATTACCCCCAAGGACAACCACCCCCGAGGGCAATAACCCCACCCCCAGGAAAATTCCCCCATAAAATTACTGGCCCCCTGACCTTATAGAAGTTTGACTTTTCATGAATTCTCGAAGGAAAGGACTGCTACTTTACCTACTTTAACTCTGTGACATTATTTTAATGTATTTTGCAAATCATCATTTCAACTAAGGAGGAATGTATCGAATTATTTGCTGTAAACCGTAAAAATGGAAGGATCTACTGAGAAGCAGAGCTTGTGTAATAAATATATAATATATATAAGAAGAAAAATAAGAAGGAAAAATAAAATATTAATATGAAAGTGCGTAATGACATAATCATAACACAACAAATAACATAACTTTAAATTCATCGAGGATTAAAGCAAGGATGTCTGTTATCGATGGGGCTACCTCCCCCATTCTAAAAAGTTAATTTAAACTTCTCATTAACCCTTGGGTGAATTTAACAAATGCGGGAATCATCACAAAGTGTTCTAAAGATAATTTAAACCTCTGATTAAATTTCTATATAGGAAATTTAATAATAGGTTGCGCGCAGATCTATGAGCGAGTATACGCGCTATAATCCTGTCGCCAAAAGAAAAGGGGACCCAACAAGAAAATAGGGTGTAAGTTTTCATCATTTATGCATCCTCTGTAATTTTGCTAATCAACTGATCATGTATTTGCCTTTGTATGATCTATTTCATTATCTATCTCATGATCCATTTCATATTGAAGTAAGATATTATGCTTTCTGGTTCAGTAATTATTTCAGAATGAAATTTACCTTCAAGACTTATTAGTATGCACGGTGCTTAAGTAAATAATGTGCTTTCTGGTACATTAATTTGATTAATTTGATTTTGTAGCTCTTGAGCATGCTTTTCAGTCGACGTGCAGGAAGATAATTTTAGTTACATGAAACTTATTCTAAAACGGTTAGAGCATGTAATTTCATGAAGAAAATTTAACACATGTTAGCGACTTTCTTTCTGGGGGTAGTTGCCGGGGGGGGGGGGGGGGGGGGGGGTAATTTTCCGGGGGGTAATTGTCCTTGGGGGTAGTTGTCCCTGGGGGGTTATTTTCCGGGGGGGGGGGTGTAATTTTCTGGGGGGTGATTGCCCAGGGGGTAATTGTCCTAGAACCCTTATTTTGAATCATATTGACTTGGGTCATTCTTTGAATCATATACAGAGTAGGCTACTCTAGCTAGTAATAGGTCTTCTAGAAAGAATACAGTCATATACGTATAGAGTTGTGTTATTTTTCAGCTTTTATTCAGTATAGCTATGTGGTTGCATACTACGGCACTATGTCCATACTGACCTAGCAGGTTAATTTATGGGATTGTGTGTGTGTGTGCGCGCGTGTGCGTGTTTTAAATGAGGGCACATGCATGTGTTATGCCAACAGTTCAAAAACTCGCAAAACCGTGTACTATGCATGCATAACACATTTCTTTCTCGACACCCTGAACCCCCCCCCCCCATTGCATCGAAACATCACACCCCACACACACACACACACAAACCCCAACACACGAGTCAACATTATCTGTTTACTCTTACATGTACATACACTACCACACCGTACACAAACTACATGTATTTATGACCAGCAATGATGGTACAAATCATTTCCTTTACAATCAACACTGCAGCACCCTCATAAACCATAACTTCTTTTTTACTCCTAAATTCAAAACACACACTTTACTGACTCACATGCGCGCTGAAAACATGAACCATACCACATGATGATGCCCCCAGGCCCCAATACTTACATAATTACAAAACATGGTAAGATTGAATTCAGTTAAACTTCATTTTAAATTAATTCATTTGTTAAAACAATGCTAAAACATTTTTTGTTTTTTGTATCAAAATTTCAAGAGTTTCAATTTTGACAAGAGGTATAATATATACAAGTAATGCAGAACTATTATTGAATGGCTCAGACAGGTTGCATTTGAAGGATTGTGAATGAGGTCTGATAAGGTTCATGTTATAATAGTTTTAGAATTCATCACAGGAGCAGATACGCGATGGGGAGGGGATGGATGGCCAGAGGTCATGTTGGAAATATTTTAGGCATGTCCCAAAAAGAAAGTTCCCAGCCTGGCAGCTCTGCAAAACCTCAAACAAAATTCACTCGCCATGGGGGGGGGGGGGGGGGGGGGGGGGGGGGGGCGTGTAAAAGTTTGAGAAGCTGTCAGCTACCTCGATTAGGAAATGTACAGAGTTCATTCAAAAGGAATGGGCAATACGGTATTTGACAATTTCAGTGCATTACTGCCATGTTTAACAGGGGGACTTGTAGAAATCAACCACAGTATTTCATACATCAACCTTTTCATGTGTGACTTAGTCATTATCATTTTACCAAATTTCACTTATGGTGAAAATATTCATATTTTGCAGTTGTTTTAACCATATTAGTATATTCTTCTCCTGTATTTCTACTATCTACTTTTCTCACTTCTTTATCCTACTTTGCGCCTAGAGAACTCCACAGAGTGGATTTGGCGTAATATAAACCATATGAATTATTATTATTATTATTATTATCATCATTATCAAATATTTGGATAGACCATGGAGCTGCAAACAGACCTTAATTCTTCTGAAAGTAAAGTTTTTATGACTATTTTTCTTTTTCTTTTTATTACTCGCAAAAGCAAGTATGGTGAGATAAAAATGTGCAATACAATTACGTACATGCATGTAGCGTAACTCTACGATACCAGCGTATCTAATTCATTATCCTCTGCTAAGCAAAACTGTTATCATATTTAAGCCTTTAACATGAATAAAGTTTACCTATAGTGTAGTGAAATGGGGTATACCTCTTGGGCTTACCCAGATTTTATCATGTGACACTGTGTGCAACAAAAATATACGCATCTCTATATGAGAGGCTTTCAATAGGTCTTGAAACTTGACACCAAACATTACACCTCTGGGAACACCATAATATCTTTCACTGATATTACACAGTTTGCTTTCAGGCTCTTTTATTCGATCTCTCAACTGACTTGACATCCACATAAACACCATTGTTATTTCCTTTACCTAATCATGCATGTTACTAAAGCCTTAGTCACAACTGCCCCTACGTTTTTTCATGACGCACGGTTTCTGCGTTTTCTCTGGGCTGGAAAAAAACGTAGAGGTCCGTGGCAATCAGTTCTCAGTCGGAAATTTAATCGTGAGTGTATAACGTGCAAATGCCGTGCGATTTGTATGTGCTCCGTGCAGATGACGCAAGGTTCACGTCCGTTAATCGCACGTACACCGTACGTGTTGCAAGAACGTACGGGCCTGTTGCGCCACATTCACGCCGGTAGTAGGGTGAAAGCAAGATGAACGTACTAAAACCGTACGGCGACAGTACGGTCGGCGGTGGATTTCCACACCTATATAAGCACCTCACACTTGTGCTACATCACATCTCATCCCTGATCATCCACATCTTTCACATCATTCACGTCAGCCAGGATGGCACTTCCTAGAAGAATGCGGCTTCTTCTCCTACGGCTACTCGTGGAGGAGAAACAACAAGAACAGCGTGAAGGTGTTGTGGCGCTTCTTGCTCACGACTGTGCTCAGGAAGAGAGAGACAGAAGACGAAGGCGTTGGTGGGTGAGGCAAGGCTGCAGAGGCGGGCACTCTTCGGCCAGTATGAGACACTCTTTCAAGAACTGGACCGAGAGTCTCAGGGAGACTACATGGCCTACATCCGGATGGATCGCAACCTGTTTGCCGAATTACTGCGACGTGTCTCACCTCACATCACCAAGGGGCCAAAGTGAGTGTCAAAGTCTTGGCCAAATATTGAAAATGTCACATTGTCAAAAATGTCACATTGATTTTTTTTAAAATTTATTTCTTAATGTTTCAGACTGTACTAATATGTGTTTTCCATTTGTCTGTGTGTCTAGGAGCAGAATACCTTTGGAGCCAGGGCCTGAAGCTAGTGATCACCAGGTGCGGATCCAGGGGGTGGCGCAAGGGGCGTGCGCCCCCCCCCCCTTTGTCTGACAAAGTATGCCCCGGACCCCCTAGATGGCCGTTTGGCTTTGTCAAACGGAGGGTTCCTCAGTGTGCGCCCTCCCCCTTTTTCTGAAATGCGCCCCCCCCCCCTTGTGAAAATCCTGTATCCGCCCCCGAATCACCTTGAGGTTTCTGGCAAATGGTAACAGTTACAAGTCCACCGAATTCAGTTTCCGCGTCGCGCACAACACGATTTCACTCTTCGTGCCAGAGGTGTGTACTGCCATCTACGAAGAATACAAGGATGAACTCTTTGCGCTCCCTCAGGACCAACACGAATGGCGTCAAGTTGCATCAAAATTCGGCTCCAGATGGAACTTTTACCACTGTTGCTGCGCACTAGACGGCAAACACATCGAAATTAAGAAGCCGAGCAAGAGTGGATCGTTATACTACAACTACAAAGGGTACTTTTCCATCATCCTTTTGACTGTAGTTGATGCGGACTATAAATTAATATGGTGCAACACAGGTGGGCCCGGTTCGGTCTCAGACGCTGGAGTGTTCAATGGTACCCGTTTGCGCCCAGCCCTTGAAGAATGGCGACTCCCATTGCCGGACCCTGATCCCCTTCCAGGCGACGAAAGTGCCACACCCTATTTCCTGGTAGGCGATGACGCCTTTCCTCTCAGGACATGGATGATGAAGCCCTTCGGTGCCCGAGGCCTTGCGCATAAGGACAGGTCTTTAACTACAGGTTGTCTCGGGCACGTAGGGTGGTGTAGAACGCCTTCGGGATCCTTGCCCATCGCTGGCGATGTCTGCTAACATGCCTACAACTCAAGCCAAGGAACGCGACAGAAGTAGTCAAAGGAACTTTGGCACTACACAACTTGTTGCGCACCCCCTACCCAGGACTTCAGGCGAATGAAGTCGATCGCGAAGACGGTGATGGAAAGTTGTAGCCCGCAGTCGACCTCTTCCCAGCGGTTGAAACAGTTGTGATGTTGCTTCCATCACTCTCATCCTCAGACACTTCCTCTTCCCTCTCCACTACTTCCCTGGACTGAGCTGCCTCTGCCTCTGGGTGTCTTGGAGGAGGCTCCTCCTGCACAACATCCTCTTCTGTAGATGATGGGGCCTCTTGTTGTGCAGGCTCCTTTCGTGCCCCTCTCTTAGCCCCACGTGTTCTCTTCTGACCCCTGCCTCTTGCTCCAGGCATTGTGATTCAAGAGTCAGTCCTGATTTAGAAAATGTCTTGAAGAAATGTCGGACCTCCTTTAGACACTGAAAATTCAGAGCGAAAGTGTGAGAACTCTGTTGCCCGCACGGTTTTTATACCAGCCCCAAATTGGCCTAACGTTGCACGCACGTGTTTCCATGCGCCGTGGGTTGGACACACGAAGCAGCACGTCACATGCACGTTTTCAGCTATTATTGGATACCCGCGTGACACGCACGTGGCCCGCAAAGAGCGCATGCGCACTTTCGTGACCATCACATGCGTGCCTCGTGAGTGCTGCCTGCGGTATTCGCGCGGTTTTTACCCCAACAAACGTGCGACCCACCCACGCTATTCGCACTACCCTCTTGCGGAGACTGTGAGTGTTCATTACGTCCTGTCCACGGGCTGCCTGTCGTAGCGAGAACGCAGAAAATAATGTGCATACACATTTTCGGCCTACGGCTTTAGCGTGCTGTCTGCGAACTCGAAATTCCGTTCGAACAACCTGCGTCCTCCTTGCGTTTTCCCAAATTTCTGCCCGTAAACCACCCGTAAACAACCCGTACAAGCCCGTACGGGCAGTTGTGGCTAAGGCTTAAGTCAGATTAAAAAAAAAACACTCTCATATTGACGTTCAAGTCGACCTCAAATCGAGGTCTGTGATGTCTAAATAATTTCGCACTTAACGTATGCCATTGTGTTTACAATATTCAGGTAAAAAGATATATATAAATATTGATACTTTATAGTTCATTATTGTTTTCCTGGTTGATAATAGTTGAGCTTTAAAAAAATGTTGTAAACCGGTAAACCTTCACACTGAGCCTGCTGAATATGTCGGACTTCCGAAAACTGTTGTATTTGAGCATTGTGTAACATAATTATGTGTATAAAAGGTGCAATGTTAACAATAAGATATCTAAAATGTACCATTAAAGTTAAATCACTTGAACAATTAAAAAGTACTACATGTATGTATAGCACAAGCCATAAGCAAACACAAGTTTGATTCAATCCATGGTTTTCTCGGTATTTGAAAAATAATAAAGAAACTTGAGATTTAGATTTCCTAATAATTCCAGTTTACGGTTGCTATTACCGTGTCAGCTCGCTATTCATAACAAATCGCTATTCATTTCACACGCGTTATGAATAGCGGTCCTTATAAAATGTTATGAATAGTGGTCCTTATGAACGGAGGTCCTTATGTAGAGAGAGGTAATTTCTCTATGGTTTGCTCTCTGTTCATAGGAACCGCTACTCATACAAAACCGCTATTCATTTGGTCACGCGTTATGGATAGCGGTCCTAATGAATAAGTGGTCCTTATGACTAGCATTCCTTATGACTAGCGAGGTTACCCCGTTAGAGCTCCCCATTATACCCTGAATACACATTTATTCATAGTTTTAGAGAGGAAAAAAGTCTTTAAATACGAATTAATAAATAGCTATAAAATATTCCTGTCAATATATGACCAGATTTTTGATCCAATGTTTATAAAATCATAAAATACATTTTTTTATTTTGTCAAAAAAGAGGGTAATATCGCTCATTAATGCTATATCTAACACAGGCCCCATAACTATACAATCTTATACATGTTTTTACACGTCTATCAAGGGCAATGATAAAATACAGAGCTAAAATGAAATCAAATCAATGCATAAAGTTACATTTAAGTACAAAGACGTTACACACGCATAGCGTAGAAAGTGAAACTAAAATCCAAGAAGATGATAACTTTATAACAAAAACAGGAACCCAAATATCCTTTTTGAAACCTACAGAAATTATGAGAATCTCAAAGGCAGTGCCTGGGTAATTAAACAGCTAGCTGGCTAAAAGAAGGCAACATACTCTATGTATACATGGTACGGATGGTTCTAGGACAAGGGACCCCTGGACAATTTGAATTTATTCAGACATTATGAGAATCGAAGGTAGATACAAATGACCCTGGACTTCCAGCTCCATACAGGACAACACTCCAGTTAGGAGATGGAATCTGCGCATGAGCAGACAAACGATCACTTATCATTCTCAGTTTGTATTACGCTTTGATCGTTTTGTCTGCTCATGCGCATACATCTCCACTTTAAGGGACACTCAACCGCAGATTGTGGACGTTTTTATTCCGCGAGAGGGCACTGTGATCGTTACCTGATCAAGCCGTTGCCCCGCGGTGCTCTAACTCCGGACAGACTGGTCGACGCGCAACATGCACGCTTTGCCTGAGCTCTAGCTCTCGTGCGAGATTCGTGCAGTCCAAAATATAATCCTAGCAGTCCTACGGACGCGTTCGACGCACAAACTATGTGTACGAGTGAATGGGCTTACGCAATCCTGACTTTCCCCGCGGCCGCCTGGTGGCGTATCCCTTTAAGAGATGCAATCTGCGCATGAGCACACAAACGATCAAAGTGAGATACAAACTGAGAATGATAACAGATAAGTGATCATGAGAGATATATAGTGCCGTAACTGGACCTTGGCGTCAAGAAGGGCTAACAAAAATAGCAGGTTACAAGTGACGACAAATTGTTTTTCTCCAGCCCTCCAAAAGTCGCTGGGGGTGGGGTAGAGCCCACAAATGTAAAAATCAACGACAGATGTAAGAATAACCACAAACGTAAAAACATTGAACCCTCAAATGTCATAACATGCCAACCACAAGACTGTAAAAATAATGTAAAACAAATCGTCCACAAATGTAAAAATCGGTTTAACCACAAATGTAAAAAATTCTATTTTTACCACAAATGTCATAACATGTCGACCGCAAATGTAAAAAAAAAATTGCTTGCATAATGCACCCATGTTGAGATGTATGTGCTTGTGTGCGTGTATGCGCGTGTTTGAGGTTTTCCAGACCATTAAAATCCCTAAAATATTGAAACACCCTTTACCACAAATGTCAAAACATGTCAACCGTAAATGTAAAAAAAAAAATAAATAAAATAAACTCATGGTTTACTCATGGTTTCCCTTTTTATGATCAGTTTATAGAGACGGGGGTCGAGGAGCTGACCATAAAGTTTGAACAATGGCAAGAAAAATGCACGTAATCCATCGATCTCTACATAGAACAGTTATTAATACGATTCTAGTGAAGGCAATTAATGTTGTATCCCCCAAAGTAGCCAGTCTATATTATTACTGTTAACAAAATCAGACATCTATAGCGAAATCCAAAATATTGTTTTAAAACATACAATTTATTGCCCGCTATTTAACACGCAGAATCCCACTGACTTTCGAAACCGGACAATGAACAATTTATCGGCCCGCAATTTTGTTGGCTTGGCAAAGCTGGGCAATAAAATGTAAAAATTGCATTGCTCAGATATCTGATATGTTTAATAATACTTTTTTTATTCACGCGGTTTAATGGTTGAGAAATGCCTGAACCTTGCATGTTATCGTTTCAATCACAAAGAGCGCACGCTGCATGTTGTTTTGATTAAAAATAAAGGGTTTATTGCCACTAGCAGCCAATTGGTCCAATAGCCAATTGATCTAACCTCATTCGGTCTAATATCAGTTGGGTCTAATAATCATTTCGTCCACTTACCACTTGGTCTAATTGTCAATTCGTCTAATTACCATATTTTGGTCTATAGTCAATTCGTCTAATAGGGGGAGGGGTTGAAGGGGCTACAGCCCCTACACTCTTTGTGTAGACACGTTTCATCTAATTTGGTTTAATGATTATGTACAATATATATATATTCAGTTAGTATGATCCATAGTGTTTACGAGTAGAACTATAACTAGACTCTGTATTATGGTCTGATCACGTCTTGTCTTGAGAACCATGTGTGTGACATGAAGTCGGTGAGGATCTACAAAATATGTAAGTCCATTTAATAGCGTATCTTGCCCCTTGCCGCTCCCCCCTCCCGACAGATTTTCAACCATGACAAAATAATGATTCTTTCAATCATTATGGAGCAGTTATTTCGAAGTAATAACATACAAACATATAAATCAATAGTTTACTCATGATAAAGAATTAAACCTGTCCAAACACTTCAAACAAAACTTCATGAGGCCAACATTTTTGCTCACTCGCTTCGTTCGATCCCAAATATCTACGACACATTGTGCTGTCGCTAATGACACTACAGTGAAAAGAAATACAAGGAATTCAAAAACACAAATTGCGAATTATGAATAGATCGGTTAAATCTAACCTTTATGTAATAATTTGATCTGTGTGAAAGCAGAAAAATTAGAGAAGCAGATTAGTGAAAGTTTGAACAAAATCGGGCAAACTATAAGAAAGTTGTATTTTTTAAAGGTTGTAATAACAATACATATGGGAATTTCAAATTGGCCGAATCGGTACACGGTCACTGTAATGAAGCGGCGGTCAACTTTCCTTTTTGCTCCAACATACAATGACTAAAATGTCAAGTTTTCAAAATGTAGGATCTTTCTTCTTTTTGGAGGACCTATAACATTGTGCGTTTTGCCCTTTAAAGGAACGTCCGATCTTACCCCCCCCCCCCCCACCCTTCCGACTCAAATTATGTCCTGGAAAATGATTTTGTCATGATCACCATTGGCTCTCATGTCCCCCCCCCCCCCCCCCCCCCCCCCCCCCACACACACACACACAAGCCAATGTCCTGTTACGTCACTGATTTGGTCCAAGTTTGTATCTGTGGTTCTAAAAAAGATTATAACAGCACAAAAGTCACGAGAAAAATGAAAACTGAATTTTGTTGATATTATCACTGATGTAAGCTGTTAATACATTTTTAATGGAAAGGAGAGATAAGGACATGCAAACGTAAATGAAATTACTCTATATCTTTTATAGTTTGACAAGGAATCGGTTAATGCTTTTTATTAGAGAGTTTTAGAATGTTTCAACGTGAACGCCGTCCTAGATCCTCCCAGCTACAATGGACTGCTTTGTGTTAACTGCATACCGTGCTTTGTGCAAGAACAGCTCACACGTCCTGTGGATTCTACCTCGCCCACTAGTCAGATCGAGAACGCGTCCAACATATTGTCGTCTTCTCCAATACGTGAACTTCGCTTCACCTACTTTTGTATGCAGTTAACACAAAGCAGCCCATTGTAGCTGGGAGGATCTAGGACGGCGTTCACCTTGACACATTCGAAAACTCTCTATTAATTCGTTTTTAAAAACACGAATTAATTAAAAAAAAAACCATTAAACGATTCCTTGTCAAACTATCCCTCTTTCAGACTAAAGAGTTTTCGTATGGATATGGGACGTTTTTATGTGTCTGAATGCTCTTATACTGATACGTCGTATATCGAAACAATGCTAAAGGCATGATCGTTTCATACGATGATCCTATATTCTTGCGACGTATAGTTGTGTATGAATGCTCTCATAACCTTACGTCGTAGAAGACGGGGCTTAAATAAACACAACGCGCAAAGTTCGTACTACGCAAGGGGGAGACTCGTACATATTCATGAGCTTCCCATGAAACCTGAAAGTGCGCGAGGTCTGAATGCTGCCATGCAATTTATATAATGGTAGGTTGTGTTGGAATGCTCTCACATCAATGCGCCGTATGAATATAGGATAACATGGTATGTCTAACATTTTTCATTAATCCATTATCTAACATAGGTCCTATAACTATACAAGTTTTAAATATATGTCCGATATGTCTATCAAGGGCAATATTGAAAAGTAGAGTTAAAATGGCATCAAATAAAAAATATATATTAGTGTACAATGACGATAACACACAAATATACCATAGAAATCTAAATTGAAATACAAGAATATTGGGAAGCTCTATAGCAAAAACAGGAAGCCTAATATCCTTGTTGAAAGGAATCTTACAGGCTGTGCTTGGGTGTTAACATCTAGCTGGCTATAGCTGCATAAAAACAGAAGGCAACAATATAAAACAAAATGCCACAGGCTGTTTACATGGTACGAATGGTTCTAAATTGAAATCCAAGAATATTGGGAAGCTCTATAGCAAAAACAGGAAGCCTAATATCCTTGTTGAAAGGAATCTTACAGGCTGTGCTTGGGTGTTAACATCTAGCTGGCTATAGCTGCATAAAAACAGAAGGCAACAATATAAAACAAAATGCCACAGGCTGTTTACATGGTACGAATGGTTCTAGAAAAAATGCCCCCAGGACAATTTCCGCCTGGACTACCAGCCCCATGCAGTTACAAGATACAATCTGTGCATGAGCAGACAATTTTTCTTTCTTACTGTTTCCATAGCAACAGCCATTTTCAAACATGATAGACATTTTTGTTTATAACTCTTATTTGGTTTCTAATCAAGTGAATAACTGTTGATACATTATTCTAAAATGTTACAATGTGTTTTTGTACTTTCTTAATCACGAATACATGACATTTTCTGAAATTCTATTGTTCTTGATCCGTTGCCATGGTAATAGCCCTTATGGTCACGCCCACCTCTTAATTTAGGGCAAATAAGCATATTTTGAGAGTTAATGGCCCATGTAACAGAACAAAACATTCATTTAAGATTATTTCTAAGGGGGTCGGGAAAATTCAGTTTTGGGCCCATAGACTATACTGATAATACATGGGATAATGGGCTTATGTACATGAACACTCCAGATGTACATTTAATACATCGTTCGATTTGGGATAACATAAAATGAGTTAACCATCACTTTATCGGATAATTTCTTTTCTGTCTGTATACATGGTATACAATATACATGATTTGTTTAATGAAGAAAAAAAATTGACAAATTTACGTTGGGTAAAAAATATTGGTAGTTTTCACAACCTATTATGTTGAGTAAATCACAGTTTTATGTTTCGTTACGCCATACATGTGTGTGTAATATCCAACTTTCAATTGTATATTAATCAGGTTTATAACTTGAAACTCAAAATAAATCTGATATCACTTGAAAGTCTTAATCAGGCATTACACATTAGGTCAAAAAATTAAAAATTGTGATATTTGACATTGTTTCAAATTTTGAGGCACAAATGCGCGTGGCATCCGCCCGTACCTTATTCCTCACTATTTTGCAAGAGTATGAGCATGGATGCCGAGCATTACCCAAAAATGCCGTCCAAAGTAAAAAACGATCTTCTTGGCTGGTCTACAATAAGCCCGCCTCACACGAGGTGTCATTCGGATTGCGTGTTTACCTGAACTAATCGAAACTCCAAAGGAATTTAACCCGTAGGCCGGCTGCTAGCTATTAGAAATATTGTTTGCACTGTTCATTTGTAGAACTACAGAATCGGAAAATTGCGTTGAAGCGAGACATACTGAAGCTTTTCGTCTTCTTGCGGTATACTCCGATGAGTGCAAGACGAAAAGCTTCAGTATGTCACTGTTCATTTCGCAATCATTTTAAAAACAATACCCTTCTTTAAGACGTGCAAAAAAAAACATGCCACTGAAGCGGTCTTAACGTCAGGTAACGACGCCTCTTTTGAGCCAAGCTATAATGAGGCGCAGCAAAATAGAAATTACTTAAAAAGAACTCTTCGATTGATCATTGTTTTGTGTTGTTGTCTTTGTTTTTTTTAATTAATCTTGACATCAACAAAAGATTACTCTTGAAAACCGGTTGTAATTTAATACAGCGCCATCAGTCAGACCCTACTACGACTACTACTAACTCTGGTTGTTGTCGTTCGCCTGACTTGCGCCAGTTGACACTCAACCGGCTGCGCACTGGGGTTGGAAGCGCCATCAGTCAGACCCAACTTCGGAAAACCGAGCAAAGGCTTATACTCCGAACACAGCGTTTAGAGCAAGATGAATATAGAACCCTCATCGTTCATTGCGAGACAGTGTGTACAAAAGGCATGGGGAAAATCCTGCAATGTCAACCTGCTGTTGATAATATAAGTTTCAAAAATAATGCTGCGGATAATTATATTTATTTCAAATGTTTGTAATTTGAAAGTCATTTCATATGGCGAAACATTTACGGAATTTGAAGGTTATTGACATTCAGCATTATTTTAAAGAATATATATATATATATATATATATATATATCATTGGCAGGTTGAATTTGCAAGATTTTCCCCACGCCTTTTGTACGTACTGCCTCTCACTGAACGATGAGGGTTCTATATTCATACACCGTTTTCGGAGTATATACCTGTGCTCGGTTTTCCGAAGTTGGGTTTGACTGGCGATGTTGAATCTCTTCGATATTGTCAACATATCGGCCCGAGGACGTTCACATCAAACCATCGTTCCATAATAACATACATATATATCTTAAGCCCGTCACACTAAGTATAAACGTCTTGCTGATTCTTGCTTGATGAAAACGTTTGTAAAAACGCGGTGGCATTTTTAAACTGACACATTTACTATAATTATTTAGTTTTCCTTTGTTTATAAAATAATTATTTTGTATTTTTCATGTTTAATCTTAGAATGCACCAAGAAATAGTGCAATTAACGTCTTCTGTATTTGTGTTTCTATCAACAACCATTGTTCCTGTATATTTGCCTTTTGGGATTAGAAGATTTTTAACTAATTTCAAATTCCAAATCCCAACTTTCATTGGATTGTCAAAAGGTTCCATTATTTAATGATAGAGTAAAAAAAAATGTTTTAAAGATGAATAAATGAAAATGAAGTTGGTCGAGAAAAGATTGAATTTTCGATTGGGCCTATTTCAAATTCCCATATGTATAGTAATGACAACTTTCAAAAATTCATAACTTTCATATTGCTTGTCCGATTTCTTTCAAAATTACACCAATCTGCTTTCTGATTTTTCCTCTTTTTTTAGAACAACTTGGTTAAGGTAGGATTTCCCTTTATGAAAATAATATAAACTTAATGAACTTTCAAGATTTGCACGGTGGAAAAGTATTATAAATTGGTTAAAATGCGTATTGAGGAGACCATAATGTTAACAAGTACATGCTTTGCTCGTTTTTAAGAGCCTCGTCGTTTCAAACAGCGTGCCCTGGGCTCGCAGTTCTTTCTTTAAACGAAATTTCCAGAACTCACGCACTACAATTAAACACAGGAGTGATTCTAAGGACCAACCTACATTTTTCCTTGAACTAGTCAAGATACAACTTGGAATGGTGCCATTACTATCACATATTTTTTTCATGATTTTGTTCCTTCATTTATAACACATAACCCTGTGGAGGGCTCCAAGCCCATCTATTCCCCTTCAGTCCCCAATTCATTGAGAGTAAATGCGCTGGTGTAAGCTATTTCAGGGTTATGTCAAATGAAATCATGAACTTTTTCTATATCAATATTATATTAAAGTAATGTACATTTTATTCAAATGTTTGACTGAAGTTCACGGTTTTGAATATATCACTGGCATTGTATATATTCACACTAAAGGCCATTGTTTCAATTTAGTTTTTAATTATTCAATGAGAAATAAATGTGAAAGTTCGAGTCACCCCAAGACAAAAGGTTAACTTGAATATCTTGCCTGGATTAAAGTAATGCAGGAAACTGATATAACAACAATCAGAACTGAAACATTTTGGGGTTTTTTTTTCTCTCTCTCTCTTGATTCATTTCTAGGGGTATACCGGATGAAGCAATCTGGTAAACATGTTCATCTGGGTTACTACACTGGGCCACAGGAAATAACTAAACTATAGATATAAAACATAACTCAGTTAATCATATATATGAAATGAAAAATCACCCTGGGTAAAAAAAATCCCAGGCAAGATAGCATAAAGAAGCGATACAGTGAACTGAAAGTACAGATATATTTGACCGTATTCTGGGCAAATTTAAACATGACCCTGGATATAAAGTCAATTTTTTTTAACAATGGAAGTTAGAGGTCTACGTTTTCCTTTCCTTAAACATGCTTTTACACTGGGCGTCGGGTTAAGCTCAATTAGAATGGCGTTAAGAGCTCCCTTTTTCAGGCCAAAATCAGCATTTTGATATGCATTTATTTTAAAATACGGGTTTTTTTCTGGAGCCCCTCCCCCCCCCCCCCCCCCCGGCAGAAGTACAGTTTCAAACATACTCAGAGCGGTGTGCAAATCCAGCAAATGCAGAGCCCGAATTTGCCTGGAGAAAAATGGGGTCCCCTCGCTAGTCATCAGGACCGCTATTCATAATGGAGAAAAGGCTCATTATTCATAAGATTCATTATTCATAAGGACTAATATTCATAATACGAGAAGAGCGTCGCATTCATACTACGGAAAGAGGGTCGCTATTCATAATAGGAGAAGAGGATCGCTATTTATAATACGGAGAGAGGTCGCTATTCATAGTAGGAGAAAAAAGGTTGATATTCACAATAGGAGAAGAGGGCGATATTCATACTAATAAATGAGGGTCGCTATTCATAATATTAGAAAGGGTCAATATTCATAATACGAAATGAGGGTCGCGATTCATAATACAGAAAAGAGGGTCGCTATTCATAATCGAAGAAGAGCGTCTTTAGTCATAATGCAAAATGAAGGTAACTATTCATAATACAGAAAGAGAGTCGCTATTCATAATTGAAGAAGATGGTCGCTTTTCATAAAAAAAAATTAAATAAGCAAACAAAATGATAATATTGGATGGGGACACCTTACGGATGTGTCATAGCTAAGGGGGGGTCGAATAAATAAAGAAAACAAGTGTGCCCCAATAATTTACGCGACCTATAAACCCGGCCACCACCATACCACCAGAAATTTGGCAGAACAAATTATAGCGCTTAAAAATAACAATATATAACGAAAATCGATTATATAAAAGAATTGATTCTTAAACTTCTATATTACACATTCATTTACTTACATCATTGGGCTTGTATCAAAATTTACACAAAATCAATAGCATCGCTGCAGGAACGAAAACTTCCCAACACAGGAAATTTAGCAGCACGCCTTGACAGTGCCCTTACTTGGGCAAACTATTTTTTTTTACTATTAAACCCTCGCTTATGACGTCAGACTCAAGGGTTCACACCCGACAGGTCCTATAACTATACAAGTTTTAAATATATGTCTATCAAGGGCAATGATGAAA
This sequence comes from Heliocidaris erythrogramma, assembly GCA_025617745.1. Lineage (NCBI taxonomy): Eukaryota > Metazoa > Echinodermata > Echinoidea > Camarodonta > Echinometridae > Heliocidaris > Heliocidaris erythrogramma. The sequence continues at coordinate 3,013,276 of CM046862.1, forward strand.
AGTAGAGTTAAAATGGCATCAAATAAAGAAATATATATTAAAGTAAAACGACGATTACACACAAATATACCATAGAAATCTAAATTGAAATCCAAGAATATCTGAAAGTTCTATAGCAAAAACAGGAAGCCTAATATCCTTGTTGAAAGGAATCTTACAGGCTGTGCCTGGGTGTTAACATCTAGCTGGCTATAGCTGCATAAAAACAGAAGGCAACAATATAAAACAAAATGCTACTGGATGTATACATGGTACGGATGGTTCTAGGACAAGTGCCCCTGGACAATTTCCCCCTGGACTACCAGCCCCATGCAGCTACAAGATACAATCTGTGCATGAGGAGACAATTTTTTTTCTTACTGTTTCCATAGCAACAGCCATTTTCAAACATGATAGACATTTTTTTATAACTGTTATTTGGGTTCTAATCAAGTGAATAACTGTTGATACCTTATTCTAAAATGTTACAATTTGTTTTTGTACTTTCTTAATCACGAATACATGACATCTTCTAAAATTCTATTGTTCTTGATCTGTTGCCATGATAATAACCCTTATGATCACGCCCACCTCTTAATTTAGGGCAAATAAGCATATTTTGAGAGTTAATGGTCCCATCTAACAGAACAAAACATTCATTTAAGATGATTTCTAAGGGGGTGGGGACATTTCAGATTTGGGCCCATAGACTATACTGATAATACATGGGATAATGGGCTTATGTACATGAACACTCTAGATGTACCTTTCATAGTGTTTTTCATTCGCATCCACTAAAAATTCATCATTCGATTTGGGATAACATAAAATGAGTTATCCATCACCTTATCGGATAATTTCTTTTCTGTGTGTGACATGACAATATACATGATAATGTTTAATCAAGAAAAACGTTTAAATTGACAAATTTACGTTGGGTAAAAAACTTTTAAATATTGGTAGTTTTCACAACCTATTATGTTGAGTAAATCACAGTTTTGTGTTTCGTTACGCCATACATGTGTGTGTAATATCCAACTTTCAATTGTATATTAATCAGGTTTATAACTGATATCACTTGAAAGTCTTAATCAGGTATTACACATTAGGTCCAAAAATAAAAAAATTGTGATATTTGACATTCTTTCAAATTTTGAGGCAAAAATGCGCGTGGCATTCGCCCGTACCTTATTCCTCAGTATTTTGCAAGAGTATGAGCATGGATGCCGAGCATTACCCCAAAATGCCGTAAAAAGTAAAAAAAGATCTTCTTGGCTGGTCTACAATAAGCCCGCCTCACACAAGGTGTCATTCTGATTTCGTGTTTACCTGAATTAATCGAAACTCCAAAGGAATTTAACCCGTAGGCCGGCTAGCTATTAAAAATATTGTTTGCACTGTTCATTTGTAGTACTACAGAATTGGAAAATGATGTTGAAGAGAGACATAATGAAGCTTTTCGTCTTCTTGCGGTATACTCCGATGAGTGCAAGACGAACAGCTTCAGTATGTCACTGTTCATTTCGCGATCATTTTAAAAACAATACCCTTCTTTAAGACGTGCACAAAACCATGCCACTGAAGCGGGCTTAACGTCAGGTAACGACGCCTCTTTTGAGCCAAGCTATAATGAGGCGCAGCAAAATAGAAATTACTTAAAAAGAACTCTTCGATTGATCATTGTTTTGTGTTGTTTTCTTTGTTTTTTTCATTAATCTTGACATCAACAGAAGATTACTCTTGAAAACCGGTTGTAATTTAATACAGCGCCATCAGTCAGACCCTACTACGACTACTACTAACTCTGGTTGTTGTCGTTCGCCTGACTTGCGCCAGTTGACACTCAACCGGCTGCGCACTGGGGTTGGAAGCGCCATCAGTCAGACCCAACTTCGGAAAACAGAGCACAGGCTTATACTCCGAAAACGGCGTTTAGAGCAAGATGAATATAGAGCCCTCATCGTTCATTGCGAGACAGTGTGTACAAAAGGCATGGGGAAAATCCTGCAATGTCAACCTGCTGTTGATAATATAAGTTTGCAAAAAATGCTGGGGATATATTTATTTCAAATGTTTGTAATTTGAAAGTCATTTCATATGGCGAAACATTTACGGAATTTGAAGGTTATTGACACTCAGCATTTTTTTAAAGAATATATAATTATATATATCATTGGCAGGTTGAATTTGCAAGATTTTCCCCACGCCTTTTGTACGTACTGCCTCTCACTGAACGATGAGGGTTCTATATTCATACGCCGTTTTCGGAGTATATACCTGTGCTCGGTTTTCCGAAGTTGGGTTTGACTGGCGATGTTGAATCTCTTCGATATTGTCAACATATCGGCCCGAGGACGTTCACATCAAACCATCGTTCCATAATAACATACATATATATCTTAAGCCCGTCACACTAAGTATAAACGTCTTGCTGATTCTTGCTTGATGAAAACGTTTGTAAAAACGCGGTGGCATTTTTAAACTGACACATTTACTATAATTATTTAGTTTTCCTTTGTTTATAAAATAATTATTTTGTATTTTTCATGTTTAATCTTAGAATGCACCAAGAAATAGTGCAATTAACGTCTTCTGTATTTGTGTTTCTATCAACAACCATTGTTCCTGTATATTTGCCTTTTGGGATTAGAAGATTTTTAACTAATTTCAAATTCCAAATCCCAACTTTCATTGGATTGTCAAAAGGTTCCATTATTTAATGATAGAGTAAAAAAAAATGTTTTAAAGATGAATAAATGAAAATGAAGTTGGTCGAGAAAAGATTGAATTTTCGATTGGGCCTATTTCAAATTCCCATATGTATAGTAATGACAACTTTCAAAAATTCATAACTTTCATATTGCTTGTCCGATTTCTTTCAAACTTACACCAATCTGCTTTCTGATTTTTCCTCTTTTTTTTTAAACAACTTGACATTAAGGTAGGATTTCCCTTAATGAAATTAATATAAACTCAATGAACTTTCAAGATTTGCACGGTGGAAAAGTATTATAAATTGGTTAAAATGCGTAAATGTATTGAGGAGACCATAATGTTAACAACATGCTTTGCTCGTTTTTAAGAGCCTCGTCGTTTCAAACAGCGTGCCCTGGGCTCGCAGTTCTTTCTTTAAACGAAATTTCTAGAACTCACGCACTACCATAAAACACAGGAGTGATTCTAAGAACCAACCTACATTTTTCCTTCGCAAATATTTTGTGGTATGAACTAGTCAAGATACAACTTGGAATGGTGCCATTACTATCACATATTTTTTTCATGATTTTGTTCCTTCATTTATAACACATAACCCTGTGGAGGGCTCCAAGCCCACCTATTCCCCTTCAGTCCCCAATTCATTGAGAGTAAATGCGCTTGTGTAAGCTATTTCAGGGTTATGTCAAATGAAATCATGAACTTTTTCTATATCAATATTATATTAAAGTAATGTACATTTTATTCAAGTGTTTGACTGAAGTTCATGGTTTTGAATATATCACCGGCATTGTATATATTCACACTAAAGGCCATTGTTTCAATTTAGTTTTTAATAATTCAATGAGAAATAAATGTGAAAGTTCGAGTCACCCCAGGACAAAAGGTTAACTTGAATATCGTGCCTGGATTAAAGTAATGCAGGAAACTGATATAACAACAATCAGAACTGAAACATTTTGGGGTTTTTTGTTCTCTCTCTCTCTTGATTCATTTCTAAGGGTATACCGGATGAAGCAATCTGGTAAACATGTTCATCTGGGTTACTACACTGGGCCACAGGAAATAACTAAACTATAGATATAAAACATAACTCAGTTAATCATATATATGAAATGAGAAATCACCCTGGGTAAAAAAATCCCAGGCAAGATAGCATAAAGAAGCGATACAGTGAACTGAAAGTACAGATATATTTGACCGTATTCTGGGCAAATTTAAACATGACCCTGGATATAAAGTCAATTTTTTTAACAATGGAAGTTAGAGGTCTACGTTTTCCTTTCCTTAAACATGCTTTTACACTGGGCGTCGGGTTAAGCTCAATTAGAATTGCGTTAAGAGCTCCCCTTTTCAGGCCAAAATCACCATTTTGATATGCATTTATTTTAAAATACGGGTTTTTTCTGGAGCCCCTTCCCCCCCCCCGGCAGAAGTACAGTTTCAAACATACTCAGAGCGGTGTGCAAGTCCAGCAAATGCAGAGCCCGAATTTGCCTGGAGAAAAATGGGGTCCCCTCGCTAGTCATCAGGACCGCTATTCATAATGGAGAAAAGGCTCACTATTCATAAGATTCATTATTCATAAGGACTAATATTCATAATACGAGAAGAGCGTCGCATTCATACTACGGAAAGAGGGTCGCTATTCATAATAGGAGAAGAGGATCGCTATTTATAATACGGAAAGAGGGTCGCTATTCGTAGTAGGAGAAGAAGGTTGATATTCATAATATAGGAGAAGAGGGCGATATTCATACTGATAAATGAGGGTCGCTATTCATAATTGAAGAAGATGGTCGCTTTTCATTTAAAAAAAATTAAATAAGCAAACAAAATGATAATATTGCATGGGGACACCTTACGGATGTGTCATAGCTAAGGGGGGGGGGGGGGATGGAACAAATAAAGAAAACAAGTTTGCCCCAACAATGTACGCGACCTATAACCCCGGCCACCACCAGACCCCCCCCCCCCCCCCCCCCCCAATCAGTGCGACAGCCCTGCACCATTCGACCGACTTTGCCTTGTATGGGGCGCCAAGTGTTCACCGACTTATTCTGTACAAACTTGCCTCATTTTGTAACAAAATTCACTCAGAACTCGTTTTTGTTACAAAATTGTTGAACAGCTATTCATTTTGTAGCAAATTGAATTTAAAAGGTAATTTTGTAACAACAAAAATATTTGGTTACCACATTAATATTACAGAATCATTTTATCCTTTCTCATTTGATGAAATTATTTTGTCCATTCACATTTTGTAACCATTGAATGAATATGACAAAATCATTTTGTTCATTTTTATTTTGTAACCAAAATAATTCTGTAACAAAATTATCATTTCAAAATTTGTTTTGTCCACTTTTGTAACGAAAGTCAGTAGTAGTACCAGTATTATAAGTAGTGGTAGTAGTAATAGTAGTACTATAAGTGGTGTTAGTAGTAGTAGTAGCAGCAGTAGTAGTAATAGAAGTAGTGGTAGTAGTAGTAGTAGTAGCAGTAGTAGTATTAGTAGTAGAAGTAGTAGTAGTGATAGTAGTAGCAATAATAATAATAATAATAATAATAATAATAATAATGACAATGATTGTGATAATGATGATAATGATAATAAATGTGTTGGGCATCAGGTACATCTAGAATATTAAATCAGGTTATAATTATTTTGATATCACACACTCCGGCTCTTCCTATTCTTATTAGATTTACATGTATTGATCTTCTTATTGTAATTTTCATACTGTGCGTGTCAATTATCTTTTGATTTTTGTTTCCTATAACGTGGTCCATGTGTGTTGTGTAGTTTCATGTTTGAAATGTTTGAAAAATAAGAGTAGTTGCAGTCAAGTGCTAACTTGAGCACCATCAACAGGTAGTTTGAAAAAGAAAAGAAAGGGGGAATGTGAACAGTTACTTGGGAGAGAGAGAGAGAGAGAGTGAGAGGAAACAAAGGCAAAAACAAAAATGTTGTGAATTTGGGGATAAAGAGGTGGAGATAACTAGAAGGAGAGGTGCAGGAATAAAAAGATAGGGGAAACGCGAGAAGAAAAAAAATCCGTCTAATGAAGAAGTTTTTTAAGCCTACAAGTAAAAATTTACGTTTCTTGGTTGTTGTACTAGCTATCCAACAAGGACAAGTTACACTCATGTTCAAATATGTTAAATGTTTGAGTTAATTTCAAAACCGTGTCAAGTGAGTTCCAATGTTGGGGTCCAGTTAGTTTGCAGGCACAAACCCTGGTCAGTCGTAAAAAAGAGTCTGCGCTGCGAGACTACAATATGCCATGTAATAAGCTGCCCCAAACACGATCAGTATGTAGCTGGATTAGGCTCCTCTCATAGACACAATGATAAAGTGTCAAAATAGGGTATGTGCTTGCAGACTAGGGTCCAGTATTATACGAATGTTTTTGGAACGTGGAGGGCGAAAGAGATTAGACTGTCTATACAATATAATACGTGTCTTACATACATAAGGGTAAAGGTGACATTTAATGTTAAAATAATACACTTAATTGTTCATAAAACAGGTTAATATCTTTCATTAATCCATGTTCTAACACAGGTCCTATAACTATACAAATGTTAAAATGGCATTAAGTCGATATATAAATATTCAAGTACAAAGACGTTACACAACCATACCATAGAAAGTGCAACTACAATCTCAGAAGATTGGGTAGCTTTATAGCAAAAACAGGAACCCATACATCCTCTTTGAAACAAGCTCACAGAATGTGCCTGAGGATTAACAGCTATCTGGCTATAGCTGCAACAATACTAAACTGCTATAGGCAACTCCAGTTAGGAGATACAATCTGCGCATGAGCAGACAAAAGGTCATTTGTACCAAAGTATAAAACAAACTGAGAAACAAATAACAGCTAAGTGATCATCAGAGATCTGGGTTTTTTATTATCAACAATGCATTTCATGGTACACAGGTGGATTTTTTTTCCAAAAAAGAAAGGGTTAAACCGGGGAACAGAGATATAAATGAAGCATCTCCATCATTTTAGGAGTTGCTAAGGTGGAACCGCTTCACGTTTAAAAGATCTGAATCATTAGGGTCTTTGGTACCACCTTAATTACAAACTGTTTTATTATCCATAGACATTATTTGTCTAGATAGCTAATCGGGATTTTGTCGTAGATGTCATTTCCTGCTTTCTCGGAAGCGAGTCTTAATATCTGCCCATTATGATTCAAAGAGCAAATGTAAAACTGTACAAGTGTGGTAGATGCATGTTGGAAAGAGTTTTTATGAACATTGTTCATCCTTCCCAAACTAGAGCTTTAAAACGTTCATCAGTGATACGGACAAGGGCAAAATAACGCACATTTTTAACATATTGCTGAAAACAGGTTTATCATAATTGTTATGTCATGCTTGTTCCATGACATTTGCTCCTGTGACAATTGTTCCCGTCTATCCTTGCCATGCCTAATCCTAAGCATAAAACTAACCCTAGCCCTTATCTTAACCCTAATCCTAATCTTAAAGATAAATATGAGTTCTGGTCATGATATGATTGCAGGGCCTTCAGTGAGAACAGTATATAATACTGATAAGGCTACCCTGGGTAAAAGAAGACAAACTAACATAATAAGAATGACAAAGCTCACAAATTATGTTTTACCTTCCCAGAACTCAAGCTTCCTTTTAATCTCCACATTGTCCTTAACAACAAAAACAAATTATGACCTTGACCTTAACCTTGACCTTTCGAGACATGGACGGAGGACCAAGTGTCGCAGGAGCAAATACCGTGTCACCGCTGAGCTACAATCATGACTACGTACTAACCGGCTGAGCTGACATAGTGCGTTGCCCTCAAACCGTACCTGATATACATCATTGGGATTTTTAACTACCAGGATGAAGGAGTTGCGACTATTTTAACCACATGTCTGCATAATGATGTACTGAACACAAATATGTATTACTAGGGATGTGGAATTCGGCATACATTTAATGCACTAGAAGTGTTGTTTTTTGCGAGCTGCATGCGTCTAATAGCATCAGAAGTGTAAAAAGGCTTACACTTTTAGCGTTTAAAGTAGCATTAGTATTAGTGGTAGTAGTAGTACTAGTACTAGTAGTAGTTGAAGAAGACGTTGTAGTAGTAGTAGTAGTACTAGTGGTAGTAGTAGTAGTAGAAGACATTGTAGTAGTAGTAGTAGTAGTAGTAGTAGTAGTAGTAGTACACTCTAAAAACTTAAGTGCTGTTTTCAGCACCAGGGCGGCTCAATTTAGCACTTTTTGAGTGCTATTGGAATGCCCACAGCGTGCTATTTCAGCACTTTCACGGGAGCGGCTCGAAATTTTTTTCTCTGTACCTTTGGGGCTATCCAATCTGAAGAGACTACAAGTATCGGACTTGTATTTTGTTACTCAGTTTCACCTTATTTTTAAATCAGCAAAAGAAAATTTCGTAATATATTCCTCTGCCGAGATTCGAACTTGCGGTCCTTTCATCGATAGCGCACCAGATTATCCGACTGCGCCACACAGAACAGCTGCTCAATGGCCTTGCTCGTTTTATCATATCCCTACAGTTCGTTTTCATGAATATTCATGCCGACTAGTCTTGACAGAATAAACCGTATTACTGGTCATGCGCATGCGTACTCTCATCTCTAAGACCCAAGTCATGAATATTCATATTGGATAGCCCCAAAGGTACAGAAAAATAAATTAGGGGCCTTCTCGTGAAATAAGCCACCGGTCATCGAGTGTGTACATACACACTGCCGTGTAAAGTCAATGGAGGATGTGAACCCTCATAGGCAATTACACGCAATAAACTGCATGTACAAAGTCAATGCGTGGTGGCTTATTTCACGAGAATGCCAAATTAGCGGACCGGCTCCTTAAACTGCTAAACATTCATTAAAAAAAATCGTGATTTTGGCGAGCCTCGAACCAGGGTCCGCTGATCGAGAATTGCTGGCATTACCGCTAGACTAACTCACATCGTACGATTTAGAACGGATCATAACAGTTATGTTCACACGTAGTACATAGCATCGATGCTATGTTAGCATCGATGCTATGTAAGTTTCAAAAATATTTCCAGTACGTTCAGACAGGCCGTGATCGACTTGCTTCTATCACCCACTCGTGACTATGCATCGCTCACCCGCTGCCAAAACAATAATTACTGCGCCACACAGAGTGACCGGAGTATAATTGGTATGCATGGTCAAACGCGCGGAAGTTATATGTCTTCATAAATCAACATAATAACACAATAACAATTCATTTGTAATATCGATAATACAATCAAGTAGCCAAGTAGCAAATACATGTGTTATAATACTTAATTTAAAAAAAACCTTGTACATGTCAAAATTGACTGAACTCCAATCTTATGCCAAAATAAAACACATGCATGCACACTATATTCTCTGGTAAGCACATGTAAATCAATATCTAAAGACCACATCATACTTTAGTTAAGGTCTGATTCTGAAAGAGCAGATTCTCAGCTTTAAAATGATATATAACCCATTGGATGCTCATAACTCAATGTACAAAGAGAAGAATGCACAGTCCCTCCTAATGTTACTTCTTAATAAGGGTTTAAAGTTTGCAGTCTATTGAAGCACTCTGACTTGCAAAGTGTTGTGCTAAGGTGACAAATGGAGGATTAGAACTCAATGAAAATTTCTATGAAGGGATTATCAGATTGTCCTAAAACTTGGCATACTACATAGACATATCCTGTTTATCATAGTGCACAAGTATCAATGCAAGAACTTACTCCGGGAGATTTATGGGAGATTACAATTAGACAAGTATTCAGGGTCGTGAAAAAGAAAAGTAATACAACAAAATCCAGAGAAGACACACATAAGTCTGATAAAAAGCTGGCAAAAATACCACTTCTAGATTGTTTGGTGCCTCCACATTTTAGATTACTTAGAAAAAAGTATAATCTTTCAGGAAATACCCAAAACTAAAATTTGACCATGCATGCCAACCAAAACACATTGATTCATCTCTAACTGAAAATCGCACAGTGCGACTTTTGGGTTTTTTGTGGGTTTTGTGGTGCCTGGTCACATATATAAAAAAGAAAAAGATAAAAAGAAGGAACCCCCCCCCAACCCCCCCCCCCTTCTTTACCACACAGTATACACATTACCCTACTATACCCCTATATACATCACATGAATACATACATTACATTACAGTACCAGATGAAACAGATAGAATTATAATAGCAGCGAAAACAAAAAAGTAGGGAATAGGGTACATCACATGAATACATACATTGCATTATATTATAGCACCACATGAAACAGATAGAATTATAATAGCAGCGAGTGAAGATAGCAGCGATTGCGCTCACACGACAAATAGTCACAAGCGCGGTGGGTGGTCTACCGCAAAGCGTCGATGCTTGTCGCTGGATCCTGAGATTTACTCCTGCTAAACTCGCTGCAAGAATAGCTTGGAAACTCGCTTCTATCTCGTGACTATCTGCGTTCAGACAGCGTTTGGTCTCGACACTATCTGGTCTTCACCAAAATAGCATCGACACCTCGATAGCATCGATGCTATCGCTCTACGTGTGAACGTACCTATTGTTTACATAGTGAATTTACAACAGCACATAGTTCATGTTATCTACTTGACTCCCATGACTAAACTGGATTGCAAGAAGCATTCGTTAGTCTATCGGTAACGTCAGCGCCTCTCAATCAGCGGAACCTGGTTCGAGGCTCGCCACGGTCACATATTTTTTTTGCTGGTAAATTAGCACACTACAAGTGCTAAAACAGCATTTCAGGTGCAGTCACTATACATGCCCCGAAAAAGTAGCACTTCAGTTTTTACAGTGTATAGTGGTAGTAGTAGTAGTAGTAGTAGAAGTAGTAGTAGTAGTAGAGCTAGTAATAATAATAATAGTAGTAGTAAATTATGGCTCGGTGGTTTATAACGTCATTACAAAAGAGAGTTGGTGAAGAGACAACAAATTAAGGGCGCTCTGGAAATCTAAAGTACAAATCCATTGTATAATTTGAGTACGATAATGAATCAGTATTGCCGAGTGTTCAAAGTAAAATTGCCCTAACTGTCTAGGCTTCGACATTTGCGGATACTTCAGTTCTTGAACATGAAAGGGTGGCGTGGGACTTGTGGGTGTTGGGCTTCGAACGACCAGATCAATGGTACACAAAAAGCGGCAACGCATCACGCGCGCCCAATAGACTTTTAGTTGTTTAGTGTGTATTTTTTTGGAATTTTTTTGCGCATTACATTACGCCTAATACTATATACCCACTTCATTACCATAAGCCCGAACCAGTCATAAACCATAATCATGTGGGAATGTGATTTCAAAAATATCGGTTGAGTGATGTGAATAAGTTAAATTTAAATGAATCTTACATACTTTATATTTGTTTTATAAGTGCCATGATTTCTCAATGGACTGCTTTGTGTTGACTGCATACCGCACTTTGTGCAAGAACGGCTCACCCGTCCACTGGCTTCTCGCTCGCCCACTAGTCAGATCGAGAACGCGTCCAACATAGTATTAGGGACTTTTAGAAGCAGTGGACTAGTACTTCGTCCCAGTCGACTAATTCGCGCATGTCAACGTCGTCGACTGCCCATGTTGACTACAGTTCTGATCATTTTATATTTCACTCGACGTGTACGTACCGTCGGCGTCAACCGGAAGTACACACTCAACGGATGAGCATAATAGTTGAGCTGTTCTGATGACGTCATATACGTGAACCTCGTCGAAGATTTCGGAGCACCGCAAAAACGAAGTGAACACGTTCTCGATTTTGCAAGTCAGGGAGGAGGACATGGAGAGGGCGAGTGGTGCATGCGCAGTGGCGTAGAATGATGTCCTTGCGTACCAGTCGACTAAGTGGACGTGCAATTCTAAAAGTCCCTATTGTCGTCTTCTCTAATACGTGAACTTCGCTTCACCTACTTTGTATGCAGTTAACACAAAGCAGTCCTTGTAGCTGGGAGGATCTAGGACGGCGTTCACGTTGACACATTCGAAAACTCTCTATTAATTCGTGTTTAAAGACACAAATTAATAAAAAAAAAACATTGCATCGTTTCATACGATGATCCTATATTCTTGCGACGTATAGTTGTGTATGAATGCTTAAATAAACAGAATACGCAAAGCCCGCGCAAAGTTCGTACTACGCAAGGAGAGACTCGTACATATTCATGAGCTTCCCATGAAACCTGACAGTGCGCGACGTCTGAATGCTGCCATACAATTTGTTTAATGTTAAGTTGTCAGTAGGTGACAGTGTTATAAAACCATGCAATAACGTCAGAAACTTGAGAGTCTTATTTGATACCCAGTTAAATATGGAATCACAAATTATTAGTGTAAGTAAATCAGCATATTTTATGATCTATAATCTGAGGCGCATTCGTAAATATTTTGATCAAGATTCCATGACAATTGCCCACGTATCCATTACAAGCAAAATAGATTACTGCAATAGTTTATTGTATGGATTACCAGATTCACAGTCAAGTTGCAGCGGATACAAAATGCATGTGCAAGAATGATTTGTAATCTCCCTAAATTTTCCCATGTTACATTATTGTTAAGAGAATTACATTGGCTGCCCATACGAAAAAGAATTGAATTTAAGATGTTAATGGTAGTTTATAAAGCACTAAATGGTCAGGCCCCTAGTTACATAACTGAATTATTGAATTTAAAATCTCAAACCCATGGTCATAATCTTCGTAGTACACAAGACACGCTGACATTGCAGATTCCCCAAATTAGAACAAAAATAACACTTGGTGACCGATCATTTTTCTGTGCAGCTCCTAGACTATGGAATAAATTACCCATAGATATTAGGACATCTCAAACATAACAAAGCTTTAAAACAAACGTGAAAACCTATTTGTTTAAAAGTTGACTTAAAATCATTTATGGTCATGCATTAAATCATATATACCATTGTCCATTAGAAAAGCATCTAGGAGCTCTTGCAGCGCAGTATAATATATAAATATAGTTTCTGCGCTCTATAAATGATTTATTATTATTATTATTATTATTATTATTATTATTATTATTATTGTATCGGAATGTTCTCATATCAATGCGTCGTATGAATATAGGATAACATGGTGCGTTTAACATCTTTCATTAATCCATTATCTAACATAGGTCCTATAACTATACAAGTTTTAAATATATGTTCGACATGTATATCAAGGGCAATGATGAAGAGTAGAGTTAAAATGGCATCAAATCAATAATTATATATTAAAGTAGAATGACGATTACACACAAATATACCATAGAAATCGAAATTGAAATCCAAGAATAGCGGGAAGCTCTACAGCAAAAACAGGAAGCCTAATATCCTTGTTGAAAGGAATCTTACAGGCTGTGCCTGGGTGTAACCATCTAGCTGGCTATAGCTGCATAAAACAGAAGGCAACAATATAAAACAGAATGCTACAGACTGTATACGTGGTACGGATGGTTCTAGGACAAGTGCCCCCTGGACAATTTCCCCCTGTACTACCAGCCCCATTCAGGACAACACTCCAGTTAGGAGATGCAATATGCGCATAAGCAGACAAAATATCATTTGTATCACGTAAAACAAACCGAGAACAATAACAGATATTGATCATGAGTGTTATATAATTATGCAATTATGATAAATATATCATCAACAATGCATTTCATGCTACACAGGTGGATTTTCCCCCAAAGAAGGTGGGAACAGAGACCTCATGAATCATCTTCATCATTTTAGGGGTGATTTATATATATATTGCTTAAGATGGAACCTATCTATGTTTAACAGATTTGAATAATTAGGGTCTTTGGTACCACAGTAGTTACAAACTGAACTATTCTCCATAGACACTGGATAGCTAATCGGGCCTATGTCGTAGATTTCATTTCCTACTTTGCTAAAAGCCACTCTTAATATCTGCCCATTATGATTTATATAGCAAATTTAAGAATATAAACCTCAAGGGATATAATCAAAAACACTGTTTCTTCATTCATGAAGATTCAACAGAACCCGCTGGAACAAGTGGGGTATAGATGCATGTGGGAAATAGTATATATTTCATAAACATTGTGCATCGTTCCCTACAGTTGTGAAATATTTATTTTATCGATGATACAGACAAGGCAAAATAACACACATTTTTATCATTGTTGAAAACAGGTTTATAATGTTGTAATATAATTTGCCTTCTCTTTTTTCACAATAATACTATACGTATCAGGACTACTTCGTTTCTCACACTCGATTCTTCTTCTTCCGTGTGGTTTGCCAACTTCTGTCAAGATCAGTCATACGGGAATGCTGGTTGAGAGCCAGTTTACAGTGTCATCAACAACTTATATTTTAAGCCTAACTGATGACTACATACTAACCGGCCAATCTGACATGGTGTGTTGGAGGGAAAATATAATGAAAAGGTGAGTCGCTGAAGAGACTTGTGTACTTGCACGCTTAGCTCAAGTTAGAAGAGTCAAGAATATTTTTGTGTAGAAAATGTCAAAAACAAATGAGGAAAAAAAAGTAATGGGGCTCCATCTGATGGTGGTGAGAGGATGGATTGCCCCGGGTAGCATTATTATTAGGATACTCTAAGATATTTTCCCCCATGTCTGGATCCTAAATTCAAAAGAAAAATGGGAGAATTAAAAGAAGTTGATCTTTCAGTCTGGGGAATGCAGATGAAAGAGTTATGGATGTGCTTGTGCGCGCGCATTTGTGGGCGTGTGTGTGTGTGTTGAGGGATCATACCAACTCTCCTCCAATACAAACTCTGTGTCGTAAAGACTGAATATACAAACTTTACTCTAAACTAATAAACCTTTTAAAATTATGCCGCTATCTACACGACGAAAGGGGAGGTGCTTCTGCTTTCGTGCCTTGTGGTTTTATAATATTGACGTGTGCAAAAGTAGCTCTATTTAGATATGGGGAATGCAGCGGTGATACTCATTGGTTCCTTGGGGAGCCTTCATTTGCATATTTCATTTCGTAACCTATTACATGTAGAACATGATAACCCTTGATGCATAGTTTTGCACATGTCACCTAACAATAAATTTGTCCATCCAACCGGACGAGAAAAATCGTGTGATGCTCACTTAAAAGAATAAAACATTATTAGTTGTTGTCAAATATGATCGAGATCACCAGTCTGCATGTACACCACTGCAAATTGCCTGTAACTATTTCAAGAGAAAAGTCAAAACAGGTCTAACAATTTCCTTTTGTTAAATTCATCTCTGCTAAGCTCGTATACGATTCCACTCCGAACTATTCCACCGCGTAAAACATGAGTCAGAAAAAAAGAACTTTAGCAACGGATAACACATTGGATTATTGAGTTATAGGATAAGGTGTGCGTTTAAATCATCTCTAGCAAATCTTTAAAATCAACTTTGGAAAACCCTCACAATCTTCTCTCTCAAAGCTAAAGACCATCCACAACCACACCACCAGTTTCTATACCTCGTGGAAACATTCAGGAGGACAGGGTCCACATTATTCCTAATCATCGGATTACAACCATTTAAATGTGAGTATCAGAGAGAGAGAGAGAGAGTGGAAGAGAAATAAAGATTAGACTGAAATGAAATGAGAAAAAAACCGGAACAAAAAAAGCTGTACAATCGCTCTGTATGCGCTCATATTCACTCATTCGTCTGCACGCATTGTTGCGTTCTTCTTTTTAAAAACAAACCGGTTCGATTTCCTTTCCCAGCACAGGAACAAAGATATCTAAATGTGTTTTTTATGACGGTACCTATCAAATCAATAAATTTTGCATCATAACCTAAAAGGATCCGACAGCCCTGAATCAAATTATCACTGCGACACTGCCAAATGGGTAATGCGTAAACAAA
Organism: Heliocidaris erythrogramma; assembly: GCA_025617745.1. NCBI lineage: Eukaryota > Metazoa > Echinodermata > Echinoidea > Camarodonta > Echinometridae > Heliocidaris > Heliocidaris erythrogramma. The sequence goes on from CM046862.1 coordinate 3,028,884, forward strand.
TACCATTAAGAACTGCTACGAATGCCGTACGAATGATTTTTAGACCTTTTCGTAAGATCTTCTCAAGAAGGCTGCAGGAAACGTTCGTAGACCGTTAGTAGACCGTAAGTTCGCAGCCTGGTCGATGGTCTTGTCCAAGATTTTTAATAAATTTTGAACGCTAAAATCACAGATTGAAAAACACTTCTCTGGCGGGTGTAGGGAAATATTTCATAGAACCGTTCCATGCATTGCTTCATATAAAAAGCTGGGATAATTATTCATAAAACAAATGAATGCAGTTAACAACTATCCAAAAACCCTTTTACTCCGTACATTAATTATTTGAGAACTTTAGGTATAGAAAGTTTTTACGGATATATGGCAAAGCAATCATTGTAAAATGAAATTAGCAGTTTGTTTAAATAAACATTAATGGTATATAAAGAGAGACAGTTGTAATATCTTCTAAATAAGATTCTAAATAATATGATCGTAGCTACTGAATTCCAAATAAAGTAAATAGTAAGAGTTAAAACCCTTGATTTTCAAATTTTATCCCATCCCCCCTATTTTGATTGTGTCCTACGGTCCTACGTTATTGTGCTAGGTAAAAACGACCTTTATCTCCACATGCGCAAATTATAATTCCGAACTGCCTTACAGGCTTAAAGTAATGTGGTGCAGCAAAATATTAAGTAAAAAAAAACCTATTCGATTTTTAATTTTTTTTTAATTACTCTTCTCATGAATGTCAAATATTTCTAAGTATAAACTTCTACTGTACTGCTTCTTGCTTACGATAATCGTGAGAACGCCTTAATTAGTTCATAGAGGGCTCTTGCAGCGTTCGTGAGAACGCCTTACTTGATGAAAACGTATGTAAATACGAGGTCGTATTTTGAACTGAGCTATTTGATATATATTAACTTTTCCTTTGTAATTAAATCAATTATATTGTATATTTCATTGTTAATCTCAGAATGCAAATATACATTACCAGGAAATAGTGCAAATTAACATCGTCTGTATGAACGCTTCTATTATCAACAACTGTTGCTCTATATTTGCCTTTATGAATTTGAAGATTTTGAACAAATTTCAAATCCAATTTTTCATTGGATTGTCAAAAAAGGTTCCATGATTTAATGATAGAGTAACAAAAATAATAAATGTATTTCTGTTTCTTTTCATGATGTAAGATGCAGGCAAAGAAAGAAATAGATGCGCAAAAGATAAGAGTTGTCGTAGAGGGATGAATAACATAAAATAAAGATTGTCAACAAAAGATGAAATTTCCGAACAAAGGGATGATTGGAGAAAAGAAAATAGAAAACACTCAATCGAGATAAATCAAAATAATAATGGAGAAATTAAGAAAACCAAAAGGTTTAGAAGTGAAATATATACGATGAGAAGGATAACGGGCATTGAATGGTCTTTGATCTAGTTATAACAGGAAAGCATGTAAAGCGCCTGGTGGTGAAATAGTTTAAGGAAAAAGAGATCGATAGGCTGTGTAACTATTGACAACGGAAATGGTTGGAGACGGGAAGCCAAAAGGGTAAAGATGACCAAGAAAAAAAAAGTTGAGGTTAAAAAAAAAAAATAAATGACTGAATAAGTTTGTTCATTGCAGTATAATATTGTTCATTGAGCATAACGAAAGAAGGAAATATGTGACACGAAAAGAAGACATGATAACGAAGCTTTTCGACCTGCACTCATCAGGTTATCACGCAGGTATGTAACAAATTACTCGAAATCAACTATATTATACTCGATGAACCCGGACGCAAGCCGGTGGGGTGGCAGATCGTGTGACGGTGGCGTATCATGTAACGAGTACACAGTCCGCCGGCAGATATCGTTCAGATTGGCGGATATCGTTCCCGCGAGAACCGTATCCGCCGCGTCATAATTATACGGCAGATTTCGTTCCAGCGGCGGATTTGGTTATTTAGGCGCGATAGTCTTTATTTCTAGACCCAATTTACTTAGTCTTTCATTATTCAATTCAATTCAATTCAATTCATTTTATTTCACATCTCTTTAAAAAGTTTATAACAGTACATGCATACAATCAGAGATAAACAACATAAGGGAATTAACAGCAATGCAAGAATATATCAAAAATAAATGATACGAGAGAAATGAATATAATGTAACGGCCAGTGATGATGTGGATGTGAGGGGGTAGCAAAGGCCATTGACCTGTCAAGGCTACCCCCCGTATTGACATAAACACTGGCATAAGACATAAGTAACAATACAAGAACGAAAAAAGTAACAAACAAATAACATAGGATTACACAAAATAGCAGGCAAGTTTGGTATTTAAGTGGATTGATAGTTCAGAAGGTAATTTTTGTATTTTCTTTTAAAAGATTGCAGCGAAGGACATTGTTTAAATACTGATGGCATATTGTTCCACACAGTCGGTCCATTATAACTTACAACTGTTCTAGAGAAACTGTAACGGTAGAAGGGGATGTATAATTTATTGGCGTTTCTTGTTGAATATTTGCTTATATTACTATTATAAATAAAATAATTATTGAATATATTAGGCAAAATATTTCTATGATAAGAAAACATAAATGATGCAATTTGAAAAGTGTATAAATCATAAATCTTCAGAATCTTCAACTTTAAGAATAATCTGTATGAGCCAAGTATGACGAATTAGTAATAACTCGTAGTGCCCGCTTTTGTAATCGAAAAAGTTGTCGCATTAAGTAAATTGCACAGTTACCCCATATAATATTGCAATAACTTAGGTGTGGTAATATCATAGTATTATATAATTTGACAAGAATGCGCAAAGGTAAATCACTTTTCAGTCTGTTCAGGATTCCAATAAACTTAGAAATATTATTTGTGATGTGATTTACATGTTCTTTCCAACTCAGATTTTCATCGATAATTACACCTAAAAATTTCGTAAACGGCACCTTTTTAATTTCAGTATCATTAATATACAATTTTATTGTGTTGTCTTCGACTTTCTTATTTTTGGTTTTAAAAATCATTAAAGAAGTTTTATTGACGTTTATTTGAAGCCTATTATATAGCTAGAAGCCATTGCTTTATTTCATTCATTTCATTATTTAAAGTATCATTTAATTGGATAGGATCCTTCCCAGATAAAAATAGACTTGTATCATCGGCGAATAATGTGGCAGATAAAACGTCACTGACATACTGAAGGTCGTTGATATACAATAAAAAAAGCAGAGGCCCTAAATTGGATCCTCAGACTGTGAATAAATTTTATTAATACAAACATACTGTTTTCGGTTGCTTAAATAACTAATTATCCATTTTAATACTTTTCCTCTAATTCCATACGAAGATAACTTGTCTACTAAGATATCATGATTAATACAATCGAACGCATTTGATAAATCTAAAAATATCCCTACTGTTCTGTTTTTATCTTCAAATGCTTTAGCAATTTTTTCTGTAAAATCAATCAAAGCATGAACAGTATACAAATGATGCACAGGTCTGAGTGCGTCGGTAGGAATTGTGTGCATAAGGTAACTATGGAATGGTTTAGACCAGTTTCCATAGTTACCGCATGCACACTATTCCTACCGACACACGAAAAAACATGTGCATCATCTGTTTTATAGAACGGTAGACAAATTCTTGCCAAAAATTCATTTTTTTTTTAATCATTACCAGTGCATGGCAAATTTACCGGATGCATGAAAAATTTACCGGATGCATAATAAAGAAAAAACCCTTATACAAGGCCATGCTACAGGCTTGAACTGGTAAATCACTTTTATGCATCATAAATAGATTTTACGAATTTAATAAGTTCAATAGAGAACTGAAAATCTGGCTATTTTAGGTTAAATTTCAGAATTTCATTTTTCTACAAGTGTTAAGAGTCTTGACCCGAAGCTAACTAATGTCAATTATTTTTTTAAAATTTAGATCCGAGTTAAATAAGAATCCACGACAGTCAACAACTAGCCTAAGTTAGATCTAATCTAGCATCTAGTCTATTTACATGACATGAATTAATTTTATCAATCAATTTGAAGAATTCATACAATGCTTCTGAGAACTTCAAGTGAAAGTCTTGCCGTCAAATTCACTTTTCAGTCAGGCCAGTCAGTGTCGCTGCACAGTGAATGTAACCGATGCAAATGGATGCAGCGGCCAGCGTACAGCCTGTGACTGTAACGCAGTAGTGGCACTGCACTGCACTACACTGTGTGATGTGAGCGAGATGTGTTCATTTTAAGTTTTAACATTGAAGATTTTCATTCTATCGCTGTATCTGGGTTTTTTTTTTTTTTTTTTGATCGGGTATAAATTTAATCGGATCATATTGGGCTTACCATCAAAATCCGAAGTCAACAAAAATTAACATCTAATCTTGTCTCATTTTCTTGCAATTCTCCGTCTGTAAACAGTCAAATATCGTAGCTCTCTCGCACTCGCATTTTAGAAGGATATCGTTTTGATCTCGCTATCGATAGTGCATATCGCGGCTTAATTCATGCATCCAGTACAAATTGATCAATGCCTCTCAACCAATCAGATTGCAGGGATTTCTGGACCCGTTCTATAATACTGTATACCTGTCTAAAACCAAATTGCTTACTGTATAATATGTTATATTTAGATATAAAAGAAATTAGTTTATCATATACAATTTTTTCAAATATTTTACTGAATACTGATAATATGGATATTGGCCTATAATTCGTCACTAATGCTTTATTACCACCTTTAAAAACAGGAATTACTTTTGCAATTTTTAATGAGTTTGGAAAAACACCCCTTTCAAGGGACAGATTAATAATATTGCACAAAGGAGTTACTATTGCATTGATGGAATATTTAACCGCTTTAACACTAATGTCATCGTAACCTGCACTTTTATCTACATCCAATTTAGAAACTATATCACAAACCAATGCCTTTGATACTGGTGTAAAATACATTGACTGGCAAACGTTGTTCCTCAAGTATTTCTTGAAATCTTCTTTTCCTGAGTGGTTACTACTAGCTTCATGAATTTGAGACCCAATGGTACTAAAATACGTATTAAAAATATTGACAATTTCATGTTTATTTTCAATTACCTCTCCATTATTTTCAATTTTATAATCATCTGTTCTATTGTTATTTTTTGTTAAAATATAATATATTATCCAATATGGTTGCGGAATGACTGGTTATCCTTGTGGGTTTATGTATTTGGGGAGTATACGAAAAGGTAACAAAGGTATTGAAAAAGTCATATGTGTGAGAGGTAGAATCTATGTGCATCAAATCAACATTAAAATCACCCATGACAATACACTCTTTTTTCTCGTTAGAAATCTTGCTTAAAGGTAATTGTAAAATATCATTAAAATCTCTCAATGATTGACTCGGAGGTCTGTAAATGACACCAATAACATAACTTTTTGATCCACAGTACACCTCAATAAATAAACTCTCAATGTAATTATTAAAAATATCTAGATCAAGTCTACTTACAAACTTCAAACATTTACTTACATACATGCCAACTCCTCCCCTTATTCTAAGATGATACTAATATCGTGTGTTTGGAGCCAGAAGGGAATTAAGTCCCATCATTTGTAAAGATTTAAAGCCCAGTGGCTCCAAACAGACGATATATAAGACCCTTATAAAAATATGGTAGAAATAAAGACGAATTATGATTAGTCAAATTGATTGGACCCAGTGGCGGATTTAGGGGTGGGGGTCACATCCGGCTCGTGCCCCCCCCCCCATTTTTCAAAGATAAATATTTCGATTGTGCCCCCCTTTTTAGATCAAAACCCTTTTTTTGTTTTTGTTTTTTGCTTGTCAGGGAATATGGACCATCCCCCCCCCCCTCCGAGCGAATTTTGATGTCTGACGAAAAAAATTGTTTGTCTCCACCCTCCAAAAATTGATAAACCTGCATTTGTGTCCCCCCCCCCCCCCCCTTATACAAAAAATCTGGATCCGCCCCTGATTGGACCTGCTATATTGTTTTTAGTGTTGTTTGGAGTCCATTCTTTTTTTCATTAGAGAGACTGATTTTGTGGGGAAAGGGGGGGGGGGGGGTGTTTGTTTTTTTTGGGGGGGGGGTGATTCTCCCAAAGGATATATTTTATATATGGGTGTGCGCCGAGGTGTACCAACAGAGGTATACTTGTGTGACTAATTGGACAGTCAAACACAATAGATGTCTTTATTCCGTCAGGCTTGTGTGGCTATTTTTGCTGCTTGTGTGGCTATATGAACAAAAGAGAGAATGATGGAATGATGAGAGTATTAAAGAAAATGCATCCAGCATCAGCATATATATATATATATATATATATATACACACACACAAAACATGTATTCATTATTATGAAAACGAAGACAGAATTGTAGATGAATATAATGATTCCTCATTTCCCCCATGAAAGCTGCACGGGGCGGGGTGATTGCACGATTGTACACCCCCCCCCCCCCCTCCCCACCCAGGGGTGCAATGTATACTTATCTTCAATATTTTATTTTCTTTTTCTTTTTTTTCTTTTTATTTTTTGCACGCTGTTTACAAGGTGTTGCAGGCAGCCCATTCATGTTATAAGAATCTTTTCTTGTTGAGGAGTCTAGTTTATATTGCTTTTTAATGACCTTAAACTGTCCTTCATAGGAGGGAAATCAGCGCCATAATAAGCAGGCCACATTACGCTGACCAAAATAAGTACCACAGAATCAGGGGCGTAGCCTCATTGATGGCTGGGGGTCACATCCCCCCGAATGGAATATTGAAAAAAATAGAATAGAAAAAAGGATGGAAAGGATAACAAAGGATAAATACGAGGGGATATAAAATCATTTCAAAATCCCTCTTTTCATGTGTTAAACTATGGGAGCTGGAAAGCCAAAAGCATGCATATTCCCAGCGATTTATGCGGAGTTTACTGGACTCATCAAGCCTTAATTATACCTTTCCAGAGCGTTAAATTTCTTGTAAATCCCATTTTTTACATTTTCAAATAAAGGCAAAGGGAATTACATATAATCATCCTAAAATTCCTTGTTTTCGCGTGTAAACCTATGACAGGCGACACTTTTCTTGGTCAAAAGCATGCATATTTCAGGGGATTTTATGCGGGGTCTATTCGAACTAGCTGAGTCTTAATTATACATTTTAAGAGCTTAACATTTTATTTATGGCACTTTTTTCAAAATTTTAATTTAATTCTGGGGGAATTATAATCATTCAAAAATCCCTCTTTTTGCGTGTTAACCTATGGGAGATAGAAGGCCAAAAGCATGCATATTCCCGGGGATTGGCTTGTTACGTTTACACACGTCACGTTCACGTCACGTTTACGTCATGTAATCACGTAACGTGCTATTTTGTAGAAAAGGGGCATCTAATCTATGAATTGTTTGGTTACATAAACGCAACAATTCGTAGAAATACTATCAGTAAACCTCGATTAGTCACTTTTTATTAAGAAAATTACTCTAGGATGATCCTCGAGTAGAGACTAAGTAATAATATCAGCAAATTGTGGCCGCAAATGGTTAAGTTGAAAAACAAACTTTTTAGGTGATCTGTCATAGTGACAGATTGTATTCGTCAGAATTTTCTTTCTTTATTTCTTTATTTCTTTATTATTATTATTTATTTTTATTTTCTCCCACTTTCTTGTTTCCACGAAATCTCAAACACGTTTCACTCAATTTTCATGACATTTCCGTCAGACATCCGGGCATATAAGGTGAAACTCGGATATCATATTCAAGGTCATCTGGTCATCGTGACGTCATCCAGGCGCCATTTTGTGAAATCACATTATCAATCATATCTTCATAACGAGTCCTCAAAAATGAACCATATTTGACACACATGAACGATCATGATGATGATTATCATCAACATCATTATCATCATCATTGTCATGATGATGATGATGATTATTATCATCAATATCCTTATCATTATCACTGTCATGATATTCATGATGATGAACAACATCATTATCATCATCACTGTCATGATATAATGATCATCATCATGATTATCATCAATATCAATATCATCATCACTGTCATGATGATATAATGATCATCATAATGATTATCATCAAAATCATTATCATCATTGCTGTCATGATGATAATGATCATCATCATGATTATCATCAACATCATTATCATCATCACTGTCATGATGATATAATGATCATCATGATTATCATCAACATCATTATCATTGATTAAGATGGCGCTGTTCTGAGATCTACATGTGTTTATTCTGCACCGTGAGAAATTGACGTTAAATACATAAAAATGAATGCTAGAAAAAGAGCGTTGGACAAAGTAATAGATTCACCTAAAATTTCGCAGTATTTTCCTCAGGCTGGAATAGACTCAGCAGTAATGGAAGTCGAGAATGTCGAGGAAAACGTAACAGAAGACCCCAGAGAAACTGACGTTCAAAGCAGTGGAGACCAAGGCTCACTCACCGCGGAAGCTACCGGGGTGGAAACAACAGGGCATAGCCCTGGACACGTCGACAAAAAACGGAAAACAAACGGCAACCAGAAGGCAAGTACTACTGATGAATTGCTTGTTACGCTAATCGACAAAATTGAAGAAATGAACTCCAATCTTTCTGAAAGATTAGACACTGCATTAAGCAAAATAGTAACAAACAAGAAATAGAAACATTGAAAGAGAAACAGGAGGGTTGTCAATTTGACATTGAGTTGTTGGGAAAGCAGATTCAAACCCAAGAGAAAGAGAATGGGAAACTGTGTCAGCAGTTAGTAGACCTGACAGCGAGAGGGATGAGGAACACAGTTGTGTTCCATGGCTTTCCAGAAGGGGCAGAGAAAAAAGACTGTGGACAACTTGTGAAATCTTTCGCTGTGTCACATCTGCAGATTGGGGAAGAAGGCTTGATAATTGAAAGAGCACATCGCTCTGGTGCAGTCCCGTCATCAAAATCAGGAACCCGTCGCCCCCGACCAATCATAGTGGCTTTCAATCGATACAGTAGTAGAAGCCTTATTTTGAGCAATGCCCGTCGCCTTTTGAAGTCGAAACCCTACCAACACGAAGGAAAGGACCACCCCATCTACGTAGAGGAGATGCTTCCAAGGGAGATACGAGAGCAACGGAAAAAGTTACTGCACATCAAGCGAAAGCTAAAAGAGGAAAACAGAAGCAGAATGGTGTACTTCAAATTCCCAGCGCGCATTTTCTATAAGGATCAACAGAATGGGAAGGAGGTTGAATATCAGATCAAGTGAATCCTCCCCACACAAGAAAGCAGAATAATAGTTGAGGAAAAGGAACCACAAGATATAAATAATATAGTGCTGACTATAAATTGGTAAGGAGAAACGAAGAACAAACAGGATTGAAGTAAAGAGAACGAATAACACAATGAGAAAATGGACAAACAGAAAGCTACAAATAACCTCATTAAAAAGACTGAAAATGATAAAGGTGTATGATAGAAAAGCATTCATTGAAGTAAGAACAAAGAGACTCACGGAGCAGAGCGCCAAATGAACTCCACAATAGAGGCTGGAAGATCAACCTCTGAACTGTTTTGTGCTTTGTTGTCTGTATTGTTTTTTGTATTGGTTTGTAATTGCTTGTTTGTACACTGTGATATGGTGGGGACTGTAGAGAATCTAAACTCAAAATATGGATTTGAAATTAATGACACATAATGTTAATGGATTAGGGGATTTCAAAACAAGAAAACGATATTTCAATTTTATGCTAAAGTTAAAAAAAAGATATCATATTGTTACAAGAGACACACTCAACAGAGAAAGATGAAATATTCTGGAAGAATCAAACAAGATCGAATATCATTTTTAGCCATGGAACATCAATGAGTAGATGAGTATGCATTATTTTGAAAAAAACTCCAGATATTACAGTATTGGACTCAGTGAAGGATACAATGGGAAGGTTTCTGTTAGTTAAAGTAGAAATCTATAAGAAGGTTTATGTTGTATGTAACATATATGCGCCAAACAATGAAAAAGATCATGTGGAATTCTTTAAGAATGTGGAACTAACCCTGAAAGAGCACCTTGATGTGGGACAAGTTCTCTTGTTGGGTGGAGATTTTAATTTTATTCAAAATTTAGAGCTTGATAGGGAAGGGGGTTCAATGAAAACAATCTGGAAACACAATGAAAACAATCTGGAAATTTTAAAAGACAGTTCGGATTGATTGATATATGGAGGTTTAGAAAGTTGAGAACAAAGGGATTTACCTGGAGAAGATACAATCCTTATGTGCAATCAAGATTAGATTTTTGGTTAATCCATGAACCGTTGCAAAGTAAGATAGTGGAAAATGATATCTTTCCTAGTGTGTTATCTGATCACGATTATGTCAGCTTGCATATACAGATTAAGAAACAAGTTACTGGCCCATCATATTGGAAATTCAATAATAGCTTATTGAATGATAAAGATTATGTTGAAGCCCTCAGTAAGAATTACCCCATATGGGTAAATGGTTATGAAGACATGAGTGATAAAGGGATGTTGTGGGATTGGTTGAAGTTTAAAATAAGAGAATTCACTATTCCATTCTCAAAAAAGAAAAAATGTGACAAAGAAGAGAGACGAAAGGAATTGGAAAAGGAACTGAAGGAAATAAATGAAATAGTTCAAGAAAGGAGAGAAGATGTTGTGGACAGAAAAAAGGAAATTGAACAGGAATTACATAAAATATATGAATATTTTGCCGATGGGGTAATCTTGAGGTCAAGATGTACTTGGTATGAGAAAGGAGAGAAGAGTACAAAATATTTTTTATCACTAGAGAAAGGTCAGGCACAAAGAACCAATATTGAGGTATTAAATACAGACAATGGAAACATTGAGAAGGCAACAGAAATTTAAAATTTTGTAAAAGAATCCTTTCACAAGTTATTTGAGAATAAAGATAAGGTGTCTGAAACAGTTTGTAAAGAGTACATTGAGCAAACCAAGGTTGAACAACTCACCGAAGATGAGCAAGCCTCATGTGAAGGCAAGATAACAAGTTCTGAAGTTAGAAATGAACTGTTAAAAATGGCAAAAAACAAAACCCCAGGAAATGATGGACTAACTGTTGAATTTTATGTGAATTTCTGGTCTCAAAACATTTGATTGAAGCTTTTAATTTTGCGCATGAAAAGGAACTCATGTCTGTCTCACAAAGACAAGGTGTGATTGAATTAATCCCCAAACCAAACAAAGACAAGATAATTCTGAGCAATTGGCGTCCAATTACACTTTTAAATGTAGATGCAAAGATAGTTTCAAAGTGCTTGGCCAAAAGAATATCAAGAGTTATAGGAAAATTAGTTGATAGTCAGCAAACTGCTTTTATAAAAGGTAGATACATTGGAGAGGGGATTAGGTTGATATCTGATCTAATGTATTATGCTGAAGAGGAAGATATGCCAGGCATCATTGCAGCATTAGATTTGACTAAAGCGTTTGATTCTATTAGTCATGCATTTCTGATCAGTTGTTTAGAAGCATATAATTTGGGGCCATCTTTAATAAAATGGGTAAAAACACTGCACAATGACATAAGCAGTTGTGTATTGATAAATGGATTTACTACAGGATATTTCAAAATCTCAAGAGGAGTACGTCAAGGTGACCCCCTGGCTCCCCTCCTATTCCTATTGGGGTTGGAACCTTTTTTAAGGAGAATAAAAAATAGTGAAAGTTTTAGAGGCTTTGAAGTATATGGTAAAAGAATAAAATATACAGCGTACGCTGATGATATAACATGTTTTTGTCAAGATACAGATTCACTTAAATTATTGTTTCAAATTTTTGATGAATTTTCACTGATATCCGGTCTTTGTATCAATAAAACCAAGACAGAAGGAATGTGGATTGGAAAGGACAGACACCTTGGAGAAAAGGTGAACGACATTAAATGGCCCGAGAAGGGTATTCAAATCTTAGGCATATATTTTTCCTTTGATAAACTAGAAGCTAGGAGAAGAAATTTTGACATTCGGTTGAACGAAATAAAAGGTATATTTTTAAAGTGGAAGAATAGAGGCCTGACATTGATGGGAAAGATTCAAATTTTGAAAACTTTTGTTATGTCAAAAATAATATATCTATTGTCAAATATTGAAATGCCTGGAGAGTTTTTAAAGGAAGTTGAAAGGTTGATGTTTTCTTTTTTGTGGGAGGGCCCAGACAAAATATCAAGGGCGAACATGTTTGCAGATTATTCTGAAGGTGGACTTAAATTTCCCAATATACAGTGTATGATAGATACTCAGCTAGTTAAATGGATTCAAAGATATTTCATAAGAACAAACCACCACTGGATACTATTGTTTGAATATTTTGTAAAGAGATTTGGTGGAAAAACAATATTTATGAGCAATTATTCTATAAAATATCTACGAACACACAGCATTCCTACATTCTATTGTAATATGTTAAAAGCATGGTCGAAACTAGATGTACATCAGCAATTTCGAGGGGATGACACAAACCAGACAAGTATTCTCATGCGATGTGTATGTGACCCGCCGCCTCACAACCTACAATAAGTCGCACGGACCACAACGTAGCAAACAGCCCAAAATAGTAAATTTGCTAGGATCAGTCGATTTTCTGTTTTTGATAGAAATGGGTAGTTTCATTATCATTCTATCATGTCTCAAGTTTGTGAGTCGTAATTCGACTTAGAAATATGTTTTTGGGGCATTTTAAAATGACTCCTTTTTTTCAAATGTCGAGCTAATGAGTGTTTGGAGAGCTTTTGTAATACTTTCAGTCAATGCCAAATTACTACTTTACCTCCAAAGGTATTAAATTGATTTTTGGAGTGAGTAATGAATAGGTCCTCCTGGAGCAGCGTGCCAAAATTCAGCCTAATCTGATAATCCCTTCATACTGATTGCATGGCCATTTGAATACCCAATTTCACTTGGAAGCACACAGAGAGCGAAGGTTTAGCACTCTTTTGTTCCGAACTTAAATGGCCATTTTCTCTGAATAGGAGTTATTGATTGCTTGTTTCATACCAATTCTAAATGTGATATCTAAAGGTGTTATCATTGAGTAAACTAGGCAAGTGATATACCATTGGAAAGCTGAGAATTTCTAGTTTCAGAAAATGTTTAAAACTAAAAAAATAATTTTGGCGACTTATTGTAGGTTTTGAGGCGTCGGGTCACGTATGGAATAACAAACATATTTTAGTGGATAGCAAATCTTTATATTGCAAGCCATTACATGATGCAGGGTTATACTATGTTTATCAAATTTTCAATCATAATGGCGAAATTGTTCAATTCCAATCTTGGAAAGAAAGAGGGGTATCAAACTTGTATTGTATTAAATATATGGCAATTGTGCAGTCGATAAGTAGACATTGGAAGAGTACATTTAATCCATTGCTACTTGAAATGCTTTGGAGTAACTTAGACGAAGAACAGAAACAATTAGAACTTTTGTCATCTGAGATTCACAAGTTCAAGACCAAGAATATATATAGAGAGTTTGTAAATGAGTATAAAGCTAGATCTGTTTGTGAACACAAGTTTTCTATCCAGTATGGGGTTCAAGAGGAGGAGTGGTCCCAAATTTATTTGTTACCATTCCAATGTACAATAGAAGTTAAAATGCGAGCTTTTCAGTTTAAACTTTTACACAACATTTTGTATACTAATGACAGATTGTACAAAATGAAAATAGTGGAAAGTGAACTCTGTTGTCTCTGTCAGACATCCCTTGAAACTCCAATACATGTTTTCTATGAATGCAATGTTGTATCACAGTTAAGACATGAGTTTGTGGACAAAATTGGACTAAAATTCTGTGCTTCGTTTGAGGATTTTACTCAGAGAAGAGTAATGTTGGGATTCATAAAAGACTGGAAAGGTCCTCACAGGATGTTGTTGAACCATCTAGTATTGTTATATAAAAGATACATATATAATCAAAAATGTAAAAACTTGGTAGTCAAGCTAGGTGGTCTTATTGCTCTTATTCGAAACATCAAATATACAGAATTAATTATTGCAAAAGGAAAGAATAAAGAACACCTTCATTATAGAAAGTGGTCCCCTATTGAACACCTGTTGTAGACGGTCCTAGTAGTAAAGTTGTTACCCACCATTAAATTTTTTTTTTTGGGTTGTTTTTTTTTTTTTTTTTTTTTTTTTGTTGCAAGTTTGTTAATGTTATTTATGTGTCAATTATTGATTAGTCTGTTTGATTGTAATGTGATTTTTGTTATTGTTATGTAAATCACGAAAACCAATAAAAGTTGGAAAAGATTAAAAAAAAAAAAACATCATTATCATTACTGTCATGATATTCATAATGATGATGATGATTATCATCATTATCATCATCACTGTCATGACATTCACGAATCATCCAAAATTCATTTCACACACTTTATGCCCCATTGAAACAAAGGGGGCGCTATTTCACTAAAGTAGGTAGTAGAGCCTACGAATTGAAAATGCTTGGAAAAGGCTGAAATCATAAAGATCGTGACTAGATTCATTATAATTGATGTCATCGTGATATCAACGTCATCTTTCACATTATCATTTTGTCATTCGTCTTCGTCCAAAATATTAAGATCAAAAGACAGATCACCTAATATTTAATATTTATATTTCTTTTCTCTCTTCAATGTTCCCCCATCTGTCCTGAATTCTTTCTTGGGATCGGGGGGGGGGGGGGGGGGGGGGTCTGTGGAGCCTTTGCTGAGAGTGTGACGAAGGTTGGAGTCGTAACGCCGGGGCGGGGGGGGGGGGGAGGCACAGGGCACATATCCCACCGTCGGTTGACAAAAAGGGGAGGGACAGAAAGAGGGGGATGAAAGAAGGGAACAACAAAATGTAAGTATTTTGCAGTGTTTTTGAATTTATTTTATTTATGTGATTTTTTTGTAAAGAAAAAAAAACATATATGCATGTATTTCAGCTCTTTGGTTATTCATTCGAGCTTAAAATTATGACAAATGATGATGACTTCTTGGTTGGTCTTCGGGATCTTCGTCGATCTCCTGCTTGATATTGAGTCCACGGCCATGACGGGGAACCCTCGTGTATGCCATCTTCCCCGGAATTCAGGCGGGGGATTACTGTGATGTTTTCTCGTAAATGCTGAAAAAATATTATTTTTTTTGTATGTAGTTGAAGAGCTGACGACTTATTTATTTACCTAAACCGGGCCAGCCCTCATCTGTAATCCTTTACATTAGGGGGTTTATTACACTAGTGATCACATGAAAGTGGAGATGGTTATTAATTTATTGAGGTGGTTTTGGTGAAGTTGTGGAGGTAGGCCTAATTTAGTACTGGGTTTGATTGAAGAGGATATAGCTATATGCCCAGTAATCCTCCAATTGGCAAGAATCCTACCTCGGATATAAAAAAACAGGTTTGAGATATAGAATTTCTATAAAAATAGAGCGGAGGTACTATAAAGCTGTGCCTACTACACTAGGCCTAGTGTACCGGCTAGTAATGCCGTCAATTGCTGTTGTGGTCAAATGGGTAAGGCTTAACACTAACAGCGGCCCGTAAATAAGTCGTCAGCTCTTCAACCACATAAACAAAAAAAAATATTTTTTCAGCATTTACGAGCAAACATCACAGTTATCCCCCGCCTGAATTCCGGGGAAGATGGCATACACGAGGGTTCCCCGCCATGGCCGTGGACTCAGTATCAAGCAGGAGATAGACGAAGATCCCGAAAACCAACCAAGAATTCATCATCATTTTGTCATCATTTTAAGCTCGAATGAATAACCAAAGAGCTGAAATACATGCATATGTTTGTATTTACAAAAAAAATACGTATAAATAAAAGTCATTCAAAAACACTGCAAAATACTTATATTTTGTTGGGACTTTCCTTGTATCATTTGCAATTCGCACCCATTTGCAGCGACTGAAATTCGCGGCTTGGCTAGCGCCTATATCGATAAACAATAATGACATCATACTAGTCTCAATATCAGCCGTTGCAGGTTTCTTAAAACACCCACGTAACCTGACGTGAAAACGTGAGTATTCGTAGATTAGCCAGGGTCTAATCAACGAAACCGCAGACCTTACAATTCGTAGATCAGATCGGGTATTTCTACGAAACTGCTCACGTGACGTGAACGTGACGTGTGTAAATGTAACAAGCCCGGGGATTTATGCGGGGTCCCTTTATTCATTTAGCTTTTTCAGATTCTCAAATTACATGTAAGCCTTTTTTACCCTAAATTCAAGGTAATACTAGAGGAACAATTCTTAAAATCCATGTTTTCACGTGTTAACACTATGGCAGATGACTCTGTCAAAAAGCAGGCATGATCCCGGGGATTCATAGCGGCATTTATTGACAATAAAGGTTCAAGAAATGTTTTTTTAACTATCCATCCTTTTTCTCGTGTAAAAATCAGACTTGAAACAGATAGAGTAAGACATGAAATATTAAGGAAAAATGAGACATCTTTTCACGTGTTATACTTATGACGAACATATTTTTCCGAGTCTTTTTTAACACCGCAATTTACGCCTGCAAAATGTACTACGGAAGTAGGTGAGAGTAATCTGTCTTGATACTATTAAATGTCTTTGGTGTCAGTAAGCATCATATAGCTAGCTAGCTCGCGAGATCAAGCTCTCTAACTTTAGCTATTCTAGTAATCATGTCAGCAAGCAGCGCATGTGCATAATATTACAAACGCTTGCGAGCCAACGTCATGCATACGGGACGATGAAAAAAGGGGAAGAAAGAAGAAAAGCAAAATGTTTCATTTCATTTCATTTCATTTATTTCCACTTCCAACAATATAAAATACATAGGTTTACATCGTACATAGCAAATCAATGAAACTTACAATTGTTGTTTACAGCGTACAATATAGACATAGAAAAACCAAAACCAAACTAGGTTGGTAGCGGAGGGGACTGCTAAAAAGCTAGGCTTGTAGATTGCAGCCCCCGATAACTTATAATTGCAAAATAGTGTATCGTTGAAAAAAATGTTAGATCTAACGTTAGATCGATATTGTTATTTTTTACATTTTCTATTCCCTTGGCTTTGTTTTCTAAGTACTACGCAATATTTCTTTTTTAAATGCCTTAATTTACTTGAAAGCATCTACCTTGGGTATTTGAGTATTTGAAGTATTGTTTCATAAGAATAATTACACTTTCCCTGTTTTATTTTTATTATCATCTAATTATGTATTGTCTGATTTTATGAGACTATCAATTTTTTCAGGGTATGATTACATGAGACTATTAAACTATACTTTAAAAAGGAACGATATTCGCCAAATGGTAGCAAATCCGCCAGCCATTTCGCCGAGCAGAGTACCAAATCCACCAGGCGGATTGTGTACCGTCACATAATCCGCCCGGAGTATTTGGTAACGTTACACGATATGCCGCGTAACACGATCTGCCACCACACCGGACTTCGTAATTTCAGATCAATCGCAAAGGAAATATATTTAGAAGGGGAAAAAATCAACAAATAGACAAAGCGAACTCAAAGCAAGACAACACCTCTTCATATTTTATAGGATACAGGCATTTTCGACCAACTGTGGACATTAAATTATGCTTTATTAGGCCGCAGATCAACTGTAAAATATTATCTTTTGGCTATGCTGTATTGTAGAAGACCTCTCGCTAATTTAGTAATGCTATGTATGGATGACATCCATGTTGCTTTGAATGCTTGGGGAATATTGCATTGCATTGCATTGGGTACACGTGCGATTCAAATATTTAATGAATATGGCCCGTATTCTCGAAAGCCGCTCACCTTTAAGCCTGGAATTAAACGCCGCCTTAGTGGGTAGGTGTATTCCACCCAGTGGCAGATTAAGGGGGAGGAGGTGGGCGCATCGGGCCCGTGCCCCCTTCCTTGAAGAAAAGTGTGCATTATTCCCCCTTTTTTCGATTGTGTCCCCCCCCCCCCCCCCCCCCCCTTTAGAACGAAAACCTTTTTTTTTTTGCTTGTCAGATAATTATGGAGGGAAACTGCCCCCCCCCCCTTTAGCGAATTTTGGAGGTCTGGCAATTAAAAAAAAATTTACTATCAACTACTGACAGATTATCAAAATGGCTGCGCCTAACACCCGATGGTGTAAAATGATGGTGTAATTGCTGAATTGCGGACAATTTTTAATTAAATTAGTCATACACATCTGAACAATTTATATGCATAAAGTGTGATAATTCAATTGGTTCTGATCGGTCCCATCAGAGACGGTAGGACATTAGGGGGAAGAATAAGAAACCTCATAAACATTGTCGCTTAGTTTGATCAGGTTTAAAAGGAGGTATAAAACAGCAGCCGCTGACATGAGGAAAAATATACACAACTTCGAATGTTGCCATGACTATCATTAATTTGCATGACTTTGTTCCTTCATTATTAACACAAAACCGTATTAAAGGCTGCAAGCTAGCCCGCCCAATTCCTCTTAAATCCCCAGTGAATAGCACAATGCACTGCATTGAAAATAAACTTTTACAAATCTAGGATTTTTATCCTACTGCTCATATCAATTAAATAGATCGTACCATAATCCCACATTCTTTCTTCATATATTACCAAATTCCTAGCAAATAATTAGACCCAAAGATAGAAAGGGCAGCATATGTCATTCTCTTTTGATTACTTTGCTTTATTTAATGCCCACCTCACTCAATGTCTTCCAAGTCACTTTGAAAACCAATGATCGGTTTTCATAGTGCAAACGCTGAGTTCCAACAAAGATGTAATCTCTGACTGACACAAAATCAAATTTGTTTTTGATATATTATGAAGTATTTTGTAAGGGTTCGGAGCCTGAAATTTTGGACAAGTGCTTTTCCGAGCCCATTCTTCAAACAAAATTCCATTCCATACATGCAATCATTATAAAGTCACCGATTTGTTGTATATGAGTGAAATGCTTCGTATTATGAACAGTAACTAAACAAAACATATGTCGCAGGTGCCCTTCATGACAAAAAGGGCCCAAGGGATATTTCGGGCCTTTGTCCAAAATATGATTATTTTCAAATTTTGTATTTAATTTGTTTAATGATGGGCTACAACTTTCAAATCAAGGTCATACTAAAAGTTCAGTCTTCAGGAGCCATTGGCTCTTACAGTGAGGCAAATATTAATTAGATTTAATTTCTTTACTGCACTGCTTTAAAGCCAAAGTGCAATATAAATATATATACATCCAAGTATAGGTAAAACCGTCCAGTGGTAAAGTGCTCGATTGGAAAGAGGAGCTTAGATAACTATATATTGGACTATGCACTATATACATATATTTTACAGTTCTGTTTCGTAAGAGCCCAGTGTGTTAGGCCCTCACTCTTCGGAAACTCAATGTAGAATGAGTCAGCCTCGGCTATTCAACCAACCATGTTGGTTGAATAGCCGAGGCTGATCTATATATATATATATATATATATATATATATATATATAGAAAGAAAGCCGATATATATATATAGAAAGAAAACTGCTAAAAGCGTTTGTAATGCATTGTGGCCAATTTTATTTTTACACTCAAATTTTCGGCGCTCCCTGGCGTCTTCTTCAGGAGAACAATAAATGATAAGGTATCATACAAATAATTGAAATAGTTACAGTAATGAAGCGCGCACATTACTCTTTTCTCATCTACATGATTATATCCATCATTTTTTTGTAAAGCGCGCGCGTCCTCAGTCAGATCTCCCAGAGAGACGAACCTATATCTGACTGCGGATGCGCGCGCTAGAACTATAACTATTTCAATTATTTGTATGATACCTTATCATTTATTGTTCTCCTGAAGAAGACGCCATGGAGCGCCGAAACGGATACGTGAAACCTTAACATGTTTATATATATATATATATATATATATATATTGTGAGGAAATAACATATACAAGAGCTTTAACAACTCTCGTGGAAATATATACAATGCGAAATATGTATAGATAGATGGAGTGGAGAGATTGACTGACAGTTTTACGCGCTATGCACTAACTACATCCTTGGTGCATTTTTTGTACTTGGTATCATTTCCTGAAGAAGCCTTATAGGCGAAATCTTGAACCCTTTGTGTCTAACGGAGTAATTTATTCTGTGTCTCTGTATATATATATATACATATATAAATAATCGGCATGATTAGCAAAGGGAATGAAATTATACAGGAATTGTCTTTAATAGGCCATCACATGGGCATATGGGCCCCTATAGTGAAGCAGAGACCATGATTTGACACTTAAGTCGAAAATATTGTGTCTTGAGTAAAGGGCCCATGGTTGTCTTACAGTTCAGACACTATGTTACGCGTTTTGAATGACTGGGGTTTTTGCCTGCAAACTACCTATAATGGTCTTTTCTTATGATATTGGGTTCAAAATATCCAGGGCAGATTCTCTCTCTTCCTTGTTTTTTTTTCTACTTCTCCCCTCAGTACTACTTCTTTGTCTTGTATTTCTTTCCACACACTGAACATCGTTGAGTCCTACTACGCTAGAACTGATGGCACCCATCACATTAGATCCTATTATGTTTGTGATTATGTCAGTTGATAGTATGTATTTATGCTAAATCTTCATTATGTTTTTTTTTTCTTGTTTGACATTTTTAATGTAATTTGTGTATCCTGTATAATATGTTGACATTGTCTTTATGTTGTATATAATGTGTAACTTTTTATCATTGTACAAATATTGTTCAATTCAGCCCTTGGGCTGCGATGTGATATTTTTCTATCATCGTACAAATTAAGAGCTGAAATATGTTGCAATTCATTTTTTTTTTATTTAGATTTATTTCATTTTCAACAAAATACAAATCAAGTAAGTACAGTCAAGTAATTCAAATCAATACGATAAATAAAAAAGTGCCGTCATAACAGTTGAGATAAGTTGCTAACAGAAATATGAACATACAATCATTAACAAAACGACTGTAGCATTAATAAATAGAACCTTGTGATTTATATTTTGTGAAAATGGAGAGGCCCACTAAAAAGCGAAGCTTGTATATTATGGGCTCCTCAAAAAGCAAATGCAGTAAATGAATTTTATGTAGCAATTAACAACTAAGCGGCGCTGATTGCGAGCTGAGCATTGTATTAAGTGATATGTTCCTTTTGAGTTTTGATATTTGTGTGTGTGAGTGTGTGTGTGTGTGTGATAGCGCGCACCCTCCTTCTTCTTTATCACAAACATCCACCATTTTTTGTTGTTGATATGTTATCATTTTAAAGCTACAAGTACAATGACATAGCGATGAGTATATCCCACCAGCTAATCATTAACTTTTCATTTACACATTGCAGGTGGATTCTCTTCAATTGAATTCAATTCACTTCGGAAATAGTTCAATAAATCTAACATTAACTAAGCGTATGAAATCTGTAGCGGTAAATTCAGCTTATTATGTAAGACGAACATGATATTTGTAACGGTAGAACAATATACTCATCTTTATGAGAAAATCAACCGCCTAGTAATTATGTTGACTAATTCTTCGGTTTTCACAGAACGATGGAGCCTTTGGAGGAGGTCGAGTTGATATCACTGGCTGAAGACATAAGTCCTCGCAAATACTTCAAACTATGCAACGCCCTGGGGTATTCCTTTGCGATCAATGAAGTAATCCTCGCAAAACATCTCAATAACTTCAGTGACGCTCTGGCTGAGATTCTTATCAAGTGGAAGACCAAACAAACAGACACCAACCAATCAAGATCCATTCTGGCGAGCAAACTCCGTGAAGCAGGACTTCTTGATTTGGGAGATAAACTATCCAAAGGTAAAATATTGCTTGGATGAAATTAATGAAAAACTATTTATTGTATATAATTCATGAAACTTATAAGTAAATTATAGGATTTCTCGTTCAAATTCGTAAGCTGGCCACACGAATGCATTCCATGTGCATTCAAATTCACCGATTCTGCCACCGTAGCTGTGTTTTATCATTCAAATTATTTTTTTAGCATTCGATTTCATAAAACTGTCATTCAAAAACATTTTGTTTGCATTCGAATTAAAACGTGTTTCGTCTTTGGAGAATTTTCATTCAAATTAAAGCGACACGATTCGCGATTACGTAATAACGCCTTCCGTGAATTCAAATTCATTTCTTTGCATACAACTTCAAACGCTTTGCAGACAAATTAAAGACGTTAATCATGTTTATCTCACCCAATCTTCATATAAATCCGCTAGCTTCGTTCCGTGCTATATTCATTTTAAATTATACGGTATAGTGAGCAACAAACATTTCACTTTTCAAGTTCAAATTTTCAAGTTTATTTTATTTATTTCAACTCAACTCGACTTAACATCATAACAGTTTAACAATTAATTACATAGTAAACCACAAAAATGAATATTCCATAAAATTTATGATGAACGAAAACATATATAACAAATGTGTATTTTATATAGTTTATCCTTTTGTAAAAGTAGAGCTGAGGAAATGGAGGGATCCCACTAAAAAACTTGCTCCCACTAGGGTTGTATACTAAATCAACACTATTTAGCAACTGAACGATCATATATAATTTTTCATACCTATTCACATCACCGGCATCCGGGTACTTCTGGTCCGATAGGTCCAACAAAACGTCACAGGGTGGGACTTATCTGTTCAAAATGGCGACGCACACGATCGATATAGGACCTTCTAGCAGACGACAAAATGATATTTCTAACTACTTGTTGACGGCGTTAGGGGGGCCAAATGTGTTGAAATTCGACATATATAATCAACAATGTGCCCTTCAACTAAACAGCTAACTAAATCGCCAGGATTTACTTTCCCTTTAAATTGAATGATACAAGTGCAAATTCCATTGACCAAAGAAGTAATTCAAATGAACGAAGTGCCATTTTGAATGTCATTCTCAAGCCTACATCGGTATTTCGCGAATTTGAATGACCCATGTATCAAAACGAATGAAAAGCTTACGAAGTTGGCCGAGAAAACCTATATTATCTAGCTGCATTTGAATTCATTAATCGTTCTCACCAATTTGAAATGAAGCTTTCATATCTGAATACACAATACCTTGTGTCGTGTGAGTGTTCAGTCCCATGAATGGATAAATAGATGAATTGATTGTAATATTTTTGCAGGTACATATCAACTACACCTCCAGGAAGACCCACGCGATCAAGAGACGACTCCATTGCAAAGTAGCTCAGGTAGGATGGTTAATAGGACATAATACAGATTATATCCCGTGGCGTAATAATGTCATGACTAAAGCGATAAACGTTGTTTTCAAATTTCAAAATGGGTCTGAAGTTATTTTTCATACATTTTGATATCCTGATTTTTGGTCAAATTTATCATTTTGAATTCTTATTTTTTTAAATACTCTTATAAAGCATGATTCATGCTTTTTGACTTGAAATGACATGGAAATCATTTTCATGAAGAAAAGATGCCGAAAACGACATGACAGCAGATGTAAGTTTTAAAACATATTTTATTTTGTCCGCCCTCTACGATGAGTATGAACTTTGACTTCTGCTGTTATGATTGCTTTCGCTATACACTTTTAACTTAAATCAGAATGTTATTTCGATTGATCAATAGCATACTTCATAAACTCTTTTAATACTTTAAAGAAAATACAAATGGAGCGGCAGTCAAAATCAAAACTGATAATTATGTAAAATGTATCAATAAAAAGACATTTGCAACATAATCATCACTGATTAATTCATATAATTTTCTGCTTGATAGTTGCTTGTATTTACTATAACCAGGCACCACAAAACCACCAAAGAGTCGCCAGATATGAATTTTTATTTAAGGTCTGATTCTGAAAGAGCAGATTCTCAGCATTAGCATTGGATGTTCCAACTCACTGTACAAAGAGAAAGTGCACAGTCCCTCATAATGTTACTTCTGAGAAATAAGGGTTTAAAGTTTGCAGAGAAGCACTCTGACTTGCAAGGTGTTGTGCTAAGGTGACAATAGGAGGATTAGAACTCAATGAAATTTCTATGAAGGGATTATCAGATTGTCCTAAAACTTGGAATACTAATTAGTCATATCCTGCTCATCATAGTGCACAAGTATCGATGCAAGAACTTAATCAGTTTAAAATATATGGAAGATCAAAATGAGACATATATTTAAATTATATAACTATTATTTCATTGCCATATGCAGAAAGTGTAAAAAGTATTTATTTAAGATACTTATATCGAGAAAGATTTATATATAAATATATATAATATAGATATGCATGTCTTTGTCTTATTTTTGACATGACTAGCAGAAGCAGCCCGTGGACATCCACGGGCGCTAGCTGTGTTTATGATTAATCACCGTACCGTATATTTGTTATAATAATCAAGTGAATAAATAAAAAAGTCGGGTAAAGTTATTTTTACCAAGAAGTATTTACAATGTCCATTGGCGGACCGGGGGGGGGGGGGGGGGGGGGGGGGGGGGTGCTTCTGGCCCGTGCCCCCCCCCCCCCACCCCCCCCCCCCCCCCCCCCCGTTCAATGGCAGGAAAGTATGCATTTTGACCATGAGACGATCCGCCCTTTTGTTGATTGTGCCCCCGCCCCCTTTTAGAATGAAACCTTGTTTTTGCTTGTCAGAGAATTATGGAGGGACCCCCATAACCACCCTCTCCTGAGCGAATTTTCTAGGTCTGACGAAAAGAAAATTCTCGCCACCGCCCCCCCCCCCCCCAGGTCTGCCTTTTCCAAAAGTTGACAAACCTGCGCTTGTTTTCCCGCCTTATACTAAATTCTGGATCCGCCCCTGATCATGTGAATATGTCTTATTTATCCAAAGCTTGCATGAGTTCTGAAGAAAATTCCTTTTAATCTTGATGAAAATTGATAATTTGGATATAATAATTTTCGAGTAGAATATCCATGCATAGACCTAGAGGGAGCGATTTGATATACCATGTTTCTGTGGTTTATTAATACTCAGAGAAACATCCATAATTAGCGGTACGTCCCCTGTAAAGGATGCAATAATGAGAAAAAATGAATTTGTAATTTTATTTTCAGGGGGATTATGGCCCCCTTATATGGGTCTTGGGAGGACCGACGGATTGACTTCCCCCCTACTACTACCCCCCCCCCCCCCCCTCCAGCTCCCCCCATTCCATTGTCATCCCATCACCCCCAGGGCGAGGGGAGAAGGGATTAATATCATTATACGTATTCATAATCATTATGGAAATATTTTCGAAGGAATTTTCTTATCAGATTTTCTGATAAAGTGTCAAATTACCGGTAGCGAACGTTGTGAAACATACACACTAAACTCTGTGTGTGACCATGAAGCTTCAAATGATGTAACTCTATACCTGTATGATGACCTGCACACGTACGTGCGAACGATCTAACACGTGTGTATAATACTGTACTGTACACTGAAGCCATGCGGATATATGGCCATGCTGTTCTTTGGCATAGCTCCCCTTCACATGGAAAGGTATATGGGTTGGCTGGGCCTGAAGCTACAAACCCGCTTCATGGGTTGGTGGAATTATTAGGCCTACTCCCTGCGGAAATTCAATGTTTAAAAATGAATTTATGAAATATGGACGGGACGTCAGCCCTCAAGAAGTGCCTCCCACCACCCTAAGAACCCTTCCCCACCCGTGGGTACCAAAAGGCGGGGACCGAAAGGGCCAGGGGAGGAGCCTATTTGAACCAAAAAAAGAGCCCGAAATCCTTAGTGTATTATATTATAAGAGAGAGATATATATATATACTAGCAGAAGCAGCCCGTGGACATCCACGGGCGCTAGCTGTGTTTATGATTAATCACCGTACCATATATTTGTTACAATAATCAAGTGAATAAATAAAAAAGTCGGGTAAAGTTATTTTTACCAAGAAGTATTTACAACATGTCCCGTTGGCGGATCCAGGGGGGGGGGGGGACTTCCGGCCCGTGCCCTCCCACCCCCCCCCCCCCCCCTTGGCATGAAAGTATGCATCCATAGACGATCCGCCCTTTTGTTGATTGTGCCCCGCCCCCTTTTAGAATGAAACCTTCTTTTTTTTTGCTTGTCAGAGAATTATGGAGGGACCCCCATAACCACCCCTCCTGAGCGAATTTTCTAGGTCTGACGAAATAAAAATTCTCGCCACCGCCCCCCCCCCCCAGTAAATGTTACAACATGTATTTATTGATGAAAATTTTCATAAGGCCCCAAAAAATAAAATTGTTATGTTGCCCTCACCTGACCGACCGTAAAATTAAAAAAAAACAGGGTCTGGATTATTACTTTTCTTTTTTTTTATAGTCAAAAAGGTACATGTACTGATAAATTCTTTGGTTATTTTTAGTAAATGACTAAAAAAGAGAGAAAAACACTTTTGAGACAGTATAATGTATATACTGGAAGGAAATTTCATAGCCATAGGTGAGGAATATGAGTTCTACTTGAGTTTTTTTTTAGTAAAAAGCCAACAATAAAAAAAAATCGACAGACCGACCCAATTTTCAAATTTTGTGCATGTGAGGGCAACATTTTTTTTTTGCCTAACGATGGTTAAGAGTATTCGTGAACGATTCTGTAATATTAAATTTTTATTCTTAACTGCAATATGGCCATGTAATTCCAATTGTTAGAAAGTAGTTTGTGCTTTTGTGTATGTGTGTTTGTATTGAAATGAAATGAGTGTGTGTTTCATGTATATGTGAGTGTATGCAGGGTTTTATTTTTTTTTTTTTGGGGGGGGGGGGGGTGGGGGAAATTCATTAAATATACTATACGGAGCGAAGGGGTCTTGGATGTTGACTGAATACCCGTGAGGACCCCTTCTCCTCGGGGGTGGGGGGGGGAGGCATGTTTATTCCATGGCATCATCCTCATCCCTTCCCACACTCTTGAAAACACATGTCCCCATCCCATAACAAATACCTAAACACACCTCATAATGTTACTTATTTCTTTTTGTTTATTATATTTTCCTATTTCAGTCTCTCTCTCTCTCGCTCACTTGTTGAAGGTGGTACCCTCATTTGCTAAACATTATTTCAATGTTTTTTTTTAATTGAATTTAATGCTGCTAATTCTACTTATAAACAAAAGACAAGTCATTTGTGGAACTACCATATTATACAATTATAGACATTATTGGCAATTATGTGAAAATGGATAATTTAGAGTTAACACCTCACACCGCCTTTATCAAACGGAGAAGTAAAGAAAATTGCTTTCATCATGCAATTTGGTCTCTTCAAAGACACCAAACAACGATCGCGCCGTTCGGCTAATCTCAGTGTGAAGTGCAAACCATGCTAGCTTGGCCATCGACCGAAAACTTGATTTATAGCACAAGCACCGCAGCATCGATCGTACGTATACGGTATAGCCAAAGAGTTTAAATACGAAGAGTGCTCAGTGCCGAATTAAAGCACGCGTATATATTGTGGTACATGTCGATCGGCCCAGAGGGAAAGGTTATAGTCTTAATCAAGATGTTCTTATTTTTTTACTTTCTTATTTTTTTCCTTCTTTTTCTGGACAGCGCTTTTGCCGTTTGGTAAAGCCCTAACTAAAGGGCATAATCTTGATATTGTCCCTTGAAATACAAACTTATGTCCCAAAACAGATAGGAATAAACTCTAACTGCACCAGGGAGGAGAGGGAGAGAGTTGGGATGGGGGGGGGGGGGCGGGCCTCGGACTAGATGTTTTTTATTTTTGTGATAATTATTTGCTATGAAATTTCTATTAATATTCATGTGATGATGGGGGGGGGGGGTCCAAACATGTTCCCTGCTATTAAGCTCTATGTGAGCAAACACTGCGATATTTGACGGGAATGTCTAGAAAAGTTATTTAAAAATAATAATGTGCTATCTTTATTTTTTCTATTAAATCAGAATATTTCATTTGATATGATTTATGGAAGTTATATGGATTATAGACCTGCAATGTAATTTTATTAGCCTTATTCTTTTTAAATTCAAGACAGAAAAAAAGGCTTTAATAAAATGAGATTGCGTGCGAGCAATTCCTTATATAAATATAAAGATTACATTAAGAGTGGCGTATCCAAGATTATCCAGGAATGTACATGCCCCTATGTGCCAGCCAAAACAAAATATGACATAATATGAAAGGAAATGTATACCCCCCCCCCCCCCCCCCCCCCCCCCCGCACAGAAAGAATATAACCAACCAATATAACCAACTCTCTTTGTCTCCCCCCTCATTTTTCTCATACTCTCTTTTCTCTCTTACAACAGATCTGTAAAAAATGACTCCAATAGAATTGAGGAAAAAATAATGATCTCTTATTTTTTTAATTTGTGTTTTATAAGGAAATCAACAAAAATCACAACAATTACAAGTGATTTACATGATTAAAAACAAAATCACTGAGGAAAAAAAAAACCCAACAAAAACAAAATAAAGCAACTGGAACAAAATTATTTTAAAAAATGGACTAATAATATCTAATACCCTACACCCCTCCTTTGACAGCCCTGCATCAATGTTGTGCCCCCACCCTACTACATCCCGCATTCGCCCTTGTCAGTCAGTTTCAGACTCATATCCATAACAGGGTTCAGAAGCCCCCACCTCCCCCCCCCCCCCCCCCCCCCCCCCCCCCCCACACACACACACAGTACATTGTCGGTCTCTCGGTACCAAAGACAACCAAACAACGAACAGCAAGCAAAGCCAAGTTTTGGCAAACTGACATAATCATCGGCAAAGCCAACGGCAACGGCAACGCCACCACCTCGATCGGGATCGCAGAGGGGTAGACCAAGCCTAGATAGTGCTAGACACCTATCATGTCCATGCACCTATTCTGCTCGGCTATTCCATGCTGCTTGCATGAACATCAGTCATTAGGCTAGGCGGAATGCGGTGATAGAACATTGATTATACGAATTTATGAATTTAACACATTGAATTTTGCCTCTGGTACATTAGAAATATAGTAGTGAACTGGAATTTAGTTAGATTTTCTTCTAACCGGCTAGGCTGGGTTTGCTTTCGGGCGGACGTACGTCTGCTACATGGTCGTCTGCTAGTGCACGTTCTAATTGGATGTCGTCACTCACGTGATCGGTACACGCCCATTTACATTAGGTCATCGATAACAAATTGGAATGCACGTGTAGTATGCCAAATTATTTTTTTTGGTCGAAAGCATGCATATTCCCGGGGATTTGTGCGGGGTTTATTGGACTCACCGAGCCTCAATTATACCCTTCCATAGCTTTAAATTTCATGTAAATCACATTTTTCCTAATTTCAAATAAATACTAGGGGAATTAAAATCATTTCAAAACCCCTGTTTTTATGTGTTATCCAATGGGAGCTGGAAGGCCAAAAGCATGCATATTCCCGGGGATTTATGGGGGGTTTATTGGACTCATCGATCCTCAATTATACCCTTTCAGGGCTTTAAATTTCATGAAAATCACATTTTTCATAATTTCAAATAAATACTAGGGGAATTAAAATCATTTCAAAACCCCCGTTTTCATGTGTTAGCCTATGGGAGCTGGAAGGCCAAAAGCATGCATATTCCCGGGGATTTATGGGGGGTTTACTGGACTCACCAAGCCTTCATTATATCTTATTAGAGCTTCAAATTTCATGCAAATCTCATTTTTTACATTTTCAAAGAAAAATTATGGGAATTATCATCACCCTAAAGTTCCTTGTTTTTGCGTGTTAACCTATGGCAGGCGAGACGTTTTTGATCAAAAGCATGCATATTCCCGGGGATTTATGGGGGGTTTACTGGACTCATCAAGCCTTAATTATACCTTTTCAGAGCTTTAAATTTTATGTAAATCACGTTTTTTATATTTTCAAATAAAAATTATGGGAATTATAATCATCCTAAAATTCCTTGTTTTCGCGTGTAAACCTATGGCAGGAGAGACTTTTTGGGGGTAAAAAGCATGCATATTCCCGGGGATTTATGCGGGGTCTATTCAACTAGTTGAGTCTTAATTATACATTTTCACAGCTTTAAATTTTATTCAAGGCACAATTTTCAAAATTTTGATTTAATTCTTAGGGAATTATAATCATTCAAAAATTCCCGTTTTTGCGTGTTAACCTATGGGAGATGGAAGGCCAAAAGCATGCATATTCCCGGGGATTTATGCGGGGTCCCTTGCACCTTTTCAGCCTTCATTAAGCCTTTTCAGAGTCTCAAATTACATGTAAGCCACATTTGCACTAAATTCAAGGTAATACTAAAGGAACTATAATCATTTTTAAAATCCATGTTTTCACGTGTTAACCCTATGGCAGATGACTCTGTCAAAAAGCAGGCATGATCCAAGGGATTCATATCGGCATTTATTGACAAAAAAGGTTCAAGAAATGTTTTTTCAACTATCCATCCTTTTTCTCGTGCAAAAATCAGATTTGAAAAAGATAGAGTAAGATATGAAATATCAAGAAAAAGTGAGACATATTTTCACGTGTTATACCTATGGAGAACGTATTTTTCCGAGTCTGTTTTGAACACAGCAAAGTATGCCTCCAAAATGTACTACGGAAGTAGGTCAGAGTAATCTGTCTTGATACTATTTAAAGTCTTTGGTATAGCCTAGACAGAAGTGAGAAGAGACTCTCGAGTCTCGACCAACGAACGTAGAGGGCGGCAACACTTTGCAGTCTTGCTATGAGGAAGGTTCACTTCGCTAAATTTCTGTGACCACCGTTTTCTCTCAGAGAGGTTTTTAGGTAGATTGTAGATTTGATTTTTTTTTCAATCTGTACTTTCAAAAACATTTGAATTAAAATGTTAAAATAAGATGTTATGTTCAATAATATTGTTGAATGGTTTTTATAATTTTCAAGAGAAAAAAGATTAAAATGGTTATAAATTTATCATTTTACTTTACTATACAATAATATGTATTTGTGAGGTTACTAACGTTTTCCTGCTATATTTCGCTGCTACTATACTGCACTGCACTGTATTTCGATTTCGATCCATGTCCGTACCGTGTGCATACCGTGTACATTATTGCTACATAATTATACAGTTCTCTCTCGCGATCTGACCGCCTAAGTAGACTCAGAGTCGGAGCTCGACGATGGATCAATCAAGGTTTGTTTTTAGTTATAAATTTAGATTAACTTATTTGAAATGATGATGAAACAAATTTGGCAATACAGGGTAATAAAATTAAAAATAGAGAGAGCTGAACTAGTGTTACTGTTAATTACTGTAGTGTAACGTTAATTTGTTCAATTAAAAAAAAAATTGTTCGGATGCTGGATGGAGCGATGATGATCATGATGATGGATGGGGGATCAGATTCGGATGACCGGACACTTAACAAAAATGAAAAAATAAGGGGGCTAGGACATAAGGAATTCTTGTCGTGATAATCATCATCGATATATTTTTCTATAAATAATATCGGGCAAACCCAAATTAGGGGCAGGTCGGCGTACGCGTGCCATGTTTTACAGTGCGGAGATCGGCAGAGGCAAATGACTTTACACATGTAACAAGTTCATAGGCCTAATCAAGTTCAAAATCAAGTTCAAAACAACTTCCAAATATATTTCAAATCAAGTAATTAATGCTGTGATAATCATATTGTCCTCTTGACTTTCAGATTTGTAGTTGTTTGATGAAAATCATAACGATTTTGGCCAGAAAATGAGAAATGGAGTCAAACTCGCAAATGTTTCACCGCTGTTTCACCGCTGAATCTGGTACAAGATCGTCGCCGCCGCCGCCGCTGGGCTACATTTGCTTGCACACAAATGAATACAGCACGCGCAGACCGGCCCCTATTCTCCGGGTTTGCCTAATCGTCTAAGTTAGATCAAAATAGGTCTAACTTAGGTCTAACATTAACAAAGTTAGGCCCTAACGTTAACCATAATGATAATTGTATTTGTAACTTGTAACTTTTCACAAACTTGAGACAAGGTCAAACTCAAAGGCAAGCATGATGATGTTTTATTTTTTTTTAAATTTCAAGAGAGAGAGAGTGAGTTCATATTTAGTCTTGATTCTACTATTTGTAGACCAGAATCAAAGCACTTTTAATGAGAGGTAATAATATATGATCTCCACAGAGTAATATATCATATGGATGGCCTTTGTTGTTTCACTCAGTGACTTTCAGTAATCACATTCATTAGTCTCATGTTGACTTTGATTGCCCTCAGATAAACTTGGCAAGGAACTAACTTGTGGCTGATCTACTTGAAGATCTAATAGAGCCTAATGTTAGAGGTCTACATAACTCAACAACTGTTGGAGGTGCCGGATGAATACTACTATAAAAGACTTTGATGAGACGTGAGAAATAAACAGGTAGGTCTAGACCTAACTAGTTGGACCTAGACTTAATAATACCAAGGAGTTACCACAGGGTATTACAGCTAAAATTATAGGTCTGGTAATGGTAGTGGATCCAGAATCGGTTTACTTGGGGGGGGGGGGGGGAGTTTTTAGTTTACATTGTCCAACCAAAACAGCAACAACAACAAAAGAATTCTGAGAGAATGGACATTTCATTTGTCCTTTTCCTTTATCCACCACTGAGATCTGTTTTCTTCAGTGTAATATTAAATTAGCTGTTTTTAATAGTGTCTTTAAAAATCAATTATGAGATCTTTAGGGAATGTTCAGTGTGATGGCAGTATAAATAGAATTTTTAGTCCCCCTTAATTATTATATTAAACATTTCATTAATTAATGCAAACAGAAACAAAACAAAATAAGATGGGTGAATACATTACACTTTTATTAAAATCCACAAATATTTTAGGATGGATTGTACATGCAGTTAGTATCTATCCTCTTTGAAAAGATCACGAGGGTGAGGATGAGCGTATCTCATTTTTTTTTCTTAATACATAATAATGCTTCTCTACACGACTCTCCTTCATCTATTTTACAGATGATGATGAAGATGAAGGCTTACCGCTGAGAATGAAGACAAATTCTGAGAGGAACAAATAAATACTTAGCTGCTCCAGTTTTGCATGGTAGGTCTATGCTGTAAGAGTAAGATTGCTATCAGGGGTGTCGATCCGTTTTTGGATTGGGGGGGGGGGGCAAAACAGCCTAATAGTACTTTATATGATTTTTTTCAACGCCTCTTAATTACCAGCTTATCCACGGTTACGGGGGGGGGGGGCAAAATGATATATTTGCCCTCTCAATATTATCGGGGGGGGGGGGGGGGGCAACTGCCATTGCATAATCGACGCCCTGGTTGTTATTAGTACCTCAATACAATTTAGGTACACATATTTTTTTCACATAAACATACCAACTGAATTTTCTTCAGACTTTACTAATTTGGTTGCTTTTGAATAGCCTTGAAAATTTTATGTGTCCAACTTTTTTCCTCTTTAAATACTTTTGAGAATTCACACTTATTATTCCATTTCATATAAAGAGTTGATGCTAACTGTGTTAATAGGAAGCTGGAAGTTTCAGGGTTTTATTTTAATTCTAATTGTTGCTTGTTTAATTATCAAATACACAATGGATGCTATTTTCTAAATCTTTCCTCTTTTTCTTTCGACAGATATGGATTTCTACTTCAGCTGTTCTGTAAAATAGCCCCCTGCTTTGATCAACATGTATCTCTTCTGGGTCCGCTTGGTATTCAAAAGGACAGCTATTCATAGAAAACCACTATATTCATTTAACACACGTTATGAATAGCAGTTCTTATGAATAGTTATGAATAATGGTAATTTGTCTATTTAGAAGGACCGCTATTCATTTACTCATGCATTATGAATAAGCGGTCCTTATGAATAGCGAGGTTACCTCATTTCTTCATATTAAAATCATATCTGGATTCAAGTATAATATGCATGTTGAGGTGTCGTGGTCTAGTGTATACGAATACGTCACCAGACTGTGGATCATATGGTTCACGGTTCGAATCCTGCCGCAGCGCTAATGGCAAAACAGTCATCTACATTTGTCACTCTCCACCCAGGTGAAGTAAATGGGTACCGGTTGGGAGAAATTGCTTAAATGCCTTAGCGCCTTTCATGGCGGCTCGGCTAAAGCTGCGGTAATTAAAGGGCAGATAGTATATTTGTATAGTAGTTGCGCTATATAAATGGACATACATGTATATTATTATAATTAGAATGACTGAACAGGAGTTTAAAGTTCTTCAATTATATCTTGACCATTTTACCCACCCCCTCCCCATTTCAAATGTTGTAGTCACATGCAGCCATTTTGTTATAGTAGCTCGTTATTGTGAGGAGGTCTTCCTCTTCTGTGTGGCCTATATAGTGAGATTACAGGGCCCCTAAATGATATTAAGATAAGCACTGCCAGGGCCACTCCTTTATTAAATCTGCCAGCAGTGTATCACAAACTAATAATAATCTTATCTAATTCTATGAATTTATAAATTATTAAGTAAATTATTATTTTATTCATTATCTACTGAGAAAATTCATACTATTCAACACTTCATTTGACTTGAAACTATCTAATTAGATCTCTATGCGTGTTCCTCCTGCCCCTTTTTTATAGTTAGATTTATAATAATAGTAACATGCAATATACATGTACCAACCTAAAAGGAGATGGATCATTTAAAGAGTTCTTACAACTGTCTAAATTATCTTTGTTTTTTAGGAGTAAAATTGTTGTCATTGGTGTGTGTTGAACAGAAATTAGATGGTCATTTTTTCTTATGTCATTTCTTCTTTGTAGGGGTGTAGTGGGTAAATAATCTTTAACCTTAACTAGGCCGGGGGGGGGGGGCCTGGGAGGCCCCCCCCTCCCGAATTTTGTACGTGGCCTCGCGACGGCTGAATCTTTCGCGCTCAAATTTCATGACTTTTTTCCCTGATGTTTCACGTACATTTTGATACCTCATTTATGTGGATCGGTGATACGGTTCTGGTGTCAGATTACAATTATTGATCACATGTCAAGCAAAATGATCAAATTCTCCATTCATGTGTGTATTAGCCTATGGCAAATAAGTAATCATTCCTAGTAATCATTACAATGTCTTGTTTATTATCACAATATTTATTTAACAAATATGCTTTATTGTTGGCAAACAATAGAATACATTAAAATTCAAAAACAAAAAAATACATAAGATTAAAAACAAAGAAATACATAAGAATAAAACAAAGAAATACATTATTGGCTTGTAATACACATGACACAGCTAATTTGCATATTAATGAGTTATGCAAATTTAATAAAACACCGTTTTACCCAATTTTCTTTCTTTTTATCTATTTGTGAGTCTTAGAGGTCCAGTTACAGCCAATATTCAATCCATTTTCATCTTCATATAGCAAAATTTACCATTTTTGAGAAAAAAATCGAAAAAATTTGCATATTATGTAATAAAATAATTTAATAAAAAAAAACAAGAATATTGAAAAAATTACTTCGGGATTGTGTTCTACACAAGTTAATCTACATCTGTGTCCAATTTCATGCGCGCAGAGTCAACCGTTGTCGACCATAAGAACTCCCAAAATACCCCGGCCTAGTTAGGGTTAAATTGTAATTCAAATAATTTACTTCTTGGAAAGGGATTGAAATTAATAACGAGTGATTCATTTAGATTGAAATTTTTTTTTTTAAATGCATGTCCATAATTTGTACTAAGAGAATATTATTTGACCTTGACAAGTCGGCTGTGATGGAACTATATTGTATTGTAGTATATTATTAACAAGCAAGACAATGTCTAAACTTCTCTAAAAAACTGTCCTCATTTCTGCATGCAAGAAAATATTCAATAAAAAGTAAAAAATATAAACATATTTCTGAATCGACGTGTATAAACTATTGTACCTTAAATCTTGATTGTGAGAAATATATACTTGTAATTGAAAATTATTCTGTGAACATGATAAAGGTCCTTGCACATTATATCAATGAAATGAACCATATAGGGGAGGGGTGAATGAACTAGGACGTGTGATCAAGGTGTATGTATGAGATAGAGAGGGAAGACAAAAAGATGAGAAAAGGCGAAACTGAGAAGATATGGTGAAAAGGAAAGAGAGAAGGGTTGGATCCAGGGGGGCATTTCCGGCACCTGCCCCCCCCCCTTTGGAAGAAAAGTATGCATTTTGTGTCCCCTTTTATAATGAAGACCTTTTTTTTTTTTTTTTTTTTGCTTGTCAGCAAATTATGGAGGGGAAACTGGACCCCCATAACCCCCCCCCCCCCCCCCACTGAGCAAATTTTGAAGGTCTGGCAAAATTTTGTTGTTGTTTACAAACGCCCCCCCCCCCCCCCCCCCCCCCCCCCCCCCCCCCCCCCCCCCCTCCAGAACGACATTTCGAGAAGCTGGCGAGACCAACAAAATAGGGTCTACCTTGACAAACCTTCATTTGTGTGCCCCCTCTTATACTCAATCCTGGATCCGCCCCTGGGTGAGGTCTGAATAGAAGTGGTGGCGATGTCAAATTAAATTTAGCTTAACCCCTCCTCTAAAAATAATAACAATGAAATAGGTTAATAAATGATATACATACATAAATACACACCTAATAATAATAATATTGACTATTAATTGATTTTTAAAAAAAATTAAAAAATAATACAAAAAATAAGTCACGAATAACCAAAAATTAATGAATAGAATTATTTAAAACTTTTAAATAAAAGATATGAATTGAATTCATGTCAAAATTTCCAATTTCCAATTAAATTCCCTGCAGCAAGAATCACTGGTGTTGCCTTTAACGTTGTGGTTGTTGCTGTTTGTTTGTTTGTTTGTTTTTGTTTTATGGATGTGTTTAGCCGTTATCATAAATTATGAAATATTCATACCCTGACAGCACAGCTATATATACGTCCTCGGGCACGTCCAGTGCAGCGAGATGGTATGACGCTCGGTACCTTTCCCTCGCCTTGCCCAGCCGCCTACGCTGCCGCTAGCTAGACTGTATACCATTAACAAGCTCAGCAGACGACGCATTCATTGGTACCGCATTTTGATGGATCAGCGAATGGATTTTATTTAATTTCAGCAGTACGCCCGCAGCGGGAGAGAGGTTACCCTATCCCGAAATGCATTGCGAGTGGTCACAAAATCAGCTTGCCGAAAACGTCATGAATTTAGCACACTGGTACAATCACTGATCACAAAGGTGCCGATTTACGGTAAGATTATAGATTATAGAAATAAAATTTACACGGTATCATGAATAGAATAATGTTTCAAATAATGTATTCTTGCATTACATATTTCTTTTGAAATCTGCATCTATTCATAGTATCTCCTTTTGTCTTCATGTTGCTATCAATTCGTCATTGTATTACTTCGATTTATGGTTTTGTTGGCATGCCTCCCAAAATGTGCGCGCACTTCAACTGCATGCGCGTAAGAAGTGAACCTTCCTCATAGCAAGACTGCAAAGTGTTGCCGCACTCTACGTTCGTTGGTCTCGACCTTAGCTAGCTAGGCTTAGTAAAGGAATCATTAGAAGTCATATCATGAAAAGAAAATAATGCTGACATGGTCAATGGTAAGACATTCTTGTACAGTTCGTTTCATTGAAACGCAGAATACCACGCAAATCTGCTATGTGCTAACCTGAAATTATGAAACTTTCTTCATACTTAATACTAACAGTTAGTTAGGGCCTAACTTACTAGTAACTTTTAGTACTGAAGTACTAGTTACTCCTACTAACCTAACATGAGGGAAAAGAGAGGGGGATACATAAATGTATATTTATGTAGCTTTATTTCGTCAGGATAACTTTAAAAAAAATGAAGTGAGGAAAAGGTTGTAGGAAGTGTTCTTGTGACGAAATAAACCTATATTTCTGTAATTATGATGTTATGAACTCGAGGTAGTGTGTTGCATGTCATATGAAAAAGTGTCCCCTGCTGAAAATCTTGTATCAATGGAAATCTGCGTGATGGAAATAGGATACCAAGTCATGTCCACTGTGCGGACGGTTTCGCATCGAGAACAAAGCGTTTCACATCGAATCTATCGAAAATCGTTGAAGCGAGAATTTCTTTGGAAATTGAGCAGAAGAAGGTACCAGCTCGTTTAGGTGTCCGGTAGCCTCGAGCACGATATAGCCGTAATTACTTCTCTGAAAGTTTCATTCTGATAGTTATTCTCTTTAATTTAGTGATGTCGAGGGGTTCCTATACTACAACTGTCAATGTCATCATGACAACAGTCAACATGCTAATGCCACAAACGTGCTAAAGCTATTGCTAAGCCTAAGTCACTCAACTGAAACAGCTTCAGACCTCGGCATTGCGATGGTTTTCCATTAATGAAACCAAAAGAATATCAATAATTACCTCATCCCGTATATCAAATAGTGCTTGTGCCACTCTCTGAACGGTTCTGGATGCTGTTAATGTATGGATTCCATGTACAAAGCTTGTGTCGTCAAGGAGGCTCCCGCTGGCGAAGTACCGCAGCGCTACGAAAACTTGTAGGCTGGGTGGCAGAGCCATGTTCCTCATTGTTGGATGTGCTGTCCTTGGGGCAAGCTTGTTTATTATTGAGATGCACCCATCTCTTGTAAATCTGTATAGCTTTCGGATTTGGATGTCATCGTATGCATCCAAGGGATGAAGTCGATCTCGAAAGACTCGCTCTCTTCTGAGAGCTGCCCCAGCCTGAATTGCATGTAGAAGTGCAGCCATTTTTTTGGAAGAAAGAATTCCAACCGGAGTTTTTTAGGGTTGCAACCCTGGGTGAGAGAACACGGGTTGCAACCCTGGGTGAGAGAACACGTACGGGTTGTACCAATCGATATTTTTTGATCTCCAACCGGAGTTTTGTCAGGCTAACCGTAGAAAACTCCGGTTGGATGTTTATGCAATCAAAAAATTCCGGTTGGGAGGTTCGAACCGGAATTTTGTGATTCCAACCGGAGTTTTTTCCGGTTGGAATCACAAAATTCCGGTTCGAACCTCCCAACCGGAGTTTTATGCAACGGACCCCTGGTATGATTGAAACATAAGGCTGATTGAAACATAAGGCAACGAAGGACATCAGACATGTTTTTCTTTAAGTCCTCAACATTCATTTAATTTGAATATCCCTTTCGGAAATATGGACCTTAAGAATAATTAATTCTTTTCTTTTTATGAATTATGAATCCTTTTTCATTTTTGGAATTAGGAAGCTTCAGAATTAGGAACTTTTCAAAATTATGAACTTTTGGAGGAAAAAAAATACTTTTTTCTAAAACTATGTATAGCCTTTCCACCTTAGGGGCCGTCAAATATCAAAAAAAAAGAATCAACCAGTTCGACTCCTCTGCGAGCTCAAAACGGCATTTTCGCCCGGAATACGGCCGAATGCGAAAATTACCACATATAATTGATTTTTTCGAAAACTATTTTTAACGTAAAGGCACAAATGATGATCACTTACAGGGGAAGATGGAAGCGTATGGAATTTGTGAAATGCTCGTTTACTTGTAAACATAGCGTGTCCGCCGGCATAACGACACGGAGTTCACCGAACCCAGTAGAATACTCCTTCGACATGTTACCAGTTCCCTATCTATAGATTCTATAAAGCGAGACTCCTAGTTGTCAACTGGAATATACTCGATGAAAATTTCAAAAAATAAAAACATGGTTAACTACTATAATTACTGCTTGGTTATAGACTCTTTTTTTCTCCACATTGCTCTTTTGTATTGTCGCAACACAATTATCTAAGATTGGCTTTCCCACCGAGCGCACAAAATAATTGTGTGTTTGTTTTAATTCCATTATATTGATTTTATTGTTCTTTCATTCCATGAAATTAGATCTAGATGACAAACACTGGAAAAGAATCTTAGCAGGGAAATAATCATATTTCAACCCCCATATGAGGGCACTTCATCACTACCGAATAAATACTTGATATCCGAAGCTCCAATGGAGTTGTCCTCTCTCACCCGAACCCTCTATGGGTCCTCTGTTGTCTTTGGCTTTAAATAAACAGTGAAGGGAATACAGCTTTAGTTGCTTGAGTAAAGTTTCGATGTAATATCATAAATTGGAGTTCATTCAAGCTTCCAACAGTTACAATAGGCGAGCCTATATGATATATTTCAGTAAATTTTGAAACATCATTTATTTGTCTATTGTAGGTTCAACAGTTTTATTTTTCATTACTCTGGAAAAAAACAGGTATTGCACATTGGAGAAAATTATGTTTGCAGTCCATTTAGATGAGATATGTTGCTTGTAATATGCCTCTCGCTTGTTTTAAAGATATATAGTGATGAGAAGGGGAAACAAGATAAAAATGACTTCTTGATCTCTTGCAGGTGCATATCTACCAAAGCAGCAGGAACAGTGTGACGAGAACAAGTCTCCACTGCAAAGTAACCCAGGTATAATGATATTGTGTATAAAAGGCAACATAAGCTCATATGACAGGTTTTTATTTTTAGGTCTTGTTTATCGCCCCTAACACTCATTTCATAGCGTGGAAATATGAGTTCTGATGCAGTGCATATGAATTCGAAATAAAAGATTCAGGGTTCAATTCTATTTTCAGAAATATAGGATTTCCCGGTCAATTTCAAACTTTTTCCAATCAATTTAACGTTTCGAGCAATCAATTTCGCCCGAAATGCGATCGCGGTAAAACATCAGAATTCAAGTTCGTCTTTGGCCGCTCAAAATCAATAACTCAGCGATCAAATTGCAAATTGCGCCAATCACTTTGACACAATGAGCAATGTTATTCGTCAATCGTAATTCAAATTCGTCCATTCGTAACATTTCCGTCTTTGCGGCCATTCAAATTCATTAATGAACAAACGTATTTGAAAAAAAAAATTCAATCAAATTAAGAATGTGAGGTTCGTATCAAGTAGAAGATCAAAATGCGGAGGGGTTTGGGGAAGGCTAGTTCATATATCATGTCAATACTTGGCCATGGTGTTGTTATGCTTATTTGGCAAATAGCCAGAAACATTCTCCTTCATTTCATGTCAAATCTGGGTAGAAATTTGATCTCTTTTGTGGGAATGGTGTTTTGATTTCTTAAAGGGATCTGTCGCGGTTCTGCCCTAATCCACTATAATGTTCCTTAAATTTATTGCGTAATACTAGCAGACCGACTTTGAAGCATCACTTCCAAACGAGCCCCATGTGAGTACCAGTACCATCGCGCGTACTTTAGATGGGATGCTGTATACGTCCAAACTGATGGAAGATCTGATGTCCCCCGACAACGAAATGAACAGCGAGCGTTAGACAACAGGGCGGAGTATGCGCAGTGGTTTGTGGAGGAAGGGGGAAGGGGTGGTTGTAAAACCCGTCTTCAAGTTGACGAGTGCGGATATATATGGACACGCCGAACATACGGCCGTGCCCCCAGGGTCAGCCAGCTCGCCGGGTCGTGAGTGGCAACGAGGCGAAATCGGATTGTAATCCTCGAGCAATATCCCCTGAAGTCGGTCTGGTGCATCACACCGTGGCGCAAGGGACTATGACCAGAGAGGGCTTCGAAGGTTTTCTGGCTTATACAGCCCGACGATGCCAAGACATATTTCAAGAGAACGATCGGGTGTTTCTCATTTCCGACAACGCCTGACCACACATTAACGACAGGCTACCAGAGGGATTGGACAACGTCATCCTGAAGCTGCTTCCGCTATATTCCCCTCATCCGGTGGAGAACGCTCATTTAAGGCACGGGTCAAGAGAATGCTTGCTCGTCCAGAGTGGCAGAGACGGGTGGATGACAGAGAGGCGGCACAGGAGGAAGGCATCAATCTTCAGCAGGTGAGGCTGAACCTCCTACTCCATGTTGGACGTCTTTCGATCGGCGTCATCACTGCAAATGTAGTCAGGGGTACCGATACAGCCAGACATTCTTTTCTCCATGCCTGGCAAGACAAAAGCATCGACGGATTGACCGGCAGACTTTCAGGCAGAAGACCATGTCCTGATAACTAAGACAAAGATATATATATATATCTGTTTATGTATGAGAGAAAGATTAATGTAAAGATGAAAAATATGAAACGATGAACATAAAGATGGACACAAGAAATGAAAAGTCACATGATAAGTAGATAACCTGTACAAAAACATATACAGGAAAGAATAAAATGGAAAAAAAAGAAGAAAACAAACATGAAAAAGAAAATAAGAAAAAGAAAAGAAAAGAAAGTAAAGAAAACAAGTCATGAATAAAACAAAAGAAAAGAAAAAAGAAGAAAAAAGAAAGTGAAAAGAAAAGAACAATTTTGAAAAATGAAAAAGATGAAAAAGAAAACAAGAAATTTGAAAGTAAATTGTAAGTACATTTGTGTATGTATGCATGTCAGATCAAAATGTAGATTGTGGCCACGTTTCGGTTTCGAGACTATTTTGGTGATGACCAGATAGTTTTAAGACCAAACGCTGTCTGAACGCAGATAGTCACGAGATAGAAGCGAGTTGGAGGTAGGTTTCCAAACTATTCTGGCAGCGAGTTTAGCAGGAGTAAATCTCAGGATCCAGCGACAAAGCATCGACGCTTTGCGGTAGACCACCCACCGCCCTTGTGACTATTTGTAATGTGAGCGCAATCGCTGCTATCTTCACTCGCTGCTATTATAATTCTGTCTGTTTCATGTGGTGCTATAATGCAATGTATGTATTCACGTGATGTACCCTCTTCCCTACTTTTTTCTATTATCATTCTGTCTGTTTCATCTAGTACTGTAATGTAATGTATGTATTCATGTGATGTAGGGGTAAGTAGGCTACTGTGTATACTGTGTGGTAAGGAAGGGGTTTTTTTTTTTTTTTTTTGGGGGGGGGGGGGTCCTTCTTTTTATCTTTTTCTTTTTTATGTGACCAGGCACCACAAAACCACCAAAAAGTCGCACTGTGTGATTTTCTGTTAGAGCTCAATCAATGTGTTTTGGTTGGCATGGTCAAATTTTAGTTTTGGGTATTTCCTGAAAGAGTATACTTTTTTCCATTAAAGCAATCTAAAAATTTGGAGGTACCAAGCAATCTAAAAATTTGGAGGCACCAAACAATCTAAAAGTGGTATTTTTGACAGTTTTTTATCAGGCTTATGTGTGTCTTCTCTGGATTTTGTTGTATTACTTTTCTTTTTCACGACCGTGAATACTTGTCTCATTTTAATCTCCCATAAATTTTAACCGGAATAAGTTCTTGCATTGATACTTGTGCACTATGATAAACAGGATATGTCTAATTAGTATACCAAGTTTTAGGACAATCTGATAATCCCTTCATAGAAATTTTCATTAAGTTCTAATCCTCCTTTTGTCACCTTAGCACAACACTTTGCAAGTCAGAGTGCTTCAATAGACTGCAAACTTTAAACCCTTATTAAGAAGTAACATTATGAGGGACTGTGCATTGTACTCTTTGTACAGTGAGTTATGAACATCCCATGAGTTATATATCATTTTAAAGCTGAGAATCTCCTCTTTCAGAATCAAACCTTAACTAAAAATTCATATCTGGCAACTTTTTGGTGGTTTTGTGGTGCCTGGTCACATATATGATGTGGTCTTTAGATATTGATTTACATGTGCTTACCAGAGAATAGTGTGCATGTGTTTTATTTTGGTATAAGATTGGAGTTCAGTCAATTTTGACATTACAAGGTTTATTTAAAATTAAGTATTATAACACATGTATTTGCTAGTTGATTGTATTATCGATATTACAAATGAATTGTTATTGTGTTATTATGTTGATTTATGAAGACAGATAAAATATTATTCAAAACAAAAGCTTCGCATGATATGACCCCTGTGCACAAACTTCCGCGCGTTTGACCATGCATACCAATTATACTCGGGTCACTCTGTGTGGCGCAGTAATTATTGTTTTGGCAGCCGGTGAGCGATGAATAGTCACGAGGGGGTGATAGAAGCAAGTCGCTCTTGGCCTGTCTGAACGTACTGGAAATAGTTTTGTAACTTTTTACCATCGATGCTATGTACTACGTGTGAGCATAACTAATGATTCTAAATTGTATAAAGTAGAAAATAAATCGACTTCCTAAAAACGAATTTTAATGCTCGAAACACCTTCACCAGCCGTGACTTCTTAGGTTGATTGCAGAAGGATCAAATTCCACCCACATGAACGAAAATGTTTTACTATTAACACTTTTGATCGCTAAATTGCTTG
Organism: Heliocidaris erythrogramma; assembly: GCA_025617745.1. Classification (NCBI taxonomy): domain Eukaryota; kingdom Metazoa; phylum Echinodermata; class Echinoidea; order Camarodonta; family Echinometridae; genus Heliocidaris; species Heliocidaris erythrogramma. The sequence goes on from CM046862.1 coordinate 3,073,017, forward strand.
CTGAACATTTGTTTTTGTTTTGTAGCATTCTTTATTGCATTAATTCAGTACAAATGAAAATTATACATAGTACATAGTACATTCAAATTAATCGTACTGAATGAATATTATAGATCATAGCCTTCCCCCACCCTCCCCCTCCCTATATATATATAAAATGTAAAGTAAGATAAAGTTCACTCCGAGAATAAAGACATAGTAGATATCCCTAGGTTTGCTTCCCCAAGCGCTTTCGTTTAATTCTTCAGATTCCACCTGAAGAATTAAACGAAAGTGCTTGTGGAAGAAAACCTACGGATATCTACTATGTCTTTATTCTTGGAGTGAACTTTATCTTACTTTAAATTATTTTTTCTATACGTTCTCCCATCTACATTTATTTACAACTATATATATATACATATGGTTTTGTTTTGTAGCATTCTTTATTGCATTCATTCAGTACAAATGAAAAATCATACATCTTCATATTTAGTTCATGTACATATAAAGGACAGTCTTCAGTAAATATACATGTATAGTACAGAGTGCGCTCAAATTAATCATACTTAATGAATAGTACAGATTAAAGCCTCCTTTCCCCCAACAAACAAACAACAAACAAGCAAAACAGACAAAAAAGAAAGAAGACAAGAGAAGCTGCAAAGAGCCGCCAAGTCCACACGATCGTGAACCAGGTGGACCCCTCCACTCCTCACCCATCATGCCTATTGTGTGTTTTCGTTTCATGCTTATTCTGTTACTTTGAAATGCTCCCTTTTCTTACAGTGTATAGTGTCAAAGTATTCCGTTCGGTAGCAATCTTTCTTCTTGTTTACTTTTAAGCATTTTTTTCTCCTATTTCTTCAATACTTAGAGGCTTCTTTTTTTTCTCAACTATGATTTATTAAATATTTAATTAATACAAAAAATCATGTTTTTAAGAATGGGAAGATCTAAGATGTTACTACACCGTTCCCATAATTCTGTTACCTATTCACATTCCAAAAATATATGCCTATAAGTTTCCTCATCTTTACCACAAAGTGAGCATTTATCACTTGATATGAAATGAAACCTGCATAAATGATGGTTCACAAAAATAATGTAATAATAATAAGAAGAAGAAGAGCAATTTAAATTGAAATTCTCTCAATTTATTATCCAATATGTTTAATCTATAGGACAACAAAAAACCTTTTCAATTCCTTTTACCGACATATTATACGATAATTGTAAATTCTGAAAACTAACAGGAATGTCGGCCATTTTACATGCCCATGCCTATACAAATTCTTTGAACAAACTGATTCAAATTGAAAAGTTTTCTTTGAAAACATAAATTGTATTTTTAGACCGTCAACTGAAGTATGATTTCTTAAATCGATTTTCCATTCTTCAGGCGTATCTGCATAATTATATTTCTTTAAACAAACGATACGCGAGGTATCGTTTAATTTGACTCTCCATTTTACGAATTTGATTGGCAAGAGTTTAAAAATGACCGGGAAATCCTATATTAACCTTTGGAATAATGAACCCTTTTCCATTTCCTGAATCATGAACCCTTTTTCATTTTCAGAATTACAAACCCTATTACATTTTCGGGATTATGAACCGTGTGAAATACGAACCTTCGGAATAGCGTACTTTTCGGAATTATACACCTTCGGAAGAACGACATGTAAACGTTTTTCGACGCCTATGATTAGCCTTTCCTCCTTTGAAGGCACAAATAATTGATTAGTCAGGTTAGATGAAAATGTATGGAATGGACGAAATGATCGTTTGCTTGTACACATAGCACGTCCGTCGGCCTAACACAATAAAAGTTTGGACCCGGAGTTTCGACGGCACGGACTTCACTTAAATAAAAAATTGAGTTCTGGTCATGGGATTACATTGTGATAGAAAATGTCTCACAGCAATGGGGAAAGGTTGACCACGTCCACATAAGAATTGGGGTATACTCCGATGTTTTGAAATCATCAAAATGATAAGAACGTGACCCAATCTCGCTGAATAGCACATGAACTGCACACAGCAATGGGTATATGGAACTGCGTGCACATGTGGCGTGAATGTTCGGCCCGAACATTTCAGCTATTTCTTATCATATTTTGAATATGAGGGCATTTGGGGAGCAATTCTTTTCAGGGGACATTTATTCTATGTTCTTCCAAACTCACATAAAAGGAATGAGAACGCTCACAAATTATTTTTCACCTTTCCCAGAACTCAACCTTAATTCCCTTTAACCCAGTGGAATACTTCATTTAGTTTTTCCAGTTCCATATCTATAGATTCTACAAGCGAGTACCTAGTTGTCAACCTATTCTTTGCATCGACCCCCACAATGATCTAAGACTAAGCAATATTTTTCCCCCATTCCGTAAAATTAAAACTAGATGACAAACACCAGAAAAGGGTTGAGCATCAAAGACACTATAGCTATACTAAACAGATTATTGTTCATGAGAAACAATAATGTTTACTGTCTGTTTAGATGAGAAATTCCGATATGCCTCTTGCTTGTTTATGGATTTAATGTAATGAGTGGGGAAAAATATGTTAATGATTTCTTAATCTCTTACAGGTGCATTTCTACCAAACCAGCAGGACCCATGCGAAGAACGCAGGACTCCACAGCTAACTAACCAAGGTATGATTGTAACGTACGGCAACAAAGCACGTATGACATGTTTTTTTGATTTTTTTTCTCCCTTAACAAGCATTTCATAATGTGGAAATAATGAGTTATGCAGGCAGTGAATATGATTCATGCTTTTATTTATGATTCCAGTAAGTTTTTGTTGTTGTTTTTCATACTGTGTTAATCTGAAACTCTACTTACTACATAATGCAGAGAGAGAGAGAGAGAGGGGGGGGGGGGGGGTCGCATTTAGTCAGGCCTACATGATATTAAAGTAATAGCGCTAATTCATAGCGTATCATAAAAGTATGATACATGGGGGGGGGGGGGGGGGGGTTGATAGTTCTCATTTGACCAACTTCTTCACACAATATTCTCTGAGCGTGGGTTAACCCGTTGCCTATACGGGAACCGGGTGATCCCTGTATTAAGCTAATGGGATTGAGAGAATTCCGTAGTCAACGTGTTAAGATGAAAATAATGTGACTGGTTTGTCTTTTGTGATTGGATCGTTTCAGATATCTACAATATGGAGATCTCAGGGTCCTTTACAGTTAAGCAATGTCGTGACAAATTGATCAGTGAATACCTCCATGATTTATGCAAAATCCAGTTGGCTCCATGGGATCCCAATGACTTTGCTGAGTTCAAGGACATACACACGGATGTCACCATGGTGAAGAAGGACAAGTATGGAAAAGACACGAAAGAGACAGAGATTCTGTCAGGGTCTGTTACTAATATATTTTCAAAGGAAGTAAATGGCAGGCCACCAGTTCGAATCCTCATTTCGGCCCCCGCTGGACGAGGAAAAACAACGGCTGTCGCTAAAATGGCTTACGACTGGGCTAACCAAGTGCAAGGATCATCCCTTGAAAACTTGCCTCTGCTCTTCGTTGTTAAATTACGAAAAACCAGCAAGCAGACATCTATCGCAGAAGCAATCAGATCTCAGCTACTGAGTGACGTTGATGGGCTAACCGAAGACGGGCTCCACAGGTTTATCAGAGAACATCAGGATAGCTGTCACATCATACTAGACGGGTTAGATGAGTATGCCGGAATTGCCGGAAACCAAGGTTTGAGAAGCAACATTGTCCGTGTGATCCGCCGGGAAATATTTCCAGAGTGCAGAGTCCTGGTAACAACACGTCCTCACCTAGAGAACTTCTTCAATCAAGATTACCTTCCAAAGGTGTACACGAAGATGTGGATAGAAGGATTCTCGCGAGAGAGCTCAAGAGAGTACATCGACAAGTTTTTTGCCCTGACCCCGAACCACTCTAATGGACAAGATCTGAAAGTGTATCTCCATGGCCAACCACTGATTGAGGAACTTGTTAAAGTACCGCTATTTTGTTTCATGGTTTGTCACTTATGGAGGGAGGACATGCTGGGAAGTGATACTACAACCCAAACACAACTGCTGGACAGGGTGAATAAACTTTTGACGTTCCATGCCAATGCCAAATCAGAGTCAAAAGACAAGATAAGAGATGAAAAACTAGATAAAATCATTTGTAAACTCGGTAAGGTTGCTCTTGCTGGCCTGCTTGACGATGCCAAAAAGCTAGTTTTCACACCTCGTGATTTCCGCAAGGTTCCTGCTATCCTTGACGAGGCATGTAAGCTAGGGATAATATCCAAGACAACTGTTTCATCAACATGCCTCCCACACTCATTGAAGGAGACCACTTTCACTAGCATCGAATTCTATCATAAACTTGCACAAGAACACTCGGCTGGGAAATATCTCGCAGCCAAAACAAAGAAATTTTTTATGCGATTGAAGATTTCTAAGTTGGACAGAGTCCTGCACAACATCAAAGCAAACATTGGTGACTACGAAAATCTCATCCGATTCGCTGCTGGCACGGACTACGGCCTCTGTATTAGAATAATGGAGGCCACCCTTGCCAACGGCAATCTGGATGAGAGCGAGCGATATCGCATTCTCCTTGACTGCTCATCAGAGACCAAGGGTACTGAAGGAAAGGTGTCTTCGCTGGTTCAAGGATGCGTAACTGCACAGAGTATTGTACTTAAGTCACCAACTGTCTACACTGTTGTTGGAATGCAGAATCTCCCACAACAGCTGAAAAATCAGGTATGACTTGGGTATCACTTGGAAAACTAATTATCATGATTGATCAAATGTAAATTCCCTTTAGAGGTTTTTAAGATTTAATTTCTAATTTATGAACAGAACTGTGATCGACTACACCAGTCAAATGAATATACATGTACTGTAATTAAAATCACAATAAATATCCGTAGATTTCGTTTGCTTGTATAGTTTTAAAGATAACATAAAGAAAGAGAAAGAGAAAGAGAAAGAGAGAGAGGGGGGAAAATGTCAGACATGTTATTTATAACTACTACGAAACGAGGACGTGAAAGATTAGACAAAGGCACTTTCTCAAAAACAAAGGAGATATAGTCATATAGATTTTAATTATTTAGAGTTAGATCGTCCTGTGCTGTTGAGCATATTAATTGCCAAGCAAAATTATACCGGAGAAAAAATGGCACACATACAACGAGAATACTTCGGAATGTTCACGCGTTTGACATGTTTGAAGGAGAAGTTTCAGGATGGGCAATATCGTTAAGGGAATCTACATGAAACTCTCCGTCTAGAGAATGCATATAATTTAACCGAAGTTAACCGCATTCTAAAGGTACTTCTTTTCCTTTTTGCCGCCTATGCGATAAATTACAAAACAATTATAATTGGAAAACTTGAGCGGATGTGAAAAAGATTACAATTTGCTTTTAGGTAATACTCACGATATGGTAACATTTATTTTTCGATGTTTTGACCGTAACTAGTTACTATGTGTACTTGCGCTGATTTCTGAATAGCTCCCTCTGCGACAAAACCAAGACTTTCATTTCTTAAAAGGAGTTTAGTAAGTTATAGAACTTGTGATCTTGAAATTTATAGGCAGTATCTCTATGATGTTTAAATAGGTTACAAAGAAATATCTGTCCATCAACATTAAGTAAGCATGCTTAGCAGACATTAATTCATTCCTGATTTCAGTACCCTGCTATTGTACAAAGGGTAACTTGATTAGCACTTTTTTATTAGGTCGGAAATAGGGATCCCCGTGCGCCATCGAAACACAATTAAGGACCACGTAAAAACTACACAAATCGTAAAAATCAAACCGAAAAGTAAAAAAAAAATAATATGCATGTCGTATAACATATTTTAACAAAAAAGACGCGTTTTGTAAAACTGGTGTCTCGAAAAAAGTAAAAAAAGAATGTTTTTTAACGTTTTGCGGTGCATAACGAGGTCCGCAAAACGTAAATCGCAAAACGTTAACTTACATTTAAAATAAGCTTTTTCATATATAAAGGCTCCCCCTGGATTTTTAAGGGCCAATAGGCAACAATATGAGGATAAGCTAGTACCACAGACAGGCTGGTACGTTGTCAGTCGCAGTGGGCGATGCAAATGTTGTGAATTTGTTTTAGTACTAATAAAGAGAACTGTTACTGGACTAGCACTATGAGCGTCTTTGAAAATGGAAGCATTCATTCTTGATTTTTGTTTAAATATTAAGAGAAATTGGATGAGATGCTTTTTATGCTGCAATTTAGTTAACGTTGCAAAAATACATTATTAGACCAGGAGCCTGTCCCGAAGGAATCTGTTATCTAATATATGGGACAGGCTCCCATACTATATTGCTGTATAAATAACATGTCAATCATTTTGTGTGTGACACATTAATCTAACGCGTTAATATTGTAAGTGTACAACCAAGTTTATTGAATTTCTTGTTCAAGTGATTACTTTTATCCTTCTTTGTAAAAATATGAAGTGTATTTTTCTTTTTTATTATTTTGTTATATCAATATGCAGTGGCGTATCTAGAGATATGGCGTCCGGAACAAACAATAAAATTGCCCCCCCCCCCCCTCCCGTGCCCGAAAACATCAGCTCAAAAATACAAGCCAATAAACAAACACACGAAATACAAACAATAAGGTAGTTGTGATATTTTGACAGTTGTAATAAAAAATGGTAATTGTCCGAATTTGTCCGGTCACCGTGCTGTAGCAGCGGTCAACTTTTCCATTCGCTCCAACACACAAAGTGACTAAAATGTCATTTTTTCAAAATGTATGACTTTTAGGATCTTTTTTTCTTTTTTGAGGACATATAAACAATGTAATGTATTTTGAATACCGCTCCGAGGGAAAGGCGCTTATGAGAAAACCGGAAATCAGTGAATGGGAGAGTTGACCGTGAATACGTCACAATCAATTAACCAATTTTGGAATTTGAGATTCGCGTAGATTTAATGATCTATTTTTCAAACATTTGTAACTTTCTTGTTCTTTTTCAGATTTCTTTCAAAATTTCACCATCCAGTTTCTCTTAATTTTCTGCTTTCATAGAAACCAGCTTTTTACAAAGGTTGGATTGCCCTTTGAAAAGGGAATTAACCTAAAAATATATATGTGTTTATATTCAAAGATGTAATCTATTCGTTCTTGTTGTCCTACATATAGTTTTGCATTAAAATATACGAGATGGGTATAAATCAAGATTTTCTCAGCAAGATTTATCGTCTGCTAGTGATACCCGGGGCTGCCATTTTCTTGATGTGTACATAAAGATAATTTTAATCCGAATGCAAAATTGTCTTTCTTCCTGATACGAAATCCCATTTGAGATTTAAAATATTTAACAGCTATATACATATATTCTAAAAACGAAAATGTGTTTTATACTTCTTTGAAAATTATTACTTTATTATTATACTAAATACAAATCTACTTTCTTGATATACTGTGACGTACGCGACGGAGCGAATTAATTCAAATTTATGGATGATGACTTTCCCTGCAGCCCATTGCTCAATACTTTAGGGACACCTTTTGCCCGAATGTTAACTTTTCAATGTTTTGGCGAGCGAGCGGGCAAAAAAAAAAAAATCCTTCTTTTTATTTCCTTTCCTTCTTGCCTATCTGTTTTGTTCTCCTATACCTGAAAGTCCGCTATTCATTAAACGAAAGAGGGTTCACTATTCATAAACACCATTATTCATAATAATCGCTATTCATAATGTCAGATGAGGGTTGCTATTCCTATTCACACTGAGCTCATTACTCATAAGGACCACTATTCATTCTACGGAATGAGGGTCGCTATTCATAATACGGATTGAGGCTCGCTATTCATAATAAGAGAAGAGGGTCGCTATTCATAATAGGAGAAGAGGCTTGCTATTCATAATAGAAGAGGGTTGCTATTCACATTAGAAGAGGGTCGCTATTCATAATAAAAGAGGGTCGCTATTCATAATAGGAGAAGAGGGTCGCTATTCATAATACGGATTGAGGGTCGCTATTCATAATAGGAGAAGGGTTGCTATCATAGTACGGAATGAGGGTAAATAATAATAATAATACCACTGTTCTTGTATAGCTCATATCACATTATGATATGTCCCTATGCGCTTCCAAAGGGTTTTGGATATTATTACCCTGGCTTTAGCTCCGGCAACCGTACTCAGCGCACAGTGCATTTCAAGGAATACATCCTGCCAGGTACCCATTTACTACACCTGGGTGGAGAGTGGCAAATGTGGATTAATGTCTTGCCAAAAGACGCTAGTGCCGGGCTGAGTTTCGAACCCTCAACCCTTGGATTGAGAGTCAAGTGAATGAACCACTATACCACGACACCCTCATTTCGTATTATGAAAAGAAACCCTCTTCTTCGATTATGAAAAGCTCGATAACAATGTCGAACACGACGTCAAATAGGTCAAGGATGATGTCCAAGATGATGTCCAAGACGATCTCCACAGGTTGATATCAATATGATCAATATCAGATGGTGTTAACTGAGAACTTATGCAATACATGGTCCACGATGTTAATCAGGGTATAAATTCTGAAATTTCTGTGCAAGCTCCCAGCTTATATACAATCTCAACCCTTAATTAGAATTTTCTACATTCTACTACAATATTCATGAAGGTTTGGAACTCCCTTGTAAGTTCTACATAACGTGGAGAAGGTTTACGGTTCACCATGTGTGTTGGTAGGAGGAAAGGGAAAATAGGAAATTAGAAATGGATAGACGAGAAAGGATGACAAGAGAGAAAAGAAGAAATATTCTTTCGTGACAATGGGTGAAGTCCTGAAAAGGACTGTAAACCAATAGGAAAGTTTACTGGTTCAACAGGTGTATGGATAGGTGAAGGGTGATGGATAATATGTAAACCAGATGAGATGAGAAGACTTGGTTGATGAAGGAGTGAAGTGTGCTAGACGAGCGGCGGGGTTTTATGGTGTGTATGCGGACGTCGGAGGAATCGGCGGCCGGTGGTGTGGGCGGGGTTGCTGTCGGTGGTGGCGCTATTAGGCAGCTTTCTATCGCCAGACCGAACGTCAAGCTACTACGAGTGACGTCATATTTTGCCACTGCGCATGCCCGAAGGCTTGGTCTCACGTCGCCTTCCAATTCTGACGACGTGAGTTGGGGGAAATTTAACTGATTCCGCGTTGTGGTGAAAACGACAACGTGAGTGCAATTTCTTCGTCCCTCACTGCCACCAAACAATCGGTATAAGTTAGGTAGGTCTAGGCCTATTTTGTTTTTTCTACTTCTTTCATCACAAAATAGATTTTTGAGAGAGCTTAAAATATAAATCAATCATCATGCGATCATATTTTTCATGAAATCGTTTCTCAGATCATTAAAATTTGAGTGAAAGTTTTGAATCTCCATGATAGCCTAAGTCTCATTTCCCAGCGGAAATCGACAAGGCTGGCGGCCGTGGCTGGCGGGCGACCTGTCGGGCGAGTAGCCTGTAGGCTGAGTGTAGCCAATATTGTTTTAGCTATCGGTATAAGCGCTGGTAAATGCCAAAATAACTCGCAAAACTCGTTTATGAACATTGGTACGATTAATTTTTGTGTTTATGGGCATGTCCAAGAAATTACTAGTCTAGACTAGGCCTAGTGACAAACACTGTCACTAGATCATCTAGTGACAGTGTTTGTCACTAGACTAGTAATTTCTTAGACATGCCCATAAACACAAAAATTAATCGTACCAATGTACATGACATACATGTACATCTAGTAGATGTACATGTATGTCATGTACTGTAGATTCTAGCACTAGCAGTAAAATCTTGCTGTCTCACTAACTAGATCTACTACTTACTAGATCTAACTTAGTTAGGGAGACAGCAAGATTTTTCTATCTCTTAAACCACTTCATTAAACTGTCCGAGTTTTTCAGATCTTGATGAAAACATTGCAAAATAGACATCTACCAAATTTCAGAGTAATCCATGAATCGGTTTTTGAATAATAATCAAATAATTTTTGAAATAAGATGGCATTCACTGATTCAGTATTTCTCGAAAATGTTCAACAAGACAATTAACATTTATAAAGGACCTAGTCCTAGGTGTGTTAATTGATTCTACACTTAGTTTTGAAGGTCACTTTCAGCATATCACATCTAAGGCTAACATGATCGCTGGTCTGATTAGGCGCTCTTTTTGCCACCTTGATTGTGATATATTTGTTCGTCTATACAAAGCATTTGTTCGTCCCCATCTGGAGTATGCTCATAGTGTTTGTAATCCATCTAAACAAAAACATGTTGATGCACTTGAGGGTGTCCAACGTAGAGCTACTAGATGTGCCCCTTCTCTTAAAGAGCTGTCTTACAAGGAGAGACTATGCAAGCTAATACATCGGTATACCGTAGCCTCAGGGGTGACATAGAAACATTCAAAATGGTTAAAATTAATAGTAAAGATGTAACACCCCTGTTTGAGGTACACAAAGGTATTACAAGAGGACACCCCTATAAACTCAGTAAAGTTAGGTCTCAAAAGTCAGCTAGACACATTTTTTTCACAACTAGAGTAGTTAATTTATGGAACAGTCTCCCAAATCACATTGTAGAAGCAGATTCTGTGCTTCACTTTGAGAAAGAACTGGATAAGTTTTGGCAGAATGTAGAGTTTAAGTTTGACTATAGAGCAATTCCAAATGACCGCCTACAGCCATTTCCTGCCGGAATCTTTCCTCGACCAGGATCTGGACATAGAGGACTATATTGACCTGCATCCAGAAGACATCTTAAATTAAGTAATCTTCAAGAATGAAATTCAGCCAAATACTCCCAATAGGCTCTGTAGTATAATTTGGCACAACGAACACACAGCTGAAACACACGACACGACCACACACAGAGTGCAGATATTTTGTGTGCAGTTTTGCATTGGGCTTTGTGGAGTAGTGGGGTAAGGGTATTTTGAAATCAATTCTGACACTTTATCCTATAGGATAGGTGAAAAATGAGTATTTCCATTGGATTTGCCATTATCAATACCACAAAAACCCGACAGTTTACAAAAATGTACATTTATTTACAAGATATGAGACTTTGAACTTTTTTTTTTTAATGCCACATCAAAATTATGGCAGTGAATAAATGAAAACTAAGTAGGCTATTTGGAGCATTTAATTCTCTTTAATTTGTAACCAAAAACATTAAATTTGGATAACGGGATCATATGTCACAAATGCGTTAAACATTGATTTTCCCCTCAAAACCATGACCATTTTTGGGTGTGTGGATGCGATGAAAAAGGCGAAATTTTTAGCTCTGTGTGTAGTCACCCAAGTTGTAGATCTAACGTTAGATAAATACAAATAGAATTTAGAATTTTAGACTCTAATTCTAAAGGCAAAAAGCCATTTTTTTTTACTAGGCCTACTAGATCTAATCTAACCAATATTTCTTTTTAACAAATATGATTCTTGTCATTTCTACATATTTTAGGAGACCATACTGTCATCATGGATGCTTCCACATCTGGCTGTTCTGCGTCTGCTCCGGCCCCTTTGTCAACTTCGAGTTCAAAGACAAAGTCAGCAACGACAAGGTAGAAATTCAGACCCCATTATTTGTCCTACATCAAACTAGATTCTACTTTCAAAAGAAGTGTTGATCTCGACAACGCGTTGTCTGTTGCAACATGTGTTTTTTTTTTTTTTTTTATTTTAGTGTTTTTTTCCATCTGATAAATGACCATCCATCCAGTTTTAGCATTCATTATTCACGAAACATGCTCGTATTGATGCATGTTGGTCTATTCCTTGAAATTCCTTGAAATTCCTTGAAATTCCTTGAAATTCCTTGAAATTCCTTGAAATGCTTTGAGCGCCTTATAGGGCAGCTCGGCTAAAGCCAGGGTAATATTGGAGCGCCTTGAGCACCATTGGTGGATACGAGCGCTATATAAAATCCCAATATTATTATTATTATTATGCGTTTTTCTTACAATACATGTGTTATTTGTAACCCAAATCAAATACTGATAGACCTATTAAATAATTGATTAACTGAAGAAGACAACTCAATTACGATTTGTATTTGATCATTTTGTATTGGGTGTTTTTGTAGCCTAGCCTACCCATGCAGAACCACTTGTATAAATTCCCTTCCATGCAGAGTAATAAAGGCACATACAATATTTAAAGTTATATTGTTTAATCAGACATTAAATCAATAACATTGACCATCCTCCATTTAAAGAAAGATGGTAGATGAAAGTGAAGAAAACACATTTTGATTGGTTAACGTCATTAATTGTGAACACAATTTCTGATTTTGTTTAAATTTATATGTATTCAAATATTGCACTCATAATGTCTGTTGCATTTTGATTGGTTAACATGTCATTAATTGTGAACACAATTTCAGATTTTTTAAAAATTTATATGTATTCAAATATTGCACTCATAATGTCTGTTTCATTTTCAGTGAAGGAAAGCAGGGTAGTGCACCACCAAAAAAAAAGCTGCCACTAGGTAAGTGAATTCTCCTTTGTATGTATGTCCAATGGCAGTGCACAAAAATAGTATTTGTTTATTTTTAATTTTTGTCATGCTACCAGAAAGAAGACTATTATGTGGAGGATATGAAATAGCACTTGCACAGTGCAACCACCCTGTCTGTGTTGAGTCTATGACTATGCAACATACAACACACACTCAGCTGAGAAAAAGTCTTTAAAATGTCATTTTTGTAACAAAAAAAATACTCAGTTCCATTCATTTATGATTTGTTTTCATTGTAGACTTGGGATCATTTTTTTAATTCACCAGAGTGCTCAAAGACATTAATTTTTAACACATTTTTTTTTGGGCCCTTTTTTTGGTGGAAAGCTAGATTGGTCTGGATGTGGACTAACCATAAACTCTTTTTGATTTAGAAAAAATGAATAAAAGAATTCAATTTACATTAGAACCAAGGTATATGATGAATAGCTAATAGAAAATGAAAATGTAAAAAAAAAAATCAAGTATTTATCCCCAAGAACAAGAGAAAATAAGCCAAACATTGCCAAGCTTATTTCACCACACTGGGAATCCTAATTGAGGACAAGGTTATATCATAACCTTGTACATTGGATGAGTGTGAAATAGTAATATCAATGATTTTTTTCATCATTCACATTTTCAATTTTGGTTCTCTTGGAAGTGGTAGAAATGACAGTATAAACATATTTGTCTTGAAACTGACACAATTATTTTATTCATTTAGTAATTTACGGTAGAATATTATCTAAATGTAACTAAGTTGTGCCATTGTGCTTAATTTTTCAGAATTATAATGACGTGGAACGAACAAAAAGACCTCTCGCTACTGAAGGAGGTAGCATCCGTAAATCCTTTTGGATTTAAGAGAGGGTCAAAGGAGCGTGGCAAATGCTGGACAGAGGTTGCCGAAGTCCTCCAAACCCAAGGCTTTAAGGTGGACCAGAGAGCCGTCAGGGACAGATACAACTTTCTGCAGGCGAAAAACTTAAAGAAGAATAGTGACGAGAGGAGGGCCTCTGGCATTGCACCTGAGGACAACATGATTCAGGAGGAAATTGCAGGAATATTGGAGGACCTGCACCAGCAAGATGAGCAGTCTGACACAGTGGCCCCAACAAGGAACGATGAGGAGCAGAAGAAAATAGATGGTACAGAAATGAGGAAGAGGCTAGTCGAAAGCTTTGCGGAAACCAATAGAAGGTGATCTTTTTAGATGAGTTAATTGTCAAAATATTTCACTGGTTCAAAAAGCTGCCTAACTTCAAGCCTAGCTTATATCTGTGGTTTAACTATGGCTGGCTAAAAGGGAATCAATCTGTCTACATGTATGTTGCATGTTCCTATCACCTTCACTGAATTCTGGAATCATGTTTTAATTGTAAGGGAAACTTTTGTACTTATCATTCCCAAGCAGTTTTCAGTAGTTTCACTACAAAAATTATCATGAACATCTACGATCTGCGCCACTGCCTGGATCCGCCACTGTAAAGCAGTTGATTCTATGATTCTTTAACTAACAAAATATTCTCATGTATTCTTTCAGACTGAAAGATGAAGACGGTGAGCGGGAAACCAAGCGGAGGAGGAACTCTGGTACTGATGTGACAAGCTTCATGAAAATGAAGCTGGAAATGGAGCGTGAAGCAAGGGCGCAGGAGCTCCAATTTAGGAAGGACGAGGCTGCCAAAAGGGAAGTGCGGGAGCAAAGGGAGGAAGAAAGGAGGCGACGAGTAAGGCAGAGAAGGAGAGAAAAGAAGCAGAGAGGCAGCAAAAAGAAGATGAGAGGGAGAGAAGGTTCGAATTATTGCAGCAGCAAATTTTGCAGCAATCCAGTCAAATGAGTGGTATGTTGCTGCTAATGATGAAACAGCAGGGGAATGTGGATGAGAAGAAAGAGGAATAGAAATAATAGACTATGCTTTTAAGATGAAATTCATCCTAACAATATGTCAGCTTGAATGTATGAAGCAAGTTGTAACACTTTAATGAAACTTTTTATTTTTTTTCAAATTCTGTTATTAAAAGAAAAGAATTTAGGACGTTGTGATTAATCAAATCCTGGTCAGGGTATTGAGAAATTCTATGCAATTGTTTGGAAGCATGTTTTCAGTTATCATACCAAGTTAGAATATAAGGTCGATAATTTTGTTTGTAAAAAACTCGTGTGATTTTTAGTGGAAATGGAAGGGGAGTTGTTTTTCAAGTTGAAAGATTCTGCTTGATAATTGAATTTATAATTCCTTGATTGTTTAATCAGAATTTGCTAAAATGTTCAGACTATTTGTTTTCAAAGTTAAACAAAATTATGTTTAACAGTTTAGGGTTGACTTTCTCTTCAGTTAATATTTAAAATTATACAGGAAAAAGGGTAGAAAAGTCTCATTTCACATAGTGAGTACAAGCCACTCATGTTTATCATGAACCTAAACACATGTTTCAGGTTTGCACATGTGTATTAAAGGGAGCGACAAGCTGCAATCTATGGGCGCTTTTACAGTTGGCTGCTCCTTCCTCTGGATCAAAGTTCAAAGCGACTTCAATTTATCGTGCGCAGCTAATAAAAGTTCGCACATTGACCCAAATTTGAGTAAACAAGATCGCACGTTCTTTATTCCAGTATTTGAATCTCATTGGTCGTGCGAGGAATCCGGCAATAACATCCCTTCGGTATCGCACGATTGGACCTGATTGTATCCGAATTTCCCCGAGTCAGGCCAACTGGTCAGGCCCATGGATTACGACTTGCCACTCCCTTTAATGTTTGATATTGTTACCCACGCTGATGAAATCGGCAGGGTTATGTAAAGGGCTCCGTATGTTTGTTTGTTTGTTTTTTTTTTTGTTTGTTTGTTTGTGTACAAGATAACAAGAGAACGGGTGAACGGATTTGCACCAAATTTTCAGGGAATGTTCAGAAAGTGACAGGAAAGAATCGATTAGATTTTGGTGATGATTGGTTGACCCCTGCACATTCTGTGTGACCTTGAAGTTTTGACCCTGTAGTAAAGTATAGGAACTTCAGTTCAGATAGTGACAGGAAAGAAACTAGAAAGATTGATGACCCCAAACTTCGCCTGCAGATGCAGAAATATTTTGGCCAATCAAAACACTCATTACTTCGTCTCACCAAAAGTCTATTTCAGGTTTATGAATTTTAGAAGACTTTTAGACCCATTATTTGCCATTTCACTTCAAATCCGTACGAGCCTGCAATGAATATTCAAAGCCAACGTATCCCAGCAACAAGGGATTTTTCGCGCGCTTGAACTACTACTGCGAAAGCGGCTATAGGCTCTAGCTAGCTAGCTACAAATTCATTTAGATTCAGGCTACCCTAGCCCTACGGCTTCTCCTCTATTTCTTATCTTCTGTGCATTTCTGTTTATTTTCCCCGGTTCTTTCCACTTTGTTGTGGAAGTTTTTGTGATTTATTTTATCCTGGTGGACGTGTAGAACGTGATTTTAATTGTTTTCGGTGAAAATCTGGTGAGTTTGTTCGACGTGAGTGAGTTTATCGCACTCGCGAGCGTTCGCGTGTGTTGATCTGAGTGAGTGGGCTGTGTAGCTAGCTGTACGTACATAACTATACACAGCGCTGTCGTGAAGTGACGGGGGGAGAGATGTTTCAATAATAAAATATCTTTTTCAGAAGAATTTTTTCAAGGGTGGGGACACACAAAGCTATGACCTGGATATGGCAAAATTTATTGGGGGGGGGGGGGGTAGATGTGCCTCTTGTTATCCCCTTTGAATGGCTACTGCTTACAAAAATAATCGCAACAAAACAAAACCTATATTGGGTTTACTTTTTTTATACACGACAGGGGAACCAACCAGTAAAAATATATCTGCAGTTTCAAGAATAATAGCTCCGCTAAGGCGTGGGTCTGCCGCCTTTGACGGCCTTTCTAGTTACTTGATGTTTTTCCTTGGCAAAACCTTGAGGTCTTTGCGCTCACTATAACATGATTGGACTGTATTGAAAGTTTAATGTGGTAGCATGTTCCAATAAAAAAGATTACTTTAATTCAGTTTTAATTATTTGAGTTTTAATACATGTGCTCTAATTGACTGGACTAGTGGAGTTTCCTTTGGCTAAGTTTCCTGTCAGCACTAAAAAAACAAACAAGATATACAAAAGAGGCACTACAATCGAATAGGTCAAAACATTGGTATTAAGGTGTGTTAGAAGTTTTTGACTAACAAAAAGTGTGTGATTTTTTTACAGCTCGTTGTTTATAACATGTTTTTATAAGATTCTATATAAAGAAGAGGTTTATGTACATATTGTGAATACATAAAGATTTTTACTGGTATGGCACTTTTTATGTCATGTTGCTTATTGTTATGGGAGCAAATGCAATTCCTCATTTGTATCACTAGCCAACAACCCCCCCCAAAAAAACAACAACAAACAAACAAACAAACAAACAAAACAAAACAACTCAGAGACTTAAATCATTGCCAACACTTGCCATGTTCATGTAGAAATTATTTTACTTGTTTGTCCTTATTAATTGAACTTGTGGCAACCAAAGTTCAAATTGTTGTATGTCATTTAACTTGCCAAACATATATTCCTTACCATTGGCAAAAGAGTTCATGTACAGTAGTATATACATGTCACATAGTTAAAGTGTCTCTGACATGCAAATGCAAAGTGACTTCTGTTGATGTGTATGAGTCTGCCCATCACAAAATCATTACTTGCTAGATTCAAATGTGTATCATATAATTTCAATAATTTTTTCTTTCATTTTCCTTGCATTTTCTGCACAGTACTGAGCCCCGCCTTCTAAAAATCCACCAGATCATCTTTTGCTTCTTGTGATGTCAGAGGGGGCAAAATAAACATAACAATATGCAATTTCACGCACCTTGCCATAACTATATGCCATTGCTAACAATGGCATCACAAGCCTTCATACAATACCACGTTACAACTATTCAAACTGTCAGAGTGACTGCTATGTCATTTTTTTTTTAAAAGGTTGTGAGGTGGTATTGTGTGAAGGCCTGTGATACTGCTTTTATCAATTGCACATAGTTATGGCAAGGTGCATAGTATTGTGTATTGTTTAATGCTTATTTCTGCCTCCTGTGACATTACAAGAGGCAAAAAATGATCTAGTGGATTTTAAGGAGGCGGGGCTTAGCACTAGCACACTGCAGACAAATGCAATAAAAATGATTAAAATTATATGATGCACATTCAAATCCAGCAGGTAATGATTTGGTGAAGTAAAGACTTATACACATCAACAGGAGATATTATGCATTTGCATGTCAGGGGACCTTTAAACGTTTTCCAGAAATCAAAGAAAGAGTTTGTGTTCAAGACTTTGGCTTAATTTTTTCCTCCATTATTTTTAAAAGATTTTTATTTTGATATGTACCATAGAGTAAAGCTTGTGTGAAGTTGATGTTTGTTTCATTAGGAAAGATACCAGTCCATTTGTCCATGAATTCTTTATCTCATTTTATTACTCTTTTTTTTATTTTATTACTTTTTTTTTATAGTAGATGTAGCCTAGTCTTTTATGTTTGATTATTGTAAAAGGTGTTGTTGTTAAAGTTCATATCCGTACCATGCCAAGTGAGAATGTAAGAAATTTGTATCCAATATTGTTTATGTAGAGCTTTTACTTGTCCTTGTATTTTTTTCCCTTCTTATTGGAAATTGTACCTAGTATGTGTCAATAATTAGTGTAGATTGTTCATGTCTTATCTTGATGCAAAAAAATCTTGCATTCCGACTTTCATTTCATTTGTCTTTAAAGTTATGTCTTTCAATGTATTTGTATCAGTTGGAATTATTTTGTGTTAACTAAATACATTTGTTGAAAGGAACATGTGTCTTCAGCTTCATAAAATGAGTGTTCACCTTTCCAGTACATGTACAGTCAGCTCCCATCATAATGAGGTGTTCAGGATCAAGTCTATTACCTTGTTTAATGAAATCTTGTAATCCAGAACAAATCTAATGGGAATTGACTGCATTAAGTAAATCCTTGAATTGGAATTACAGTCCACTTCCATTACCACAAGGTGCTCAGAACCAAGCCAACTACCTGGTTATAACAGAATAATTGAGTGTTGGTTTGGATTGAATTGAAAAGTAAAATGTTTAAAGGTAAAATCCTCGGTGAATTACTTACTTAAAATTACTTACTTTTATGCGGCCCATTATGTACATTTTTGACACTGGACTGAAATAATTGCATTTTTTAAATTGTATTTACATACTAGCAGGAATGGACTGTAATGGCTTTTACATGGAGTCAACCTTGCCTAAGTTGAATCTCTTGAGAACAAAGAAATTCATGAAGTTACATGTAGAAAAGGTTTCATGAATGAAGGCTAAAAAAAACAATATAATATACAAAGTAGAGTAGATGAATTGAAAAGACATTTGATTTCTGCTATTATTCAACTTCTGCGAGTTCGACTTAAGTATAGTTGACTGTAAAGCCACACTTATTCAAGCTACATTTACTAAATTTTTATACGTCTGTCAGAATATACAGTCAACCTTGAATAGATAATCTTTTCTATTACTAATCAGCCTAAATACAGCAAATTTGGTTAAAACTAAAGTTATTTCTGAGGTCCTAATACATGTAGATTCAACAGATGCAAGATTGACTGTGTATTCTCATTTAAGATTCAATAATCACTCACACATTGATTCTAACATATGATAGGTATAATTGAGAAAAATACATTTATTTTTTAGATTCTCCTAAGCATCAAAATGCTTCAAATGACATGATGCTGTAGAAATCATCAGTTAAATCTGATGAAAAATTACAAGTTTAAATATGACAAACCACTTTGACAACACTATATGAATAATTACAAGGTGAAAAGAAAAGTTACCCAACTAATATGCCTTGAAAATATTTCTTTCAACAAACAAAACAAAATATTATATTCAATTTGTGATTACTTTACAGATAATTTATGAACTAGAAATACTAAGTGTAACTGCAGACAAGTTGAAGGGTACCATAAAATAACAAAGGCTTCGACTGGAATTTGAAGTTTCATGATGATTCTTTATTTGATTACTTTTGTTGATTCTGTGGGTTCTTTAAATGGTCTACCTCAAATTCAAGTCGAAGCCTTTGTTTTTATTTTATGGTATCCTTCAACTTGTCTGCAGTTACAGTGAAAAATCTTTGCCTCCAAACATCTCCTTTTAAGAACAATCCAAATCAGGATGCTCAAGATTTAAGATGAATATTACCCAACAACACCATCTCCAGTATTGAATCTTTATCAATCACTTCAGTTGCACAAGAGGTGGCCCTATAATTACCAAAGACCACAGATGACCATGACCAAAGTCAAGAATAAAACTCAAGGTCTATATAGAACTCAAGGTTTACAATCTGTACTGTGTTATAGACTGTGTATGGACACACACACAATGTAGTGTACATACTGCTGTGTGCACATTACCTGGATACATAATCAAAGTAGTCTGATCCTCAGACTCAAAGAGATATTTCATAATCAATAGACAAAGATAGATCATTTTATGAATTAATCAAATTAATGAAATGAATATCAAATCAGCTTTCATTACACTAAGCTTCCAAAATATGAGCTCATAAAAAAGAAATGTTAATAAGTACTCAATTTTTAGATAGATTGACAATTTGTATGTAGTTTTAGGCAATGCATCTACCAAAAAGTTTGAAATATGCAATAATGAAGGTTTAATGATACGTACAGTTCTAAGGAACACGCTCTTCTTGTAATGTTTCAATAATTTAGATATTTGAAATAAATTTTACTCTCCAACCTAAACCACTCCGAATTTCTGGTAGGCAGTTTACTCCTTGCAATACTTAAACATAAAAACTATACAATCACCGCTTCTTGTATTACATGCCATGCTAGTTGCTTACTTGCCCGTATGTTGTTGAAAACATTTAATTTCACAAATTAATTTTGAAAAAAAAAATGAATGAATAAATAAAATAAGATCCTTGCATTTACAGCATAAGTTAGATTTACACTTTATAGGCCTGTCAAATGCAAACAGTCAAGAGAAAAAAAAATCACAAATCTCATCAAAATCAAGCCGCAACAAAGTTTGGAAATATTCCTCTAAGGTTGGAGGGTCTAGTCCAAAATACTTGGATGTAGAGTTACCATACAAACAGGTATGAGCATTGGTTAGGAGGGAGCAAACAGTATACATTGTGCCGCATGCAGACAAGCCAACTTTTTGGTCACCCGAGGCCGGTACGGTAGCGAGCGCCGATCTGAACATTTGGTCACGTGATATCGCCGAAGCCCTCGTAGTGTGAAAATCGAATGAGCTCTGCACAACCTCGATACGCTCCAGTTAACTCGTAGTAGCTGACGTTCGGTCTGATGTTAGAAAGCTCCGTATTATGTCCGAGAGTTGAGTGGGCTTGAGTGCGGATGTCGGAGGGATTGGTAGCGGGTGGCTGGCGGCGTGAAGTCCTTTGTGTGGTTGATGGTCGAGGGCGGAGATTGTACCGGGTTTGAGTAGGTGGGACGGCGAGCTTTCCTCCTACCAACACACATGGTGAACCGTAAACCTTCTCCACGTTATAAGCTCCACCATGCAAACCTTCAAAGATCATCTAAGTTCTACATAGTTCTTGTTGTCACAAACAAAGGGAGGGGATTCCCATGATTTATGTATAGACTCATTACAATGTTACACTCTAACTAAGAGGTCATGCAAAGGTCACGATAATCAACACAGTCCAACATGTACATTGTACACTGTAATTATCACACATCATACACAATGATAGAATGTTCTTCCTCTACTGGATGTACATTATGATTATTTCACTGCTACACAGCACATTCACTTTTCACATATGAATAATACTCTCTCTTTTGGAAATTTCTATGTTCATAAAATCATAAAGAAAACTGGAAAAATAACTTCCTTCCACAAGATTCCTTAATTATATAACACTTCCCCCACTGGGAAAAAGAAAGCCTTACCGTAGTAAAGGTTTCTTTAAGATTCAACCTGTTTCAAATTATCCAGATAAGCCTTTCATCCTGTACAAAGGCATTACATATCACACATGTATTTAAGGACCATCAAAAAAGAAAAATGCAATTATAAATGACAAACTTTGTCCAAAAAAAGAGTAATTTCTCTGTTTACATTCTTGAAAGAGCATCAGCAATCACATTATTCTTTTTACGAATATGTACAATTTTCAATGGGAATGGTTGGAGCATAAGGCTCCAAAGAAAAGAGAAAGAAGAGTCAAAGAAAAAGGGTGAAGGAAAACAGAAAAGGAAAGAAAAGAAAAGAAAGGACAAGAAAGAAAGAAAACGTAGAAAATCACACGGTAGGAAAAGAGTAAAAAGATACATTCATCCCCCCAGGTTGGAGAGAGCCGAGATGGTGGATGAGGCGTTCCTCTCTCTCTTTCCTGGCCGCATCTGACTTGAAGTCATTGACAAGGATGCTTACTTGGAAATGTCCAATGTTGTGGTCAGGCTGGTTGAAATGCTGTGCCACAGGCAGGCCTGCAGACTTGATCCTGATTGAGCGAAGATGTTCAGTAACTCTGTCGGCAAGCCTCCTCTTAGTTTCGCCAACGTATAAATGTTGGCACTTCGTACAGTTGATTGCATATATGCAATCCTTAGTAACGCAAGTAAAACTCCCGTTGATCCTCCAAGTACCCTTGGGTCCCTGAATCTGTGTACTGTTGGATATCACTCTGGAAGTATTACATCGCGGCCTCCTGCAAGGCCTACATCCGGTACAGGAGATGGGAGAATTGAGCTTGGACCTAACAAGGAGTTGGCGGAGATTGCGGTCCTTCCGGTATGACGTCAGAGGAGGTTCTGAGAAGATTTCCTTTGTTGCCGGATTGTCACTTACGATGTGGAAATTCTCCCTTACTGACTTGGCAAGACGCTTACTCGTAGGATGGTAAGTTACCACTAACGGAATCTTCCTCAATGTGTTACCCTTCTCTTTTGACTGAAGTGCATCAGCACGGGTTGCTGACATAACTCTGTGCGTTGCATTGGCAAGGATCCGGTCTGGGTACCCACGTTCTTTGAAGAACCCTCTCATCTCATCAGCTCTATGGATGAAGTCATCTTCCTCCGAACACAGACGATGGATGCGAGAAAGTTGCGAGAAGGGTATGGAATTCTTACATACAGGCGGATGCGAAGATCTGTAGTTGAGGTAAGCATGGGAATCTGTAGGCTTGTAATGTACTGATGTGGTGATGCCCGTACCTTTGATGGTGACATTGAGGTCCAGGAACGACACGCTAACGTCTGACACTTCGTTGGTAAGCTGAACTGACGGATGTACATTGTTGAGCTTGTCAATAAATGCCAGAACTTCGTCTTTGCCATAGGTAGCAATTCCTAGATAATCGTCAATGTATCTCCGTAGAAGGAGAGGTTGGGGTCCTTCGTAGTTTGACAAGAAGCCGGTCTCGAGGTTTCCCATGAACAAACAAGCGTATGAAGGTCCCATCTTGGTGCCCATCTTAACACCCTTCTTCTGCTTGTAGTACTTCCCGTTGAAGTTGAATGCAGACAGAGTGAGAACGAGGTCAGTAAGACGTAAGATGGTGTCATCATCAGGTCTGTCGGGGGACTGATTTTTCCGTAGAAAGGAACGAATAGCAGTAAGGCCGTCAGATCGAGGAATGTTGGTGTAAAGGGATTTCACATCCAAAGTGAAAAGGTACCTGTCCCCGTGTTCTGGTAGATCGATGGTCTCAAGTATTTGGATCTGGGAAGAATCTCGGACGTAAGTGGGAAGACTCTGTACAATGGGCGAGAAGATGCTATCGAGGTACTCACTAATGAGCTCGGTGGGACAGTTAATTGTGGAAACTATGGGTCGCCCGGGATTGCCCACTTTGTGTATCTTGGGCAGCATGTAGAAGATAGCAGATTTAGGGTTCTTCTGGTTCTTTTTTTTTTTTTTTTTTCTGTTTCTTATTCTCCCTTTTCTGTCTCTTTTCCTCTCTTTCTCTCTATTTCTTCTCTGTAAAACTCTCTTCTCTCTAGTGCGCGCGATCTCCACCTCTCTCTCTCTCTTTCTCTCTTTCTCTCTTCTCCCTCCTTTGCACTTTTGCTTTTGATGCGCTATGCGCTTATCCTTTAGCGCATTGCGCTTTACTGATGCTGGATGCATTTTTTAATAAAGTCATCATTCCTGATGAAGCCCTATGGGCGAAAATTTGCATTCTTTCATCTCTTAACGGTTGTCTTATTCATCATTGACTTATATATATATATATATATATATATAGACAAAATAGGAATGAAAAGTCCGTATACGATGAAAAAATTCGAATTTTCAGCCATAGGCCTTCATCAGGAAATGATGAAAATTTATTAGATAGGTACACAAAAGAGCGTGAAGCGCAAAAAAAAACAACGCAAAAGCTCCATGGATACCAGCGCAACCATGGTAGAGATCAGGAAGGAGAGGAGAGAGAGAGAGAGAAAGAGAAAGAGATAGAGGCGTAATAGAGCAGAAGCGCAGAAAGGGAGAAAGCTCCATGGAAACTCGCGCAACCATGGTAAAAGAAGTTAAAGAGGAGAGAGAGAGAGAGAAAGAGAGAAAGAAATAGAGATAGAGGCGTAATAAAACGTCATAAAAGAAGAGAAAAAGAAAACAAAAGAGGAGAAGCGCTAAAAGGGACAAAGCTCCATGGAAACTCGCGCAACCATGGTAAAGAAAGTTAAGAGGAGAGAGAGAGAGAGAGAGACACGTCACAAAGAAAGAAAGGGAAACAAAAGAAAACAAAGCGAGAAGGAAGGAAAGGGAGAGAGGATGACGTAAAACGTCATTAAGAAACCAAGGGAAGATGAAAGAGAGAAAGGGGAGAAAGTGGAGAAAGGAGAGAAAGGGGTGGAAGGGGGGAGAGAGAGGGGGAAAGAGAGGGGGAAGGGAAAAGAAGAGAGGAAAAGAAAAAAAGGGAGAGAGAGGGAGAGGAAAAAAGAAAATAAAGAGAGGAAGATGAAGCACAACGGAAAGAAAAAAAGAAAAAAGGAAAGGGGGAAAAGGAGGAAGTAGTGAAGAAAGAGAGTAAAGAACAAAAGGAAGAGAGAGAGAGAGAGGAAAAAAAAGTAGAAGAAAAGAAGAATGGAAGAGAAAGGTGGAAAGGACAAAAGAAAACATTCAATTCGTACGAAATGCTCGAAATGTTACATTCATCCCACGAGGATTAAGGGTTCCCAGGTGAAAAATCAGTCTTTCCTCCCTTCTCTTCCTGGATAGATCATCGCCATTGCACTTGATGGCGCCGATCACTTTGAAGTCTTCAACCGAGTGGCCGGGGAGGTTGAAATGGCGTGCAACAGGCAAGCCACTGGTGTTCAGACGTATATGGAACGTAGATGTTCAGTAACCCGGTCCGCTAGACGCCGTTTGGTTTCCCCCACGTACAGTAGATTGCAGGCCTTGCAACAAATCACGTAGATTACATTCTCCGTCGTGCAGGTGAAATTATCATGGATGGTGAAATTACCCTTGGGGCCACTGATGTTACGTTCTGTAGAAAGACGGGAGCATGTCTTACATCGTGGGCGGAGGCAAGGACGGGAATCTAGGTCTCTGTCAGCAGGTTGGACTCTGGTGTGGTTTGAATGGACCAAGGTTGATCTCAGGCTCTTGTCCTTCCTGAACGCTGTCAGAGGGGGTTCGCTGAAAATGTGAGAAGTTGAGGGGTTGTCACTCAGCAACTTGAAATTGTTCT
Organism: Heliocidaris erythrogramma; assembly: GCA_025617745.1. Taxonomy (NCBI): domain Eukaryota; kingdom Metazoa; phylum Echinodermata; class Echinoidea; order Camarodonta; family Echinometridae; genus Heliocidaris; species Heliocidaris erythrogramma. Next base: position 3,098,286 of record CM046862.1, read on the forward strand.
TGATGGTAGACGCGAGTCTAGCATTCGGCTCATTATACGTTAACACCAGGGGAACGCGGGATGATGCCTTCTTCTCACTCCGTCTCAGAGCCTCTATCCGAGTAACTCTTGCTGATTTCTTGGCGGCACTCTCAACCATGTTGACAGGATACCCCCGGTCGATGAAGAACGACGACATTTCGGCGGAACGGGCCTGGAAATCGTCCTCCTTACTGCATAGCCTCCTGAGACGGGTGAATTGGGACTGGGGAATAGCCTTCTTGCACGCAGGTGGATGGGAAGATTTGAAGGTGAGATAGCTGTGGGCGTCAGTGGGTTTGTAGTGGATGCTTGTATCGATCCGGCGACCTCCGTTGACAGAAATCTCTATGTCCAGGAAAGGGAGAGAGTTGTCGGAGATGGTGTGGGTGAAGCGGAGAGAAGGGTGGAATGAATCGAAATGCTGTATGAAAGAGTTCAATTCATCTCGTGAACAGGTCGCGATGCCGAAGAAATCATCGATGTATCTCTTGAAGAGAATGGGGCGGGGGCCCTCGTAAGATGTCAGCATTTGGGACTCCATGAAACCCATGAAAAGGCAGGCATATGAAGGTCCCATCTTGGTCCCCATGGCAACACCTTTTCTCTGATTATAGAACTTCCCATCAAACTGGAATGTGGAAAGGTTCAGGACCAGCTCCGTTAGACGTACGATGGTGTCGTCAGCTGGTCTATTCGCCGATGGATTGGCTTGCAGAAAATGGCGGATGGCTTGCAGGCCTTCATGGTTAGGAATGTTGGTGTAGAGAGCGGACACGTCCATCGTGAAGAGAAGTGCTTTCTCATTTTCAGGTAGGGTGATGCTATCAAGCAAACGGAGGGCCTCAGAAGAATCTTTGATGAAAGAGGGAAGCGATGAGACCATTGGCGCAAAAATGCTATTCAAGATAATGGCTTATTAGCTCAGTAGGGCAGCCAATCGTGGACACAATGGGGCGACCAGGTGTTCCTTCCTTGTGAATCTTCGGGAGTAAATAAAAAGTGGGCGGCTTCGGGAACTTCTGAATAAGACTGACAGCAGAAGGGGGTAAGAGATCGTTATTAATGAGATCACTGATGGTATTGTAGGGTGGCCTGGAGCTGGCTTTAGGCGTGGTCACTTACAGAGCTACAAACATGACATGTTCACTCCTTGCTTGCCTGTGGTAATCTGCCTTGAGGTGGTGTACTTATTTCAACCTCAGGGTTTATTTGTATATATACATTTGTTTAACAATTGAGAATAATAAATATTCAAATTATACAATTTGCATATAAAAGGAAGTACATCAATATACAGAAGATTCTAATAAATATAAATGAGTTTCTATGAATAAACATTCCTTTCACTAAATACACAAGAGGCTAAACCATTCAGAGTTATGTGCTGATCCATGAAGTGTACATGGAACAGAGGGATAAAAGAACATTGCAAAAGTAATGTACAAGGAATGTAAAACATGAGATGAAGTAAGAGTACTTCAAATACTGATATAGAGGGAATGTAAAGAATGAGATGAAAGTGTAAAGCATGAGATGAATGAAGGAACAAATATATAAGAAGGGGAGATCACAGGAAGTGTAAGATAGTAAATATAAACATTCAATACTTTGTGTTCAAAATAAACTCCTACAAACAATATCCCTATTTTACAATCATGATTATTAAGTTGGATTTTTTTAAAAAACAATTCCAATTTGTATGATATAAGCAACTCCAAATGACAATTGGTAAAAAAAAACATATCATTAATGTTATTTTTCTCTTACATATGTAGTAAATATTTTTCTTTAACAATATAAAAACTTCAAACATTCTGAAGGCTTTCTTTTTCAGGAAGAAAATTGCCAATTCAAATTTTACAATGGCATAATGTATATCTTTCTACTCATCAAATATACACTGGCAATCAATGCAGCAAAAAAAAAAAAATATCTATTGAAGGAGTATAATTCAACAAATATTTCTATCGATAAGTTTCACTTGATACCATGCAACACATGTATAAAAATTTACAACTTCTTTTGTTAATATTTAAATGTAATGTGTAAATTGACATCAGTTCCAAATATGAGAACTTTTCATAAAATTCACCAAAACAAAATGTAATTTATATTATTTTATCAAATCCTTAATGTCTGTTTCCCTGACATTTCATTAAGATTTTTGTTTTTATCACGAGAAAACCTATATGTAAATCATACAATTTCTTTTGCAATTTTCTCAAAATACATAATGTACATCGACATGTAAATTTACCCTTATAAGGAATATGTTTCCATAGTAAAAACAAGAATATCTAAATGATTTGTGTACCTCTATTTCCTAATTTTTTCCAAAAGTATATCTTCATAAACTTACATAGTGTGCAAGCATTATATTTTGCAGACAACTTGAAACTACATGTAATACATTATTTTTGTTAAAATATCCCCTTTTTGAATTATAAATGGCCTTTTAAAATAAAAGTGTCACATCAAATTTGCAAATAGGTATTTGAAATATTCTTGAATATAGTTCAAGATAAACACATAGTATAGATATTTTCTTTTCTATAAATCATCATATACATGTTACCATCACATGATCTCTTGTCTGTGAAATTTCCATCTGAAAAAAAAAAATATCAGTTTCTAAAGTTTCTTTTTTTTTTTTAGTTTGCAAAACAGAATTCAAGACCATCTTGTTCTTTGTAATAGGTCATATGATATTTAAATGTATCAAAATTATACAATCTGTCAATTGCAGATGTATGCAAGTATACAGGCAAAATTATGTTTCTTTATTAAAGAGCAAGCCTGTTTCACACACAAAACGAGATCATGGAATGCTTTGGCATACTATATCAATATATTGAAACAGTTTTAAATATTGATGCATACTGAAAATGCATAAGATATAGAATAGTCAATAAATTCAAATATCTAAAATCATTGAAAAATATACGGAAATTCACGAGTTTGAGTGATCAATCAGTCGCGTTAGAAAATTCAATAATCTGAATGTTCACTGAGTTCATATATCATGCACTTCAATATTACTGTTCATTCAGTTCAGTTGTTGAATAGCTTTCAATCGATGTTTCTTTAATATCCATACAAAAAAAAAAAAAAATGAATTTTAAATGTCCTTTTAGAGTCCGACTACATTTGATGATTCTGATAATTCAAGAATAAATCATTTTCTCCTTTCTTCTCATGACAAAGAATTCTTCGATGTTCAAGTTAATTCACTTTCATTTTGTTGAATGTATACTATTTGTCGTTTCTCCAAAACTGTTTAGTGTTCCAGTTCGATGAATTGAATCATCAGGATAGCTTGATTCAAATTTACATTTTTAGCTATTTATTTCCAAATCAAATGTCAACGCTTGGTGAATTGACGTGCCGTAGAATTAATAAATTCATATTCAAATTCTCATCTTTCAAATTCGCGAAATCTTTCCGGCATTTTAATCTTTCGTCCATAGCGCGTAGTAGTAACATTGTGATCTGGTGGTCTTCCATGTGGTTGATGAATTCCTAGGGGAGCGTCATCGTGTTGGACAGATGATGGACCCGGGGTTTGGCTAGGATGGCCTGTCAGTGGTTGGTGCTCATCGGAGGGGTCTGGAACTGGTGGGTCATCTGACTGACACTGGTCAGTCCTATCTGGCTGGAGGATGACATCTCGTCTCTGCTGTCGAGAAGAGGGTTCTAACTGGGATTGGTAATCAGAGCTGCTTAGCCTGGTATTAACATGTTGTTGGCTTACAGACTCTCCTGACCTTGACTGATGGTCAGTAAAGTCTCTCCGATGAACTTCTGGCCTAGGGTGGACTGGTACTGACCCTGATGGTTGGTCAGATGAGTTAGGCTGGGGATGGATATCTGGTGACGACGCTTCTGACCATGATGGTTGGTCAGTTGAAGTAGGATGGTGGAAATCAGGTGTCGAGACAGACTGCCCTGACCATAATAGTTGGCCAGTATCTGTCGTCTCTGGGTTGGTAGTTGACCATTCGATGAAGGAAGTTTGTGGTGACTGAGAACTTGGAGGATGTGAGTTTGAAGGAGGGATGGTTGGATGACTTTTACTTTCTTTACTAGACTGGTAGTTTGTCTTCTCAAGTTGAGGGATTTTAGATCTGAAGAGCTTCAGTCTATTATGGTGCACTACCTTCTGGATTCTCTCATTATGTATGTCTGCTATACGATAATTCAAACCGTCATCTGAGGAGGATATAATGGAAAATGGACCAGTCCAGTTTGGTTGTAGCTTATGTCTGGCGTTTGCAGGATCGTGAAGCCAAACTAAATCTCCAACATTTTACTTGACAATTCGAGTCTTCATGTCATATCCTTCCTTCTGTTGCTTTTGTGCAAGTTCTGATTTCTGCTTAGCATACTGAAATGCTTTCTTGAGTCGTTGTTGTAGATCTATTGCATATTGTTCTGGTGAAGTAGCATACTGGGCTGGTACAGGGCACGTTATGTTCACTGGAACTCTTGGTTCTCTACCATGAAGAAGGAAGTATGGACTCAGTCCTGTTGTGGAGTGGACACTTGAATTGTAAGCAAGTTGTAGTTGTGGTAGGTGAGCATCCCAATCTCCACGTTTGTCGGCGACATATCGTGCTAACTGTTCTTTATTCACACGGTTTGCTCGTTCAACCATTCCAGCACCTTGAGGGTGGTAAGGTGAAGATCTGGATTTGCGAATTCCAAGTTTCTCGCAAAGTTGTTGCACTAGCCTTGACTCAAACTGTCGACCTTGGTCGGTGTGGAGAATTTCTGGCACACCATGCTCTGTGATGTAATCTTCAAAGATATGCTTGGCGACAGTCTCAGCAGTTTGACTTCTCATGGGGTAAATGTTGACATATTTAGTGAAGTGATCGATGATGACTAGTATGTAGCGATATCCACGGCGAGAAATGGGAAGTTCGGCGATGTCGGCGAAGATCATCTGAAAAGGGTGACCGGTGGTAATACTACGTAATGGAGCTTGGTGTTTTGGATTTGGTGACCTGAATGACTCGCATGCTGTACAAGTTGAACAATGTTTGGTAATATCTCGTCTCATGAAAGGCCAATAGCATGTGGGTTCTGCTCGTTGAAGCGTTCGCTGTATTCCAAAATGACCTGATGAAGGATGTCCATGAAGTTCTTCAAGCACTTTAGGGATGAGCTTTACTGCTATCCTTGTCCTACGAGTGTAACATTACACTTGAGAGGGGCTTTGTATCTGTGCTTGTCGACGAGGGGTATCATTACACCAGGCATTGTGAATGTAGTTGTAGAGAGTACTGCATTATTTCTCCAAAAGAAATCCCAACCTATGATGACAGGGTGACTTATTCCTCTAGCGACCATGAATGTGTGTCGTCGCATAATGTTTCCAAGATGTAGAATGGTGTCAATGGTACCAAGAATATCAAGCAGCTGTTTGGTGACAGATGTTGCTGCAATAGAGGATTTCACAAGAGGGCTTCTCTGAGACTTAGGTATGGAATTGAAAAGCTTCCCTAACTAATGTTGAAATAGCTGCTCCAAATACTTCAATAGGTTCCAAGGGTAGTCTACGACACTCATAGGTACACGCCATTGCCGACTGTGTAGTAACGCAGCCAACACACATCCCATACCTAAACTGCATCACTGTGCATTTTTGGCTATATTTAATTGAATATAATATATTACACTTTACTTATATCCAAAGAATTATATTGAATAATAGATGATTAAAACTTACCAGGTTGTTTTGTGACCTTTGAAGAGGGTTTCCTGAAATTTTGGGTCCTTTTTGTCGATAACTGCTATCGAGACTGTCCCGTCAGCATCCAGTTTGTATTTTTCACGATTATGATGAAGGGAGCCCTCAGCGCTCGTAGTAGTACCGGCGCGATGGGTTCGTCGATCTCCTACGAAGACCTGAAAGGGCCAAACTGACGACGTAAAAAAAGAAAAAATATTACGTACGTACGTAATAATTACTACGTACGTACGTAATATTTTTTATTTTTTTACGTCGTCAGTTTGGCCCTTTCAGGTCTTCGTAGAATAGCTTGTGTGCGTAACATTCTGCGTACGTATCAACGGTGCGTAACCATGTAGAGCGGCCTCACTAGTGCGCAACATATTGAGAGCAATCGTGATCCGTATGCAGGTGTGGGTAACAAGTTCCAAAAAGAGAGCTGTAAATGTAAGTTTTTATAACTTTCTACATTTTGTATCTTAACGAACTGATAACTTAAACTCTAAAGAATGATACTTAAGTATTAGTTTGCCCACAAAAACATCCATTTGAAACAAAATTACATCTGTATCCCCAATACCCAGTATACACACATGTATATGATTCTAATGGTCAATATGACCATTGCTTGCTGATGTGGTCTACGACGAGCAGTAACACAAGAGCGGAAATTGGTTAAGTATGTCGTTCGACCAAATATTTCTGAAAGAATTGTCTTTACTTTCTCAAAGTCTTTCTTATCAGATTCAGGTATATTCTCCCAGACAGTAAATGCAGAACCTGAAAGTCTGGAAGGAAGTAAACAATGTTTCTGAGCAGAGCTATTGCCGACTGAATCAACTGCAACTTCAAATCTTTTCACCCATTGATGAAAATCTTGACCTTCTCCAGTGAAAGTCTCTGGCAATTCAAGACGAAACATTGCCATGATGAAGCAAGAATACAGAAACAATGCTGTACAACTATTAAGCGTTGAAGAAGGGAGTCTAGCTTTCACACAGAGCATAAGAATATTCCAAATGAAGGAGGAAGATTACAAATCATTCAAAGGATGAAAATTTCATCTCATATAATGCATGGCAATTCACAAATGGAGAATAAATGATGAAAGGTGACATCACATTGATATCTGATAAAATAGTAGTACTAATAGACTTACTCAATCACTGTAGACAATTTACTCCACTAAAATTCACGATGAAGGGAGAAACAAGTAGTCAAGCAGGTAAAAAAAATGCTTGAAGTAATAAATCCACGATGAGTATCGAAGTCTATTTATACACATGAATTAGGGTGAAAATTGTTTACAAACCAAGATGAAGGGTGAATTGCTTTATACTGAAGGAGGAAGAACTAAAATGTCTGTTGAAGCAGGGTGAAATTGGCTTGGTAGGGCTTTCACTAGCTGCTAACTCTGCCTGAAGTTAGGGGGACACCGCTGGCACCAGTTTGTAGGGTGGCCTGGAGCTGGCTTTAGGCGTGGTCACTTACAGAGCTACAAACATGACATGTTCACTCCTTGCTTGCCTGTGGTAATCTGCCTTGAGGTGGTGTACTTATTTCAACCTCAGGGTTTATTTGTATATATACATTTGTTTAACAATTGAGAATAATAAATATTCAAATTATACAATTTGCATATAAAAGGAAGTACATCAATATACAGAAGATTCTAATAAATATAAATGAGTTTCTATGAATAAACATTCCTTTCACTAAATACACAAGAGGCTAAACCATTCAGAGTTATGTGCTGATCCATGAAGTGTACATGGAACAGAGGGATAAAAGAACATTGCAAAAGTAATGTACAAGGAATGTAAAACATGAGATGAAGTAAGAGTACTTCAAATACTGATATAGAGGGAATGTAAAGAATGAGATGAAAGTGTAAAGCATGAGATGAATGAAGGAACAAATATATAAGAAGGGGAGATCACAGGAAGTGTAAGATAGTAAATATAAACATTCAATACTTTGTGTTCAAAATAAACTCCTACAGTATCCTTGACAGTCTGCTGATGAGATGGAGTCGGGTCTTGCACAATCGGTTCATTTTGTCATATAACTTTGCAAGTCCGAAGCAGAACTATATTATTTATATATATATATATATATATATTTATATATAATAGGCAAAATGATTGCATTCAGTCGTGTATATTTTACACAAAAATAGTAATAAATTATCCAAAAAAAAAATGGTTCTCTCTTTCTCTGTTCATCATTATTACCCACAGGTTAGAGAAGTAAAATTCGAGAGGTCTACCATAACTACAAACGTGATGAGTGGATTATGGTCATGCATAGCATCATTTGCGAATGTACATACTCTCGCCATCACAGACTCCTCTCTCAGTTTCCCTCCATCTCATCCTGAGCTTCCATCCGTCACAATGCTGATAGCTGAGAGAGTGACGTCACAAAGCTACGAAGGTCTGCTCTCATCGATACCTGGCTTGAAAGAGATCGATATCACTATCGATGATGCAGAGAGAGACATACCTCAGATCACGGCTTGTCTTCGTCTGACCGGGGGACAGCAGCTCACATACATCAGGCTTATAGCACTGCCATCACTCCCATCAGAGAAGAAGAATGTTTCGAGAGAGACGATGAGAGGACTGGGTCTTCTGATCAGAGAACAGACTGAGAACCTGCAGTGGCTAGCTTTATCAGGAGTAAAGTGCAGAGATGAGGGAGACTTGGTTGAATTTGCAGAGTGCTGCAGACGTTTGAAGACGATGAATTATCTAGCGTGAGTTCACTTTTATAATTGAGTGAGTTTCACTGCATTTTCGATGATTGACAATATTTTTGTTGGTAAGACTAAGACTACTAGGCCTAGGCCTAGGCCTATCATAATTACCTGTAGGCCTATGCCCTGCATGGTTAAAGATGTAAGTTAGGCTACTCTTGTTCAAATATTTTGTTAACAAACATCTTAGGTATAGGCCTACATGTACTTAACCTTAAACATTTTATCTTGTAAACATGGTGCAGGCTTCTTGACTGTGGATCTAAACAAGGCGCTAGACTGGATTCTCTCACCGATCTTCTTCTCAACTCGAATGAATCACTAAGGGTGATTGCTTTGCATGTAAGTTGTGGTTTATTGCCATTTGGTCCAGTCGTCCTAATCTTACATCATTCAGTCTAGGCCTAGGCCTAAATAATTAATAATATACATTTCGTCCAATCAACGTTTCGTCCAATATTACCAGTAGGCCTAGTATAGGGCCAATGCTAGGCCTATACTAGGCCTAAGCCTAGGCTATAGCAATTTCGTCTAGAGCTAGGCTAGGCCTATAACCATTTGGTCTAGGCCTAGGCCTACTTTCTTGTTGGCAATTGATCCAATTACCATGATATAGGCCTAATTATCAATCGGTCCAATTACCATTTGGTCTAATCATTAAATGGTCTTAAAAACAAATAGGCCTAGGCTAGCTATTTGGGTCCATCAATCATTTGGTCCAACTTCATTTGGTCTAGGCCTAGGCCTAATGTCATTACGTCTAAACCAATTCATAAATGATCACTTGATCAAATTTAACACTTGGCATAGGCCTAATGACCACTTGGTCCAATTACTTGTTGGTCTAATAATCGTTTAGGCCTAGGCCTAGTCTATAATCATCATTTGGGTCTTATAACAAATTGGTCTAATAATAAGCACTAGGTGACTAGGCTAGGCCTACCCTGGGACGTCCATATGTGCTGCCTTTTTTTTTTTTTTAATTTAACTTTATAGGCCTAGGCCTAGGCCTACACTTGTTGTAGGCCTAGATCAATATATTCTGAACGAAAGTTTCTGCAGTTAATTTCTAGGCCTAGGCCTAGGCCTATCTAGAAATAGGCCTAGGCCTATGTCATGTAGGCCTACGTGATGTAGGCCTAGCCTCTATTCTAGATCAATTTACATTTAGGGCATAGGCCTAGACCTAGTATAGTAGCCTAGTAGGGGTAGGGCCTAGGGCCTAGGTATTTTCCATTAGGCCTACATTAAACGTGGAATTTGCCTTTCTTACCGAAGATATTGGAATATTATATTAAAGGCTCTGGTTTTTTAAAGTAGGCCTAGGCCTATGACCAATAAAAAAGTAAGCTTAGGCCTTAGGGCCTATGGCACTTTGACTTTGAGGGCCCCCAAATTTTTAAAGATATAGAATTGGAAATCAGTTTTAACTTTTTCTTGTAGCATGGACCTAGGTTGATCTCCCATCCATAGCTTAATGAAAAATTTTCAACTTTGATTTATGTGCCTGAGGTACTAATTTTGTAACCCAAATTGATACCATTTTGTTTGAAGAGGAGAAATATATAAAGCCATACACAATAGACCTAGGCTTATATTCCTTTTCTATTCATGATTAATGAGCATGGATGGATCTTTAACAAATTTAAATGTCATCTGAACAATCTCTCATAATTTGATGGAACGGTGTAGGCCTAGGCCTAGGCCCTAATCGAAAATGGTGTTTCGGACGTTACATCTTCCGTAAACATTTTAGACCCACATTTAACCCACTAGAACAAGAACTTAATTACTTCAGTCATATCCATATTAGAATAGGCCTAAACTTAATATTAGTTACTCCAAATAAATAGCTTAAAATAAAATAGAAATATATTGTAGTAGTGCTTATGGTAAAAATATGGCAGTGTATACAGCCACACGCATGTGTCTCTACCATACAGCCACACGCGTGTGGCTGTATCCACCGTGCGGCCGGAGGATACAGCCACACGCGTCTAAAAGTCTCTACAACACTTAAGGCGGATTCACACCAAACACGACACACGACAAACGACAGGACAGCACGACATGCTACACGATAAACGGCAAAAAAACAGTGCACATCACTCAGGACATTCGCTAAAACGTCGTGCTGGAGAGAAGGTAATGTCGTCTTCGATGATGAGAATGTCGTGATAGAATTCATTTCAAATTCATCATTATAGTCATCAAAATAATTGTAAACATAAGACGGAAGTTTTATATTTTGAAATCTTGAAATCATTTATTCTTTATTTGGATTTTCTGAAAGTTCTTCATGTGACTATGTTGAAGAATTACAAAAGTGATATTTGCTGTTTATTCGGAATAATCACAGCTAGGTTTTCTTTCTTCATTATTGTGGTCGTGTGAGTATATTATTGAAGAAATAGGCCTACATAAAATTGATGATCTTTTGTTGTCTATTCGGAATATTTCAAGCAGTTTTCGGGGGGGGGGGGGGGGGGGACTAAAGAAAAATAACTCTCTGACAAGCAAGCAAAAAAAAGGTTTTCTTTCTAAAATGGGGGGGGGGGGGGGGTGGCACAATAAAAAAAAAGGGGGGCACAATACATATTTTTCTTCCAAAAAGGGGGGGGGGGGCACAGGCCGAATGTGTCCCTCCTACTAAATCCGCCACTGCTTTGGAACATAAATTTTGTGTGAAAATGGTGGTATTCTCCGCGACAAACACCCACCGCACACTATATGGGGAGGGGGGGGGGGGGGGGAGTTTTGTCTTATACACTCACTCTTTACCATATTTTATAGACAAAATGACCAGAAAAATTAATTTCTTAATTGAAAATAGTTGTGCAGGCTTCTATATTTTATATGGATTTTGGGTACCTCCTGTGGCGGCAACAGGATTTTTAAAGGGGGGGGGGGGGGGGGGGCAAGGGCGGACAAAAAAAATTCCACTTTTTTATTAGGTGGTCTGTCATTTATGACAGACCTCCTTTTAATTTTGTCAAGATTTTTCTTTCTTTATTTCTTCTTTTTATAACAAATTCTTGTTCCCACCAAATCTCAAAATCGGCCAGGTCAATATCATCGAGTTTCATGTCATGTATGAGGTCAATCATGGACATGGTCCATTAAGCTTTTGGAGGTCATCAGGTCATCGTGACGTCATCAAGACGCCATTTTGTAAATTTACAAGATCGATTATATCTTCATAATCGATCATCAAAAATCAACTATATTCACATCACATAAACTTCACATGACGGGTCATCAAGTCATGTCCACACAGGTCATCTAGAGGTCAGGACGTGCGCGTACGCGCGCGTCAAAATTTAAAAATGCTCAAAATCACGTAGGATCAAGTCTGCACACGTTTCAGGTCATTTTGAGCATTTCAAAAATGTCCGTGCGTAAGCGTCCGCGCGCGCGTTTTACGCGCGCGCAAGTCGTAAATAACGTTAAAACGCTGTTTTTTCGATTGATTTGCAATCCTGACACTTTTCTTCATCATTTCCATCAACTTGGAATCAATTTCAATCAATAATAAGGTCGTACGGGCGCGTCAAAGTTCAAAATCCGTGCGCGCGTCTATGGCGAAAATAACATAAAAACGTGCAAAAACATGCCTCTACAAAATTAACTCTAGCTCTTTAAATAGTCCACAAACCCCCCAATTTTTTTTTCCTCTTTGAGTAGGGGATGAATCATAGATATGATTTCATGTATCATTTGACCCTTATAAACATTATGACATCATCAAAATGGCGCCAGAATTCAAAATTTCCATTTTTCATGTTTTGACGTCTCACATTTATGCAAATCTGGCTCTAGATTCGTAATTATTGGTCGTTTTTCGCCCAGATTTTAATATGTTGTAGCTGAGGCAATTTCCTACAAAATCAGTAGCCACCAGTTTTCATTTTGATGACGTCATCACAGTGAAATGTTCAATTAAAGATGCCATGTCAGAATTTTCCCTATTTGCGTGTTATGTCTATGGAAGATGATTTTTTTTCGAATCATGAATCTACATGACATTGTTCTCTGAGCTGTATCTCAGTTGTTTTTGCTCTATTTTCTTCCTGATTTTAGTATGTTATAGCTGAGACTATAAGCTTTTATAAATGTGGTCTCCAATTTTTGATCAGATGTCGGGATCATGCCCAATTTTTCACTACAAAGTGGGATTTGAGAATCCCGTTTTTCGTTTTTGGTATATTGATCAAAGCACTTGCCTCTCACTCCGGTGACCCAGGTTCGATCCCCGGTGGGGCCATTAAATTTTTTTTTTTTTTTGCTTCTTTTTGCCTTTCATTTTACCATCTTCTTCGACTATTATAACATAAGCAATCACAAACCAGGTAATAAAATGCCTTATTTTGCGTGTTATGTCTATTAGAAAGTAGTGTGCAGATACAGTTAACAACAAAATTATTCATACCCCTCGGGAAATTATAGTTTTTTGCATTTTTCCTAAAAATGAATGGTTAAATGAAGTTTCTTGCACATCACTTGAATACATTTAGTTATCATCTGCAAATGAATGCCATTTCGGTTTCACCTCATTTGCATAACAATAGAAAAGGTGAGTTATCCAAACTGGGCGATGGTCAAAATTATTCATACCCTTGGTGATTTATTGACTTTGTCAATCAGTATGAATCCGATCCTTGTGATTAATGCTTGTAATTCACTCTATTTTAATACACCGTCACAAGGCTTCCGGAGGGGTCTCTGCTGGGATATCAGGCCAGTACCTGTTCTCCAATGGCTCAATCTCCTTGAGGATGTGTCCACACATGCCTTCACCTGACTTTCAGGGAGTTCATTAGATTTTGTGTCCTACAGGTGATGCAGTTATCGACTTCATGATGACAGGACTATGATATTGAAATTTTCGGTCATTTATTCCATGCATTTTAATGAAAATTCTGTATCTACTTATGAAGCAAAGCACCATTCCTGAAGAGCCCTTCCTTTTGCACTGCCTGTGGGAGGGTTCACCTTTATTCATTGGCCCCATTCTTAATCAGAGTGCTCAGGAAGGCCATGTTGGTGATATTAAAGTCATTGCATGACTCTAACGTCAGGTCACCATGAATAACAGTATGTAACCTTTGAGTACCATACACATCCCACATTGACTGTTACTGTATATCAATCTTCATATGGTATATTCTTTGTATCTTTGGTATGAAAGCTACAATCCTTGATATCAAAATGAATGTAAACCAAATTTATACCATATGCCCTCCATGTTACCAGCTGCAGTGCACAAAATTCTACCACTTTGACAGTGCACTGGAACATAAAGATCAGTATTTTAAGCTTCACTAGAGTACCCACTTGCAGGTGTCCATATCAAAAATGTGTCAATCAGTGTAACTGAATAAACTTATAAAATTGGCATCATCCAACCTTTAGACAACTACCATGGCCTCCCTAAACATTCTTAATAATAATGGAACAAAAGTATCAGGAAATACCTTCCCTTGACAGTGCAACAGTGAATGCCTCTAGGGAAGTCTCTCCAGGAAGAGTGCTTTGTTTCAACTTAGATACAGAATTGTCATTAAAATGTAAGGAATATTAACGAAAATATCAATATCATAGTCCTATCCTCATGACGTCTAAAACTACACCACCTGCAAACACAAAATCTGCTTTAAATCCATCGAATCCCCTGAAGACCAGGTGATGGCATGTGTGGACAACATCCTCAAGGAGATTGGGCCATTGGAGACCAGGTATTGGCCTGATATCTCAGTAGAGACCTCCAGAAGCATTGTGACAGTGTGAAGAAAGTGTTACGAGCATTAATCACAAGGACTGGATTCATACTGATTGACAAAGTCAATAGATCACCAAGCTAGGGTATGAATAATTTTGAACATCACCCAGTTTGGATAATTCACCTTTTCTATTGTTATTCAAGTGATGTGCAATTAAATTCAGTTAACCATTCATTTTTAGGAAAAATGCAAAAAACTAGAATTTTCCAAGATGTATGAATAATTTTGTTGTTAACTGTATGTATAACCCTATGGAAAATCTGATTCCCTGAAGTGTATTAAAGCTATCCTGCAATATCATTAGTCCTATTTGATATCACAATTTCTCAAAATTGGCTTACTCAATTATCTTCAAATTTTTGTCAGTCATCGGTCCTAATAAGGTCAAGTTCCCACATCTTTTTCAAGGTCATCAGGTTATCGTGACGTCATCTAGGCGCCATTTTGTACAAATCAACTTATGGTCGTATCTTCATAACGAAATGTGATTTCTCTTTCATATTTGGCATGATTAAGGTCACTGTCATTGCAGTCATGGTCATCACCATTATCCCCATCATTATCATCATTATCACCATCATCATCATTATATCATCAATCATCTTCATAATCACCATCACCATAATCATCACCATTATCACATCATCAATCTTCATCATTATCCCCTTCATTATCATGATTATCATCACCATCATAATCATCATTACATCATCATCATCATCATTATCATCACTGTCATGATCATCATCGCCATTATTATTATATCATCACCATCATCATTATATCATCATAATCATTATAACCATCATCATTATATCATCTTCATCATCATCACCATTATCATCATCACCATAATCATTTTACAATGACCGTTTCACACATTTTGCTACATTCCTGTCCTCAAGAAGCATCTCCATTCATGGCATTCTTGACTTCCTATCTTCAGTTTAGTATTTCCTCATTATTATGATCATCCTGATTACGATCATGATCATACAAATTGAAAGACAGACCACCTAATTCGTCGTCATGACGAATTAAATTCTAGTTTTTTTTCACTCCGAAATTTTTTTTTTTTTTTTTTTGGGGGGGGGGGGGGGGGGGACTGGGGGGGGGGGGGGGGCAAATGCCCCCCATGCCCCCCCCCCCCTTTGGTGCCGCCACTGGGTACCTCCAGACATTAGGAAAGTACTTGAATTTCTTGGTGGACTAACAGAAATTTTTGTTTTCTATTTCTATACAAGTTATCTCAACACAAACTCATGGTTGATAAAAAAAAATCTACTGATATTTTGTTAACAAAGTAAAAGCAATTCTTTACCCCATATTACGGTGCATCTTAAAATGACTAAAAAAAAAACCATTTTCAGAGTTTCATTGAAAAAAACACAACATACTTTTAAATGTAATTCCCCATTTCTTCTCCCTCTCTCTCTTCTCTCTACCCCCACCCCCTCTCTCTCTCCATGCCCCTCCCCTCTCTCTTTCAAAATTTGTAACAAGTTCAGTGCCTATTGTATTCTGTTTGAGAGCTGAAAAATCTGTAATTGGACAATACAAACAATACAAAAACCAATATTTAAAAGACTAAAAAAAAAAAAGGAATTTAATACTGTAATTCAAATCTTTAATGGGATAAATTACTACAAGCACCTTTAACAAATAGACCAATATGGATTTTCCTTAAAATAGTACATTAAAAAAATCATGCAAATATGAAACCAAATAAACTAAATATCTTATAAATTATGGTATTGTAAGGTATGTAAATAAAGTTAAACTCCATTAGAGTGCAAATTAAATTCATCCCCCAAGAATGTATGATATAGTAAGCAAATACAATTAGCTCGGACACCCCCCCCCCCCCTTCTAAAATACTTGGGACGTGCTGTAAAATGCACTTCAGTCCCGAGATTAAATCTGCAATGGCCTAATGATTATGTAAGGGGGGCGGGCGTAACTTGATATTCAACAACATTAACCACAGTTAGATTTTGAAAAAGAGATTTGGCAAAAGTTTAAATGTCCCCATTAAAAGAATTACTTATTGCAGACTAATAACAATCTAACCAGTGGTAATGCATAACATGTAGCAAATTAAGGAAGAGAAGTAACATACATGTAGTTATAGGGGCTGTAAAATGAAATTCTTCATGGGAGTAAGACTGTTATTCAGAATACTGAAATGAATCGATTCTGTCAACTTCATTTTGTTATGCCTTCGGTGTGTCCTTGCACACTCCATTGTGAGATCATTTGAGGATTGAGATCGGGGGGGGGGGGGGGGGGGGGGGGGGGGGGGGGGGGGGGGTACTGGGGTAATAGAAATACAAGGAAATACAAGGAAATACAAGGAAGGGTGTGGTGACACAGGGAGTATCGATATGAGCAGCCGATGGACTGGGAGACACTGCTATGTGAGAATGATGAATGGCTTCAAGTTCATTCCCTTCGACCCCCTCTTGTCCTTGAGAGCCGATGATCCTTTAGCATCAGCTACCAGGTACAATCTCTTGTAGATGTGTGCCCTACAAAATGAAAAAGGAATTAAACAATGATATAGCCTTCCTAACATCATTACATCATAGCTACCAATAGTACAATTGTATAACATTTTTTTTTCACAAAACACATACATCAAAGTAACTAAACATTTACTTGAATGAACAGAACTATAATAAGATGAAAAAAACCACTTAACATAGCAAGGGACTATAACACAAGTATGCATGATCAGTGTTTATATATTAAATGTTATGGTTGTGTAAAACCATGACAAAGCTTATGTAGAAGATCAGGGTATAAATTATTTCCCTATTAAAACGAAGCAGATCAACTATTTGACACGACTTTGAATGAACACCCATCCCCAATTTCCATGAATTCATGCACTGGGAAACAATTGGATTGTTTATTGTACTATAAATAAAATTGTACTTACTCTCTAGGTAAGGATGTGAAATCAACAATACTAGTACATGTACGTTAATAGGTGTTTTCCCTTGATGACGGGAAACGGGAGTGTGATGACCCGAAATGATGATGCACCAGTTCCACTTCTCTTCCCTTGTCTTCCTCATGTTCTTGTACTGCATGAAGCAAGCCTGTACATGTATGTTGACCAAACTACATTCAGCACTTTCTCCTGTAAATTTAGTGAGAAAGGAAATTAGATCATTATTGTATTTTTACCAGGATAAGAAAATAACAAAGCAAAATGAAAATAATAATTTTCTTTAAAAGACAAAATAACAATGCTGACAATAATGATTACAAAAATTAAAACAGTAAAGAAATCATTTGACCAGGTGAATTCCGACGTGCTTTATGTTTTATTTATAAGAACATTGTTGATGGGGATGTACTGTATGTAAAGTATCTAGATAAAAAACGACTTAGCAGTTTCCGTCTCCAAACGAATAAATAATAAATAAATAATAAAGAATAATAAAGAAAATTCTGACGAAATTAAGATAATAAATAATAAAGAAGAAAAATCTTGACGAAATTAAGAGGTGATCTGTCGATCTACGACAGATCACCTAACAAGCCACAAAAGCCTGGTCATGAAGAACGATTCACGATATGCACGCACTGTATGATGCCTTTACCTAATACCGACCTCTTAACAATGTTTGCAACGACTACGGCAAAGATTCTTCATGAAACGTAATGAAAATTCATCAGACTATTACCCAAATACTGGGGAACAAGATCCAGGTATTAAAGAGCGATAATACTTGCGCGTTCTTGTAGAAATGATGTTGCAATAGAGTCATCTCATTTTACGCATAGAGGGAGAAGTGCGTTTTAATTACCGACCCCTGCACATAGTCAATGGCAATTTATGAAAAGAGATTATTTTAATGAAAATATGAAAAATAAACAAAAAATTGATAATAATTACGTTTTTATTCCTCATCTTGCTCTATTTTAGCTGTTCTCAATGTTGCTAGGCATTCTACGCGTAGTTCCATGGGTTGATTTGCAAGACGCGCGCTAGATGCCATGATACGCTTAATGGTCGGTATTATGACATGGCCGGTATTAGGTGAAGTGATCATACCCACCACACTACCAATAATCTAGGCCGCTGGTGCTGGGCAAGAACGTCTCCTATTCCTGCTGGAAAGTGAATTCCAGCAGGGATTTTTTTCAAGAGAATATTTCAACAAATTAACCAACAAATTAGACATTCTCTCACCTGAATCATGAAAAATAGCGATGATATTCCATTTGGACTCATTTGCAAATTTAGAATCAGTTCTCAGAGGACAAATGCCGGTTATTGGGGGCTGTGATTTCCTTATCTCGCGATAGCCCAATCGTGCACTGCCATCATGCGTAACATGGATTCACTGCACAGTACGTTATCTTGTCAATGTTCACCGTTTGTTCTCACACCCATGATTCGTATACACTATACATGTTAGCACAAACAGTGCACATAGACAAGATAAGGTAGTTGTAGGGTATGTACGTAGTGTAAGTTCGAACAACCATACTCGGAATTTTCAAAAAATGGATTTTCGCACAGAAAAACGTACAGACGTATTTTACTCAAAAAACGTATTAATACGTTAAAAACGTACTACTTGGCAGCTCTGTATATGTGACCAATTTTGAAGCCTATTTAATGAACAATATTTTCAATTGGTATGAGGATTTTTTTTTGGGGGGGCTATTTTTTTTTTTTTTTACGACGGCCAATAGGTGCGCCTGTTGGGCTCCCCTGGATACGCCACTGTAACTCATTTCAAATCAAACGATAAAGCAAGCACACAGTAGACTCTAATCTGTATTAAGAACATATTTGTTGTATTAGACCAAATGAATATTGGACCTACTGAGTTATAGACAAAGCGGTCATTAGACGAAATAAGACTTGGACCAAAAGATTATTAGATCAACTGGTCATTATAGGCGAAATGATCATTAGACCAATTGGCTGATGGACGAAATGATGATTAGACGAAATGATAATTGGACTAAATAATGATTAGACCATGTGGATATTATATCAACTGGGGTTAGCCGAAATGGGTAATGGACCTAATGCATATTGGACCAACTTATAATTGGACCGAGTGGTATTTAAACTAAATGAGTTTAAACCAAATAGTTATTAGACCGAATTGTTTTTGAACGAAATGGTTATGGATTAACATGTCATTGGACGAAATGATTATTGGACTATACATTCATTGGACGAAATATTTAATGGACGAAGTGATATTAGACCAATTGATTATGATCAACTGACAATTGGACCAAATGGCAATTTACCTAAGTTACATATTCAGTATTCATTAGTGTTAACAAGACGAGTAGGCCCTATGCTATTGTTATTCTGTCACTGACTGTTTTTTTGTAAAGGCTCGTATCACTACACTGATAGGACTTATAAATGTAGTTCCAAACATCCATGATGAGATGTATCTAAATGTTACCGGTACATACATGTACGGGTTCCTGTTTTGAAGATGATGAATTAATTCAAAGGTCAAAAATAGAAGTCGATGTAACTTTTCTCGGTATTTCCTCATTTAGCGTAAAATCATGCTTCCAGTCTTATGAGTCTTCTGTTTTGAACCATTTGATATAAATCTACTGATAAATAAAAATTTCTTCTTCTTTTTAATTTGAATTGTTTTGAATATTTTTCTTTATAATTCATGTGCTACATTTCCCCAATTCTTATTTATTCCAGG
Source organism: Heliocidaris erythrogramma (assembly GCA_025617745.1). NCBI lineage: Eukaryota > Metazoa > Echinodermata > Echinoidea > Camarodonta > Echinometridae > Heliocidaris > Heliocidaris erythrogramma. Next base: position 3,118,290 of record CM046862.1, read on the forward strand.
ACAATGGTCAACTGTTTATAAGGAAATGCGAGCTATCTAATGAGATGACCATCAGGTTGTGGTCCTGCCTTAGATCTCTCACTCCAATGACCCAAGTCATTATCTCTGACTCCGCTCTCAGTTTCCCTCCATCTCCTCCTGAGCTCCATTCCGTCACAAAGCTAATAGCCGAGAGAGTGACGTCACAAAGCTACGAGGGTCTGTTCTCTTCTTTACCTGGCGTGCGAGAGATCGATATCACTATCGATGATGTTGGGAAAGAAGACATATCTCAGATCCAGACTGGTCTTCGTCGACGTCTGACAGGACAGGAGCTCACGCGCATCAGGCTTACAGCACCCGATACACGAGAGACGATGAGAGACCTGGGTCTTCTGATCGGGGACAAGGTGATATTGTCAGGGGTAGTATCCGGACCGGAGGAGAAATTAATTGGTCTTGTCGAGCCTTTGACACGTTTGATATCATCTAGTCTGTATATAGAACAGTAAGTAATAACTACTTTTTTTTCAAAGCTCATTTTATTACTTCCATTTTCAAATAACCTCTTTACAAATAATCAAGGTCAAATAAGATAGACATCTATAAATCCACATGCCAGAAATAATATTATGCAAACTTATTGGAGTCAAAAGGGGCCTGAGCTTTCGATCCTAGCAGAATCTTCGTCAGAGGCAAAAAGACGAACATAAAAAGCAAGACAAGCATATATATAGACAACAGACACAAAACAGTATACATGTAACAGGAACTGTAAGGGAGGGGCTGGGGACACAAGACAATGGAAACAAAAGGGGAGTGTGGGGAGCGAGGAGTCAAGTAGGTGTGGAGGGGGATTAAAGCAAACACAAAGACGTGTAATATGATTACATTTATTGAAACGATTAAATTAACTATTGACAATAAGTCAAACATAACATTTTATAAGCCCTATTATGCGCATGGTATTATTGAATGGAAGTTTATATTTAAAGCATCCTTTTAAAAGAGTGAACAAAAAAAAAAAGAAGAAGAAAAGGAAAATCGATTCAAAATTTCTCGCATCAATCGCGGGGTTTCCCCTATTATCAGCACGCCTTTGTGTGTGTTCTTGTTCATGTTTTTAAGCCATGCATTTGAAATGAAATTGGCATCATAATTACTTGTTTGGTCAGGTTAATGTGTCGACCTTCAATTACCAAATATCCACCACCTGAAATCTTTAAACTTGGTCACAAGTCTCTATGATTATCAAAGATTTTTATTGGGTGTAATTATGTTTCATATGACAAAGGACCGGTAAGGTACAAAATATCCCACCAAAAGAGGTATAAAAACACTCGCAGGAAAACAAACACACACACACACACACAAACAAAGAAAAAACCTTTACCAAGTTTAGAAAAGATAAGAGATGATTCTGTTCAAGTTATGAAAAAAGAAATAAATTAGCTCAGATTTCCATTATATTACAATTGGCATGATGTGCAATTCTGAAGTATGACCACAAGGCGTAGCCAGGATTTTTTAATGGGGGGGGGGAGACGTGAAGGATCCAACCGCATAGCCAGGATTTCATTTTAGGGGGCGGTTGTGGGGACGCGAGGAGTGTGAAATTGGTGATGAGCATGCAAAGCGTGCTCCCCAGGGGGTGTGTGCAGGGAGGGGGAGTCCCCCCTCCCGCGCGTAGCAAGAAAGCTCTTACGTTTTACAGCAAATCTGAGAAAAAGATAACGGCTCGTAGCAAACAATTTTTTTAGGCGGAAAGTTATAGTTCGACACCTGCCTGCATTTCAGTTATTTGACGTAGTAATGCACTGTATGTAACAGGGTGGGTGCAGGAGGGGAGTTTCCCCCTCCAGCGCGAAAGCTCTGATGTTTTAGCACCCTTTATTTAGGCGGAATGTTAGTTCGACGCCTTGGCTGCTTTTCAGTTTTTGGACGCCAAACTGCACTGTATGTAACAGGGATGGGTGAAGGGAAGGGAGCTTCCCCCTTCCCGCGCGAAAAAAAGATCTGACATTTTAGCAAATTTGAGAGAATAATAATGGCTTGGAGCAAACATTTTTTGTTGGTGGAAAGTTATAGTTCGACGCCCGGACCGCTTTTCAATTACATGTATTTGGACGCAACAGTTCATACATGTATGCGAGGGAGCGAAAAATTTGCGTTTGACCACCGCAGTTGAGCGGTAGAGAAACTCGAAATTTATACCTTTATAAACGGTTTTCTATTCACTCACTTCTACAATCGGGAGCAGAACTAACGAAAACCCTATAGGCTTCAGAAAGAGTCGAGAAATTCTGCATGGCGACCTGAAGTTGAGATTTCTTTCAAAAGTTGAACCTTTGCAACACTTTATCCTATATTGGGAGCGCAATATTTAGCAGGACTCATTTGAAATAATAATAGCGAACAAAGCAATTACAATCTTTATTTTTTGAAACTTTTTGAACCCTTTAATCTATTTAAGAACTATATACTGGGGGAGCGAAATTATGAGATCCTGAAAGAAATTATGCGAGGGAGCAAAGCGACCGAGCTTTGAAAAATTATCGCATTTCAAACCTTCAAAAACTAGATTTCTAGTACATTTACCCTGCGGAATTGGGCGGGTGATCCATAAAGATTATGATTTTTATTCATTTCCCCCTATTTTTCTTTCTCTCCTTTGAGTTTTTTTGCGTCCCCTCCAAGTGCTGCACAGGGACACGTGCCCCCCTTCCCCTAGATACACCACTGAGCGAAGAGACCGAGCGGGAATGGGAGGGGTATCCCCCTCCTACATCAGGGAATTTTTCAAAAATCTGTCGATAAATCTTGCATTTTAGAGCATCCAAAATGGTTTTTAATGAAAAGAAGAAATGCACGGATCTACGCCAGTGGATGGAACCCCTTAATCCTTAATTGAGAATAACAATGAGAGCGAACAAATTTTCACATTGAAATTATGGCATTTCTTATTTCCCTACTTCTAGTCATTAAAGAATGTGATCGTATTTCAAGATCAAATATCATGAGTTTGGATAATTATTAGTTTTATATTAATGTATCATAATCCAAAAGTATTTGAAGCGGGTAATAGCACAGGCCATCCCCCACTTCAATTTTTTTTTTTTCATAATATACCCCCATCCTCCCGGATCGACACAGAGGTGGTGCAGTGAGAGAGAGTTATCTCCCCCTTCCCGCGCGAAGCGCGAAAACTTCGACGTTTTAGCAAATTTTAAGAGCCAGATAACGGCTTGTAGCCCCTTTTTCGGCCTTTTCTCACTTCCCCCGCTTTTTCGCTCTCGTTCTCGCTTTTCTTTTGTATGGCTGAATGGGGGGGGGGGCATGGGCCCCCGGTGCCCCCCCCCCCCCCTTGTCTACGCCAGTGAGTATGACATTGTAGAGCCTAGCCTATTTTGAAAACTATGGGTCAGAGAACTTTGTCATGTTTGTGCTCATTTATTGCATGCTTGTTAATTACATTTTCACCTGCCAGTCACCCTCCATACCCTCTTCATCCAAACCACCTGTTCATAAGTTTTATCTTCTTCTTCCTTTTCTCTCTTCTTTCTTGTTTTTCTTCTTCTTCTTCTTCTTCTTCTTATCATTATTATTTATAATTACATGTATTATTATTACCATCAACATTGTTATTATGTCACTGTTAATTTGTTATCATTAATTACATTATTACTAGTATAATAATCATCATAGTCCTTAACATGATTGTTATTATATATGTTACCATCAACTATCACTCTAAAAGCCGAAATAATTTATTACCGACTGTCTTGTTTTTCCTCATCTTTCTCCTAAATACTATAGGTTTTCTGGATCCCTGAACTCGGACAGACACGTATCAAATGTAAGTAACGGGTAGGCCTCATTGTTTAGAAATGTCAGCAAAACAATTACAACTACACCGTTTCGGCCTCATAGAAATACAGCAAAATAAATGATATTTCTTTCT